>OY728163.1:1784247103-1785447103 GCA_963277665.1 Viscum album | reverse complement strand
TTCAAATTCCCACTCTCTGATTCATAACAAGAACCTTACCAAAACATCCATCATTACTAAAAAGAGATGCATCATGTTATAGAGGTGAATTTTAATCCCACAATATGATATGATATGGTGTTTTCACATTCAATGTACCAGTACATGGAATCACTTATGAAATATTATTTGACCTTTGGGTTTTGACTCACATTAATTTTTATTCAAATTCGTCACCAAAACCACCACTATGTCCATAAGTATCGTCCCCATGTTTCATATAAAGATACATCAAACATGATTCCATGGGAAATGTAATGGGACCCTTTATACATGCATGCCCTAGAACTGGGAGAATTCGATTGGGTTTAGCATAACATCTTCCAAGCTATGTTGAAAGACTTCATCACAAAACTTGAAAACCCTTCTTTTGTTATAATCAAATAAACCCCGAATTAATAAAAAGTTAGTTTTTTTTAAAATTATCCTCCTTGGGGTTTTATTAAATGAATCTATGATATAATTCATTCAATTTTAATTTATTGTCTATGAATAACTAATCATTAGTTATAACTCATGTTAGCCACTCTCAGTGTCTGATTGAGTAGTTAAATTATTTTTTAATGACCATATACCTTGAAGAACATACTCCAAAAATCCCCACATTTCTACCCTTGATTTGATTGAGGAACTTTCCACCATTTAAGTTCACACATCCAACCATTAACTTCTCCCCCTTTCAGGATACACTTGTTCAATTATCTCCTCTAGAAATGAACCCAAAAAGTGATATTATCTAAATCATGTAAAAGAGAGGATTAGAAAACCAACAAATATGGGTGAGAAATAATTCCATTCTTATAAAAGAAATCATTGGGAGTGGGGTTTGTTATCCAAATTCGTCTAAGTGGAAGGATTTAAATGGATTCTAAGAACTAACATTGGTTTCTCAAACACAACACTAGGTAGTACCATGTTCATTATGTCTACTACGTGGTATTGGGTTGACACATACTTAAATATGAAATGATTTTTCTCAATGTTATATTTTATATAATGACACTTGATCCCAATAACCTTTTAACTATAATTATGAATGGGGTTTTTTATGACTTATTTCACTCAGGTTTTTAAAAATAATTGTTAGATGATAAATCACATCCACTCCAAAATCACAAAGTTTTTTCTCAATCCATTGAAATTTAGTTAAAGCATGAGTTGCATAAGTATATTTATCTTCCACTATAATCAATTCTATCAATTATTTATTTTTTAATTTTGATAAAACATAGGATTTTCTATTAATGAATGGACCACATTAAGTATAATTCTATTCTTTAGCCAAACCAACCCAGTCTACATCTGTAAATGATGAAAATTCCTAATATGAGTTATTTTCATAGAACAACCCATAACCAACTATGTTATTGATGTATTGAAGTATTACTTTCAATTATATCACATAAAAATTTATATAATTTATTTTCAACTCATTATCTTAACATGAAGTAAATATAATATCCAATCAGGTGACTATCGAGTAGAGAAAACATCAAATGAATTGTTGGTAATGAGTCATATCAACCATGTTACCCTCTTAAACATTTGATAACTTCATAATAGACTCTATAAAATATTACATTGGTCTCAAATCCTACATTTCAACCCCACAAATAATATCCTTATAATTTTTATTGGGAGAGAAAGGTCCCATCTTCCCTTTGGATAACCTATAATCCATGAAAAAAACCTATTTCACCAGTTAATTACTTTTCAAATTCATAGACTATAATATAAGAAAATATTCAAAATTAAAAATCATCCAAGCCTCCGAAAATGATTCCATAAACATATATAATGACAATCATCCACTTCTCATTCTACCTTTTAATGTAGAGAATGTGATCAAATCCACCACAATAAAAACCAAGATAATTATAAAGTTGATAAAACCTGGAATATCGTGATCTCGATAATTATTTGAGGTCATAAAAAGTCTTTTATAGTTAAAAAAATTTATGTCTATAATTATCAATGACAATTTCATCTTTTGTCATGATATAAATTGATTATTCAAGAGTTAAATTAATGAATAATGATTTAGCATACATTAGATAAACATTGAAACACTTTTCCACTACTAAGGCTAGAAAAAATGAATAGTTTAAATTCATGCTACTGTTGAAATGTTTCATCAAAATCAATCAAAATAATTTGGGAAGAATATTTTCATAGATTTTTTTAATTGGTTTGAATAACCTCTCCCCCTTCATTGAGTTTAATTCAAAACATAGATTTATATCAAACGAGGATCTTATCATGTGTCCATAGAAGAAATTACAATTTTTTTTAGTAATTTAATCATTTTATTTAAATAAAACATAGATCTAAGTCAAATCATTATTATATTATTCAAAATATTTTTATTTTTCCGATTTTAATAAAGAAACATGCTTTTGAGCCTTCATAATTGTTGTTGGAACAAGGGCACCTAGATATCTAGTGAAATTATTCTACAAAATTTATATTGTGATCAATTATTTTATTGTTCTTGATATTATAACAATTATATCATCTTTATAAGGTTTATAATTATAATATAAAAGAGTTCTCACATCTCCCCTTGAATTATAGTCTTGTTCATCTATTCTTACTTCAAAAACTAATTAGGCTACATATTAAATCCGATTAATATGTTAATAATTTTGATCATGACTTGTACATTATTTCTCATCTTCAAACACTAAAAAATTATTAATCTAAATTTAATTACAAAGTATTTTATTGTAATATTTTTAAGCTTTACACCTTAATGAGAAAGTGATAAAAATACCTTCATCACTACGAGCCTCAAACTTCCCATTCTTCTCTTTATTGAGGATGAAACAGCTACTTCCGAACCCCTTGAAATACTTGAGTATATTAATATTTATATATTATATTTCATATATATATATATATTTATTCATTTTCATATAAAAATGATCTATTTGATATATATATTACTAAAAGAACTACTTCTTTCCAATATGTTTCAAGGAGTTACTTATCTATGATCATACATTGGCTCATGTTGATGATTATATGACTTATTCTTTTGACTACAATGTTGTTTTGGGTGTTATCACTTTTGAAACATGATTATTATTTCTATGATTCTATATATATTATTTGAATTATTGATTTATAAATTTCGTGTCATTGTTGGTTCTAAACTTGTGGATCTTCACAAAAATAATTTTTTTGGCTTCTCTTTGGTATTTAGTGATCAATTTGAACACATATGTCTTATGTGAAATTATAATAATTAATACCATCAAAAAATAATCATTTAACAAAACATATTAATTATTTACATGAACTTCATTTATTGACTTTGGTCCAAAAAAATCCTTGTTCACGTGTCCAAGTATTCTTGATGACATTCCATACTTCTACTTATAGGACATCATCATAACAATACATGTTGTCTTGAATAACGTGTTTAAGTGCGATTAAATTTTATATATAGAATATCATGGTCTCTACCATTCATTAAAAAATTCCCTATTGATCATTGGCTCAAGTGGATAGGTTTTTTCTTCCATAGTTTGTTTTCATATTCTATTGACATCATGTAACAACACATTTCAACAAAAAGGCATATATTTTCATTAGTTTGTCCTCCTTATAGAATAAGTGAACCATTATTACCAGTAAAAACACATACCTTCTTATTGAATTCCACTTCATGTCCGAAGTCACACACTTAGATATTAAAAATGATATTTTAATGTAGGGTTTAAACCATGTGGAAATAAAATTACATAAAAATTTTACATCCAATTTTTTATTTTCTAGACCCAATAATCATGAGATAGTCATTGTTACCAAAACAAACGACACCCCCTTTATTATGCATGAAATTGAAAACGAGTTCTTCATTCCTGTTCATGTGTTATGGGAATATTCTATCAAAAATCCATGAATTATATTTATATGTATTCCTTAAAGAAATATTCACAAAATTGGATTTTTCAGAACATCCATTATTCACCTATCCCAGTGATCAGTGGTTTTATTATTATCCTTGCAAAACTAAAAATATATTTTCCATTTCTAATGAATTATATAATTTTTAAAACTACTAAATTCAAAACAAAATTGATACATCCTTAATTTTCTTGGTTGTACCCTTGATGTAAAATAAGCTTATTTGTTTATATAACCTTCAAAATGATGAAATTATTCACTAAAAGTATAAAAATAATTTTCAATTCCTCTTTTTTTTTTAATTTTTTGTTTCTCATGTATGTACATATTTGAAATTTGAAGAAAAAGAATCATGTTTCCTAAATTTACATTTTAAAAAAATCTAATTATTTTTGCTTTTACAATTTCATTGACCTGAGAATTTTTAATCGCTTTATTTATTCATGTATATAATTTCTTATTGGGAGTAGGTTCTGGTGGTTTTAAATAAAATAATATTTTTTTTATATTATTGATTGTTCCATACCACTAATTTCCCATTGTCATTTAAGCATTAAACATTAAAAATTGGTATACACATTTCCTATAAAGTTACATTGAATTTATTATTTGAAAATACCTTAGAACTCCCTATCATAATGCCACATGTTATCAACCGTTATTTATCTTATAAAATTTAACACAACTCCAAGAATTTTTCTTTCACCTTTTAAATTATATTAAATTTTTCAATAATTTCTTTTTATGAAAATAATTATTTGATTTGCTTTTGATAATTGGGGCTCTACCTTGACATCGTTTTCTGATTTCTCGCAATTTGATATTTTACTTTCTAATTTTTTTATCTTAGTTCAAATTTTTCATCTCCTAATATTTCATATATAATTTAAAATCTATAACCACTACATTTTAATTCTATGTTCTCACTCTCCATATATAAATTTCATGAAGAACATTTTTTATTGAATATATAATCCTCCTCCAACTCCAACAATATCCCCATAAATATCATCATCTTTTGAATATATTATAACTACCATCAGTACGTCTTCATTTATAAAATATTAAACCACATAAAAATCAGTATCATCAAAACATTTTTCTTCTTTTGAAATATGATTTCTGTTATTGGAAGATATATATTGAGTTACCTTTTTTATCTACATATTCCTTGACACCTTCTTGAGCTTCACCTCATCATCATCATCATCATCATCATGATATTTCTTATGAAACATGGACTCATGATCTTCTATTTTTCAATATTTTAATCATTTAAATAGATTCTTTCCCATATAAATTCTTCTACCTCTTTTGATATTAGAGTAAAAATAGCCATAAACTATTAAAATTAATCATACTTTGAACTATCCCTTATTAAGAGTTTCTATAGAAATTTTCAAAAAAAAAATTATTGGGTACTTTTAGTGATTCTAGACACATTGTCTTTATTCATCATCTCATAAGTAATGTGAGTACTATAAAACTATTAGGTGAGATTTTCTTTTGGATATTTGTCTTTTAAAACTAACACTTTTTCATTTAAATGGGAATTGTATCTTCAAATTATTAATTTAACAATATTTTTACATATCTTAATCAAGATAATTAAATAAGTAAAATAATGAATTTACTTTTTCATTTTGATTAATCTAGAATTATTAATAGTTTTATAATAAAACTTTCAATTTTTCTTCATGGGCTTATGAATAATTATCATAAATATTAGGAATATTTTTCCCCATTGAATGATAAGTCTTCCAAAAAACTAAAGGTTGTATATATGGTATTGTAAAGAGAAATTACTAATCAATTTATTTAGATAGACTTATAATATAACAACCCAAGACCAGCATTCTACAACCCAATTCTGAAATCATAAAAATTACATTCCTGATAATTGTGACAATGTTTTTTCCCTCAAAAAATAAAACATAAAAAAGAGAATGTGGGTCAAATATATTTTTGAGGACGAATAATTTTATATTTTTATACAATTTTGAAAACTCCAACACAAACAATTCATAAATTATAAAACAAAAATTCCCCCCATGATATCTAGATTTTCATATTTCATATTAGGTCATAAACACATTCTGTATGAAATCAATTATAGAAATAAATCATTTAAACACGTTATTTATAACTTGGGGAAGGATAAAATAATAAAATTGAGCTAAAATTATCTATAAGGATAAACATAAGCGTTAAAAATTGAATTTAAAAATTGAAAATAAGAGCACAAAAGTGTATAATGAAGAAATCATAGTGCATGAACGAGTCATAAAAGAACTCAAGCTCATCAATATAGAAATCATAAATTCTAAAAACATGGCTATAAAACGATTCGTCATAATCAACATCTATGAGCCATGTGGTATCAATATCAATCATGATAAACCATATAACCCCATATCTATCATAAAGAAATCATGTACGTAACTAGGGACATTATTTACACATCACTCTTACAATAATTCCTAAAAAATGAATAATATTACGATAGACTTCCATACCAAATGAATGAGAGAGTTATCATTTCCCCACCCATCCTTGGATTTTCATAGTACCAAACTTCATTGGTTTATCATGGAACCATCCATAATTGTATTTTTATGTAACCACATTTCTAATTTCTATGTACTACTACATAGAAATTAACACACTAATGCTTATATTTCATCGTAAAATCATCAAAAAAACCATTATATATTTCATAACATTATTAGATTAGGGAATATAAATTAGTTCTATAACAATATACTTAAATCCTAGTTAACCCATAGAAATTAAATGGGTTCTATAACAATTTTTGGAAAAATGATTTACTAGTGGAAAGAAAACGGGTTCCATAAATATATCTTTGAAAAATTATTTATCCATACAAAAAATAATGAGGTTTTATCAATGCATAATATCAAAATATTGGGATAATTAAAAAAATGGTTCTTTATGTTTATAAATTTAAATACCATTAAAATATCACTAAAAACATTCTTGAGGTTAATATCCTGGAAACATTTATTTTTTTAAAACATAAATCATTTTGAAAACCCTTTTATTTGAAAATAAACTTGAATGAATATAAATGAAGTTATTAAAAATAAATAAAAAATTTTATTTTTTGAAATAACTTTTAATTATTTAAGAATAATTTTTCAAAAAAATTTGAAAACATTTTTCAAAAACATTATATTCAAAAAAAATAAGTTTTCAACCAAATAGAGAAATAAAGTCATATTTGGTAAAAAAAATATTTTTTCAATTATTCTAAGTAAAAAAGTGTTCAAAATGGTACTATTTCACTAAAATTTAAGTAAAAAATATATAATAGGATAACTCATTATAATTATAATATTTGAATGTTGTAGACTTAATCATTCACAAGCTCGTTAAATGATGATATTGTAACAAAAGACTCTTACCAATTTGTTAACAATGAATCATAATACACATGAGGTAATAGAATTTAATGAAACATATAATATCATTATATTAAGGATAATATTGATATAAAATTTTAAATTAGAATTATACACACCTCATAATTTAAGCTAGGTTTATAACACAACATTCATCCTGAAGGAGGAAAATGGTGACAAAAATCCATTACCAATTTGGTATCATTGAAACCAAAATTCCATGAATGAAAAATATGTTTATTTAAATACCTTTAAATTTAAATATAGTAACCATATAATAAATTCATTTCTAGTATATAAACATCACAACCAAAATTATTCATGACTATGAAATGTATCCCATGGAAATAAGAGTCAGACGAGAAAAACACATACTACTTGAGTAACTTTTAAATCATGAGATCTAGGAAATAATAAAATAAATTTGAAATTTTAACATACTGAAATAAATGAAATTATTGATATAACATTCAATAGTGTATTATATACACCACACAAAATAAAATATTAGTGAATGTGAAATATGTCACAATGAAAAAAAGGTTAGACTAGAAATCCCCTCATCTTAAGTCTTGAATCACGTTGTACTTCTTAAAACCACCTATATAATAAAAATAATTTTATGATACATATAACAAAAAATTATCATCATATATATTATAACATATATTATTTTATTATGAATTTATATTACCCGTTTATTAACAATTCCATGATAAGGATATGTTTCTGGTAATAACTATTTTTTCATTAATGTTTTGACTTATTATTTTTATTACCCTTACATTGATCATGATTTAAACATTTAAATAGTAAAATCCAGGATAAAAATATCAAATATATTAATTATATATTTATTTATAAAAATACATATAATATAGAAGTATAAAATTGAAATACACCACTCTTGGAGATGGTAGGCTCCACGTAGGCCTGAAAACGGTTTCTATTTCATGTCATATTGAAAGAAAGAAAAGTAAATAATATATATATACTATTAAATAAAAATATTTACGTATTGTATATCACATATTTCTATTACACCAATCTTTAATATATTCTTTTTAAAGCGTGAATGATTATCATCACATTGTGAGGTGGTAGTCTGCTATACAGACAAGCGTCATCATCGTATTCTTAAAAAATGGAAATATTGAAGGTGTTTTTTATATAATAATTCCAGAATCATAATTAAATCCAAATATTTTTATTAAAACATTATTTCCATAATTACTCCAAACATTTATATGTGGTAGTGGATGAACAAATGGCATCAGTTCATGTGGCGACAGTCCGTCGTACACCCAAATGATGATTGTTTATCCCATTTAATGGAATAGTGATCATTTTGAGGTTATAACCCTGAAATAAACTCATATAAATATATTTATGGTAACTAGGTTATTATATAATAATGGATTAAAAATAATTAAAACATTTGTGGGTGAAAAAAAGAAAAACGTTCATCGATGAACGTTACCACTTCTTCTAGTAACTTCTTTTGTTTTGAACGAAAAGCCTTAATTTGTTTTAATTTTTTCCATGTTTAGGGTTCTAGTATTATTGGAGGGATTTTTTAAGTCTTTATTTCAATGTTTTTCTGATACAAAAGTCTTTAAAAGTGTTTAGAAAGAAGAAGAGTGAATTCCCTTTTATAATGGAGGAGGAGTGGCATTCTTCTAAATACCAAAAGAAAACAATATTGGGTGTTCTCCCTTATATCATGTTCATAAAATAATGTAGTATTTTCTATAAATGTGGTTATATTATCTCAATATTGTTATAAAATTGGTTTTATACATGTTACTATGTCATTTTAACATTAATATCAGTGTCTAAACATTTTGGGAACTCATTTTCACAATAACCGCTATAATTAATATTAATTTTCTTCCATGATATTTTTGGTCCAAACCAAGTTGAACATAATATAGATTATAAATTATGTTTATTAAAAATATTGAATCCATTTTTAAAAATCAATACACATATTTGATAGATATTAATTCAAAATTACCCCCACAGATAAGATGAAACAATGGGTATTTAATGTAAAAATGGTCAAAAGATTGAGATGTTTTATTCCAATATAAATATAAAATTTCATGCAATGAACTAAATTGTATGTACTGATGTATAATTGATATAATTATATGTTAATATAAATTTAAAATATAATTTATGTATATAAATAATGAAGAATAAATTGATTTTTCAATTAAAATTCTGTGTTTTTAACTATTCATCAAAAAAATGAAACATCTTAGAAAAAAACATTCCACAAAAGTTAAATATTAATATTAAACATTAAAAATTAAAATTAATTTTTCAAATTAATTTTTTAAAGTCTTATAATGTTAGTTTTAAAATGATTTACCGTTAGAAGAATAAAAATTTGTATTGTAGAAAAAATACATCTTTTTATACTTAATATTAGATATGTTCTTATGTTATGATTATAAAAAAATTTATATGAATATAAAAACATTGTATTGAATATATAAAATATAAATTTTATTAATATAGTTCACTAATAGTGATTAGTTTAATTTATTAAAAAAAAAATACATTTATGGTAATAATAATATTTTTTTCATTAAAACATATCCTTTTTATTAAATTGGTTTTCATCTTTATTTATATTTAATTTTAACAAAAGAATAAATTTTATAAACATTTTTAAACACTATTTTTTTAATTTAGTTAAACCTATTCATTTTTCATATTACAATGGTTACATGATAATAATCATATTAAATATTAATAGTATATTGATGTTCTATAAAACATTGTATTGTGTTGAACCCTTATTATAGAAGAGACTTGAGGTTGCGTGAGACACAACATAAAAATAATATAGAGTTTTATTAAAGATAAACTATTTATTTCATGTAATTGTACCTATTTAATAATTTAAAATAATTTGAATGAAGATATTTCATAGAATCTCCGGATTTTATTTCCTACCCCGATAAAAAAATTCACCCTATAAATTTATCTTCGATATAAAAGGATTGACATTTTTAGAATTAATTTATTGAAACCCATGTCATAAAAATTAAATAGAGAAAAAATCCCATAAAAATGAAATTTGGGAAACACAAAGGTCACATGAAGATTCACATAAATAGGATTCCACATATAGATAAAATTCGTTGGATATTAAAAGATATATTTAGAAGGTGAAAATAATTCTCATCGACTTATAGAGTGTGATAGAAAATATGTTCATTAGGAAGTCAATGAGAAAACCACAAGCTAAATAGATATGGAAAGGGTCACTGATATCATCAGAAAAGATAGAAATAAGATAAAATATTATTTCAATATCCATTTCCTAATGTTATAGGATAATTTCACTATACAGAATGAAAACATAATGACTTATTCTTACATGAAAAATAAAATTTCACCCTTTAACCAGTTTCCACCATAATTTAATTTTTCCTCCAGATGATGAGTATTCAAAGTGAATTTTTCTTTAATAATAAACTTGAATAAAATTGTAAAGACTACATAACCAGAAAATGGATAATAAATCTATTCCATTTATCTTTAACTAGAACCAAAATGTTTAGAAAATGGTATTATAATTCCTAAAATGAATAAAAAATCATACATTAATCTCAAAATTTCGATCATATTATAATCTGTTCAAACCAAACGATTTGATAAGTAATTTCCCAAAAATTCTTCAATCATTTTCTAACTTTGTTGGAATCCCAACGATTAAAAAGATTGGATCATACATTTTTATATGATCAATCAAATAGTATTGATAAAATAAAATATTATATGTTTCTATAATAAACGTAATATTTACCTAATAAAATGACATGCTAGTGAGGACAACATATAAACAAGTGGTAGTGTGAGGAACCATTATTGTCCTTCGGTCATGGGTTCCATCCCCACCACCATGCTGAATGTGAAGGGTTTTTACCCAACATAGAGGTTGTATTTTTTAAAACCTAAAAAAATACCTCCCTGAATAACACATTAATTTTATCATTAGGATTAGAAATACCAAAATCCAATAAAACATCTCAAAGGGTGTCCTTGATAACATAAAAAAATTTAGTACTTTAAATTATCATATTGGGTGTCTAAGAGTATTCACATACAATAAAACATAATCTAATGGGTCTATGAATGTTTCAATAAATCATAATTTAACCTAATTTGAAATCATATGAACCTCCAAATTAATCTAAATGAACCTCTCAAACCAACTATAACAGCTGAGAACCCACACTACCAGATCCTATACTAAAATCGTAAAATTTACATTTCTGGTTATGATGCTAATAATTTTTACCCAATTCTTTTCCCTAAAAACCATAAAAAATAAAAATGAAAACATGGATCACTTATATTATCGATGACTGTTTAGGTTTATAGTCTTGGATAATTAGTAAAAACTCATACACAAACAATTAACTAGTAGTCAAATAAACACTTCTCTAATTTAACCGATCTTTTCTTATTTTCACTACTCGAAATGCAGGATTTCCCAACGGTTCGGAACCATTGGGAAAGGCTAAATAACTATTTGAATATATTATACCAACGGATCTACAAACCATAGGGAAGTAAGTCATTGGGAAAGCTTTTCCCAACTGTATACACTGAACCGTTGGGATAGGTTGGAAAAAATTATCTTATCCTAATGGTTGTGCCAAACTGTTGGGATAGTTTTCCCCAACGATTTGGCTTGAACCGTTGGGAAAACAAAGTAGCCTACTTCTTTCCCAGCGGTTTAGAAACCGTTGGGAAATGATTTTTACCAACGGTTCTATGAAACGTTGGTAAAAAAATACACAGATTTCTATGCTAATAGATTCAAACTGTTTGCATAGCCTATGCTTTGAAAATTTCACAACAGCCTGCAATTTGGATAGAAGCCAGTCCATTCCAATTTGCACAGTAGCCAGCCCATTCCCTCCCATTTTCAATCGTTTCCAATTATTGTACCTGCAATAAACTAACACATGAATATACAATTATTGTACCTGTAATAACCAACTAACTCATACATATAGAGAACAAATTCATTCACATTTAACATATAATGCATCCTGGAACTGAACACATCCAAAATTAAATCAGAATTCATAACATAATTTTAAACATAGATAATTCATTTAGAATTAAATTAAAAATTTATATGACAATTATATGTGGAATCCAGAATCCACATCATAATTTGATCTGTTTTTCGGATACCATATGTTTTTACTAGAAATGATGTACCTTTTAAACAAAATACATACACCAGGTGTGATACTGACAACACCGTGCCTCAGATTGAGGTGAGGTTAACTCGTACATGTAAAAAATGACCCATGGATCATTTTCCAAAAGAATCAACATATTCTGAAAGTGTTTGGTCAATTTTTCCTATGTCAGTTGTTGTTTTCACTTAAAATGAAGTGTTTTGTTAAATAAAAGAGAGACACATTGAGTGGTTCTTTCCACCCCATGCCTCGGATTGAGGCGGGGTTGACTTGTACACGTCACAAATGACCCATGGATCATTGTGATAAAATATCAACACAATCAGAATCTGTTTGGTCTGTTTTCTGTATATACTTAAAATGTTGTCCATTTTAAACATAAGAGAGACACTTTGGGTGGTGTCGGCCACACCGCGACTTGGATTGAGGCTCGGTATCCTCATACACGTAACATATGACCCATTGATCATTTTCCAAAAGTTTCAACAGGTTCAAAATGCGTTTGGTCAGTTTTTCGTATGCCAGTTGTTCTTTTCACTTATAATCCTATCTATTTTAAACAAAAGAGACACAGTTAGAGTGGTACCGGCCACACCACATCTCTGATTTAGACGGGGTTGACTCGTACACGTCTCAAATGACCCATGCATCATTTTCCTAAAGTATAAACATAATCTGAATGCATTTGTTCGGTTTTCCGTATGTCAGTTGATGTTTTTACTTAAAATGTGGTCCTTTAGAAACAAAAGAGAGACACATTGAGTAGTGCCAGCCACACCACACCTTGGATTGAGGTGGGGTTAATTCGTACATGTCACATATGACCCATGGATCGCTGTGTTAAAGTATCAACACAATTAGAATCCATTTGGTCAGTTTTCCGTATGTACTTAAAATGTTGTCCATTTTAAATAAAAGAGAGACCCTTAGAGTGATCCCAGCAACACCACACCTTTTATTGAGGCTAGTTTGACTCGTAAAAGTCACATATGACCCGTGTATCATTTTCCTAAAGCATCAACACATTTCGAATGAATTTGGTCGGTTTTTCGTATGTCAGTTGTTGTTTTCACATAAAATGATGTCCATTTTAAACAAAAGAGAGTCACTATGAATGTTTTTGGCCACACCACACCTCTTATTGAGGCGGGGTTTACTCGTACATGTCACATGTGACCCATGGATCATTATGCTAAAGTATTGACACAATCAGAATCCATTTGGTCAGTTTTCCGTATGCTAGTTGTTGTTTTCACTTAAAATGATGTCCATTTTAAACAAATGAGAGACACTTTGAGTGTTTTCGACCACACTACACCTCGGATTGAGGCCTGTTTTACTCTTACATGTCACATATGACCCATGGATCGTTCTCCTAAAGTTTCTATAGAAACCGAATGCGTTTGGTCTGTTTTCTGTATGTACTTAAAATGTTTTCCACTTCAAAACAAAAGAGAGACACATAGTGTGATCCCAGCCACACCGCCACTCAGATTGAGATCGGGTTGGCTCATACATGTCACATATGACCCATGGATCGTTGTGATAAATTATCAATAGAATCCAAATGCGTTTGGTCAATTTCCCATATGCCATTTATTCTTTTCAATTATAATCTTGTCCAATTTAAACAAAAGAGACACAGTCAGAGTGGTACTGGCCACACCGAACCTCGAATTTAGATGGGGTAGACTCATACAAATCTCAAATGGCCAATTTATCATTTTACTAAAGTATCAACACAATCCGAATGCGTTTGGTCGGTTTTTCGTATGTCAGTTGATGTTTTCACTTAAAATGATATCCTTTTGAAACAAAAGAGAGACACATAGAGTGGTGTCAGCCACACCTCACCTCGGATTGAGGCAGGGTTGACTTGTACACATCCCATATGACTCATGTATTGTTTTCCTATGGCATAAACACATTTTGAATGCGTTTGGTCAGTTTTTCTTATGTCAGTTGTTGTTTTAACTTAAAATGATGTCAATTTTTAACAAAAGAGAGACACTATGAATGGTGTTGGCCACACTGCACCTTAGATTGAGGAGGGGATGACACTTACACAACACATATGATCCATGGATTTTTGTGATAATGTATCGACATAATAATATTCTGTTAGGTCGGTTTTACGTATTCTAGTTGTTGTTTTCACTTAAAATGAAGTCCATTTTAAACAAAAGAGAGACACTTTGAGTGGTGTCGGCCACACCACACCTCATATTGAGACGAGGTTTACTTGTTCATATCACATATGACCCATGGATCGTTCGCCTAAATTTTCAATGGAAACTGAATGTGTTTGGTTAGTTTTCCATATGTACTTAAAATGTAGTCCATTTTAAACAAAAGAGAGACACTTAGAGTGATCTCGCCCACACTGCGACTTAGATTGAGCCCGAGTTGGCTAGTACATGTCACATATGACCCATGGATCGTTGTGATAAATTATCAACAGAATCCAAATGCGTTTGGTCAGTTTTCCGTATGCCGGTTGTTCATTTCACTTATAATCTTGTCCATTTTAAACCAAAGAGACACAGTCAAAGTGGTACCGGCCACACCGCGCCTCGTATTTAGATTGGGTTGAATCTTAAATGTCTCAAATGACTCATGGATCATTTTACTAAAGTATCAACACAATACGAATGCGTTTGGTCGGTTTTCCATATGCCAGTTGTTGTTTTCACTTAAAATGATATCCTTTTGAAACAAAAGAGAGACACTTAGAGTGGTATCGGCCAAAATGTGCATTGGATTGAGGTGGGGTTGACTCTTACATGTCACATATGACCCCTGGATTGTTTTCCTAAAGCACCAACACATTTTGAATGTGTTTAGTCAGTTTTTCGTATTTCAGTTGTTGGTTTCACCTAAAATGATGTCCATTTTAATCAAAAGAGAGACACTATGAATGGTGTCGACCACACCACGCCTCGTATTGAGTAGGGGTTGAATTGTACACATCACATATGACCCATGGATCATTGTTCTAATGTATCAACACAATCAGAATCCATTTGGTTGGTCATCCGTATGCAAGTTATTGTTTTCACTTAAAATGAAGTCCATTTTAAACCAAAGAGAGACAATTTGAGTTGTGTCAGCCACCCCGCACCTCAGATTGAGGCGAGGTTGGCTCATACACATCACAAATGACCCATGAATCGTTCTCATAATGTTTCGACGGAAACTGAATGTGTTTGTTCTGTTTTCCGTATGTACTTAAAATAGTGTCCATTTTACACATAAGAGAGACACTTAGAGTGATCCCGGACACACCGCGACTCGGATTGAGCCTGGGTTGGCTCATACACATCACATATGACCCATGGATCATTGTGAGAAATTATCAATTGAATCTGAATGCGTTTAGTCGATTTATGTATGCTAGTTGTTCTTTTCACTTATAATCATGTCCATTTTAAGCAAAAGAGACACAGTCAGAGTGGTACCGAACACACCGCGCCTCGGATTTAGACGAGGTTGACTCGTACACATCTCAAATGACCCATGGATCATTTTACTAAAGTATAAACACAATTCTAATGCATTTGGTCGGTTTTCCGTATGATAGTTGATGTTTTCACTTAAAGTGATATCCTTTTGAAACAATAGAGAGACGCTTAGAGTGGTTTCGGCAACACCGCGGCTTGGATTGAGGCAGGTTTGACTCATACACGTCACATATGACCCATGGATCATTTTCCTAAAACATAAACAAATTTCCAATGCGTTTGGTTAGTTTTTTGTATATCAGTTGTTGTTTTCACATAAAATGATGTCCATTTTAAACAAAAGAGAGACACTATGAATGGTGTCAGCCACACCACACCTCGGATTGAGGCGGGGTTGACTAGTACACATCACATATGACCCAAGGATCGTTTTTCTAATTTTTAGACACAATCAGAAATTGTTTGGTCGGTTTTCCGTATGCTAGTTGTTGTTTTCACTTAAAATGAAGTCCATTTTAAACAAAAGAGAGACACTTTGAGTGGTGTAATCCACACCGTGGCTCGGTTTGATTCTAGGTTGACTCGTAATGACAAATTTGAACCATCAATAGTTATCTTAAAGTGTCAATGGAAATCTAATGCGTTTGGTCGGTTTTTCATATGTACTTAAAATGTTGTCCGTTTTAAACAAAAGAGAGACACTTAGAGTGATCCCAGCCACACTGAAACTCAGATTGAGCCCAGGTTGGCTCGTAGATGTCACATATGACCCATGGATCATTGTGATAACTGATGAATAGAATCCAAAAGTGTTTGGTCAGTTTTCTGTATTCCAGTTGTTCTTTTCACTTATAATCCTGTCCATTTTAAACAAAAGAGACACAGTTTCAGTAGTATCAACCACACCACACCTCAGATTTGGATGTGGTTGACTCATACACATATCAAATGACCCATGGATCATTTTCCTAAAGTATCAAATCAATCTGAATGTGTTTGGTCAGTTTTCCGTATGCCGGTTGACGTTTTCACTTAAAATGATATTCTTTTAAAACAAAAGAGATACACTTAGAGTGGTGCCGACCACACCATGCCTCAGATTGAGGTGGGGTTGACTCGTACACATCACATATGACCCATGAATCATTTTTCTAAAGCATCAACACATTTCTAATGCATTTGGTCAGTTTTTCGTTTGTCAGTTGTTGTTTTCACTTAAAATGACGTCTAGTTTAAACAAAAGAGAGACACTATGAATGGTGTCAGCCACACCACGCCTTTTATTGAGGTGGGGTTGACACTTACACGTCACATATGACCCATGGATCTTTGTTCTAATTTATCGACACAATCATAATCTATTTGGTCGGTTTTCCTTATGCTAGTTGTTGTTTTCACTTAAAATGAAGTCCATTTTAATCAAAAGAGAGACACTTTGAGTGGTGTCGACCACACCGCCCCTCAGATTGAGGCATGGTTGACTCGTACACGTCACATATGACCCATGGATATTTCTTCTAAGGTTTCAATGGAAACCAAATGTGTTTGGTTGGTTTTCTTTATGTGCTTAAAATGTTGTCCATTTTAAACAAAAGAGAGACACTTAGAGTGATCCCGGCCACACCGCGACTCAGATTGAGCCCAGGTTGGCTCGTACGCATCACATATGACCCATGGATCGTTGTGATAAATTATCAAATGAATTTGAATGTGTTTGGTCAATTTTCCGTATGTCAGTTGTACTTTTCACATAAAATGTTATCCATTTCAAACAAAAGTGAGACACTTCGAATGGTGTCGGCCACACCGTGCCTCAGATTAAGACTGGGTTGACACGTACACGTCACATATGACCCATTGATCTTTGTGATAAATTATCAACATAATCCAAATGTGTTTGGAAAGTTTTCCGTATGTCAGTTGTTCTTTTCACTTAAAATCTCATTCATTTTAAACAAAAGAGACGCAGTTAGAGTGATCCCGGCCACACAGCGACTCGGATTCAGTCCAGGTTGGCACTTACATATCACATATGACCCATGGATCATTGTGATAAATTATAAACAGAATATGAAATGCGTTTGGTCAGTTTTCTGTATGTCAGTTGTACTTTTCACTTAAAATGTTATCAACTTCACACAAAAGTGAGACACTTCGAATGGTGACGACCACACCAGGAATCGGATTGAGACGGGGTTGACTCGTACACGACACTTATGACTCATGGAACTTTTTCCTAAACCATCAACACATTCTGAATTCATTTGTTCCATTTTCCATATGTCAGTTTTTGTTTTCACTTAAAATCTTGTCCATTTTAAACAAAAGAGAGACATTTTGAATGGTGTCGGCCACACCGCATCGCGGATTGAGGCGTGGTTGACTCGTACCTGTCACATATGATCCATAAATCACTGTGATAATGTATCAACAGAATAGAAATCTATTTGGTCAGTTTTCCGTATGCTAGTTATTGTTTTCACTTAAAATGATTTCCATTTCAAATTAACCGGAGACACTTTGAGTGGTGTCGGCCACACTCAGCCACAGATTGAGGCGGTTTTCCATATGCTAGTTGTTGTTTTCACTTAATAATATTACCAAGAAATTCATATAATTCAAGAGATACAAAAATGGGATAATCCTAAATAACCTTGCATGATCAGAGAAATAAAAAACATGTGAATTCAAGGAGGGTTGGGGGATGTCTGGCGGTAGAGGGAGGAGGGTGGGGGGGCTGTCCGAGGGGGCTGTCCGGGGTCCAGGAAGGAGGGTGGGGGGGCTGTCCGGGGGGCTGTCCGGGGGGCTGTCCGGGGGGTTGTCCCGGGACCAAGGAGGAGGGTACGGTGGCTATGTGGGGGGGTTGTCTGGGGTCCAAGGAGGAGGGTGGGGGGCTGTCTGGGGGGATATCTAGGGGGCTGTCCGGGGTCCAGGGAGGAGGGTGGGGGTGCTGTCCGGGGGGATTTCTGGGGGGCTGTCAGGGGTCCAGGGAGGATGGTGGGGGTGGTCCTGGGTCCAGGAAGGAGGGGGGTTGTCCAAGGAGTTCCCAAACACACAAAACACTATAAACATGCTCAAGATACACCCCAACCACTAAAATACAACAACATCCATGAAAACGGACAATATATAAAAATAACTCAACTCCAATACTATACTACGGTTCTAGATAAAACAAAAAACTCGAATAGATTAAACATCAAATCTCAGTAATATTAGTCAAAATGTAACAGATCAATTTGTCTCACATCACCATCATTATCACCCTCATCCTCATCCCCATCATCATCCTCAACCTCCTCAACACCCTCCTCCTCATCCTCGCCCTCCTCCTCGCCCTCACCATCCACCTCGCCCTCCTCCTCTCCCTCCTCTTCCGCATCAGACTCCTCGCCATCATCATCGTCAGGCTGGGCATCATCTTGACCACCAATAGAACTTCCACCTGGTGCACCATATATAGAACATATCGACGACATATATTCATCAAAATATGTGATGGACTCTAGTGGAAGTGTTGGATGTAGAACTTCAATAAATTTCATAAATGCATTGTTTGCCCTAATAGACTATTATGTCGTCTCTGTGGCCCTTTTCTCAACCTGTTCTGCCTGTGACCTAACATCCTACTGCTCGGTGGCACTACAACTTGTACCTGAGGAGGTCCAATACCTCGTCGGGGCTATCCTAGGTCGGCAACATACTCTGCCAGGATGCTTCTCTCCAAACACCTGATGTAAGTGATCAGTGGGCCCAAAATTGTCTGGTTCTTGGGCATCGAGGGCCTCTAAAGTATCCTGTTACAAATATAAATATATTATTAAGTTAAAAAATAGATATTAAAATATAAAAGAAATATATTAAAACTTACAATCTGCTACTGAGTCGCTTCGTTGACGGAACTTCCGTCCTTTTTCCGTCTACTCGAGCAAAACAGTTTTTCTCGAGGAACACATAATTCAATATTCAGTATTTTCCTCTACAATGACATTAAAATCTAAAGTTATATGAAAACTTTAGGAAATGATTAAATAATTTTGGAAACAAATGAATGTGTAAGTCATAAAGAAAACTTATAAAAAATTTTCATACCTGCTTCCTCTCATGATCTAGCATCGTAGTACGTCCTAGTTTGTGGAGGTATTGTTTTGGATAATTTTTTTTATTTTTTCCAGATGATTCCTAAATAAAATTCGACAATTAAAAGGATAATATTAATGAAAAACGTGAAAGTTATTATTTAAATACCTTAAATGCAATTCATACTTTAAACTGGGTAGTCATCCAAAGAGTAATCATCTGAAGATACTACTCTATAGGATAATCATCCACAACTGGTACCACCTCTAACTCAGTGCCAACTCTAGCACGCCAGCCAATATACAACTCATACTTGTAGGCTCTCCAAATCTCGCCTAAATCCTTTAGACGTTCTGGTCGTGCACCCTCACCATCAGGAAAATTAAATCGAAGCTAACATTAAAATATTAATTCATATAAATACAAAAATAATTCATGGAATTAAATACAATATATTTTTTTACCCATATCTCTGCCTAAGAACTATCATTGACCTCATGTGTCAAATTTCAACATGATAGCGGGCTGATGGGAATGATGTCGGAGAATTTGGAAATCATCGCCAAAAAATTCTTACATTGATGCCTTGTTTTCTCAACAATTTGGTTGTCTTCATTGTAATCCACCATAACCTGTGTATGGAGGTTCCACACCGAATGCATGTGTGTACTCCCCCGCCCCCACCTCTTATTAGTAGATGTATCTGTCATGATAGAAAAAAAATATTTTATCAAAAAATGTTATAATGAAAATAAATATTGCTATAAATTTTTTTTAGGGTTCTATAAATATACCAGTGCCAGTCTGATCGCTGAGCGACGATGGATCCACAAAAACTGATGGAACACCCTATGGTGGAACTTTAGTCGAAGAAGATATATTATAGAAGCTCAGAGAGACATATGTAAAAGGAAAAGAATATGGGACAGTTGTATGACCGGATTGTGACTGGGGAGTGGGAATCATCATGGGATATGAAAATGACGGGCCATAAGATGCAAAAGGTGGAGAAAACATGGGAGGCATAAATATCCCGCGTGTCCCTAACGATATATCGGGATCAGAATGTGGTATGTATGACATTTTAGTGGGAGGGGCAGGGTCTAGTCGGGTACACGAAGCTGCTCGGCCACCTTGGGTATGAACCCTCCTCGTCCCACCGGCCTGAGTACTAGGACTAGTACAAGGCTCCTCGTCTAATAACTGTCGACGCATAAGTGGAACCAACAAAAATGTTTACAAAAAAATTAATCAGATGACATTATATATTCTTTAAATATATATACTTGAAATAAATTACTCACTGTAGGAACTAATGGTGGAACGCCCATCTCCGCTATTCGACGATTGTTTTCCATCATTTTTTCCTTTGTCTCTCTTCAATTGGCTGCATTTCCTGCTTTTGAAAACAAATATGTAATTAATTAGACAAAGGAAACTAATGTGTAACCCAAAAAAACTAAATATATGAGGGAATTGGGGGATTCTTTGGTAATTTAGCTATAAATTTTTTTAGAAGAGCTTGAATGGATTTAATAAATCATACAAGTTGTAATGTCCACCAAGTAAAAAATATCGTTTGACTAGGTTTGAATATAGTACAATTCCAAATTAGAAAATTCAATTCAAATAAAACCGTAACCAATAAACATTTAAAATTCACATAACGGTAAAGTCAGCTAAAACATATTTGTGATCAATACAAAATCAATTTGAATATTACCAAACTTAACAACCCAACTCGAGGTAAACCAAAATAATTGAGAACATGGATGAATGATTCTATATATTTTCAACCACAACTTCAGGTTCACAATCAACTATGACAATTGAGCTATTAGAGTCATCAAAAGAAATAAATGGATTGGTTACAATGGCACTAGGGACAGTGTCAATTCCATCATCACCATCATCAAAAATATTTCTTCGAATTACTTCAACTATGACACAAAATTCAGGTAGAAGTTGGTCTTTGACATAAATAACATGTTTAGACAATGATGCCAACACATATGGTTCTTCGGTAGCAAGAGTACGAGTCATATTAATTACTCAAAATCCACAATCATCAATAAATGTGCCTTGTCTTTTCATCGAATCAAACTAATCGTATTTCATTATTGTGACTTGTCCATGAGAGTAATAATCCCATATTATTATTTTCTCAATGACTCCATAATAACCCACATTTTTAAATCGCTATCTACTATCTAATGCACATGCATAACAATTTGTTGTGGCTGTAACCATAACACCATCATGTTGTGTTCTCATGTTCTTTGCTCGTTCAGTGACAATAAATTTGTACCCATTGATAACAATTTATTTACAGTCAAGAACCACAGTATTAGGACCAAAAGCCAAAGATCTTATTTCCACAGAGACAGAGTCAACAGAAAAAACTCAATACCTACAATATAAATGACTATTAAACTTAATTAAATATTGATATAATTATTTTAAATAGTAATATTTTTACATTAAATTTTAACAAAGCATAAAAATCTTTGTAATGAAAATTCTCTCTCTTTCTCAAAGAGAATGAACGGTGCTTCCTATTTATCATTGTTTTATGTTCCCTGTAGATAAAAATTATTAATAGTTTAATAGATTTATATGTAAGATATACATATTCAACTTAGTTACCTGATATAGTCATCGAATAAATCACAGTTGAACAAAACGGTGCGATGTGCCATCTCATGCTCTTCATGGATTAATGTCTTCAATGTATATGATCCAAGAATTCCTCCTATTTGAGGAAGTGATAGAAAACTGGGTTCAATTTTCTCATACTGTTCTTCTCAATTTCTCATTGGTCTGTTCATTCTTGTAGTAAGATCAAACAAATACATTGAGTATAAATCCATATATTCTTCAACCAAGTAACCGTTCACGATAGAACCTTTGGGATGATTCCTATTTCGGACATAATAATTTAATGTGTACATATTTATTTTAGTTTGATACATCCAAAGAAAAGGACAAGGCCCTCCGAGAATTATTTCAGTGGGAATATGGAATGTCATATGTAGCATGCATGTGAAAAATGTTAGAGGAAATATTTTCTCCAACTCACACAAAATTAATGGGGCATCTGTCAACATTTTTTGCAAAAAATAATTGGACAACTTCTTAGCACAAATGGCACAACGAATAACAGTAACCCTTATATTATTGGATAAAAGGTGACGAATTTCTATTGGAAGCAACTCATGCAGTAGTTCGTGATAATCACGAGTCTTTAAAGATTTTAGCTTCAACTCTCTTTTGTTGAATCATTTAGTTATGTTGCTTGAACAGACATCAGGAACACTAATAGTCTCTAATACTTCCAAATTTTTTTCTTTTTTCATAGGTGTCATCACATAAGAAGTACATGGATGTTTCCATTTATTTTCACTGATACGCACAGGATGCAATTCTGGTCCGATGCCCCAATCCACCAAGTCACTCCGAGATCATAAATCATCTTTTTTCTCCCCCTTGAAATTTAGAAGAACCGAAAGCAACATTTCACATATATTATTTTCAATATGAAATACGTCTAAGAAATGACGTAACAAATTGTTTGACTAATAAAGAAAATAAAAAAAGATACTCCTCTTCCTCCAATTGTAACAGGTTTCAGTGGAAACATTCTTTCACTTTCCAGATTTCATTTGTCCATTCCCGAATGAAAAAACGAAATCTTTCAGTTCATTAAGTAGATCAGTTCTAAACATATGTTGAGGTGGATCATTGCCCTCTTTTGTATTATCAAATATTTAATGATTCATTATATTTGGATGATCATTTGGAAAGAATCGTTGATGTCCCATAAAACTGAAACTATAATGATGTTTCAGTCTTCTGGATCGTGTATTTCTTCATACAAACTGGGCATGACAGTTTTCCATTTGTGCTCCATCCAGACATCATTACATAAGCCGAAAAATCATTGATCGTCCATATAAGCGCATCATGCATCTAAAATATGTATTTCATACATGCATCGTATGTGCACACACCCATATCCCAATGAAGTTTCAACTCTTTTATTAAAGGTTGCATGTATACATCAATATCAATGTTGGGATGAGAAGGAACAGATATGAGTATAATCATGAAAGTGAAAGGTTTTTTCATACACAACCATGGGGAAGATTATAAATGTGTATAAAAACTGGCCATGTGTTGTGAGAAGTATGCATCTGCCCAAAAGGATTAAAACAGTTGCATTAAAGACCCAGCCACACATTACGCACGTCAGCTACAAAATTAGGATGTCGAGCATCAAATCTCTACCATGAAAATCCATCTAGAGGTTGAACCAACTCATCAATAGTCTTCTTTCTCTCGGTATCATTACATATCATTTTTATTGATATTTCATCAAACATAAAAAGATTCTAGAGTCTGGGGATCAATGGGAAGTGCCACATTACTATCTGTGGAATGCAGGATGGTGTTCCATCATATTTTGACTTCCAGCAGGATGTGCAACATTTTATACAATCCTTTCATTCAGTGGTTTCCTCCCAGAATAAACTGCAATATTTCGAGCAATCATGAATTTTGTTTCTTGAAAATCCATGTTCCTTAACTTACTTTCATGCCATATAGTGGTTTGAGGGAATATCTGTATCATCTAGAAATAAATCCTTCAAAAGTGTAAGAATGTAATCGATTGCTGTATTATAAATCCCATACATATTTTTCCCATGAAATAATCAGATTAAAAATTCCATCTTTTTCATTTTATCGCATTGTTGATATACTGGAGTCATGGCAACATCATTCAATTTTTTCACCCTATCAATATCATCAGTTTCACTAGATGCATCAGCTAACCTCATATCAAAGTCTTCTTGAGTCAAAATCCTTTCTTTTTCATGATGACAAATAAATGCAAATCGATCATCTAAAAAATTCTCCATTCCAATTATTTCATTTTGATCATCACCAATTTGAGATTTCATTTTGTGATACGACACAAAGTATTTTTCTTGAAAACCATTTTTGGTTATGTGGTAGATAACTTCTTCATGGCTCAACCAAGTTCTACCAATGCAATTGGAATATGGGAAGTGTATGTGGCCACTATATGAAGCATTGTGAAATGGGAAATCTGTAAAGCTCTCCAAATTGTTTTGAAAATCGCTTGAGATCCAATCTGTTTTATACATCCCACTTTTGTCTATTCTGTAAAAAGATTTTATATAAGTCATTTTTTCATAAAAAATTCAATAGGATTGAACATTAATAGAAAATACATTTAGGTAAATGATAAAGGAAGAAGGTTCTAGTCGATGTAGTGAATTATTAAAATAATGTAAACAACAAGTACTCATAAATTAAAATTAAATTTATTTATATTCATTTTCATTAGGTATATAAGAGGCACATTCCTCAGCTCCCATTATGTGTTATATGCATCCCAAATCATTCACTCATGTTCAATAACTCATTATTGGCACCTCTATGGCCATACCATTCATTACCCAATAACTCCCCAAGTCAAGCACACCCCATGGGTGAATAAATATTAGGCTTCAACACTAATAGGTTGTTAATGGCTGGTAAAAAGCTTTAATTTCATTAACTATAGACAAAAACATTTATTTTTAAAATTTAGATTTATAATAAAGTATGTCAATGATAACAACATTACTGAATTAAACTTGTGACTTATCTAACATTTTTATGGATGTCTACACATGCCAACATGGGTAGTGAAAAGCACAACACCCTCATAAAAGTGAGTATTGGCCAAGAAGGACACATAATATAAAACATACAATGAGAACCATCTTTAATTGACTTGAGTTCACTGATACAATGTCAGACATTATACACACCATGTGAACCCTTATACACACCATATGAACCCTTATACCATATCATCATTATTACAACCATTAATAACAACTTATTAAACAACATCACCTTTAAATGATAATAAAATTGAACATAAATCAATAATAATATTGGATATATCATGTAAAATGAAGTCATACTATCTTACATCCTTAATGGCCACCCACAACCATGATTAATGACCACAAAGCTCCCCTTTTTCCTAATTGAAAAGTGAAAACAAAAACACATAGTTGTATAAAAAACTTAATTTGTGTGAAGAATAATAATCCCATGGTCCTCATGATATTTGAACCACACAATCATGATTTTCGAGATAAACTTGTATCCATGAAACCATATGAGAAACAAGATTCAAAAAATGTGTTTTTCTGATTTTTCCAATCATTTTGAGGAACCCCAAATCAGTGAAAATGGTAATTGTGTTTTAAAAAGGTGATTGGATAACTCATGTATAATGTTGAAGGCAGAATGATTAATGTTTATATTAAGAAAACTAATATTCACTAATATTTCAAATTTGACATTTTGTGAATTAGTTTCTTGAAGAAGGAAGAAGTACTAATTAGAAACCACATACTATTTTGTAAAGTTCAAGAAGATAATCCATATGTTCTACTGTACAAAGGATAATTGAACAGTGTGTCATTTTATATATATATAGATTTTTATAGAAACATTATACATACTTGTTATGTAATACACATAGTGTACAAAAATTAAGATGATCAAGATATTCATGTTTGACATGATCATAATAAAAGGAGTGATTTTCATGAAATAATATGAATAAATATTACACACAATTTCTTATGAGTTTATATACATGAAGCTATAATATTTGAAGCATTGAGATTAAAAAAACTATGAATATTTAAAATTAGATCACAATAAAGAGACAACATACCCTTATAAATGTATATGTGTAATGAAAACAGGAATTGGACAAAGTGTACACCGATGTATTGATTTAAGTACACAATTTGTGGAGTATGGAATCCTAAAATTTTACAAAAACCCTAAAAATGGGGAATAATGATATAATTTAGAATATAAGGATATCCTTGAGAAGAGGTGGAAGGATATCCTTGATAAATGGTTGAAGGAGTCTAACCTGGAAGCTGATCCGATGGAAGAGGTGCACCTGTGCTGGGGCTTCCCAAGGGCTTCTGTGAGTCAGAATCGCTTCTGGGAGAGCCGCGCAATGCTTCTGGAATTGTCGGGAGGGTGCTGCCTAGATTAGGTGAATTTGATGCATCTGTTTTTCAACAGTTTTTAAAAAATGTTGGGAAAACTCGATCTTTCCCAACAGTTTCATTAAACCATTGGGAAAATGAATTTTTTCTCATCTTTTCCAACGGTTTCATCAAACCATTGGGAAAAGTCATTTTTTACACATCTTTACCAATTGATTCATCAAACTGTTGGGAAAAGTCTATTTTTACAGATCTTTACCGACGGTTTATGCAAACCATTGGTAAAGATCACCTATACCAATGGTTCAAAAGAACTGTTGGTATACTTGTGTTGGGAAAAGTATGATTTCATGTAGTGTTTACATTTGGTCATATAAATCAACCATGTGAAATGCATTATATATATAAATCCTTCAACATAATTCTTTATAAAATGGGGAAATGAAACCTAATAATAGTGGGCTCCAATTCTCCATGAGGATAAAAAAATCATTAAAAATTCTATGTTATCAATGAGCATAAGATTTAATAAGGGTATGATGACAAAATCATAGTACATGAGTGAATCATAAAGGATTTCATACTCATCAATACCTTGATCATAAAATATGAAAAAGAAATTAAATATTCATCATAATCAATAATAATGAACTATGTGAAACCATTATCTATAATAAAGATACATTATGAACCCATAATATGAATAAAGAAAACATGTATGTATGTTGGGAAATAATTTTCACTTTACTCTTACAATATTTATTATAAATGGAATAACCAGATGACCGAAATCCATCACCAATACAATATAGGGATATCAAAGAAACACCCTTCCTTAGTTTATCATAAAAACACCCATCACTAATTTATCATGGAACCACTCATCATTTATTTATAACGTAAACACACATAAAATTTCTAAGTTCCATTACATACTCAAAACACATAAAATCATTTGTTTCATCTTAATATCATAAGAAATACATTATCCATTTCATAACATAATTAACCCATGCATAATTAATTATTTCTATCAACATATCTTTGAAAATTATTTAACCCTTAGTAAATAGATGAGTTTACTAACAACCTCATTGAAACATGATTAACAAGTGGAAAAAAATAGGTTAGATAACAATATCTGTAAACAAATATCCAGCCACTAGAAAATAATGAATATTGTATAAATACAAAATATCTATAATAGATGATAATTAAAAAAACAAGTTTCATTAATGTTGATTAATGGAAATAAGATTATATTATTATTTGAAAATATTCTTTGGGAGAATATATTTTTCATTTTGAAAAACACTTATTAAAAACATTTTAAAAATACATTTCCATGAAAATATCCATAAAATATTATAAAATAATATTAAATGAAATTAAAAACTCTTTATCAAAACATTAATTTTTTAAATTTCAAAAAAAATCTAATCATTTTTAGAAAACATTGTCTTTAAAGAACACATATTTCTGAATGAAAAGATAAAGTAATATTTTATAAAATAAATTTAACCAGTTATTTTAGGTAACAATGAGAGGAAATGGTAATATGTCATTAAAATATCATGAATAACTAGTTTATAATTTAAATAATTAGAATTATAGTATTTAAACATCAGAGACTTAATAATTCACAATCATAATAAAAAGTGATATTGTAACAAAAGACTTACAACATTAGTTACATTGATTAACAATCCCCATAAAGAAAAAACATTTAATGAAACCTATAATAGAATTATTTTAAGGATAATTATGATATTATGGGTAAATATAATATTATATACATATTATAAATTAACATACGTGTATAACACAAAAAACGTCTCAAATAAGGAAAATTGTGTTAAAAGTCAATTTCTGATATAGTAACTTTGAAACTATAAGCCCTATGAAAAAGAGATCCAAAATGGATAAGTAAATCACCAAAAAATTATTTATAACAATAAAAAAAATACATTCATTGTCATTATATACACTACACAACAAAAAATAATTTTTTAATATGGCATGTATCACAGAAACATAAAAGTGAGACGAAAAAACCCTTACCACTTGAGTAGCATTTGAATTATTATATAAGTAAAAAAATAAAATCAATTGAAACATTAAATATCATTGAATAAATTAACATTATGATATATCATTTCAAAGGGATTTATATTCACCACACAAAATAATTGAGTGTTGAATATGGTATAAGTCTCCTATAAATAAAAGTGATACTAGAAATAACCTTACATTTAGTCTTGAATCACATAATACATGCACAAAACACCTATATAATAAATATAATTTCATTATAATTATATAAAATAATCATATTAATATATATTATACCATTTATTATTTCATTATGACTTTATATAACCCATTGTTAACAATTCCATGTTAAATCTATGATTTAGTTAGTGACAACTTTTTTTTTCACCTATGATTTCACATGTTATTTTTCATCCTCTTAATACATTTCTTATAAAACGTGGATGAATCAAATAACTTTGTGAGGCAGTAGTACATGTTACAAACAAACTAAGTTATCATATTCTCAAAAAATTGGAAGCATAAAAGTATGTTTAATATAATTATACCATAATAATAATGATATCAATGATATAATATATAAACATGATTGAAATCATTATTCCAACCATAATAGGTGGTAATTGAAGAAAGAACGACATTGATTCATGAGGGGCTAGTTCGGCGTACAAAGCAATAATGATTGTTTATCAAATTTGATGGAAGTGTGTGAAGTTATAGTGAAAATAATTAACAGAAAAATATATACTAATTTTGAATATAATTAGTTCACAATAATATTTTTTATTAAAAAAATAATAGGTTTGAGGAAGAAATAAACAAAAACATTTGTTGATGAACGTTGTTATTCTTCAGGTAACTCCTTTTTCATTGGTTTTATTTCTACCCAATGTGATGATTTTAGGAGGATAGGATGGATTTTTGGATGTCATTTATCAAGAATTTGGATGATAAAAATTGCATGATATGTGTGTATAAGAGGGAGATTGAAAATTACTATATAATACAAAAGGAGTGGCAATCTTATAAATACCAAGAAGAAAACACTATTGGGAGGCCTCCCTTACATAATGTGACTCCAATAATGAATAATGTTCTGATAAAATAATTTATATTGGTAAAACATTGGCCCTAAAATGGGTTTTGGAAAAGTATCTAGTCAATTTCACCCCTTGAGATTAAAGTTTAACTATTATGTAATGTCATTATTTTCATAATCCATGTAACATGTTTTAATTTCATTAAATAATTTTCTGATAAAAAGAATAGTTTAACGTAATAAAAAATATAAATTATTATTTTTTAAAATATGTAATTCATTTTTACAAATTAAATTCATATAAGGGGTGTAAATTGAATTAAAATTAATCCTACAGAAAAGAAGAAACAATTGGTTTAAAAGTAAAAAAGTTAAAATGTTTGAAATTTTTTTATTCAAAAGACCTAAAATGGATTTACTGATGTAATATTAAACTAATTTACTTAAAAAATTATAAAATAATTTATCTATATAAAAAATTTATACAAAAATTAATTTTTCAATTAAAATTAAGTATTTTAACTATTTGTTGTAAAATGAAACATCTCTGAAAAATAAAATAGTCACCCAAGGTAAATTTCGATAATCCTAATTCAAAAATGAGGTTTATTTTTCAAATTAAATTTAATAAAAGAGTCAAAATATTTTTTAAACATAATTTTTTCACGAAAACATGAAAAACTGCCTTTTAGAAAAAGTACTACTTTTTATGCTTAAAATCAGTGTTATTTAAATTTAAATTATATAAAACATATTGTATGACTATCATAAAATATGATTTAATATATAAAATATATATTTAATTATTTTCTCTCACGGATAGTGATTAATATAATTTATTTATAAAAAATTCCTTTGTGGGAATAAAAATATTTTTTCCATAAATACACATCCTTTATATTCAATGGGATTTTATCATAATTTATAATTAATTGGTATGAAAATTATTAATTTACAGACATATGTATACCATATTTTCGTAATTCAATTAATCCTATTTATTTTCTCCATTCCAATTGCTATGAGATAAGTATAATATTAAATATTAATAATATATTTTTGTTTTTTAAAACTCTATCTTGCATGTAACACACATTATAATAAATACTTACTATTTCATGCAATTAAAGATAATAATTGTATTTATTATATCATAATATATACAATTTATTTCATGTAATTCAATATATTAAATAATTTTAATTATTTTTTATGAAAATATATCATCAAATATTGGGATATTACACAACATCCTGTTATTTATAATCTTTCTCTAATAATAATTTGATTTCACTATTGTTGGTAACTTTTTGAATATTATATTTATAGATGTCAATTACCAATGATATAAAATATTTTCACATAATGATTTTCCATAATTGAAATTTACTACCTTAAAATATGGGAATGCCTTTATTAGTTATAATGTTTTCTATATTGGGAGAGGGAAAGAAAACCACAGATATGATACCACCTGTTTGTCACCTATAAGGATAACACACAAAATTGGGACTGGTAAATGAAGGTATATTTTACATAATTAATTATTCCATGATTATACATTATATTCTATCACCTTGAGGAATACATCAGTCTCTCTCTTAACCCCCTCTCTATAAGCATTGAAAAGTAATAGATAATATAGTTAATTTTAATTGGATTTTCTGTAAAGAAAAAATTCAACGATCATGAAATTAAATTTTCAAACACATCAACAGATAATAAAATCTATCTAATTTGTATTATTACAAGTTTTTAGAATCCTCAATAGTAATTCTAGTTTACATCTTTAAATAGTTTAAAGATGATCTTCCTTCCTTTATTAGGAAACACACTACTCTACTTGATGATATTCTTCTTCTTCACCAAAATACAATGAAATGTAAACAGAAAATATGGTGTGTCTATTATTTACTCAATATTTAAAAACTCCCATGATAATATAGATATTACTAAAAAATTCCTCCACTTAAATTCAATCTCCTAGAAGAATTATGGAATCATAGACTTTCCATTAGCCTCTGAGAATATTAACCATGATTTTATGAGCATAAATCTATTATCTCCTCCTCATATTAAACCAATGTTCTTTATGTCCATTTTTAATCTTCTCATCTCAATTTTCATCATATCTCATCTATTTGAACTTCTAAAAATGAAAAAAATCTCTATGATTTCAAATAATTTAAACAATAAATACATCTACAAAATATGAAACAAATATTTCATGATTTTATGAACTATTACCATAAAAAAATCATGAAAAGAGATGACATAATGTTTTACTAGACTTGGATTTTTTCAAATAATTTATAATAATAGCACCACTGCATTCAAATCCATGCATGGGCAAAGACATTTTTTATCAGCATGTGTTGCACTGTAACATGCCTCCGTCACCATTCCTATAACCATGGCTGTAAAGACCCGTAAATTTAAAGGAAATTTTTTTTCTTAATTTTCTTTGAAATTTTACAAGAACGCAGTTTCTGACGGCGCCTGATTTCGAGGCCCGGTGTGCCCGGAATCATTTTCCGATGTTTGGCTCAGGTACGTTCAGTGAACGGACGAGCGGGTTTTTCGAACTTTTAAACCGGTGCCCGGAATTGAATTCTGAGGGCACTGATGAAATCGAAGCTCCGGTATTCGCTTAGAAATGCCTCTTCCGGAGTTGCGTTTGCTCGGGTGTGGTTTATAATTATCGGGCTTAAAGTTAAGAAATAAAAAATTTTTACGACAACTTTATTTTATTTCACTTAAGCCACTTGGAAGCCACTTGAAGCCACTTAAAGACGGCTTAAACTGAGTTGATCTGGATAGGATGCTATCCAGAAATATCCTACCCCCTTGGTAGGATATTTGTGAGCTGGGGCCCGCACGAGCCCCGCCGTTTCTTTCTGCTAAGTAACGCACCCGCGAAAACCCGTCATTATGAAAGTCAACTAACTCGTTTTCTTAATTTCTTAACAGACCATTTAATTGGGCAGTTTATTTCGTAAATTAAATGAGCTGTTTCTTTTGTTGAATTAATTCAACAAATTGATGGGTCGTTACTTACACGTTTTCATTTGCTGGCATAATATTAAAATAAGACCAACCTCTCTTTTTTGGAGGATTTCTCGTTGAGAGAGGATCCTTGAACCTTCAACCTCCTTCGCGAATAATGCGAAGAACGCGAAGAACGCGAAGAACGCCGAACCCGGAAATCGACGGCGCGACGCCGTGATCCGCGACGCCGACGCTCCCTTCCTGCAACGTTCTTCTGCGACGTCTCTTCCTCTGTGACGGATCTTCGATCGGCTGCTTGAGGTAAGACTCTGAGACTTTTCTTTTAATCTCCTTGTGGTTCTTTACCAAAACACGGATTTAATTAATTAAATTAAATCTGCTGTTTCATGGTCCGTTGAGTTCGCCGACTCAACGTTGTCTTCCGCGACGACGCGACGCCCTTCCGCGACGACGCGACGATCGCCTCCTTCCGCGACGAGAAATTCCGCGAAGGACGTGCGTACGACGACGACCTACGAGGTAGGGATTTTATAATTTGGAATACCCCTCTTTATATTCCAGTGAACGTTCTTTAAAAATTTAAGAACCAGTTTCGAATGAACAATTTTATTTTATTAAAATTGTCGGTTCATGTGTTGAACAATTCCTCCCTTTGTTTATCTCTAACGCGGAGGGTGCGGGCCAAACGAACACGGCCCGACGACCCTCCGCCGTTCTTCTTTTTTGTGCGGATTTGACAGGCGACGACGGAACGTGCCGCAACGGATGTTTGACGATCCCGCAGTGAAGAAAGAGTCCCGGGAGGAGCATCGGCGTAGACGAGAACAAAATCGGACCACCGGAGCGATCCCGGTGGCCCGCAGAACTCGCCGGCGGCACCGGCAGCCGGGAGCGGCGGCGCACCGCCAGACAGGCCGCCGCAGCGGCGGCGGCACCCGCGGCCGCGCGGGTCCGGTGCACCCGGACGCGGCAAAGCTGCGGCCTTGACTCAGCACGGCCCCACGCGGGGGGGGGGGGGGGGGGGGTGGGGGGTCACCACCAGGCCGCGGGGGCGGTGCCCCGCGGTGCCTTGGCCCTTCGGCCGAATCGGACCGGGTCGGGTCGACCCGTTTCGGCCGACTCCCGGGGGGGGGGGGGGGGTCGGGCCGGGTGGGCCCGGGCCCGGACCCCCATCTTCGGACGGTTTTCGTTCAAACGCCCGTAACTTGAGCTACGGGCCTCCGAACGACGCACCGTCAGCGGCAACGCGATCCTTGGATCGAGACGGTCGTTTCGGTGTTCTATACTCAAGGTGCACCTTCCTTTTCGGGAGCCTACGTGGTTAAAACTCCATAGTTAAGCGTGCTTGACATAGAGCAGTGATCAGGATGGGTGACCTCCTGGGAAGTTTCCCAGGGTCGGTGTGAGACAGAAAGGCCAATAACTAACAGACCGGGCGTCCGATTGACGCGCCGTCTATTTCGTTGAATTCCTCTAAGTGAGACAGATCTTTTGGCATACTCCGCCCGAGGTTTGGACGCAGGTGGAGTACGGGTGGATTGGTTTTTCCTTAAAAACCAACCGGGCCCCTGGGACGAAAAAGCCAATAACTCTCAGACCGGGCATCCGATTGACGCGCCGTCTGCGACGTTGAGTTCCTGTTGACGATACAGGACTTTTGGATACATCAACTTCGGTCTTTGTGACAGTTGATATATCTGCCTCTTGGCTCGTAGAGCGGACCCTCCCAAACGAGCTTGCTGTGTGCCGGAACCCTAGAGCTGGCTGCGACTGCTACTTCGACAGCGACGACCGTGCAGAGATCCTCAGTGGACTGCGGCGATGACCGTGCAGAGACCCTCAGTGGACTGCGGCGACGACTGTGCAGAGATCCTCAGTGGACTGCGACGACTACAACACTCAGCGATCCTACGTGGATCGGTGCTACAGGTCCTGTGTGGGCCCGATCCTATGTGGGTCCTAGCTGTGCTGGTCTTGTATCCTATGTGGGTCCTAGCTTGGATGATTCAATACTAGTCGTGTATCCTATGTGGGTCCCAGTATAGATGAATCAATGAAGACATCTGGTCTTGTATCCTATGTGGGTCCTAGCTGTGCTGGTCTTGTATCCTATGTGGGTCCCAGTATAGATGAATTAATGAAGACTGCTGGTCTTGTATCCTATGTGGGTCCTAGCTGTGCTGGTCTTGTATCCAATGTGGGTCCCAGCTTAGATGATTCAATACTGGTCTTGTATCTTATGTGGGTCCCAGTATAGATGAATCAATGCAGACAGCTGGTCGTGTATCCTATGTGGGTCCCAGCCGTGCTGGTCTTGTATCCTATGTGGGTCCCATCATAGATGATTCAGTATCCATACCTGATCATCCCTTTCACCTTTTCGACGAAGTATACCTGTGTGAGATGAATCTTCTGTTTACTCTCTATTGTGGATTGTGTTGAGCTATCCTGTGTGGATTTACTGTTACTCTCCTTTGTGGATTCTGTTGAGCTATCCTGTGTGGATTTACTGTTTACTCTTCTTGTGGATTGTGTTGAGCTATCCTGTGTGGGTATACGTTTTTCTTTCCTGTGTGGACTGGGTTGTGCTTGGGCTCGGACGTTGGAGCCGAACGGGAATTGATGACTTAGGTATATGTATGGGCTTATACCTAAGCCGTGTTAGATGTTACTTCGTGATTGTATCTTTCCTTTGTGGATTATCCTTTGTGGATTTCGGGAGACCTTCGGGGGTCTCGGGGTCCCTACTGAGTAGCTTATACTCACTCCAGCATGGGCTATGCCTGCACTTCGTGGTGTTGGTTGCAGACGACGGACATCACTGACCGTGGTGGAGGCGTGCGGAGCAGGACGGTACCTGGAGGTGGACCACTGGGCGGGACGTACTCGGAGCGGACGGCTAGACCGAGGAGCTTTTGAGGCTATCTGTACCCACCCTTCAGGTGGGACCTTCAGAGGACAGCTCGACGTTGTGGCTTTTCTTAACAGTTGTTGTTTTCCCCTTTCAGTTGTACATTACAGTTGGGCTTGTATTTCCGGACCCTTTTACTTTCAGCACAGCTTGTACCGTTTTTACATAGTGTTTACTTTTCCGCATGCTTACTCTGTGGTGCTTGTTTACTTTTCAAAGGCAATGCCTTCCCTTTTTGTTGGGATTTACGCCTTAGTGCTAGTCGCCAGCCCCTGGCCTATGGGAGGCGGGCTTGGGGTAGTCACGGCACGGGCCCCGAGGACGGGTTGTGACAATTGGTATCAGAGCTGGTCGGTTCTACCAGGGACTCTGATCTTTCTTCTATGTGAAGCAATAGTGTTTAGCATATTGGGTGTGGTTATCAGTTCAGGGAGTCCAGTGTTGGTGCGGCGGCCGACGTATCCGTACACCAGGACCCTGAATTCTGATTTCCGACTTAATGCACGAAAACATTGATTGCATATGTGTTTAAGTTTTCTTTGTGATTACTTGTGTCAGCTCACCAGGTATACTGTTCTGACCGTGGAGCACTTATTTCTTTCAGGATGGCCCCACGACGGCAGCCAGCTAGGGTTCCGAGAGTGGAGCGTGATGACAGCCCACCGAGCGATGAGGCCTCGGTGCAGGGCTCCTTGTCAGCAGAGGCACCGGTGGTACCTTTACCCACCGAGCCCCCAATGCTTCCAGAACTGGCTGCTGACGATGCACGACGCCTCGGAGCTCTGCACGAGTTCCAGCACCAGCGACCACCCAGGTTCCGTGGGGGAGATGGACCCCCAGGCAGCCGAGGACTGGCTGGAGGCGGTTGTCCGAGTTTTCAGGCTAGTGAGGACACCAACAGACCTCATGGTGATCCTCACGGCGAGCCTATTGCACGCAGCAGTAGGACGATGGTAGAGCTTGATGATCCAGGTGCACGACGAGGCATCACTCCTCTGGACGGACATTGAGGGCATCTTCCGCTCCGAGTTCATCCCAGTCACCCTCCGTGCGGTACGCATACAGGAGCTTCTTCAGCTGCGGAAGGGAAGCTTGATAGTGGCCTAGTACTCGGCGAGATTTACTGATCTCTCGCGCTACTCCACAGATATGGTACGGGACCTGTTCTTCCAGGCCCGGACCTTCGAGCAGGTACTGAGGCACGAGATTAGGGCTTCGATGATCTCCCTCAACATTCCGACACAGTCAGAGGTGTTGGAGATAACCCTTCTAGTGGAGAGTTTTCTCGCCGAGCAGGCTCCAGTGATAGGGCTCTCCGCAGGACGGCCTGTAGCAGGGTCTTCTACAGCTGGCAGTAGACAGGTGACGCAGAGGTCCAAGCGTGCCAGGCCATCAGATGTGCAGTCACAGGATGATGATTCGGTTGTGTGGGGCACCCGAAGGAGAGCCAGCTACGCGAGGGGCAAACATTGCTACGCATGCAGTGGGCGAGGTCACATGGCTCGAGACTGCCCGACTCATCTTACAGATGAGCAGCAGGCTGTATAGGGACCTCCCAGACAGAGATTCGGCCACGGTGGTCCACATGGTACAGGCGGACGAGGCAGAGGAGTTGGCCGAGTAACCGATGGTGGGAGACACTTCGAGGTGTTGCCACCACCACCACCAAGAGGTCCACCCCGACCACAGGGAGTTGGTGGACATGGGAGAGCTCAGCTTCAGGCAGCTGAGGCCTTCGATCATGGAGCTCTGGGAGCAAATGGATAGGAGCGGAACTAGTGGATACGTCCTTTGTACTTCTAGTTCCTTGTTGCTATTTTGTAGCGTCTTTGTATTATGAGCTGCAATAATAAAAGACACATACCTTTGTGATGTTTTCATTCCTATCCTCTTTTGTGTTGTTACTAAGAGGTTCCAGTTTTGACTGTTGACTTGACCCTCACTTGTGAGACATCTACTGGAGGAGACCTAGTAACCACACACTGATGCCGACAGTGTGACTCAACCCTTGGAGGCAAGAGTAACGGTTGGATATCTTGGTAGTAGCGTCGAGGCCTTACAACGTCATCCTTGGTATGGATTAGTATCATCCATGTCGGGATTGACTGTATTAGGCAAAGAATGTGGTTCATCCAGGGGATGGGACCAGATTTCTCTTATCGGCAAAGAAGAAATCTTAGCAGCTTTTGTGGGGTCGGAGATGGTCCAGGTCATCCAGGGGCGGATGAGTACAGCTCAGAGCCGGCAAGTCTTATGCTGACAGGAGGTGGAGGCCACTAGAGTTTGAGGATGGCGATCACGTCTTCTTGCGGGTCTTACCTCGACGTGGTTTGCGGAGATTTGGCTGAGGTGGCAAGTTGTCTCCACGCTTCATCGGGCCTTTCCAGGTCCTCAGCAGGATTGGCGAGGTGGCTTGTTTCCTGGCTCTGCCACCTCAGTTGCACAGGGTGCACGACGTCTTCCAAGTATCTCAGCTGAGGAGATACGTGCATGACCCGACACACATCATTGACAATGGGGAGCTAGAAATGGATGATGGGGCGACTTTTACGGAGGTCCCGGTGGAGATAGAGGATCGACATGAGCGGTCCTGTGTGGGCGATCGATTCCTCTTGTGCGCATCAGATGGCAGCACGGGAACCTCCAGGAGAGCACTTGGGAGCGGGAGGCTCAGATGCGTGCTCAGTACCACCTTTGTATCCCTAGTTTGTGTTGAAGCTTTACGGGGACGTAAAGCCCTGTCGTGGGAGTAATGTAAAGACCCGTAAATTTCAAGGAATTTTTTTTTCATAATTTTCATTGGAATTTTACAAAAAATCAGTTTCTGACGGCGCCTGATTCCGAGGCCCGGTGTGCCCGGAATCATTTTCCGAAGTTTGGCTCGGGTACGTTCAGTGAACGGACGAGCGGGTTTTTCTAACTTTTAAACCGGTGCCCAGAATCGAATTCTGAGGGCACCGATGAAATAGCAGTGCCGGTATTCTCTTAGAAACGCCTCTTCCGGAGTTGCGTTTGCTCGAGTGTGGTTTTTAATTTTCGGGCTTAAAGTTAAGAAATAAAATAATTTTACGACAAGTTTATTTTATTTCACTTAAGCCACTTGGAAGCCACTTGAAGCCACTTAAAGACGGCATAAACTGAGTTGATCTGGATAGGATGCTATCCAGAAATATCCTACCCCCTTTGTAGGATATTTGTGAGGTGGGGCCCGCACGAGCCCCGCCGTTTCTTTCCGCTAAGTAACGCACCTGCGAAAACCCGTCATTATGAATGTCAACTGACGCGTTTTCTTAATTTCTTAACAGACCATTTAATTGGGCGGTTTATTTCGTAAATTAAATGAGCTGTTTCTTTCGTTGAATTAATTCAACACATTGATGGGTCTTTACTTACCCGTTTTCATTTGCTGGAATAATATTAAAATAAGGCCAACCTATCTTTTTTGGAGGATTACTCGTTGAGAGAGGATCCTTGAACCTTCAACCTCCTTTGCGGAGAACGTGAAGAACGCGAAGAACGTGAAGAACGCCGAACTCAGAAATCGACGACGCGACGCCGTGATCCGCGACACCGACGCTCCCTTCCTGCAACGTTCTTCTGCGACGTCTCTTCCTCCGTGACGGATCTTCGATCAGCTACTTGAGGTAAGAGTCTCAGACTTTTCTTTTAATCTCCTTGTGGTTCTTTACCAAAACACAGATTTAATTAATTAAATTAAATCTGCTGTTTCATGGTCCGTTGAGTTCGCCAACTCAATGCCGTGTTCCGTGACGACGCGATGCCCTTCCGCGACGACGAGGCGATCTCCTCCTTCCGCGATGAGAAATTCCGTGAAGGACTTGCGTACGACGACGACCTACGAGGTAGGGATTTTATAATTTTTAATACCCCTCTTTATATTCCCATGAACGTTCTTTAAAAATTAAAGAACCGGTTTCGAATGAACAATTTTATTTTATTAAAATTGTCGGTTCATGTGTTGAACAATTCCTCCCGTTGTTTATCTCTAACGCGGATGGTGCGGGCCAAACGAACACGGCCCGACGACCCTCCGCCATTCTTCGTTTTTGTGCGGATTTGACGGGCGACGACGGAACGTGCCGCAACGGATGTTTGACGATCCCACATTGAAGAATGAGTCCCGGGAGGAGCAGCGGCGCAGACAGGAACAAAATCGGACCACCGGAGCGGCGGCGCCGGCAGCCGGGAGCGGCGGCGCCCCGGCGCGCCACCAGATAGGCCGCCGCGGCTTCAGCGGCGGCGGCGACGTCACCCACGGACCCGCGGCCGTGCGGGTCCCGTGCACCCGGACGCGGCAAAGCCGCGTCCTTGACTCAGCGCGGCGCCACGCGGGGGGGCCACGACACCACCAGGCCGCGGGGGCGGCGCCCCGCGGCGCCTTGGCCCTTCGGTCGCTCGGCCGAACCGGGCAAGGCCGGACCGGACCGGGTCGGGTCGACCCGGTCCGGCCGACTCCCGGGGGGGGGGGGGGGGGGGGGTCGGGCCGGGTCGGCCCTGGCCCGGACCCCCGTCTTCGGACGGTTTTTGTTCAAACACCTGTAACTTGAGCTACGGGCCTCGGAACGACGCGCCGTCAGCGGCAATGCGATCCTTGGGTCGAGACGATCGTTTCGGTATACTATACTCAAGGTGCACCTTTCTTTTCGGGAGCCTACTTGGTTAAAACTCCGTAGTTAAGCTTGCTGGCCTAGAGCAGTGATCAGGATGGGTGACCTCCTGGGAAGTTTCCCAGGGTGGGTGTGAGACGGAAAGGCCAATAACTAACAGACCGGGCGTCCGATTGACGTGCCGTCTATTTTGTTTAATTCCTCTAAGTGAGACGGATCTTTTGGCATACTCCGCCCGAGGTTTGGACGCAGGTGGAGTACGGTCAGATTGGTTTTTCCTTAAAAACCAACTGAGCCCCTGGGACGAAAAAGCCAATAACTCTCAGACCAGGCGTCCGATTGACGCGCCATCTGCGATGTTGAGTTCCTGTTGACGATACGGAACTTTTGGATACATAAACATCGGTCATTGTGACAGTTGATGTATCAGACTCTCGGCTCGTGGAGCGGACCCTCCCGAACGAGCTTGCTGTGTGCGGGAACCCTAGAGCTGGATGCGATTGCTACTTCGATAGCGACGACTGTGCAGAGATCCTCAGTGGACTGCGGCGACGACCGTGCAGAGACCCTCAGTGGACTGCGACGACGACTGTGCAGAGATCCTCAGTGGACTGCGACGACTACAACACTCAGTGATCCTACGTGGATCAGTGCTACAGGTCCTGTGTGGGCCCGATCCTATGTGGGTCCTAACTGTGCTGGTCTTGTATCCTATGTGGGTCCCATCTTGGATGATTCAATACTTGTCGTGTATCCTATGTGGGACCCAGTATAGATGAATCAATGAAGACAGCTGGTCTTGTATCCTATGTGGGTCCGAGCTGTGCTAGTCTTGTATCCTATGTAGGTCCCAGCTTGGATGATTCAATACTGGTCTTGTATCCTATGTGGGTCCCAGTATAGATGAATCAATGAAGACTGCTAGTCTTGTATCCTATGTGGTTCCTAGCTGTGCTGGTTTTGTATCCTATGTGGGTCCCTGCTTAGATGATTCAATACTGGTCGTGTATCCTATGTGGGTCCCAGTATAGATGAATCAATGCAGACAGCTGGTCTTGTATCCTATGTGGGTCCCAGCCTTGCTGGTCTTGTATCCTATGTGGGTCCCAGCGTAGATGATTCAGTATTCATACCTGATCATCCCTTTCACCTTTTCGATGAAGTATACCTGTGTGAGATGAATCTTCTGTTTACTCTCCTTTGTGGATTGTGTTGGGCTATCCTGTGTGGATTTACTGTTTACTCTCCTTTGTGGATTGTGTTGATCTATCCTGTTTGGATTTACTGTTTACTCTCCTTGTGGATTGTGTTGAGCTATCCTGTGTGGCTATACGTTTTTCTTTCATGTGTGGACTGGGTTGTGCTTGGGCTCGGACGTTGGAGCCGAATGGGAATTGATGACTTAGGTATATGTATGGGCATATACCTAAGCCGTGTCAGATGTTACTTGGTGATTGTATCTTTCCTTTGTGGATTATCCTTTGTGGATTTCGGGAGACCTTCGGGGGTCTCGGGGTCCATACTGAGTAGCTTATACTCACCCCTGCACGGGCTATGCCCGCACTTCGTGGTGTTGGTTGCAGACGACGGACAACACTGACCGTGGTGGAGGCTTGCGGAGCAGGACAGTACCTGGAGGTGGACCACTGGGCGGGACGTACTCGGAGTGGATGGCTGGACCGAGGAGCTGTGGAGGCTATCTGTACCCACCCTTCAGGTGGGACCTTCAGCGGACAGTTCGACGCTATGGCTTTTCTTTACAGTTTCTGTTTTTCCCCTTTCAGTTGTATTTTACAGTTGGGCTTGTATTTCCAGCCCCTTTTACTTTCAGCACAGCTTGTACCATTTTTACTTAGTGTTTACTTTTCCGCTTTCTTACTCTGTGGTGTTTTTTTACTTTTCAAAGGCAATGCCTTCCCTTTTTGTTGGGATTTATGCCTTGGTGCTAGTCGCCAGCCCCTGGCCTATGGGAGGCGGGCTTGGGGTAGTCACGACACGGGCCCCGAGGACGGGTTGTGACAATGACATTGCCTCGTCCCATATTTTCCCTTTGTGAAATAGATATTTGGCATAGTTTAATTACTGAACCAAAACATCTCCACCATTTCTAGAATCCAAATATTTTTACCTATTTCACTCAACATAGCATATTAAATGTAATTATCATCCTTCACAGAGTTTTTTTGGATTGTATCTCATCCAGTTGACCATGGATTTATCTACAATTATGTGCTCACTCGTTCTTTGGTTGTATTGGAAAATTTACATGCAAAATAGCTGATCAAATTAGGCACTCGATGAAGGGAACCTATATAGTCATAATGAGCTACACCATGTTTCACAAGTGAACTAGAATCCAACCATGTTATATGATATGGTTTTGTAACCTTTATCCCAACCATGGTTGGAACATTCAATGCAATGTTCCTAGAACTATGGGTTTAGTCTCACCCGACATATTTATCAACTCTATCACAAAATTCACAATCATAACCATAATTATATTCCCCATGATTCGTTGAGATAACCATAAAATACTTTTCCAAGTTACATGGAAAGGGAAACTAACTACATCCATGATATGGAATTAGGATAACATCATGGGGATCATCAGGATGTGTCCTAAGCGGTAATGAAATACATATTCACCAATTATGAAAAACCATCTCCAATTTTCTGTAAACATAGCCTAAAATGAATGGTGGGATATTTTCTAAAATAAATAAATCACAAAATCTGTATACATATCTTATTTTAATATATAATTATTAAATCTTATCTTACCTCCAATAGCCTCCCATTAAATAGCCCATTTGAAAGCCATGTATAATCCTCAATTTTAAATATCCCCCATGGGGTCAAAATTAACAAAAAGTTTTATATATCTCATATCACCTCTAATAACCTCTCCTGAAGAAATAATTTTATCATTAATATAAAATAATCAATAATATAGATCACATATGGGGTCATAATATAATCCTATTTTGAATTTTTCATGTCACTATGGTGTAATATGTTTCATATTATTTTATTGTATTAAGAAATATTATTGAAATTTTTAAAATTTGTTATTGAAATTTAATGTATGGAAAAAACTCATAGTTAACACATAGTTTACTACAATGTAAATAGACTATAAAATAATCCAAGCATTTTGAAGTAGTTCTTTCTTGTAGGATATGCACGGTTGAAACATGGATTTGAATACAATGTGGGAAACATTTGTGGGTTTTGGGCCCCTTTTTTGTGTACATTTCAATTTTAATTCACTTTTGGTTAAACCATGTAGCTAAATTATAGATGATTGTATTTTGGTTCTATATTTAGTTTCATAGTTTCTCTATGGCTTAATAAAATATGTGTCCTAACCATGTAGACTATCTAGATTAACATAAGAGTAGATTTACACTTTTATCCCTATTTATTTTAATAATATTGGTCCTCTAATATTAAATTTTTTATTATCATATGTATAGGGAGTTTTCCTCATACCAAATCGTTTGATTTTAAGTGTCCCGTAATTTTATTTCAAGTAGTTTCCTATAATAAAACTTCTCACTCCCCTTTGTTCTTGTTCTTTTTTTCCCTACACCATTTCCCCTAAGGTTGTTCTTTTCCAAAATAACCCATTGGGATATGGGAATTTAATCAAGGTATTAAGGTGATATAAAAAATAATTCATTAATGGTTATTATTTATAAGGTAATTACCATTACTATATTAGATGTTTTCATTGAAGATGGATCATTACAAATTTCATTCTCATAAATAGAGGCCTATGTTTTTATGAATTGTTTTACATTACATGTCATTGATTGGTTAGTGTTTTTAAAATATTTTATCAATGATAAATATAAGTAATAACTATATTGTATTTTTTTAAGGCGTTTCTTGTATTTTCCAAGCTCAGGATGAAGTAATTTTAATGGTTATTTAGTTTTAAAGTGAATTTTATTAAATTTACTATATTTGGGAGATGGATTTATATTTTAATTTTAAAATAATTTGATTTTCAAATTAATTTGAAACTATTTAATAATTTAAATAATATTATAGGTGATTTTATGAATCTATTTTAAAATATAAGGGTAGCTGTAGAATTTTAATTATTTCTTTTGGAATGTGAATTTTTATTTTGTATGGGACTAATTGATTATATTATTTTAATAATAGTTTATATTTTTTATATTTTAATGGTATTTGTTCAAAGTGTGTTTTAAATGATGGAAAATGAATTGTAAACCAATTTTTATTTTTCAAAAGGAAATTTGTTGTATTTTTTAAATGGATTTATTAAATAAATAGTAACCTTTTATAGAACATGGATTAGATTTTGGACCTATGAAAGATCTATATTATTTATTCTTATGTATGTAAGTAAAATGTGATATTCATTTGGAGGGTATTGGAGGTGAGATTTGATTTATTACATATGTTTTAAAATCTATTCTATTAGAGGATTTTGTGATTTATTAGATTGCATACCTCTATTTCTTGATATCATGGGAATCATGACAGGTATATAAATGTTCAAGATGTACGTTACTCTAGCTTATATTTTGTAAACTAGATTTTTCCCTATAAGAGTTGTTCCATATTAATGTATTAAGGATTACAAAAACAGAACCTTAAGTTGGAGATAAATTTCATTTTCTTGTTTTACATAGTGGCCCCATGTGAGAGTGATCTGATTAACAAAACCTATTATCATTTATGTTAATATAGAGTGAATTTTCCCTGATTTATAGTTTCTATTGTGTCACCCACAGTTTTTTGTATGGGATGTTTTTCATGTATTTTTATATATGTTTGTTTTGTTATTAGTCACAATAAATTTCTATGTGTGGTTGTGAGATTTTGGATGTAGTTTAGAGCGAACACGGGTGGCACATAGTTAGTAGAAACCATTCCAGATATCCATGTTATCATATATAATGTGAAGGAATTCAAGGAAGAGTCACACAGTTATAGCATAGTTACAGAAAACCATATTCTTTTATGAAATGAACAATAGTGAAAAAATTATTGGAACACAGATTAGCAAACCATGCAACCAAACAATGTGACCTGGTTTTAAAAGAAGTGTCTAGAACATTATTATTTTCTGGTTTCTAAACTGTGACAACAAAACATACTATGTGAAATAAATTCTTTAAAATTATATTATAGTTTTTTATGCTAAAAACCTGATTTTTTTTAATTTTCTGTTAGGATCTTAAAATCATATACATCCCTACGCATTTTAAGTGATCCCAACAGATCTAGAGATCAATTTCAATAGATCTATCTGTGATGGATAATATTAATCAATGGAAATTATATATTTCCTCAAATTTATTTAGATATTATATTATTCTATAAAATAAAACATTATATTGAATAGTTCAATTATATATTTATTATATATGATATATTTTGATGTGTTTTTGGGTGGATCTATTTTATGAAATAGAAAAGGCATCGAGAACAATCATTTTAGTTTTGTGGTTTATCTATATCTATTTCCTTTATGAGGTAGGTGGTTCTATCCCAAACTACATCATCTATAACATGAAGGTTATTTTTTCTAAGTATATTCCCATTAATTGTTCAAAAAAATACTCCTTTATAGTGATCACAAGGTATTGTTCTGGAATATTTTAGAAAAGGTGTTCAATGAAATTCTTAAATTAAAATATATTTTTAATAGTATATATTAATGTTTTTAAATAACTTGGAAGACATGTGTAGGAATGTGTTCATGAATTTCATATTATGGAACATTCTTGGTTTTTTAATTGGGATCGATTAAATTTTAGGGATCTTGTGGAAAATATGCCATGTAATGACTTATCACAGAATGTGAGTTCCCCCTCATGGGAATTGGGACTTCCAAATGGAATTCATGAATTATTTTTGGGAGTGTATTTTTGTGTATGTGGAGTGGGCATTATAAGAGGAATTAAATGTATTAGATAACCTCATTTCTACTTGTTTGTAAATAAAATTATTATAGAAAACATGTCTAAAATTATTATTGATGAAATGACATTGTAATTCCTTACTTTTACTTTATATAAATGTTCTATCTTTTTCTTATAAAAATTGAAAACTATGGGAAGTATCTATGGTATACATAATATGTTTTTATAAGCACCCATACTTGTGAAAGGATGCACACATGTACATTATGTTTGTTAAAAAACTAGTAAGGGGGTGTATCATTCTACTTAAGTGATGTATAACAATGCATTGGGATGGGATTTTGGAGTTAAAGATTAAAACTTGTTGATTTCAATGTTACTAGGTGATGTTATGTTGTTGTTTTCATGTCTTATCATCATTGTGTCTTTTATTTGTAATGTATCGTTACATTATTTTAAATCTAAAATGTTGGTTTGATTTAGTCATAGGTTGTTAAGGTTTTATTTTCCGGCATCATATCATGTTTTTTGGTTTTACGATTTCTTATTTTGAAATTAGTTCTGTTTTAAATGAAAATTATCTCTCAATGATCTTTTATTCCATTTTCACTTGATTCTCACATTCAAATTTTGAGCATGTCACCTAAGGTCAATAGCACAATTTCCACTTCCCAAATAATTGGATAAGGTGTGGGATTTATAAATGATATTAGTTTTTCCTAAACTATAAGACAAGATGGAATTTTCGAAGATAGAAAATTTAAAAAATTAAATATAGTGTATAAAAATATGTACCTAACATCATTATGTCAAACATACACTTAATAGGGTAGTGGTGGTATAATAAGGTTTTATTTTTCATCTCTATGTATTTTATAAACCCTTAATTATGGATTAAGACAATTAGTATAGAATATCATTCATTGGTATAGTGACATTCAACTAGGATGGTATTATTCATTTTACATGTTATACCAGAAGATATTTAGTTCTAATGATTTTTTTATGAATTTTTAATATCTTAACCCTTAAATTAAAATTATTCATTGTTTAAAAGTGTTATTTTGTTGTGATAAAAAGATAATTTCACTAGTTCTATTACCAAGGAACCCTTGTTAAGAAGTAGTTATGAATGTGGTTAACATAAATTATATTTAAATTAGATTATTTTTCATTTCATAAGCTATGTATTTCAAGAGATGGAAAGGGGAATGAAATCCAGTTTCCATTCCATGAAAGTCTATCCATCATATTTGAAAACATAACCCACCAATTTTTTGGGAGATTCCAGAACAAAATAGTTGGATGAATGGAATAGAAATATAAAATAGATTTGGTATTTCATGTAAATCCCACATTATTTAAAAATAATCCTAGAATACTATATGTTATCGGATCATATATGTTTGTGGTAGACAGTAATTTTCCCAAATTTACTAATACTAAGTCCCTATATGGAATGTTTTCAAGGAATTGTTTACTAAATAATTCTAACGATACACTTTCAAAGACAAGAAGATGACATATTTATTCCCTATGTATAAATTCCCAATCCCTGGTATCCTAGAGTTGGTGATTACATTATTACATTATCATAATATACAAGTGTCCAGATTCCAATGGAGTGAATAGTTTAGTATTTTTGGTGAACTAGATACATACTTGAATATCACATTACATTTTTAAACATAAAATTAAAAAATTGTGAATGTAATATTCAAAATCCTTAAACTCATTAAGATATTTCTTCTTTATATCCCCAGGAAATAAAAAAAAGGTGATCCTAGATGTTAAGTATGTGTTATTTACAATGGAATATATTATTGTTAAAAATGGTATAATTAGTATTTCACAGTAAATAATAGAAAACACATCTCATTAAATCAATAACATTTTCATGATGAATAATTTGAGAGGAATACATGATGATTAAATAATACAATGTAATTAATCTCGTGGTCTTGAAACATATTTATGGATATCATACATATTCAAGTAATCACATGGAAATTAATATATAATTTCATCATATTGTAATGAAAATTTTTTTACATCATAAACATACCATAAAATCCTCATACAATGAAATGCTACATTACTGGGTGCGAACTCATCCACATACCCAAACTAGTTTATTTGATGACATCAACTGATACATGAAGGGGTTATAACATCCCCCTACCACCTCATTTTAAGAGAAATTATCCCATCATATTATTAATCAGTACATTTTATCCAACACACCTATATAATAATCAACTTTCCATCATGGAATAAGTAGAATACATAATGCCAATAATTAACTTAATCATAAACCATACCGAGAAAGAATAAAGAAAATATTTTTATAACATACCCCTAGTAGATTATAAATAAAATAATGCTTTCTTGTAATTTATAAATAAAAATACAAAAAAAGATCGTTAAATATATTTTTTAGCAAATTACACTTTTCGGATTTAAAATCATTTTAATAACTAAAAAATTACATATTAAAATGAAAAATTATTCTTTGAAATGAATATTTGAAACATTAAATGAGTTTTTATATCATGTATTCATCATGATAAAATGAAATTATTCCCATGTTGATTCTATTAAAAATTTTAATCATATTAAATTTTTTGTAAATATTCAAAAAGCACATCATTTAGAAAGAAACAAGAATATCCCATTTAATTTTAAAAAAATGGATATTAATATATTTTTTATATAATTATAAATAGGAAAAATTATTTTATGGAATTTTATGTAATATATGGACATACACGATAAATATTACCAACCATGGTACAAAAATAGGGTTATTTTTCCGTGATAACGTTAGTTCAGTATCTAGAGTACTTAAAAAGAGAAAATGAAATGGAATAATTAAATTCCCAATAATTAGTTTTGGATAATAAAATATACTTGTTTCATTATAGAGGGATCAAAAAATTCCCCTAGTAAAGGCTAAAGTATAAAAAATGATAAATAATGATGACATTGGGAAATAAACTCCTACCACATGGGTTACATTTAAATCATAACTCAAATGAAATAAATAGCATCATATGAAACATTAAATCCCATAAATATAAATAATTTCATGATATATCATGTTAGAGGGCCAGCATATACACCTTAATAAATAATATCGGTTTAAAACACAACATATGGCCCAAATAACCATTTAAAACATTCTTTAGGAGAATAGCCATTCCACATTGAAAATAAATTTAAAAATCTATAAATTTCTATATTTTTAGGTAAATAATTATTTCCGATAAATAATAGAAAATTTTAATGGAATATTCATATCATTGAGTTTTTTTTACATTGGGAAATTTCATTCATGTCGAGTATTTAAAAACAAAGATTCCATTAAAATTTTTTGTAAGAATATGAAAAGTGCTTCATTTTGAAAATGATAAGAATATTCCATTAAACAAATTAGAAATAATAAAAGTGACCAAAAATAACTTTTATTAGTCATTGGAGAACATCCAAAAGATTATATTATATATTTTATGGAAAATATGATCATGGAAGAAAAATATTCCTAATCGAGATGAACAACATGGTCAGCATTCCTTAAATACAATATTTTCGTATAAGGGGCCCCTAAAGGGGAAAATTATAGTAAAAGTTTTAATTTTTATATAATAAAATATTAAAAGAAAAAAATATTCTAAGATAGAAATATTAAATAATTCCCCCAGTAGGGTCGTAATAATAAACAGTCCTGAATAATGACATGACTATCAAATAAATTTGTATCAGATTGGTAACTTTTTAATCATAAAACCCTAATATAAATAACATAAAATTAATCTCAAAATTACATGAATATATTTAAATTAAAAATACAACATGTTAAATGGGTTTTTAGATACACCTCATAAAATACGATAGGTATAAAACATGAAATATATCCTAAATCAGACAATTTGAGATGAAGAACTCTTACAACGATTGTCTCATTAAAGTTAAAATTAATCAATGAAGTGATAGTATTTGAAAAATATAAATCTAAAAATGCTTCAATAAATAGAAAAATAATGAGATGTCATTTCATAAATAATTATGGAATATCATAGTTAATGAAAAAATAAGTAAAACCCAATAAATGAATAATGTGGTAAGAAACTCCATATGAATTGGTAATATTCTTATTAAATCCATTTGGATGTATTTATTTTAATTAAAACTAAAATATCAGGAATTGTGAATTATTAATGATATAACTTATAATAAATTGAATCATATTCACGCTATTAATCAAAATTGGTTCATAACATTAAAAAATACCTCAAAGAAGGGAAATTAAGACGAAATCTCTCAACTTAGGTCTGTCTCATCAAAGAAATTATTTATCATATGGAATAATAAATTAATGTTAATTAAATAAATTGTTATTAAAATTTAACAATTATATTATTAATTGTTTTTAATTATTACCATGATTAATTTCTTTACTTAATCAATTATGTTCTTTTTAGGTGTTTTTATTAGATTAAGTTCATATGTCCAAAATAGCATTCATAGGTTTGATATGGTATATGGGTTCATTGTTCAATCATATATATAATAATAATAAGGCCTAAATTTTCATTTATATATATTAATTATAATTTTAAAACAAATAACTAATGATTTATATGAATATTTTACAACCATAGAGATAGTAAGCCATACACAAACACTAATAAGATTTCCATTTTTTAATGATCTTGATGGAAATAAGGTAATAATTGTTTTAAAATTATATAATTATAATTATGTTATTAATATAATATTGTTTCTTTAAATAAACATATACATATCAACCATGTGATGTGGTGATGAAAAATGAATCACATCACTTTGTGGAGGCGTTAGTTCACATAAATGTGTGAATGACGTTATAACTTTTCAATGCATGGAATGGAAATAAAGTAGATGATATATTATATTTTAATAGTGATAAATATTTCATCAATATCTTATGTAGACATTAAATCCATCACTATAACAATCCAAGAATAGTTGTAATGGGAAATGAATTACATATGTTTCTGAGGTGGTAGTACTTCTTACACATGAATGAATGTTTTCTCTCCCATTTGATTGAAAGAAGATTTATATAGGGTATTACATAAACATATTATAATATCATAATATTCATGATATTGGTGTTATTATTTCATCATGTTTGAATAATATTTTAAATAGTTTTAATATTAAATAAACCTAAAACATTCTGTTAAGAGATATATCTCTTCTTCAGACAATGTCATTTTATTTTAAAAACATTTCCTATATGTTTCATATTATACAGAAAATTAGAACTATATAATGTGGTAATGTATTTTATTAAGGGATATTGATATTATTGGATAAATAAAATGTTAAAAAATAGTGATAAAAGGAGGATGGTTGTCCATTTATAATTAGGTGAGAGGAATTATTGGAATTTCTTAATGTATTAAATTAATACAAGTTAATTTTAATGATAAGATTTCTATAAATTTATTTAATGTGAATTTAATATTATTATTAGTCAAAATAATCTAGGAAAATATATGTTGTACATTTTTAGGTGAATGTTTCATCCTTAACTTTTTGTATTAGCTCTTTTTCAACACTTTTTACAATTACCATGATAACAATGATTTTTTCTATTTAAAGGTCACCATAGTTAGTATAAAAGGAAAATTGGAACATAAATTTTACATAAATGATATTTTTAACTGTATACCAATCCCATGGAAGAATAATGGACTTTTATTAATTTTAAATCATTCAATAAAATATAATTTATTATAAAATATTGTTATTTTCATTTAGAGAACTATGTTTTTTAATTTGAGTTTGATAACAACATTATTAAATACGAATTGGAATAAAATCCCCTAAAATATAGATAAAATGGTTTATTTATCCAAATAATTCATGAAATATGATATTTATTTAAATTATATTACTTTTAATATCTTTAGTATCATTTCTTTTATATATTTTTTAATCGAATAAATATTATTCTGGCATTGAATAAGAATTTTCAGTAATTATTTCATCAATAAAAAATTGAAATAAATTTACATAATCAAAAAATAATTTACATTTCAAAAAAAAATTTATGAATGAACATATGTTATTTTTATCCTAGATCTAAATTACTAATGATAATAAAATCAAGAAAGTGACATTTTTTATTTTATCTTTTACCTAAATATTATAAAGGCCAAAATCAATGATATATGGAACCAAGGATCTATATTTTAGAAATATATTTGTATATGGTTTGACTACACTCATGAAATAGGATAAAGGCAATAAAAACGGTCATTTTTTAGTCCTTTTCAAATAATTTTTTACCTTAATTACCCCAGTTACCATTACGATGGTGAAAACAATTTACTATGGTTTCCATTAATAATGACAAAAAATGAAAGGGAAATTTTTACCAAATTTGGATGTACTAATTCCAAATATAGAATAACTATTTCATGATCCAATTTACATGATTCATAGTAATTTATTTATGAATAAAACAAAAAATTCAATGAAAAACAAATTTTCATAAAAATGCCATTTTAAGTATAAAAATGATTTTATAACAAATTATATCATAAAATTAAGTCCAATAAACTCAATATAATTATTATTTATATAGTTAAAGACTTTTAAAAAAATGGAAATGTTTTTTAATTCTTGAAAAAATGTTTTTTTTTAAAATATAATTTTAGAATGTCTCATATAAAATCAATCATTTGAGAAAAACACCAAAACATTCACCGCAATATAATTTTGATATACATAATTTTTAAATTATATTATTTTTATTAAATAAAATTTATCAAAGTTCAAGAAATTTATTATAACATTCACTCACAAATATCAATAATAACTATTTTTTAATAAAATTTAGTTTTAGAGAATAAAATAATTTGTCTAAAAAGGAGTTCTTATTTCCTAAGAATGATTCAATTTTTTTTGTTTAGTAGGATTTGTATATATCTTTAAAGACTTGATTAATCATATTCATTCCCTCCAATTCAATATCAAGGTTTTAAATGTAACATTTAAATAAAAATATTTTTGGGGTTCTTTTAGGCTCATGTGTTGTGTGCCATATATGCTATCAAACATGTTGTTCTTTTAAAATAATATGTTGTTACCCCCTCAAAGTAATAAAATCTATCAATGACATAGTACTCTTTCAAATTTCTAGGATTTATTCTCATATCTCCTGAAGTTATATCTAGTAAATATCTAAAGGGGGATATATTTGAGAAAATGTCACAAGAAAACATTTAATATTAGTGGACATGATCTAGATGTTCCCATTTTATTATATTATCACATAGGGTCAGTAATATTTGGTTTCATGTGTAGCGTTTTCATGATTTCAGGATAATACTAACACCAATTATGAAATGGGAGTGTAAAGCCTTTAATTTTATAGTGTGTTCTATAACTATCGATGGAAAAGAATTTTTATGAGAATTTTTTGTTCTTAGGATGGAACAATTTGATCTAATTATATGAATATATTTGTGGGCATCCTTGAGTTACTACATAGATTTTTATGATCAATAAGTGTTTGTAAAATCTATATATATATTTTTATATCTTGTAAATAGATATTAGACATAAATGATAGATGGGAAGGGACTTTTGTGTCATTTTTTGTGGCTATCCCCTAGTAATTATAAGTGGATAATTTTTCAACTAGTGATGAAATCAATAAGACATATTTTAGCCATTTTTATTAAAACCATGATGTTTCCCAAAAATATTTCATTGGATTTCAACATGAAAGGGAAAACAAATTTATATTTTAACTGTTACCCATAACCAATAACCATTCACTATTTTATGATAGGATAGATCCAATGAAATTTGGGGAGTTTAGTTTTTAGTGGGAAGGATTAGAAAACAAATGATTAATAATAAATACCACATCTCATTGGTTTGATCTGATTCCTTTTGTAAATAAGGTAGATAGATCTCTTTGGATTTTTCTATGACATCATAATCTAAACTAGGATATGATAAGAAATCTATATCCACTTCCATAAATTGATGAACTTTTATGATCAATTGACTGTAGCCAACCAGTTCTCTAAGATTTATTTATGATCTAGTAACACAAAATCTAACTATAAGAGGAGTATATTCAAGATAAAGCTTTTTTGATGTCGGTATATTCATTATGAATAGATATTTATGCCTTTTGATATTATAAATTAACTATGAATTTTTTTTCATTAATGAATTGGATTATTTAATGGTATCTTGACTCCTTTGGGGTGCTATTCATTAATTATGTTCTTCTGTATTCAAGGACTATATATAACCATGAAAAACACATTGGGATATTATAGAGGTCTTTTACAAAACAATAGATTTATACTAAATTCTCCATGTTTAATTTTTTTTATAGAATATGATATTTTCCATGGAAACATAATTTATGAAAAAGGTTTATTAGTAGATCATGATAAGGATAAAACCATTATCGCTTGGAAACCAAAAAAAAATTATTTAATCTTCCTAGTTTTATCATCTTAATAGGTTCTTACAAAAACATTGTTCATAATTTTTCATGACATTCTTCTTTTATAGTGTGTTTTATTAGGAATGGTGTTCGTTTCCTATGGATTGATGAGTGTACAAACCATTTATAATTAATAAGAGTATGATTCAATTAGTTACCATTATTAAATAACATAAAATTGGTCATTGATATTTAGTTTATTATGATTCATTCAGAAATACAATAGTTTATGTTCTCATGCAGGGAGATCATGTCCAAACTTATAACTAATGAATGTTACATGAGTTAGAGAATAAAAAACTGATATACAATTTGAATATATTTTAAATTATCTATTTTTTGATTACTTAGAATCACTACCTATTTAGTGATAATAACACGGTTTTTATGACTCATAAAAAATTGAAATATATGTTATCATAGATATACATGAATATAAAAAAGATAAAGTGGATGAAATATCTCTATATGCTCAACTTATACTTGATTTATACACTACATAAGTAAAATTATGTTGTTGGTGCTTTAATATGGATGTTGTACAATCATGTAGCTATAAAATATATGGATCAATGGTAGTTGATGAAATTCATGATTAATATAGATTAGATTTATAGTGACCCATACAATAAATACATTGATATTAATTTAGTATTGAAGTATATTCCATACAACATATAACAAAACTATAACCAGACTATATATTTATAGTGCCTTTAAAAACATTGAAACATAAACAACTAGATCAGAAAACATCTATATTCCTCCTATTTATTTCATCATAACTAGACAATTTTTTGGCATATCATACTTAATACCCATCTTCATGACCTAAGGAAAATAAACATATAAAAGGTTGAGCTCAAATGTTCATTAAGGGTAAACGTATAGAACATAAAACAAACCACAAACATTTGATATTAAAAACATGAACATAAAGTTTAAATATCAAAATCATGATTCATGAAATATATCCTAGAAGTAAATAAGGAATATATCATAAAATAACATTAACCATGATATAATTTCATTGTCATAAAACATGTAATTTTTGAATTCTAATAAAAACATAATATGATTTATATAGTAGCCAAGTCATTGCTTCCAAGACTATCATAGTGGAAAAATTCCATTACTGAACTAGTTTTAATTGTCATTCCAACTATGTATTACTGAACTATATTTACTATTCATTCCAGTCATGTCTATATCATGAGATATAAATCTTTACCCAATTAATTTGAGGTATATATAGGTCCCACCAATATCACAATAAAATCATTCTTACATTTTCCACAACACATAAATCTTTCAATATAACAAAACCGAAGAAATAAAATGGGATTTTAAATATCATTTCATCATTACATAATCAATATAAATTATAATTCCATCATAAAAGAAATAAAATAATATTAATAATAGGGATATAAACATAACCCAATTTAATAACATCATCTTAGATTGAAAAAAAATTATAAAACACTTGATCTTAGTTCCCGTGAAAAATATCAATTTTATTCAAAAAAATAAATTTCTCAAAAATCCTTGCAATTTTAAAAGAAAACAATTTAGTAGAAAAAACACTTGAAATAGTGTATAGGAATATTCCTTGAAATCAGGTGTCACAAAACCCTAAAATTCCATTTATGTCTTATACGTTAAAAAACATTCTCCTCGTACTTTTGCTGGAAAAGTCAAAATGTACCTCGTATGGTAATCAAAAGAAATAGTACTTCCATACCATGTAGTAAAAGTCAAAATTTGTTAAAACTAAATTTAAACATAAATATAATAATATTAAACATTTTATGAAAACATTTTTTTAAAACATAGACATGGATGATAAATATATCCCTAGTAAATACTTACATATAAAAATCTCGGATAAAAATGAGATTCCAAAATTATTCCTTACCAAATATAATCAGATGAATTGTATTCCAAGTAAAATAAATAAACTTATATTCATATATATAGAAAATATCATTCAAAATAATAATCATAAAACAATTATGGGATGTATAAAAACCACAGAAAAGAAATTGGTGGTGTATAAGGCATATGCCTCACAAAAATAAAAGTGAAGAAAATAATCCCTTACCATGTACTTTTTGTTAGTAGAGGGTGCATTAACCTCTTTTATAATGGTTGAATCATGTTATTAAATTTTACAAGGAACATATCCATATTTATGATTTCATATAAGATGCTATTATATTATTTTTTTAATATTATTTCAATATTACCATTATTTTGGGTGTTAACTACTTCACATTCCCATTACTGTTTTTCCATATAAGTCATGTATGTTATGTATAATATGTATTTTCTTCATTAAATTATGTTCATAATTATTATTTTCACTCATCATATAAATTTTATAATCATTCTAGATTTCGTAACATGGAGAACGAATTTCACCGCGTAGTGGAGACGGTAGGCCAAATATACGCACGAGCGACAGTATCATTCTCAAGATGGTTAAATGGTATGTAATTGGATGGTATATTAATTATCCAGAATCATTTATCATGTTTTATTTATTATTTAAATCCATTACACACATCATTATACCCATCTTATGAAAATATTTTTGAATAAAAAAATACACCACAACGTGGAGACATTAAACCGTACGTACGCACGCATGGTGAAATTGTTATTAGTAGGATGGATAAATGGAGGTATAAGGTTGTAACATAATTATAAGAAGACCTCATAATGTATAATAAACTACAGTTATTACTTTATTATGGAATCAATATATAAAGAGGAAGTAGAAGAAGAAAATAAATTCAATTGAATTGGTAAAGCAATTACATTTTCTTCACTGGTCTTCCTTTGGATATGTTTTAGGGACACTAGGGTTGGAATTTTTGTTATAATATGACCTCCATAAGTTAAATAAAAATGTTTATAAGAAGAGTGTTTAGGTTTTGGTCGATTTCGAAAGCTCAAGGTGGTGTGAGGAAATGTGGGAAAATGTGCCTTTTTATAAGAGAGGTGGGGCGCTTAAGGAAGGTATTGAAATATTATTTTATTATAAAATGATTTTCGGTTTCAAAAGTTCCACAACTCATTTAATTCAAAGATTAGTTGAGTATTTTCCTAAATCCTTTCATCCAATTGGTTTTATATAGGCTTAGTTCTCACATTTAACCTAATCATTTAGCTTTAACCCTTAGTTAAATAATTTAACTCATACCATGTCTTCTTTTATATTCATACTATATTGTTAATAGAGTTTATCTAAAATTACAATAAAATATAAAGTGGTTAATTAATGACATTTTAAACAATATATATGTCATTTGTTAGAAACTTGTATTTTTAAGACTATTATATCATTTCATAAAATAGTATTTGTTCTAAAAACTCAATGATGTCAATTTTTATACTATTCATATCATGACTCTTTAAAAAACCATATCAACATGATTAATTCTAAAAAACTTTATTAATAAAAATATAACAAGTGAAACACATCCATAAAATTCTCAGATGGCATAAGAAGTTTCAAAATGAATTTATTTTAATATCTATAATCTCATTTATTTAAATTATTCGTTAATAAAGTAATCTCTACATCATCATTGTGTCATAAATAAAAGTTTTTATATGGTGTCTAAAAATTATAAATAAAATACCATGATTTAGGAAATATTCATATCTATAAATTGAATATTTTTTGTTGAATTTATCTTATGTTTATCTACCTCTTAAAAAATTTAATAAGATACACGTTTATTCCATATTTCTCTTTACTTTAAGTTAATTCTTATAAAATGTCATTTTAACATCCATGTGTTTTCATGGTGTCCCAAAATCGACCCAAGGATTCCCATGATCAGATATATCTCATAAATTAGGATTAGGACATTTGTTAAGGTAGTTTTATATTATTTTAATAATATTTTTTACCCTTAGTTACCAGATTTACCTATAACCATGGTAAATAAAATAATTGCTGAAGTTACTATTCATAATTTCCAAAATCAAAAGGTACCTATTTACACAATTAGAAACTTATAATCCAAAAAATGGAATCTATTTTTCCAAATACAAAACACATATGTGGCAGAAATTATTTTAAAATTAATTCTCATTGTCAAAACCAAAAATCGGGTTTTTAAGAAGTAATAACATTCAAAAGATTGACATGTGTTTGTATAAAATATAAAACTGAAATTACTTACAATGACAAAAATTAAATTAAATGATAAAAATTTAATCCAATTACACATAAACCCAATTTAATTTACAATTTAACAATATAAATAAATTAGATGAAAAAATAGTTTCGAATTACAATGCATTATTATTCACTATTCGTTAAAAATTTATTTTATCAGAAAATACCAAATAATAAAAAAAAAGAAAATTTTTTGGTCCCGCTTCCAAATAATAAGTTTATTAATGTCAAATTTAACTTATAAAAGTGTTAAAAACAATATTTAAAATGGCTGTTACATCAACAGGCTACATAACATCATTTATTATAAATATACATCTTTTTTCCAAAATTTTTTTTAGTGTGTTCTAATATCATGTTCTAGAAAATATATAAGATGACTTTTAATGCTATAAGAAATTGAAAATGTGGTTAATAATATTCATAATAGTTTGTTTATATACCGTTAACAAATAATATTTTATCAATATATCATTGTTTAGTGAAACTCGGTATTGCATACAACGCAAGCTATTGAGGAAGGTATCTCTTGTGTATAATGTAAGCCAAGTCATTGTTTCATGTAGTGAAAGCTTCATGTGGTGTTGCATATAAAATAATCCAATCATAATTATTTTATACATCGATCAAAATCAGTACCCAATGCTGTGTGAAATGAATTCTATCAAATGAACTTGAGATTGTGTGAAACACAAGACAAGAATAGTGTTTCATATACTACAAGCTAATATGGTATTGCATATAGAGCATGATAATGTTTGTGTATCGTACAACATAAGACATCAAGGAAAAAAGAATCAATCTCTTAAAATCTCAGGGTGTTACATTCTACCCCCTTTAAAAATAATTTCACCCTCATAATTAGTAGGATATAAATGGTTTTCTACTAGAATGTTTCTTTCATGGAACCCACATCGTAAAAAGAGATAATAAAACAGAATTTTAAAAATGAAATTTACATACATAACAATTACCCAATGCAACTCATCATTTGGTTTCCACAAAGGATAACATTAGAGGTAAGTGAAAACATGGGTATTGAATAGAAATCTAAATGTTAAGTTCGGATAGAAAGTGATAGAGTATAAGGTTTGGAGAATTTTAACAACTTGGAAGCCATAAATCTATGTTGATTTAATGGACCATGTTAGTCATCACATAATAATGTACTATGATAATAGTTTTGGTTTCAAGATCATTTTCTCCATGATGATGAATTTTTAATGAGTAAAAATGATTTCTTGATTTCAGTATAATCTCCACATTGGTCATTCCCTAAAAAATTTCCACTTCACCTATTATTTAATAAAATGAAGTAGAATTTTTCATTATTAAAATGTTACCAGATCATGTGATAGAATTGTAGGTCATTCCATATGTCTCAACAAAAATGTTAGAACATGTTATCAAATAGGATTAAGTACAACCTATAGTGAGATAATAAATTAATCTAACAAACATCAATCATAATCTAACTTATACAATACATAAATGGATAATATTACAATCCTTAAAAAAATGATTATATAAACCTTTAGAAAGAGGTGAACTAAATCAACATAAAGTTTGTCTCTAATATCTCTTTTGGTAGTCCTTGGCTGTCGCATTCAAAACATGTGAATCATGTATTCTCTTGAAACATCATAATAACATGAATTATAGTAGAACCATAGTGGAAAAATTCAATCATTCTATAAAAAATAACACTTTCCACACACACAAAATTCCAAAAATATAAAACACGATATCACTTTTACCTTATATCTTCCATGAGATCATTAATATAATCAAACATATAATTATCTCATTATTCCTTCATTATGTGCATATCGTAGACCTTAAAAAAATATTTCAATCACATTTCATGGTTGTTAGTACCATATAATTATGAAAAACCACAATAAACCAATAAATATATATTCCAATATTCTATAATACTATAAATGAGACTCCACTACACTAATTTGGAATCCCATTATGTAAACACTTAATCATTCCACCACTTTGTTGTCAAACTCCACATCACCAACAGTGATCGCATATGACTTCCATTTATCTTTGGCTTTAAGAGGTATTTGATGTTTATCATCATCATTAACCCTTGTATTTGGGCATTGTTTTGGAAAATTATTTATTTCCTAGCACTTGTGGAATTGATGTGTTATTGTTTCATTATTTGTATTGTTGTCTCTATTAACATAATTAGAAACCTTTTTCACATTACCTAGTCACTCAAATAATCAATGACCTTCCTTTCCAAACATGAATCATTTTCTATCCCCTTTAAGACATTATCTACCATATTTATTCCACACTTAGAACATAATAAAATATTCATTTCATTTTCTCCATTATTTTGAGATTTTCCCTTGAACTCCATATTTCGTTCTTTATCAAAACAATCACATGGATATATAACACCGAAGTCCAGTTCTACATTGATAATTCAACGCACAATCTCTTCATAGATACTAATGTTTCTTATAGCTAATTACTTTCTAAGACATGGTTTTAATCCACTAAAGAATCAATCAAATTTACTTTCCGGTTGAATGATAAAGGCATAATCATAATTTTCAAGTCTTGTAAAATTCGCCTCACATGTACCAATATATTCATCATCCTTTTTCTTAACTTCAAGGAACTCCTTTTCAATCATTGTTTGAATAAAATGAGGGAATTACTAATTGAAGAAGATTATCTTGAACTCATCTCATTCCATGTATTCAATTTCATCTTTTTTCCTTGTATTCTTAATTAGAGTCCACCACTAGTCTACTTCACCTTTTAAATGATAAACATCCAAAATTAGTTTTTCATGTTCCAAATAGAGTAGGATAGAGAATATCTTTTGAATGGTACTGATCCATTAATATGCAACAAGTCGATTAGAAGGCCCACTAAAAGAAGGTGGATGTTGCCTCATGAAGGACTAAATAGATTGTTGTTCCCATGTCTTCTCATTTTGATGTACAGAATAATTCATAGCTTGTGTAATCATAGAAATATGATTTTTCATTACAGATCCCATAACATTTGGTTGTTCATGAGGACAATCATTGCACTGCCCAATGAATTGATCATTAACACAGTTCCTTCGGCTTCCATTCATCGTCTAAACCCCAAAAAGGATAGTGTGAGAGGCAAAAATAATACTAGGAAGACTACATAATCAGAGGGGATTAATTAAATTTCTAAAATCATAGGTTTAATCATAGGTTATTCATGGTCATCTCTAAAACAGTAGTATTGTATCCTACACATAGACAAATCCTTATGGTTCTTACTAAGGCTTTCTCAACCTAGTTTCTAAAGGATAACTATACCTTTCCTCTAATACCAACTATAACAACCCATACATTACATACATTTATATTAATTAATAATTGAATTATATTCATTAGAACATATAAAAAACCATGAAAATACCGTATAGGTACATTTTATTTAGAAATTAAGACACATAAACAAATTGTTTATAAAACATATACATTGTCTCACATTTATTTAATCATAACTAGTATTATTTTTTTGGAATATCACCTTAATACAATTCATCATGACCTTGGTAAAATAAAGACATAAAATTCTGATCTAAAATGCACTGTATGGGTAAACATGGAAAACATAAAACAAACCATAAACATTTGAATATAAAAACATGAACATAATGATTAAACATCAAAATATTGAGTCATGAAATAAATCATGGTAGTACAAAAGAAATAGATCAATAAAGAACATTAACCATGGTATGATAGCATTGGCATAAAATATGTAATTATATAAAAATAATAAGTACATAATATTATTTCTGTAGTAGCCAAGGCATTCCTGTCAAGACCATCAAAGTGGACAATGTCCATTGCTTAATAGGGTTTTCATGTCCTTCCATCCTTATATTACTGATCCCGATTTACTTTCTCTTCTATTCATGCCTATATCATGAGATATAAATTATTTCCCAATTCATTGGAGGGAGCTATAGCTCACACCAATCTCGTAATGAAATCATTCTTACATGTACAACAAAACATAAATCATTCATCGTAACGTAACCCAAGAAACCAAATGGGCTTATTAAATATCATTCCATAATAACATAATCCATAGAAAATATCATTATATAATTAACTCAATAAAATCATATTAATAACAGTTATAATATCATAACCCTATTTAAGAGTGTCATCTTAGAAGGAAAATAATTTTGATAAAACACTTGAACATAATTCTTGAGAAAAATTTATTTTCTTCTTTGAAAACCTTTTCTTTTTTCAAAATGTCGCACAATTTTAAAAGAAAATAATTTAGTTAAAAATAGAAATGAAATATTATATAATAATATTTGTTGAAATAAGGTCTCTTGAAACCGTAAAAATTTATTCAGGTCGTATAAGTTAAAAAATATTCTCCTTGTACATTTTTTTAGAAAAGTCAAAAAGTGCCTCCTATGGTAAATAAAAGAAAGATTCCTTCCTTTCCATGTTTTAAAAGTCAATAATGGGTAAAAATGAATTTAAATATACATATAATAATAGTAAACATTCTATTAAAACATTATTAAAAAACATGGACATGGATGATAAATATATCCACAGTAAATACTTATATATAAACAATCTCGGATAAAAATGAGATTACAAAATTATCCCTTACCAATTATAATCAGTCGAATTGTAAGGATAATAAAATAAAAAAAATTATATACATAATTATATAACATATCATTCATAATAATAATCATAAAACATTCATGGGATGTATAATCACCGCACAAAAGAAATTGGTGGTGTATAGGGCATATGCCCCCACATAAATAAAAGTGAGACAAAATAATCCCTTACGTTGTACTATTCATTAGTTGAGGGTATGGTCGCCTTCTGTATAATGGTTAAATCATCATATTAAATTATTCTAGGACCATATCCATATTTATGATATAATATATGATCCCATTATATAATTTGTTTAATAGTATTTCATTAATAACATTATTTTGGGTGTTAACTACTTTATTTTTCCATTCATATTTTTCCATGTAAGTCATGTTTTTTTTATTTGATGTATTTTACACAATAAATTAAGTTAATAATTATTATTTTCACTCATAATATAAATTATATAATCTTTCTTGAATTCTTATCTTGGAGAACGAATCTCACTGCGTCGTGGAGACTGTAGGTCGTACGTACGCACAAGCGACGATATCATTCTCTTGATGGTTAAATGGTATATAATTGGATGGTATATTATTATGAAGAACCATTTATAATGTAATATTAATTATTTAAATCCATTATAATCATCATTATACCCATCCTATGAAATTATTTTTTTAATAACAAATTACACCATAGTGTGGAGATGGTAAGTCGTACGTACTTGTGTATGGTGATGTTATTATTCGTAGGATGGATAAAACGATGTATAATGTTGTACCATAATTATAATAACACCTTATAATATAAAATAAACTCTATTTATTACATTAGTATGGAATCAACAAATAAAGACAAAGTAGAAGAAGTAAATAAATTGAATTGAATTGGTAAAGCAATTACCCCTTCTTCGTTGGACTTCCATTGGATGTCTTATTAGGGACACTAGGGATAAACATTTTGGAAGCCCAAGACCTATAATAGTTAAGTATTAATATTCATTGGGATATTGGGTAGGGTTTGGTCAAGGTTTAAGGATCAAGGTGGTGTGAGTAAATGTGGGAGGAGTTTCCTTTTTATAAGAGAAGAGCAGGGGCACTTTAGGAATGTATTCAAATATTATTTATTATAAAATTATTTTTAGTATAGAAAGTCCCAAAACACATTTAATTTGAATATAAGTTGATTATTTTTCTTAATACTTTCTAATAATAGGTTTCAGGAAATTTATGTCTAAAATATAACCTTATCTTTTAGGTTATACCCTTAGTTAACAAATTTAAATCTTACTATATCTTCTTGTATATTAATATTATATGGTTAATATAATTACTATAAAATGCCAATAAAGTATCAAGTGGTTAAATAATGACATTTTAAAAATTATATAATCCATTTGGATGAATCTTATATTTTTAGGACTGTTATATCATTTAATAAAATAGTAATTTTTTAAACTCATTTTTGTCAATTTTTTTACTATTTGTATCATGATTTTTTAAAAATCCATAATAACTCAATTATTTCCAAAAAAACTACATTAATTAAAATAAAACAAGTCTTAAACATCCATAAAATTCATATGTGGCATAAAAAGGTTCAAAATAAATTTATTATATTGTTTATAATCTCATCTATTTAAATATTTCATTAATAATGTAGTCACTACGTCATCATTGTGCCATATATAAATTTAATTATTCTGTTTATATAGATTAGAATTAAAATACCATGATGTAAGATATATTTTTCAATTTCACATGAAATTTTATAGTCCAATTCATCTTTTGTATAACCACATATTAATATAGTTTTATTAAGAAGATACAAATTTATGCCACATTTCTCTTCACATTAAATTAATTCTTATAAAATGTCATTTTCACATCCATGTGGTTCTATGGGGTCCCAAAATCAAACCACGGAAGACCATGTGGGTAAATATCTCATACAATAGGATTAGGACATGTGTTATGGTTGTTTTATATTATTGTAATATTATTTTTTACCCTTATTTACCAGATTTACCCTATATCTATGGTAAATAAAATAATTACTGAAGTTATTATTCATAATGTCCAAAAATAAAAGGTACATATTTACACAATTTGAACCTTTTGATTCAAAATATGTAATCCATTTTTTCAAATTCAACACATAGATTTTGTAGTAATTAAATTGAAACTAATTCCCACTATCAAAACCAAAAAGTGGGTTTTTAAGAAGTAATAATTATCAAAAGATTGACATGTGTTTATGTCCAATTTGAAATTAAAATTACTTAAAATGAAAAAAATTTGATTAAATAACAAAAATATAATCCAATTACACTTTAAAACCAATTAAAATTACAATATAATAATATAAATAAATTATATAGTAAAAGAGTTTCAAATTAAAATGATGCATTTTTTACTATTCATTTAAATTTGAATGTTATCAAAAAATATCAAAAATTCCAAAATGTAAATTATTATCTACCTCTTAAAAATAAGAATTCTAATTTTTCATATTTAACTTTTAAAAGTGATAAAAAATATATTTAAACTATGTGTTCCATCAAATGGCAGAAAAATTGTATTTTTTTAAAAAATAATTCTTTTATTTGAAAAAGATGATTTTGTTCTCATATTAGGTTCTAGATAATATGCAATATAGATTTTAATGTTATATAAAATTCAAATTTATTTAACACACTTCATAATGCCTAGTTTATATGATATTTTAACAATATATCATTGATTAGTGAAACTCGGTATTACGTACAACGTAGGCTATCAAGGAAGGTTACTCTTGTGTGTAACACAAGCCATGATAGTGTTGTGTCTAGTGAAATATTCCTTTGGTTTTGTGTATAACATAATCCAAAAATAATTATTTTATACATCGAAAGAAAATCTATAATCAATGTTGCGTGAAATTTATTCTATCAAAATAACTTGAAATTGTGTGTAACACATGCCAAAAATAGTGTTTTGAATACAGAAAACAAATACGGTGTTGTGTATAGCACATTATAATCTTGGTGTAGTGTAAAATGGAATAAATCCAAGAAAAAGAAGAATATATCTCATAAAATCATGACACGTTACATTATACCCCCCTTAAAATGAATTTTCCTTCTAAATTCATCAGGGTTATAAATGGGTTTCTACTTGGAATTTACTTTATTGGAAACCCATATCGTAAAAAGGGATACTAAAACATCATTTTAAAAATAAAAGTTAGAAACATAATGGTTAACCAATATAAATCCTCACTGGGATTCCACATAGGATAACATCGGTGAAAATTTAAAACATTGATATGGAAGAATAATCAAACTGTCAAGTTCTGATGGATAGTGATATAGAATAATGTTTGGAGAAAGTTAATGACTAAGAATCTATAAATCTAAGATTTAATAATGGACCATTTGATTCATTAGATAAGATGGTAGAAGGATAAAATTTTTGGATTCAATATCCTTTTCGAAAAGTTGATGAATGTTTCATGAAGGTAAATACATACTTGATTTCCGTATAATCTCACCATTAGTCATTCCCTGAAAAAAATCAACGTCATCCCTTATTTAAAGAAATGATGTTGAATTTTTAATTCTTGAGCTGTTAGTAGATCATGAGATAGAATGGTAGGTCATTCCATCTGTCTCAAAAAAAAGTATAGAACATGTTATCAAATTGGCATAAGTCCTCCAATGGTGAGATAATACATTAATCAACGAAAATTCAATTAAAATATAACATATACTATCAATAAATTTATAATATTAAAATCCTTCCAAAAACTGATAATAAAAACCTTTATAAAGAGGTGAATTAAATCAACTTAACATTTTTATTCCATATCTAATTTGGATGTCCATGGTTGACTCATTCCAAACATGTGAATCATGTATTCTCTTAAAACAAGATAATAAAACGAATTACAGTTAAACATTGGTGAAAACATGCATTCTATCAAAATTAACTCTTTCCACACACCAAAAATAACAAAAATACAAACCACGATATCACTTTCTCCTCATATCAGTCATGGGCTCATTAATATTATCAAAAATATCATTATCTCCATATCCCTCCATTATGTGCATATCATATGCATTGCAAAAATATTTCAATCACATTTCATTGTTATCGATACCATATAATTATTTAAAATCACAATAAACCAATACGTAGATATTCCAAAATTCGATAATACTATAAATGATATTCCACAACCCTATTTTTTGAATCCCATTACTTAAACACTTAATCATTCCACAACTTCATTTTCATACTCAACATCACTAATAGTGATATCACGTGACTTCCCTTTTTCATTGGAATTAAGATGCTTTTGATGTTTATCATCATCATTAACCCTTGGATTTGAGCATTAGTTAGCATAATTTCCAATTTTCTAGCACCAATTGCATTGAATGTACGGTGGTGCATTCTTTATAGTCTTTTCTCTATAAACATCATTTGCAACATTTTCCCCATTAATTCGGTACTCAAATTATCGATGAAATTATTTTCCACACATGAAACATTTTCTAGTCCATTTAAGATAATCTACACCATTCTTCTTTCCAGACTTTGAACATCAGGAAACATTCATCTTCTTTTCACCATTGTTTTGAGATTTTCCCTTGAGCTCCATCATTCATTTATTTTCAAAACCAAGAGGTGGATGTGTATCACCCAATTCTAGTTATACATTGATAGTGTAATTAAAAATCTCTTCATATCTACTAATGTTTCTTATAGTTAATTCCCTTATAAGACTTGGTCTTAATCCACTGAATAATCGACCAAATTTACGTTCAGGATGGATGATAAAGTTTGAAGCATACATTAAAAGTCTTTTAAAATTCACATTCTATGTACCAACAGATTCTTAATCCTTTTTCTTAAGCTCATGTAACTCCTTTTCCATCACTGTTTGAATAATAGGAGGGAAGTACTTATTGAAAAATAATTTCTTGAACTCATACCAATCCATGTATTCAATTTATTCTTGCTACCCTGTATTCTTAATTATAGTCCACCAATAGTCTTATTCACCCTGTAAACAATAAACAGACAATATAACTTTTTCATGTTCTGAACATTGAAGGATGGAAAATATATTTTCAATGGTATTGATCCATTGTTCAGTAACAAGTGGATCATAAGACCCACTAAAAGAAGGTGGACGTTGCCTTATTAAGGACTCAACATAATGTTGTTCCCTTATCAGCTCATTTGGAAGTCCAGAATGATACATAGATTCTGAAAACATATCAATAAGATTTCTCATTCTAACTCCCATAACATTTGGTTATTCAAGAGGAAAATCATTTTATTTCCCAATGCATTGATCATTAACATGATTTCTTTGGGTTCCATCCATTGTCCAAATCCCAAAAAGGATTGTGTGAGAGGAAAAAATAATACAATGAAAACAACATAATCAAGTGGGATTACATTAAATTTATTAAATATTAGGTTTAATGCTAGGTTATTCATTGTTATCTTTAAAAAACTATGATTGTATCCTATGCATAGACATATCCTTAGAGTTTTTACTATGTCTTTATCATCCTAGTTTCTAAAGGTTAACTATACCATTCCTATGATACCAATTATAGAGACCCATACTTTACATACATTTATATTACATCAGAATTGAATTATATTAATTGCAAAATATAATATAACTATGACAGGATTGTATAGCTATTTTCCTTCAAAATATGGGAAACAAAAACTACTGGTTCATAAAACATCTATATTGCCACCTTCTTCATGACCTGGGGAAAAGAATCATATTAAAGGGTGAGCTAAAACTCTCATTTAGGGTAAACATGGAGATCATAAAACAAACAATAAACATTTGAACCAAAAAACATGAACATAAAGCTTAGACATCAAAATTGTGAGTCTTGAAATAAATCTTTGAAGTACATATGGAATATATCATAATGTAACATTAACAATGATAGAATAGAATGAAAATAAAACATGTAATTGTGTCAAACTAATAGGAACATAATATGATTTCTATAGCCACTATGGCATTATTGCAAAAACCATCATAGTGGAAAAATCCCATTACTGAATCGGGTTTAACTATCGGTCCAGCCATGTAAAACTGAACCAGATTAACTTTATGTCCCAGTCATTTCTATCTCATGAGATATAATTCTTTACCAAATTCATTGGAGGGAGATATAGGTCCCACCCATCTTATAATTAAATCTTTCTTACACATGCCACAAAACATAAATCATTCATCATAACATAACTAAATAAATAAAATGGGTTTCTTAAATATTATTCCATCATAACATAATCCAAAAAATATCATTCCATCATTAAAACAATAAAATCATAGTAATAATAGGTATAAAAAATTACCTTATTTAAGAGTGTCGTCATATAGATAGAAAATAATTTTGATAAAACACTGGAACTTAATTCTTGAGGAAAATACCCTTTCATCTTCAATAATGATTTCTTTTCTAAAAATGTTGTCCAATTTTAACAGACATGAATTTAGATAAAAATAAACTTAAAATAGTATAAAGGATGCTTCATAGAAATAATTCATCGTGAAACCATAAAAAACTATTCATGTTTTATAAGTTAAAATAAATTTTCCTTAAACTTTTGTTGGAAAAGTCAAAAAGTACCTCGTATGGTAAAAAATAAATATTACTTCCATACCATGTAGTAAAATTAAAAAATGGGTAAATATGAATTTAAACATACATATAATAATATTAGGAATGTTATGAAAACTTTTTTATAAAAGATGGATATGGATGACAAATATATCCCAAGTAAATACTTACATATAAACAATCTCAGATAAAAATGAGATTGCTAAATTATCCCTTACAAATTATAATCAGTCAAATTGTGTGCCTCCTAAAATATAGAATTTTATATGAATATTTATATATCATAACATTATTAATAAGAACTATAAAAAATTCATGGTAAGTATAGACACCACACAAAAAAATGGTGGTGTATAAGGCATATTCCCTGCAGAAATAAAAGTGAGACAAAATAATCCCTTACCTTGTACTTCTCATTAGTCAAGGGTTTTTTTACCTCCTGAATAATTGTTAAATCGTTTTATTAAATTATACCAGGACTATATCCATTTTTATGATATCATATGTGATCATATTATATCATTTTGTTAACAGAATTTTAATATTACCATTATTTTAGGTGTTAACTACTTCGTTTTCCCATTCTTTTTTTCAATATAAGTCATGTTTTTTATGTATAAGATTTATTTTATTCATGAAATTATGTTCATAATTTTTATTTTCACTCATCATATAACTTTTATATTCATTATTTAATTTTTAACATGTATAACGAATTTCACCGCGTTGTGGAGACGGTAGGTCGTACATACGTATGAGCGACGATATCATTCTGCTGATGGTTAAATGGTATGTAATTGGATGGAATATTAATTATACAGAATCATTTATCAGGTTATATTCACTACATCAATACACTATACTCATAATTTTACCCATCCTGAGAAAGTATTTTCTGAATAAAAGTTAAACCACGACATGGAGACGGTAAGTCGTACGTACGCACGCATGGTGATATTGCTGTTCGTAGGATGGATAAAAAGAATTATAAAGTTGTAACATAATTATAATAACATATCAGTATGTATAATATACTGTAGTTATTAATTTATTATGTAAGAAACATTCAAAGAGGAAGTAGAATAACAAAATAAATTGAATTGAATTGGTAAAGTAATTTCCTTTTATTTATTGGACTTCCTTTAGATCTCTTCTTAGGGACACTAGGGATGGTCTTTTTTGAAACCCAGGGCATGCAGAAGATAAGTAAAAATTTTGATAGGAGAATTTTACAAGGTTTTTCCAAGAAATAAGGATCAAGGTGGTGTGGGAAAGGTTGGAGGAGATTCCTTTCTATAAGAGAAGAGGAGGGGCACTTTAGGATGGTATTAAAATGTTATTTTATTATAAAATGATTTTCAGATTCAAAAGGTCCAAAACTCATTTAATTCAAATATAAGTTGATTAATTTTCTAAATAATCTCAAAAAATAGGTTTTATAAATGTTTAGGTCACAAATATAACATTATCTTTTAACATTAACCCTTAGTTAACTAATTTAACTCTTACCATGTCTTCTTGTATATTCATACAATATGGTTAATATAGTCACATTAAAATTCCAATAGAACCTAAAGTTGTTAATTAATTACATGTTAAACATTATATAAGTCTTATTGTCAAATATTATATTTTTTAGAAATATTATATCATTTAATAAAAAAGTATTATTTTTAAAACTCATTTATGTCCATTTTTATACTACACATATCATGACTTTTTAAAAAACCACAACAACTTGATTATTTCACAAAAAAATTAATTAATTCAATTATAACTAGTAATAATCATCAAAAGAAATTCATGGATGGAATAAAAAGGTTCAAAATAAATTTATTTTATTATTTATAAGCACATTTATTTAAATGAGTCATTAATAAGATTATCACTACTTCATCATTGTGTCATAAATAAATTATTTTAATATGTTTCTAAAAATTGTAAATAAATTACCATGATATATGAGATATTTTCATATTTAAAATGACTTTTTATAGTTGAATTAATTCTTTTTATAACATGATATTAAACTTTTTTTATTAAGAAGATACACGTTTATGCCATATTTCTCTTTACTGTAAATTAATTCTTATAAAATTTTATTTTCATATCCCAGTGGTTCCATGGGGTCCTTAAATTGACCCAAGGGTTACCAAAGTTGGAAATATATCATCCAATTGGATTAGTACATGTGTTAAAGTAGTTTAATATTATTGTAATATTATTTTTAACCCTTATTTACCAGATTTACTCTTTAACCATGGTAAATAAAATTATTTCCGAAGTTACTATTCATAATGCCCTAAAATAAAAGGTACATATATAAAAAATTTCAACCATATTATTCCTAATATGGAATTCATTTTTCCGCATTCAAGACTCAAATTTCCCAGTAATTAATTTAAAATTAATTCTTGTTGTCAAAACTAAAAGAAGGTTTTTAAGAAAAAATTACTATCAGTATATTATCAAGTGATTATGTCCAATTTAAAAGTGTAATTACTTACAATGGCCAACATTGGATTAAATGATAAAAATATAATAAATTTAAACTTTAAAACCAATTAAAAATAAAATCTAACAATATAAATAAATTATATGAAAAGGCATTTTTGAATTGAAATTCATTATTTTTAACTATTCATTAAAAATTGAATTTTATCAAAAAATACCAAAGATTAAACAAAAGTAAATTTTTATATCCCAATTAAAAATATGAATTTTATTCTATCAAATTTATCTTATAAAAGTGATAAAAGCTATATTTAAAATGTGTGTTCCATCAAAAGGCGGAAAAAATACATTTTTTTTAAAAAATACTTCTTTTATCTAAAAAAATTGATTTTGTTATTATATCATGTTATAGAAAATATATAATATGAATTTTAATATTATATAAAATTAAAAATGTGGTTAAAATTATTCATAATGGTTATTTTATATCCCAATAAATAATAATATTTTAACAATATATCATTATATATTGAAACTCTATATTGCGTACAATGCAAGCAATAGAGGAAGGTTTCTCTTTCGTGTAACACAAGACCAGTTAGTGTTGCGTTTTGTGGAAGATTACATTGGTGTTGTGTATAACATAATCGAAACATTATTTATTTATACATTGAGCAAAATCTATACTCAATGTTGCGTGAAATGAATAGTATCAAAAGAACATGAAATTGTGTGTAATACAAGCCAAGAATAGTGTTGTGTATACTGCAACATAATACAGTGTTTTTCATAGCTAATGATAATATAGGTGTAGCTTATAACACAATAAATCAATGAAAAAATGAATCTATCTCATAAAATCTCAGGGTGTTACAAGAATAGTGCTTAGTAGGGTAATATTTTTGTCTTCAATCAAATTTCACCTATTATTGATTTGGTTTTTCAAGTCAGAGATACTCAAAGATCCAATATTGGTTGTCTAACCATGAGAATGAAAATTATATGGTAGGGAGAATATTTATTTAATCATGATTATTGGGATATATGTGTTTCACTTTTGAGATCAAATAGTAGTTCCTCTATTCTTATGAACAAATTCAATCTTCAAACCACCACTGGAAATGTTAAGTTCTTTATGTTATTCAAAATTTGTTCAAGGAATTTTGGTTCAAATTCTAGTGGGATGTTGTAAAAAAACGTTGAATATTTTTTGTTTCAATGTTCCTCACTTAGTAGTACGATAAATCAATGAACCAATGAGAATCTATTTTATTCCAAAATTAATAGATACCCATCTGAAAATAGGACTATATAAGAATGAATTTTTTCAAAAGTCTATCAAAAATTGTTCAGAAATGTGATTCAATAATGGAGATTATGGTTAAACTCATTAAGGAAACTCACTTCATTGCGATTCATGAATTCAAAATCATGGTATTCATGAAAAAAAATATTGCATTCATGATGTAGTAAATCTTTATTGTGTACGATTTTTTATCACGTCTAAAAAGACATGATGTTTAAATCATAGTTTTGGAGATCCTTACTGTGATCTCTTGGAAATCAATTGGCAATGCTCAAAACATATCATCCTCAAATGGAATAATAGCCCGAACAGATTATTTAAATGTTATAAGACATGAATTGATCATTTTCAATGTATTTTAGAGGCTCTCGAGATTATCATTTATCATTATTTGTAATATTATATAATAAAAACTATCATAGAATGATAAAAATGGCTCTTTTGAAAGCATTGTATGGTTTTCATGGTCCTTATATGCTTTGTTGGATAGAACTAACTATGAATTCACCAATCAACCCTAGTCTTTTTAATGTGATGAGAAAATGATAATGATGATAGGGAAAAGGATGGTGATGGATCATTGTCATCAGAAATAATATATATATCATCATCAAAAACATTTGGGTATGGAAGTAAATTTTCTCCCTAGTAGTATACAATTTAGAGATACTAGAATAAATTGATAATGTAGAATTTTAGTTTGATTTACCAACAAGGATTAACTCAGTGCACAATATATTTCATCTATCTCTACTAAATAAGTATCAGACTTATCCTAAGAATGTTATTTGATTTGACATGATGATTATGATTTGGATACTATGATGAACAAAATAATATACTTATTTTTGGTAGACATGAGAAGTTGTTTCATGGAATGAGTATAAATTTATTGTGATTTTTATGGTATTGTGGTAAATTTGGGATGATAAATGGGAACATGAGGATTTGATACTAGATAAATGGCCATACCTCTTTCAAAAACCCATCTATATATACCATTATACTTATGGAAAGCCCAATTGCGGTGAGAATATAACATCACTAGTTTGTGGCTTGTGATGTTGTTTCTTGTATTTTAATATATTTTTATATTGGGAAAATTATCAAGATGTTTATAGGTGTTGTTGGTGGATATTGGAATGTGTTTAAATGGTGAACATGTGTAATATAATTATTATGAAATGTGAAATATCACCAATTAATTTTCTGTTATGTGGAATAATTACATGAATAGGCACACCATTAGAGTAATGTAGGGTATAAAAATGAATATAGTGGTAAACAATTGACTCAAACTTAACTTTTCAAATAGTGTGGAACAACCATGTGACCATGATATTAAGGAATATTATATTACAAAGTTAGCACGTGGTTTTTGATTCCCTGTGGCCTAACCATGATATGGGTAATAAATGATTCAATAATTATATCCTATCTCATTTTTCATCTTAAAACCATATTATTTGAACCATTCTATAAGGAACTCAAATTATAATATTTCCTTATATATTCTTGTTTACCTCATGTGATTTTTAGGCCTTTTAAAATGGATCTATGTGCATTGGATTGGGGTACATAATAAAAAGTCTATATTTATTACTTTTTTATGATATTATCATCTTCTGTCATATAAAAAAATAGATTGGTTTTGTCATGGATATATCTAAAATATATATGATTTATTTTAATGAGATATTTTTTGGATACCCTAATGTAAATATAAAATTATCTGAAATATATCAATTTCAAAGTGAGTTTTATCAGAATTGAGATAAATTATCAGGTAGGTGGCTTCTCTCCCACTCTATAAATTCGATAACATAAAGGCATGGTTTTAGATTTTTTTTAAAAACTCTCTTGATTAATGAACATAATTTTTTTTAATAAAATTTCATATAGGTTTCTTGAAGAAATACTTAAATAAAAAGTCATTTTAAAAATAATATATAAATTATTTGTGATATAATAATATACATTAAAGGGTGTGTGTACATGAAAAGAATAGTATGGTGCCTTGTTGGTTTTGGACTTCAGGCCATGTCATTTTTGGGAACATTAAAAATCATGATCAAGTGATGATATAGTATAAATGATGAGTTACAGTCATGATAATTGATATTATAACTTGGGTTATAGATATATTTGTGTGTTTGTGTGTTTGTTTATGGAATTAGTATGCTAAGAATTAATGAATGTTTTACACACAATTATTAATTCACAACTATAAACTTGTTTTATTATTGAAAAATTGTTTAAAATTATTATTAATGGAATAACATTAAAACACCATGATATTTTTTATGAAAATGGTTAATATTTTTCTTCACTTAATGGAATGTGTTGGTAATTCTTAGGGGTATACCTACTAGATTGTTTTTTTCACACCTTTATTTTCATAATGGTGTATATACAAATGTTTTTATCAATAAACAGGTTAAGGTAAGGTATAATGTTTCTCACGAGACTCATAATGATGTAGTGGGATTGGTGTTTTGGTGTTGGTATTTGAATCATGTAGAGTTTATTCCGGAAGGTGATTCCACTTTTTTGTCATTAGGTCTTTTCATCATTGGGTAATTATTTTGTAGTGTATATTTATCTTCCATTTAAACTCTAATATTTTATTTATTTTTTTATATATTCTAACAGTTTTATTTTCATGAATTTTTTATTGTTATGTGTTTTTATGATGTTATATTTTATTGGGTATTCTTTTTTATGGTAAAATCATCTCCAAATGATCTAGTATCCCCGTGGAATTTGCTTCCAACCATTGGTGTATAGTGGATATCACCTAAGGTCCTTATCAACACTTAATCATCCCAAACCAATGGGTGAGAGGTGAGATGTTAATTCTATTTATGAATATATAGGGAATCATTTCCTATTATTTTTAACTATATCCCCAATATTTCATTATTTATATTACTAAACTTCTTGGTTGTTTCGCATGTTTATTATATCCCATTGATATCATTATTACTATTTTAGATATATTTTTTATTAGTTTATTTTTTTCATTTAAATTGATTTATAAAATGGTATGGAATGTTCATCTTAAAAGAAATGTGATGATGGATGTTAGAAATATTATTTTGAAAAATGGATTAAATATTGGTTGAAAGGGTTTGGTATTGTTTTCAAGAATTATTAATATCCAATTTTCATGATACGATTTAATGTTAAATTCTAAAAAAACATCACAGAATCCACCATTAATACTTATGTAAAGGGTGGATATTTTATAAAAGTGGCCAGCGAGTTCTATTTTATTTCCTTATTACCACATAGGGAAAAAATATTTTAACTATATTTAAACTAAAATTAATGATTCTTTTGTCTGAAATTAAAAAAACAACATGGTAGTATTCTACTAGGGATTTTGAGCTCACCCCTTGAGTACACACATGTTTTTCAGTATGTAGTCAAATTTTCATGTCAATACAACATGGTTTTTTCTTATCGGTCGCTTCTTGTTATAGCCTATTGGCTTTCTTTTTAAATTTGATGATTCAATGTGGGACACATGTATGTGATATGGTGGTTTTAGGGTTTTTTAATTTTATTCTATTTTAGTTATGTAACTACCTACATGGAATGTGTCAATCTATTTGTTTAGGATGAACATATTTTGTTAGATCTTAATTTTTATTGTATTTGTGTATGTGTGTTGTCTATGAGTAATTATAATTATTTATTCTATGATATTCTATGATGTGAGGTTTTCAATATTTTTGATACCTACTTATGTGAATCATCATCTGACATATAGAATAGTCATATTTGATTATAGGTAGTTTAAGATACTAGTAAATTTATTATTCAACGATGGAATCATTACAATTATTTTATGATATGATTCCATAGATCATGTCACAAGTATTTGGTGATTAGAAACATGTTTAAGGCCTTTTCGAGATCCATGTTAGGTTACATGTCATTATCTAATGGATTTTGATGAGTTTACTTGATTTATTCAAATTTTGTTCCCATAAAAACCTTGATAATCTAATGAATCACCCAAATAAAAAAATTACTTATGAAATAACACTATAATAAATTTCATAATCAAAACACATTATTCTTCAGTTAATATGACCATTTAAGTATAAAAATCATTGAAATCCCTATTAAAAAAACTATTAATATGTTTTAAACCCCTAATATATATACACTAATTTATTAATGTTCAAAAAAATATGTCCGATTTGGATGAAATGTTTTTTATAAAACCGAAGAGCTTCATGGTGTGCCTTCAGAAAGAAATGAAATGGAAATAACTACCTCCATATGACACTTTTTATTATTAAGGTATTGTTCCTAAAAATGAATCCAAATGATCCCAAAAACATCAATAGAGGACCTAAACCAAAATAAAACCCATATAATCATTTTGAAAAAGTGTAACCATGGTCACTGAAGTCATCATAGGTTTAGGAAAGAAAATTAAATCAAGGAAATATAGAAACAAGGATGAGAATGGAAACTAAATTTTGAATATATTAATTGAAATTTGATAGAGGATGACAATAATCAAAGTGTAAACTGATGGGTATGTTTATAGAGACCCCAATTGTAGATGTTCATGAATTATGAAATATAACTCAATATTTTAAATAATGTAAATGTGTAAATGACTTCCTCCTCTACTAATTCTTTATCTTATAAGACTATTAATGATGTCTCTATCATTCAAAGTAGTAATAGTTCATTATAACCTTCAAACAAAAAGGCTTGTGATATTCAAAAATATCCTAATGAAAGTATATAATATATAAAATATTTAAAAAATAATTGATAACTAGATAAAAATCCTATCCAAAATCATTCTGATTCCCATGCCTAGATTTCCCTAGCTTCAATTTTTTGTCAGGAATATTGTATCTGAAAAAAAAAGAACAAATCCACTATGATTAACTCTATAAGAATATTATTAAATAATGTTAGTCTACAAAAATAAATATGGAATATAGATTTCTATAATGACCCTATAAAAAATAATTAACCTTTAATTTATCACCAAATTAAATCTCACGAGGAAAAGAAAATACCTTGAAAAAACATTTAACATATCTCTACACCATTTTCTCAACCAAATTATGATTTATAAGTTCCAAACCCCTATACAACCTCATGTATTTTGAAAATTTCCATGAATAAATTTTTTGTTTAAGAATTGAAATGTCATATAATTTTACCACTGGGAAGGTAAAATGATCATTAACCATTACTAAATCTGTTCCTCAAGTAGATCCATAATGACCCTCATCCTCAATGATTATGCTATTCTAAAGTATTTTGAAAATCTCATTAATATTATTTAAAAATTACATATATTCTATGGGAACTCAATAATCCCATAATAGAGAATAATGAAAATTTCTTTTAGTTCACTACTCTACATTATGTATTCAAAGAATCAATAACTATAAATGTTAAATAAATATTTTTGGGAAATTGTTCTGATAAAGACTCTAAGATACCAACATCCAGTGATCATTAATAACTTTTATAAGAGGCAAACTCTATATAAAAAATTCACTAGACACCATTAATAAATAATTTAAAAATAAAATCATACTCAAGCAAATAGAAATATAAATTTTAAACAACTTCGCATGAAATTCAACCAAAATAATAGGATTTATTTGAAAACAAATTTCTAAATGAAGTAAAAATTATGAATTATAGCTCTGAGACATTTAAAACCAACAATAAATGTCAATTTGAAAATTTTTTAGTTCATCAATGATACAATTTATAATCTATGAAATAATATGTTTATTATAGTAAATTTTATAAAACATATTTATAGAATTTAAATTAGGATTTAATTATTCTACCATGTTATCATCATAACATTCCATCAAAATTGACTCAAATAATACCAAATAAACATTACAATCACCATAAATTCATTTAGAAATCATTTTTAGTAATTTCCAAAACAAAAACATTGGCAATTAAAACATTGACTTAAAATATACAACACCAATAAAATATAATGAAATAACATTCAACCATTATGGAAACTCTTAATATATAACCTCAAATAGTAAATATCCATAACAAAAAGTAACTGGAAACAAGAATTAGATCGAAAAAATAACTTCAAGGAGACTATTGTATGAGAATTGTTTTTCCACGTGGTCTAGAAGAATGTAAACCAATAATGTAATCAATCATTGGAATCCAAACATAACCATGATAATGAGATCGGCACAATTTTATAGAAAATGAGAGATAACTCTGCACCTCCATTTTTTCTCCTATTTCAAATAAAACATCAAACACAATCAAACTATAATGCCCTAACCCTAGAATCCCAAATCTAGTTAAAAAAACATGGTTTGTAATTTTATTTTTAAAAAAATATTATGATAATATTACACATCACATCTCATCATAATGGATCTTCTCGATCTAGGTTCTAGATAACCAGATACAACTGAAACTCTTCTTCAAAACTATATGAGATAAAATCCACAGTGCTTCCACAAAAAAGAATAACTCAATCTAACAAATCTACTAATACTATAAAAATAAATTAATGATATAGGGTGAGAAAAAGAATGCTCAATAAGGGGTGTTAAAAATAATTATTAAAATCCTTTTAAAAAAACATAAGTTTAATAATAATTATACATACAGAAAATATTTTCATAACTAAATAAAAAATTTCTTGTAGTATGTCTTTATCATTTTTTCAAGGTTATAGGAAATAATTTTTGTGGAAATATCATACAAAAGAATTTATATATTTACCTAAAGGATACAAATAAAACACATTTCAAAATATGCATACTTGTACAAAAATGTATGAAATACTAAATATAAGTTAGAAGTTGATCATACTAATTTAAGTGTGACATGCAAGGGTAAAAGTAAATATTAGAACATGAAATAATACTTAGAACCTAACAAGAAACAATGTCATAAATCACTTATAAAATAAAATAAAATTCATGAAATTAGAGATTAATTTCTAACTTTTGTATTAATGTTCTAATAATAGATGATAAAACATCTTTATAAATGTTTTTCTGACTACGTAAATCGTTATATGATGTGAATTTAATTAAATAATTCCTTATAAATAATCATAAGTGTAAGATTATTTACCATGGATATTATACTGGTCGAATAATCACATGGTTGGTTAAATAATATTCCCATAATGAGGAAATGCGTAATGTGGGACTTTATAATCACTACATTGAGGCCTCATTCCAAGACCATATAGAATCATATTGTCAAGGCCTCGTGCCAAGACTCTATATAGTCTCATGAGACATATCGATGTGTCTAGAGGCTTTATCAGGCCACACCTATCTCATAATTAGTCCAATACATTCCTAATATGTATAGTATATCATATATTCAAAGTGTCTCATGAAATATTGATTAATTAAATGTCTCTAATTCAAAGTGTCTCATACCAATTTGAATGATTAAACGTATCTTATTCAACATGTTTCCTACCACTTTGAATAATTAAATTATTAATCCATAATTTATCATAGGAGATAAATCTCATTCCTGAAATAACTATCTATATTTATAAATAAAGTGAACCATGTAATAAATTTAAATAATAATTTAAAAAATTCATGGTTTGTTAGTTATAAAATAATCTACGACTATATCAAATTTATCAATGAAATGCATGGAAAAATAGACACACTTTTTCACATGTAATGACAACTGGTGAACATAAATTTATAGATTGTTTGGGTTTGTCACATAAAATAATAACTCTTAAATTCAAAACCATTGTTTCATGAAAGTAAACCTTTTATATAAAAAATGTATGTTTTTTAATTTAATACAGTTATCATCCATGTTTAAACCATACCCTGATAAATGGGAGTGTCAATAAAATTAAATCATAAAATTTAATAATTAATAGTATTAACTATGGTAGATTCATCATGAATTAAAATATAATATTTACAAATGTAAAACATTATCTTCATGTGAGATATACATGCATAAGAAACTAATAAAACACACATCACTATATGTGTTTATAGATGTATATATATTTATTAAAAAAATATAATTAAATAATTTTATCCTACAATTATAAATTAGGATGTATGCATGTAATGATAACAAGGTAATGATCTAGTTTAAAATTTTGGGCACATAATAACAATACAACGTTTTGTTATTATTTTCTACAATAAATAAATATTCATGATCACACATACAATTAGGACATGTAATAGAAATCATTAAAGTCATGGACTGACATACAAATGTAGAACATGTAAATAATTTTGTATAAATGTGTTTATATAAATATAATTATTCATAAACATATATTTTATTATTGATACAATAAAATGTTCAACTTTCAAAAAATAAATTCATAGAAAATCTAATACCACTAAAATTTCTTTAAATGAAAACAATATTGATATATATTTATGATATTTTATATACTTGTATATATATATACCGGTTTTGAATAACTAAATAGAGAATAAAAAAACATTATGTAAAATATGTGGTTAGGGGAACACCCTTTTTAAAGTAATTGTTCATCCTTTAAAAAGAAACTTAAAATAGTTTGAGAATGCAATTTATAGAAAACCATATATACAAATCTAAATATATGAGTTTATAAAACACCAAAAACATCACTTAGAAAACCTTTTCAAGTATTCTACGCATCAAAAAGATAAATTCAATATTGGTAATCAAAATTATGAAACCCTCAAATAGGTTAGGATTGAGATTTATATAAAACTGTATATAGACAAAGTGTATATATGGGATTTTGATAACTAAAAAAAAGTTTAATAAAACTTTACCAGCATTATATACTACAAAAAATAGTTAATAACTAATATCAATCAAATAAAAACATAAATCATATTAGGATTAAAATTTACATATATATATATATATGTATATACACAAAAATTTATATAAGGTTTTCCATAATTAAGATGAATAAAAATGGAACCTTACATAATCATACATTATTACTTAGAAATACATAAAATGGGAATTTCAAATAATAATTTCATAATTAAGATTCCCTAAAAAATTAATTTTAACCATAATAATAAAATTATAATTTTGAAATTTTTTAAATAATTAATACCCTAACATAACAACGTTTCACAAAATAATAATTTGACCATCATGATATAAATAAATAATTTAATCATTTAAAAAAATATAAAATTAATAATTTCCCATTACATATTTTTGTTCATAAAAAAAATATAATAAATAGAAAAAATATTTATAAATACATATATATACATCATTATATACATATATATACTAATGAGGATAATTTCATCACTTAACATATTTAGATCACGGAATACTGTAAATTTTAATAAACCCTTACAAGAAAATAAAGAAGATTATAAAGAACATAAAATGAAAAAATCATAAATAATCCCTTACTAATTCCTTATGCAGACTTTCTTCATTTTTAATGTGTCTCTTTTCTTTTACACTGTCTTGAAAAATCACATAAGTGGAAGATACGAAGGAATGAAGACAAGGCCATGACCCCCTAACTCATTCTCCTCCCTATAAAATTTCCATGGACAACCAAAGATGCTAAGCTGATTTATATTTCAATTCTATTATGCATAAAATAATTGTATAGTGGCAATAATTTGAGTACCAAAGGATCTATTGGAAAAAAAAAATGATCTGCTTTACTTTGACATAAATAAATAAAAATCCAATCGAATCCCTTATTTGACAAAATGAAAAATGGAAATATACATATTATATTTCTTTTTTATGATTGATTGAGGAAGAATAAAACATGAATCCTTGAAAAGTTGATATAATGAATTATATTAAATGAATCAATGAAACGTTGATACAATGAATTATATCATGTGAATCAATAATGTTTTAAATATTAATATTTGAGGAAAAATCGAAGTCAAAGATGATTATAGTAGAATAAATAGATACATCAACAGGACAAGACACTGTAGAAGGATGTCGCAAGTGGAACAATATCGACAAAGAGGTCACTGTTAAGCAATCTATCTATGATTCGGAAAAATATAATAGATGAAAAATGCACCTATCGGAATAGATCTTATAAATTCGAACCCTAATTATCTTTTGGAAACTCCAGAGAATAGAGATTTGACCGGACTTAATCGTCAATATCCTCTATATCACTTTTTATGGCTTCGGAATCGATTCGCACTCAAACAACATCCCGGGTCATGATTCTCATCAACTCTTTTCTTTTTCAGTTTACCAGGTCTCACCTCTCTTCTTGAAACCTTGCTCGGACACCCTAATTTGATGAACCGCCATTCCAAGCTCTCGAGTCCTCTCCCTCTAACTCGGCTATAGTGAATCCATAATCACCCTTTCATATCAATGCCCAACTCGACTAGAAACCCCCTATCTAATTATCAATGTCAATTTTAATTTTTAAGCTGGTAAATTCTTCCAAATTCATTTTTTTTCTAGTTAACATTTAATTCATTTATTTAATTAAATTTCCATATTCTAAATTCAAATATATATATATATATTATAATTCCAGTTTTGTTTAATAATAATATATATAAAATTTTAAATATATATATATATGAATATTACCTTGAAAATAATAATATAAATAGTTTTTAGAACAAAAATTTACTGTTTAATTAAATAATTTTTTTTCATTTATTAAATAATAAATATTGTATTTCTTAATTCCTAAAACAATACTACAATTATTGTATTAATTATATTAAAATGAAAATAATACTTCTCAAAACAAATATTATCTATATAAGATATAATTAGTTGAATAAAATTTCATATATATATATACATATAATAAAATAGTATCACGTTTAGGAATGTGGTATTTAATCAAAACAGATTTTATAACGTATAATAATTTATTATTTATTTACATTTTTATTTATTATAATTAGAATTATTAAATATACTAATAAAATAAATAACTCTTTTAAAACATGAGGTGTTACATTATTCCCCCTCAAAAGAATTGTTTCCTCATAATTAATTTAATTTGAATATAAGGAATTCCAAATTTATGTCTTCAGAATTATGAAAATTAGGACTACTAGTCTTCTAAACTCTACCGCTTAGATGACAACATCTAATCTCTAGAGTTTCCAAGGACACTCCTCTGATACCAACTATAACAGACCAACCTCAGAAGACTGAAACCTCAACCTAAAACATTGTGTGCAATTTTTTTCTTATAAAAATATGTTGATGAAATTACCCATCACATCTTATCATAGAGTATATTTCATGTCTAGGTTCTGGAAAACCAGATGCAACTGATACTTTTCTTCATAACTATACAATATAAACTCCATAGTGCTCCCACGACATTGGATAACTCAAAGATAAAAAAGATATTAATCCTAGAAAAAATTAATCAAGTAGGATGAGCACAAAAATGCCTAGTAAAGGGTTTTAAAAATAAATAACAAAATCTTTTTAAAAAAATCATCCCTTTAAAATAATTATACATACGGAAAACATTTTCTTAAAAGAAAACAAAATATGTTGTAGTAAATCATCATTATTTTTTAAATGTTACTAGAAATAATTTATTGGAAAATCTCATACATAAGAATTTATATATTTATTTAATGGATGAAAATAAAACACATTTAAAAATACACATACTTGTACAAATATTCATGTAATGCTTCATATAATTCAGCAGTTGATCATACTAAATTAAGGGTGTCATGCAAGGGTGCAGGTATAAATTAGTACAAGAAATAATAAGTGATTATATTTGGAGAATAAAATTTTCATAAATCACTTATCACATAAAATTCAACACATAAAATAACATATGAATTTCTAACTTTGGTATTACTATTCAGAAAATAGATGCTAAACTTCCTTATAAATGATTTAATAAGTACATACATCATTATTCCATTTTCATTTAATTAACTAATTCAATATAAATAATCATAAATTTAATATTCATAACCATGGATATTCTACTAGTCGAATAGTCACATGGTTGGTTAAATATTATTCAAATAATGAGAAAATACATAATGTGGGACTACATAATCACTACGTTGAAGCCTCATTCCAAGACCATACGTAATCATACTATTAAGGCCTCATTACAAGACTCTATTTTGTTTCGTGATACCTAACGATGCATCGTGATATTATAGTGGGCCTCACCAATCCCATAACAAGTCCAACACGTTCCTCATATGTCTAGCATGTCTTATATTCAAAGTGTCTCATACAACTTTTACAAATTAAATGTCTCTTATTCAAAGTATCCCATACCATTCTTAATAATTAAATTTATTTTAATCAAGGTATCTCATACCACTTTGAATAATTAAATTCTTAATCCATAAGTTATCATAAGCGATAAATATCATTCTTGCAATAACTTTGTATATTCATAAATAAAGTGAACCATGAAATAAATGTAAACATTGATCTTAAAAATTCATGGTTTGTTTTTTATACTTTAAGCTAGGGGTATAACAAATTTATCAATGAAATTAATAGTAAAATAGATATTCTTCTGTTTATGTAATGATAACTGATGAACATAAATTAAAAGATTATTTAGTTTTGTCACATAAAATAATAACTCTTAAATTCGAAATCCCTATTTAATGAAAGTAAAAATTTTATATAAAAAAATAAATTTTTTTGAATTTAAGATAGTTATCATTCATGTTTATACCATACACTGATAAATGGGAGTGTCAATAAAATAAAATATTAAACATTAATAATTACTAGTTTTCACTATGGAAGATTCATCATGAATTAAGATATAATATTTATAAATGTAAAACATTCACATCTTGTGAGATATTGGTGAATAAGAAAATAATTAAACACAATTCGCTATATGTGTTTATGAATGTGTATATATTTATTAAAAATAATATAATTCCAATAATTTATCAAAAAATAAAAAATTAGGATTTATACATGTAATGATAACAAGGTAATGATCCCATTTAAAATTCTGGGCATGTAATAACAAAACAAGGTTTTTTTTTATTTTTTTCCATTGTAAATTAGTATTCATGATCTTGTATACAATAAGGTCATGTAATTGGAAACATTAAATTCATGGATTGAAATACAAATGTAAAACATGTTAAAAGGTGAGTATAAATATGTTTGTACATATATATTTATTCTTAAAAATAAATTATATATTTGATATAATCAATTATTGAACTTTCAAAACATAAAATCATAGCAAAGATAATTCCTTTAAAATTCATTAAATGAAAAAAAGATTGACATATTTTTATGAAATTGTCCCTACATATATATATATATATATATTGGTTTTTCCAAAATAAACAGAGAATCAAAATACTCTTTATATAAAATATGCGGGTAGGGAAAAACCCTTTTTAAAATAATTGTTCATCATTCAAAAAGAAAATTAAAATAGGTTGATTACATCATTTATACAAAACCTTACAAACAAATATAAATATATGAGTTTAGATAACTCCAAAAATATCACTTAAAACCCCTTTGAAATTGTTATATGCATCATAAAACTTCATTAAATACTTTTAATCAACATTTAGAAAACATAAAATAGTTTATTATTGAGATTTGTATAAAACTGTATAAAAACAATGTGTATGTATGGGATTTTCATAACTAAAAAGTTGTTTAAAAAATCCTGACAGGCATTATATACTTCAAAAACATCAGTTTATCAATAATCTGAATCATATGAAAACAAAAATATGATTAGAATTAAAATATAAATATATATATAACTGTATATACAAAAAAAATGTATATAATATTTTTCATAATGAAAATGAAGCAAAACATACCCTTTCATAATCAAAAAATGTTTCTTAGAATACATAAAATGATAATTTTCACTAAAAATTTCAGAATTTAAATTCCCTTACAAAATAAGTTTGAACATAATAATAAAATCATATTTTTGAATGGTTTTAAATAATAAATATGCTAACACAAACAGGGTTCACAATATACTAATTTGAGGATCAAGATGTAAATAAATAATTTTATCGTATCAAAAATATTAAATTAATAATTTCCCCTTACATATATTTTTTCTGAAAAATAAATATTATACATAGAGAAATTATTTAAAAATACACATGTATACATAATTATATACATATATATACTAATGATTATAATTTCATCACTTAAAGAATTTAGATCAAGGACTGCAATTATTTTTAATACACCCTTACAAAAAATTAATTAGATTATAACCAATATAAAATTCGAGAATTCATAAATAATCCCTTACTAATTCCTTGTGAAAAAATTCTTCCTATTTCTTGTGTGTCATTTCCCTTACACTATCTAAAAAAATTATCGAAATGGAAAATACAAAGGAATGAAGACAAGGCCACAGTCCCCTACCACATTTTCATCAGTGTGACATTTCCATGGAAAACCAAAGAGGATAAGATGATTTATATAGCCATTATATTATCCGTAAAATAATCGAAAAGTTGCTACAATTTGAGTAATAAATGAGGTATAACCATATAAAAATAGAAACATTTTCATTAACATCGATAAATCAAAATCCAATCAAATCCCTTATTTGACAAAATTAAAAATGATAGTATAAATATTATATTTCGTTTTCATGACTGAATGAGGAAAACTACAACATTAATCATTGAAAAACAGATACAAAGCATTGAATAATACAAATATATATTATTTTAAACCTTACTGTTTGAGGAAAAATCCAAATCAATGACAAATGTAGTTTAATAAATTGATACATCAAACGGAACATCTATTGATGAAGGATGCCTCATGTGGATGAATATTTACAATGATGTCACTTGTAAGAGATCTCATTACGATTAGAAGATCGAAAATAGATAAAAACGCACCTACCATAATTTATCTTCCATATCTGAACCCTGAATCTCATTTCGAATCTCCACAAAACAAATATCTGACTGGAATCGCATGTTGACAGCCTCCATTCCCCCCATGAAGGTTTAGACATTATTCATGTTCAAATAACTACAAGGTTCATGATGATCATCCTTTCCTTTCTTCTGTGCTCAATCGGGTCTTGCCTCGCTGATTTAAACCTTGCTCGGACACCTAAAGTGGAAGAACCACCATTCCATGCTCTCAGGTCCTCTTTCTCCAGCTCGACTGTAGTGTATCCCTAATACCCCTTTCAGATCGATTCCCAGCTCAACCAAAAACCCCATATCTAATTCTAACTTTTTATTTTTATTTTTAATTATTTCAATTATTTCAAATTCATTTTATTTCATTTTTATTTTTATTTTTTTATTTAATTAAATTTCCATATTTTAAATTCAAATATATATATATATTAATTCCAGTTTTGTTTAATAATAATATTCATACAATTTATAATATATATATATATATATATATTACCTTGAAAATAAAAATAATAACAGTTTTTAGAATAAAAATGTATAATTTAAATAAATAAATTTTTATCATTTATTAAATACTAAATATTGTATTTCCTAATTAATAATACTAGAAAAAAATTAATGATTTAATTATATTAAATGGAAAATAATACTTCTCAAAACTAAAATTATATTCTTAAGATAAAATTAATTTAACAAAATTTCATATATATTATAATAAAACCATATCATGCTTAGGAATGTACTATTTAATCTTAACTTATTTTATAGAATATAATAATTCAATATTTATTTACAATTTTATTAATTATAATTTGAATTATTAAAAATACTATTGAAATAAAAAACGCTATTAAAACATGGGTTGTTACACAAACGACCCACATAATCAAGATATAATATATTTTTCCATCAATTTAGATGAAAATATTCAAAAAATTAATGAATAAATATCAAATTCCATGACTCACAAACCAAATTCAAAGGGTCATTTTAGGCAATAAAAAATATCTATTTTGACACTCATTACGCTTAATTATTATGTTTTAATGTTCTTGAATATAATATACAATTAACCCCAAAATAACAAAAGGCACATTGATATGATTTTCTAATGAACCATCATAGGTCACCCCACTATAAGAACCAATGTTTTCTTATAGAAAGTCATAAAGGGATTTTTCAATCACTAATTATTTGGTACAAGTGTTTGATCATTGAAACCTTAAAAATTCAGTGGTATCTCCCAATAACTAATATTATGAATACAGTATAACTCTACTAGAATAATATCATTATGTGTTTATAAGTTGGATTCTAATGAGTAATCAAATATCCAGTTTCAATTAAACGAAGAATCAAATGGGGATTAGTCATTATTAATCATGAAACTCAATATAAGATACAATACTTATACAATGACATGGTACAATGAAGGTTTACATAGTCAAAAAATCTATAGTAAGAAATACTAAAAGAAATAACACAAAATAACATCTATGAACTCTAGGTGGGATAGAGGTCACCATCAATGATAAATGAAAACCTAATCAATTATTGACATGAAATTTTACCTAAATCTAATGAATATATTGGTTCTATTAACACTAAGTGTTATAGTTAGGGAGTATGAAAACATTTCACAGTAGTATACCATTAAAGAGAGTTTGTATTTCTTTTTTAAAATCATTGAATAATTATTTTTATAAAAAAATCTATTGAAAATTAATTTTATCTATAAATTTAATGAGATATAATAACATGTGAATCTAAAAAATATTTTTCAAGCATAAAATTAAATTTATGAAAAATATGTAAAATTTTATGTAATCCATTTAAAAATTACCTTTGACATCCATTTGTTTAAATATGCACTTTTAAAATTGAAAAAGAAATATCTCAAATAATTAATTAAAAAATATTAATTAAAAAATATATTGTATTGTTAAAATACAAAATCTAAATTTCAGACCACATAAATAATGGAAAAAAATTAAATGGGATATATCAATAATGCAACATGATGTGATATATGATAGTAATATTTGTTTAAAGTGATGTAGATAGAAACATTCATGGTATAACATTAAAAATAAATGTAAAATGGAATTAAAAAATACATTATAGACTTTAGGCATTAGTAATGTACACATAGTAATTAATACAATTAAAATATATAGTGATAAGAACCTAGGAATACTAATGCGAGACAATCTTCTAGCCTATTAATTATTTTCATAGATAATAAACGTTTAGATTTCCCTAATATATCCTATTCAATGGAGCTACCCATAGTCATATAATATCCTATGATATGAAATAATACTCATAGTATAATCATGATTAATAGAAATCCCATCTCCCAATCTTCAAATAAGATTCCAAGGATTCCTATAAAAAATTGTCAAATGTAGAAAACAATTTATCCCCTGATAAATCACATATCAATCATAGGACATCACATCAAAATTCTATATCTGAATCCCACTAGAATATGCCACCTAATAAGAATCCCTAATTAATAAAACATACACCAACATCACAAATTACATCAATCATAAATGAAACACATATCTTTATCACCTAGGGAATCTATTAAGGGTGTAACCTATTTATAAGAAAACCACTTGAAGAAGGTTCCAACTGAGTTTTTTATCCTAAAAATTTTGGTAACATTTTAAAACATAGAATGAAAATGATTAAAAATTACTATATGTAAATCCATTTATATGTTACCAAACATGTCATAATGTAATATTTAAGAACCGACATTTGAAATTCATTTTAAAATCAAATATGAAATTCAAGTTTCATTTTATGACCACTTTTAAAATGTGATAAAACAAGGTTTGTATTAAAATATAAGTTATCTTATATAAACACGCAATATAAATTTTCGATAAAAGTTTTAATAAAATCATAAACATAGGAAACATGTGAATAAAAATGTATAAATAAATTAAATACATCAAACTTTAATAAATAATTAATCTTAAATAATAATATATCTCAAACTCATAAAATAATTCACATAGATATGTTTAAAATCTAAAAATATGTTAAATACTCAAATTTAATATGGAAATTAACTATAAAAATTTTATCAAAAATAATATATTATTTTAATTCTAATATAATAAACTAATAGTAAAAAATATCTAAACCCCTTTTAAAAATCAAGTAATAATTTTTTAAAATGTGAGTTTCTATATACTAATCCACTAGAGATCACAAAATATACATGATTATGAGGAAAACATTTAAAGAATACCCAAGTTCTTCATGATGCTTGAATAAAAAGAAAGGTCATGTAAAAAACTAAATTAATATTCTTCTTTCAATATAGGGTGTTAATCCTCTTGGTAAAGATAATGGTATGTTAACACTCGAAGGGAAACACTAAACCAAAAAAAACACCTCAAAAAATTGACCAAAATTTGACACTTAATCATCGAGACCACCTGAGGACTAGAAAATAAAATAGAAAAGAGGAAATAAAGTGATAATGAAGATAATAAGGGCCTAAAATTGAATAAATCACTTGAAATCAAATGTAGAAAACCACGAATCCTTGGGGAAACCAATGTAGGATATCCCCAGTGCTTCCTAAAATGGTTTCACAAGAATATAGAATTATAATAGCCCAAAAGTTTCTAAAAATTAATAAGGTCAAAATAATAAATTCCATATTTTTTATATGTATTTACATGATGATTTATTTACTAATCTATGCACCAAATATTCACCCCTTTCTAGACACACGTGGAGAACTAGAATGTTTGTCTATAGACTTCAAAAATCTATATTCAAATCCTAAACATTTATCTATGAAGACCTTTAGGTTTTTCATGTGCATGCCACATGGCTTGAATTACCCATGTGAAATCTAAATGAAACTAATTACTGAGGAATCCTAAGAAACACTTATATATATTTCATCATATTATAGGTATTTTTGTTACATTTCATATTAATAGTTTCTAGAGAACCATAAAGGTTTAGTGTATTTGGGTACTAGATATATAACCAAATTGTTTTCAAAAATATTCAATATGTCCCACAATATTCATTACACATTTTATCTTTCTAGATGATAGTATACATAGTACCCTTCTTCATAACATTAGGAGTGGAAATATAATTATGAGTGAGATCAAATGCTTGTTAACATTATTCATGGGAGAAATAAATAAAATATATTAAATGAGATTAATATATGCATATATGAATGATAACATGAACAACGTGAATACACATAACATAAAAGAATTGTATTTAGAATAGTATAGATCATAACTCATGAATAATTTATTGAATCTTTGACATAACATGAATTATGAGTAATAAGAGTGTCATAACATGAAAAAAAATCAAGATCAATGAATCATAACATAAATATAATACTGATTCGTATAAGTATGAAATAAATCTATGGAAAATACATAAGTATGGAAATCATAATATTTTCCAAGTATAACAATGATGAGATTTATTTCATATTATACTTGGCTAATCACCAGTGCATAGCATAGTGGACTGAGTTTAACCACCCATTTCTCATAACTTCATTGGGATTATATCATCCACTTCTATGCCATATATTATTTACAATTAGGATATCCACACAAATACTTATATAATTATATGAAACATAAACCATTATCCAATATATTTTAGGTTTATAATAGACCAAATCCCAGAAAATTATATTCTATGAATATTTGTTTTATAAGAACATATGGTATTCATGATTCCATCATAGCTTATTTTACATGTGAAAATAAATGGGTTTCATGAAGATTTTCCTTAAAAATAATTTTTATCATTATATATAAACAATTTGGATTGTATCATTGTAACATAACCTTATTAATGTATCGTTGTCTTTAAAGGATGTTCACATAGATAAAAAATTAGATTTATAATAACATTAGAGAATTTCTCTCAAAAATAAGATGAAATATAACTATTTTTATTACATCTAAAAAAATGAATTGATTTGTTTGAAATAAAATCATTAAAAAAATATAGAATCATTGAAAGGTTTCTTAATAAAGAACAAATGATATTATTTTTTAAAAATGGGGGCCAACCACAAACATTAAAAATCATTCTTTTTTTTACTTTGTAAAACATATAAATGAACCATTGAAAACATTTAACCAAATATTCATTTTAAAACATTATAAATAAAATAAAATATAGTTTAATGTCACCTTAAATAATCATTTAATTTTAAATTATATCATTCTTGAAATAAAATAAAATCATGGAAATGGAGGAGAATGATTCTTGTCCAAAAAGTATAGACAAGTTATGTATCACATATATGTATCTTTATTGTTTATTACTGATCGAAAAAAAGAGTAAATTTAAGAAAAAAAATTAAAACTTGTAAATATAATATAATATAATATAATGTATGGGTATTTAAATAAAATTATCATATCATTTCCCTAAATGTAAATTTAACATAGACTATATTGAAAGAAAGTAAGATAGTCAGCTAAACTGTTACCCCAATTACTGAATTCATTCATACATTATATTAACCTACTATATAATAAATTTATATTCAAAATTAATCTATAACTAAACTACATTAATTTTTTTTTAATTTTATAGTTCATTTATAACTTCTTATTACTTATTTGTTAATAATTCTTCATTAAAATAAATATTCTATGTGTTAATTATTTTGTTTTGATGCATGGTCCATTTTAATGGTTTTGATAATCACACCATGATCTTGGATTAACAAAATAAAATATCTAAATCATTTAATAAATAACATATTTATTGATTTTATATGGTTTAAGAACATTCCATGAATGGTGGTGATGGAAAATGTAATATATCATTCATGGAGAAGTGGTTTGTATGTATGCTTGAATGATGTATTCATTTTATAATAGAAAAATGTAAAGGAAGAAAAGTAAATTTTTTACTTTATATAATATTTATTAAGTAATAAATATCATAATTATTCATTGAATCTATCATTATTACCATCCATGTTATGTGATGATAAAAAATGAAACACATAGTTTTTAGAGGCTATATTCAGTAAGTATCCATGAGTGAAGTATTACTTTTCCTAATAGATGGAAATACGTGATAGTAGATAATTTTTTATAATTTTAAAATTCATTTTTGTCCTAAATATCATATTTAATTCATTAAATCCATCTTTATAACCATCTGTGGAAGGTTGTGATGAAAAATGGAATGCATTAATTCTGCAGATGATAGTATGTACATATAGAAGATGATATTCTCAATTTTCAATGGAATAAATGGAAATTATATAATGATTTTTATATCAAAATAATAACATTTTAGTATATTAAATAATATAATTTCACTATATTAATATATTTCTAGATTATTTAGAGGAGGTGGAAGCAGAATTAAACATGAAAGAAGTTGGTTATGATGGTTACATCTTCTTTGGAAATACACTTTTTGGATTGCACAAAAAACCATCCCATGTTTGTATTTTGGGTGAGAAATGAACATATAATATGTTGGGAATAAATTTTTAAATATATTTTGGTAATTCATTCTTTATATATTGTTATCAATGAAAGTAGATAAGTGTTTATGGGAGGGTTCTATATACATGTGAGGTGGGAGGAATTCTTATACCTAACTAAAATCTTTATATATGATATTTCTATTAGTCTAGACATATGACAAAAAATATTCATAGTATCAATTATTAGAAGGTTTATTTATATTTAAAATCATTTAATAAAATTCAAATAATTTTTCCCGTGATTTTCAGTCTTAATATTTAATTTTAACCCTTTTTATCCCATTTTTACCATAACTGTAGAGATAAATTGTTTCCTCGATTAATATTCAATATATCCAAAAATAAAAATAAACATAAATAGTTTGAGAACTATCATTCAAAATATGAAATCTATGTTATCATATTCAATTTATAAAATTCACTTAATTAATTTTAATATTGACATACATAAATTGATAAAACTAATTTTTTTTAAAAAAAATATAGTTTCCAGACATAAAATAAATATACTCTCATTCATTACCCAGTAAAAACAATTGTGGGAATTTTAATTTGTTTTATTGAATAAAGGGAAAAAAATTTAATTAAAATACATTACAAACAATTATTAATTTAATTTACTATGATACAAATACATTATGCATATAAAATTAATATTCTAAAAAATATTAATTTTTACCTTCAAATGATTTTATATTCATCTATAAAATATTTATAGTCAATTAATGAATGATTATTAATTAATTAAAAATACATTTCATCGAAATAACAGTTCATTGTGAGAAAACAAACTTAATATATAAATATATATATATATATACATACACAATTCTTTTAAAAATGGATCTTTTAACATTAATTTATTTAATTCTTAACATTTCAAATTGAGTACACATTTTATTATGAATAAATCTATAAATATTTGTAAATTAACGATTTTAAACATATTTTTCATAAATTTTATAGTCTTATTGATAAACATTGATCTAATTTATATGTAATAACAGAACAAGATTAATAATGTAATATTTCAATCTCATTTCATTTAAGCAAAGTGTTGTGTGTAATGAAAACCATCAAACATTTAACATTTATTTCAATAAAAAAATATAGACTAAAATCAGGGGATGTAATAACTGAAACATCACATTCTTAAAAAAAAATTCTTCCAAAAACATAAATATAAGGTTAAAAATATTTAATAAATAAAATTTTATAGAAAATAAGGGCAGGGGTTTGATAATTCAAAACCTAACGTGAAATTCTAGACAATTCACAAGGATGGTTTTAATAAGGGATGGGATAAAATGTATTTTTTATAGAATCCAATATATTTGATCTTTAAGACTCTATAAATATTTTATGAACATGAATCAATGCATTTATAGGTCTTTTATATATAAGTAATATTATTCTATTATTCACACGATAAAGAAAAAACAATCATTAATTGTAAGGCCATACATTATGAGGCTTTGAAAATAGAAGAGACGTAACGAAAGTAGAATTTGTAGATGGACCCATTATAATATATAGGTGTCACTAAGTATCTCTTTTGAATAACAGGTAATCCACACATATTTTTTAGTAAAATATATATATTTTCCATATTCTAGGTAAATATCTACATTTGATATATAAAATATAGTCATTACCATAAAACCACCTAAGATAATAACTATTATAGAGATTGGGATTGTAAATAATTGAAATATCATAGTTTATAGACATGTGTAATAGACCCATTTGATTTATTTTTGGTTATATAGGGTGGTCCAAACATCATGGCATTAAAGTTAATGTTGGAATAACATTACACTATATATATTATATTAATTCTTGAATGACCTTTGATTATATAGTGTAGGGTTATAAGAATATGTTTTTATAAAACCAATGTGATTTTTTTACAAAATACTTGTCACGAACCAGCCCGGGTCGACCCTGAACCGGTCACCCGAGCCGGTCCGCGGCAAGTCCCGAGGGGCGTTCCCGATCCCCCCTGGATGGCAACAAGTGCCGGGCATCAAAATTAAGCAGATGGGAACGATTTGAGCCCAAACATAAGTAAATAGAACTGAACAAATAAGCACTAACAACAGAAAAGAAATAAAAGCCACACGACCACGTACCTCCATGTGACCTCTCAGGTCACCACCCAACTAGAGAGCAACCTCGCTCCAACACTGAGCGACTCAAAACAGAAGACCTGCGACTGAAATGGTAAAAGATAGGCGTGAGCACAAAAGTACTCAGTAGGTGAGCCCCACAACAAATCCCAATGCACCGCCAGTAAATAAAGAATCTACATAATCCAGGTTTGAACTATAATGTATAAAAAATGAGTTTTCACAATGCTTTACTTGAAAATCAAACACGAGACATTTCCCTTATTCCTTTTCGAAAATTAGTTCCATTCCATTAGTTTTAAACTCATTCTGATAAGAAAAGTGTTACATTTTCAAATCTAACCCAAAGAGAATAAGCATTTTCATTTGAAAACCATTTTTCCCAAAGTCTAACAGTATAGGCTGTGAAAAATGACTGAAGGCAAACAAGAAGGGAAAACAAGTGAAAGTAAAGGCAAGCAGGCAAGGAAAACCAAGTGCAAGCAAAAGTAAACCAGAAGTTATCAGCAATAACCATGGGCGATCCTGAACATCCCTAGAAAACCCCTGGACGTACTCGGGTTCAGACTACCTGCCGGCATGGTACTCCATAGTCAATAACCAACTGGCCGCCCTAACAGCCAACCAGTGGCACATCCCTCCTGGCCTGTCTGTAACTCCAGGGGGTACTAACCCGTCTAATCAGGGTTAGCAAGACACCGTCACTCGATAATCTACAAGACGCCCAGGAACCCGTGGTAGTTTAGTAACACTGTGTAAGTGGGAGACCCTCGCACGCGTGACTCATCTCACCGCACTTGCCAACCCCTTACACGGACATCACTACACGACAACCCTCGAAGAGAAGTCCCCCTGTAGAAATTCCCTCACAAGTACATATCTGTATATATATATGTATAATTACTTCACATTTCATAAAGTGCCAACCGGGCCGTCAAGTCACTTACATTTTGATCATTTAAGACTAAAACATTTTTAAAGAGAGATGACACATGTCATTTCATTGAAAACCAAAAAAACACACTTAGAACTTTGTTCAAGAAACCCAAATCAGCGGATCAACCCTGGAACACAATTGTTTCACAAGTAGAGTTATTTTCTAATAACAAAACGCACCCCACTTTTATCAAGAGCCAAACGGGCCTTTAATCACCTTTTTAAGGAATACTATTTCTCAAATGAAAACCAAACTTTTGTTCACACAACACAGGAAAACATCTTTCATCAACCAAGAACCACACATGAAGTTTCCAAAAAAAAAACAATTTCAAAGGGTCACACGACTTTTTCTCTAATCAAGGTTCTCAGAAAACATCATTTTCCATAAACAATACATCTACTAATTTACACACACCAAAACATTTCAAAACCCAATTCAACATGTCTTTCATTATTCAGGAAGAACCGTCTAACAACACTACCATGGAAGCACACAATTCAATTTAGAAAACGCTTTTAATGAAACGCTAGAATTAAAACAACTTTTATCATCAGCAGATTACCAAACTATAGATAACCACTTAATAATACTTTTTAAATTTACTGAAACTTAATAAAAAGTCAAGGAATAAATAAATTCTAAATTTAAAGGCGAGTGCAAAGGGAGACCTACCTCAAAATCCAAGCGCGACGGTTAAAAGATCTTGGAACCAAGGCGCAATGACCCGACGTGTGTCCGAAGCCACGTGATAAAATCCAACACTCTCGAAACTGAGGCGCGGAGACGGCAGAACCTCGGAAACAAGGCGCAGCGATGGCGCTTCCTCGGAAACGCCCTGCGCGGGTCCTAAAACAGTAGACCGTTAAACGGTCTCAACGATATTAATAACAGAATAATATTAATAATATTAACAAAGTGAAAATAATCGCGGTGATAACAATAATCACAATAATAATTATAACACAACATAATAATAATAATGATGTTATAATAATAACAATAATAATATAATTAGCATAATTATAATATATCAATAATAACAATAATAATAATATCATAATATTAATACAATAATAATAATAGGAACAATGCCAATTTAATATAATTATAATATATTAATAATATAATAATGATAATAATATAAAATAATGTTAACATAATAATATTAATAATAATAATAATATAGTATTAATAATAATAACATAATAATAATTTAATAATGATATAATAATATAAATGATAATATTAACATAATAATACCAAGAATGATAGTAGTATAATAATAATAAAAACATAATAAAAATAAAAATAAATAAAAACAAACAAACAAACTTACAATTGGGGGGAGGGGTTTTGCGCGGGGAGGCCGGAACGGGGCCGGTGGTGCGGCGCTGAAGGAGAGGGTCGCGGGGGGTTGCAGATCGGATGAAGACGCCGCTGGCCGGAGGTGTAGCGGCGGTCGGGTGAGGCGGAACGGGAGGGAGCAGGGGGTCGCGGGGGTTCCGGCTTGGGCGAGGCGGGACGACAGGGAGCAGGAGGGGTCGCGACGGGGCTCCGGCTTGGGCGAGGTCGGGTGGGGGGTGTCGGGACAGGGAGGTCGGAGGGCGGCGAAGGGGACGGCGAGGCCGGGATAGGGAGAGGAGGCGGGATGAGCGCTGAGGCGCTGGGGGGAGCGGGAGCCGGCGTCGGAGAAGGTGTGGCACGGGTCGGTCGAACCAGGAGGAGGCCGGAACCGCGGAGGGACGCCAGCGGCAGGGTTCAGCAGGGGGGTGAGGCCGGCGGTGCGGCTTCGGACGCAGGAGGCTGGGCGGGAGGAGGTCGCGCGGGCGGCGCTGCGTGGAGGAGAAGGGAAGGAGGGGTGCGTGCGGTGAGAGAGGAGGGAGAAGGGGTAGGCGGCTGGAGAAAAAAGGGGGAACCGGGATTAGGGTTAGGGGAGTTATAAAATATATATATCTATATATAATTGATAATAATAATAATAAAAGGATAAATAAAATAATGAAAACAAATCTTAATAATAATAAAAGTTCATAAAAAAAATAATAATAATAGTAATACTTAGAAAATTTATAATAATAATTATTTTTAATCAAAAATTTAAAGTATTAAAACCATTTGAAAATAAATGTGCGCGGCGCGCGCGCACGCACGTACGCACATATATATATATATATATATATATATAGACATTTATACATATATTGAAACATATACAAATAGATATATACACATATACCCACATAAACACATATATACATATATACCTATATATAAATATAAACACATAGATACAATATATATATATATATATATATATATATATATATGAACATAACTTATTAATGTATATACATATGTATACATATACACATATATAGACATATATATATATACACTTATACACGGAAAATAACCACAACAATAGTAACGCAACTCAAATAGTAATAATAATAATAAAAAGTCAACGTAAAAGCTTTAATATTTAAAACGCCGGGTGGACCCATCGTCACCCGGGCCGAATGCACGATCACCGCTAGCGGTGCGATGACCGCGCACCGACGTGAAACCACCAACCACAATTAATCTTCGAAAAATTTAAACCGGGACCAAGAAAGAAGGAAAATTACGGACGTCCGCGGTCGGGGTGTGACAATTCTCCCCACCACAGACACTTTCTGCCCCCAGAAAGTCACCAGGTTACAAGTCAGCCAAAAACCAAGTCTATGCCCAAACAGAACTAAAGGAACTGAATCAAACTGAGGTTCTCGGGGATGACCTTACTCTACATAGGTCACACCCGACCGATTCAAGAGAAAACTGGGGTCCGAGATCAAGGGGAGAACACGAAGGGGTTCTCCCCACCACAAGAGCTCAACTTGTGCAGAAAAGTTGACCATCTAAAAGGAAGACCCTAGAAAAGGGGGTCGACGCGGGAACTCCCAACCAATTCAAACCAACTCCTATAGCACGATTAAAACAACACTTCCGTCAAGACATTAAATCCTCGACCAGAGTCAACAACCTTCAACACCAGGGAAAACCTATAGAAAAACATTTAACCGACATCAAATTGGAGACATGATCCACTGAAGTCCACAAAACATAACCACATCGACAACATAACTAAAACGTGGTCAACCCACACGATAGTCAAACACACTTTTAAGAAGGACACACGATTCGGAATATTACATTCTCACGACAAGTCCGCTTAGATTTATCATAGAACAAGTCCATTGCCACTTTCTAGAAAAACAACACATTTACATAAACCAGACTACTTGGATTATAATAGAACAAGTCCATGATAACCCCATGGTAAAACAATGAACGTACAACAATGTCAAGACTTAACAGCAGAAAAACAAGTACTAGAAGATCTTGATTGTTCCACTGCTAACATAGAACACAAAGCCTGGACCAATGCTTCACACCCCTGGGGACTCTTGACTGTGCGCGAGCTTCACCCCGAGACTTGTGGCTGGGGCTCTGATGGCTGAAGCATCTTCTGCCTCACAGTCAGGTACTGACATTCTCCCATCACAGCTTCCTCTTCAAGTGACACTTCTTGCAAAACATCTCCAGATGACCCAGACAACCACATCGATGACACGTCCTTGGAGGGTTGCGACAAGACGGCTTTAAATGCCCGAAACGACCACACTGAAAGCATACCATCGAACGATCGGATGAACTGGAAGCTGGGACCAAAGGGGATAACTCATTGGGGACAGGTATCTCTCGCGCCTTTTCCTCACCAGAGGGGGAACTCTTACGAACAACAGGGGATGCTGAAGTATTAGCCACCTGCACACCGGAAACCAACTCCGCCAAGAAAGCTTTCTCCACCAGCTTCTCGAAACAAAGGTCTTTAGAAGGGAGGACATGCTCCTTGATCTCTGGACGAAGACCTCCAGTGAAAAGAGAGGCCTTCATGAGCTCATGCGACGCTACCTCTGGAGAAAAGGGAATCAGTTCCTTGAAATGGTCAACATATGCCTTCACCGTCCGTTGACCTTGTTGAATATGCACAAGCTCTCCCTTTTTCTCCAGCTTCACTTCCTCAGGTACAAACCATTGGATGAAAACGATTCTGAAGACATCCCACGTCATTTCACCTTGCATTGATGATGGGGTAACCCTCTTCCATTGGTCCCGAGCTGGACCCTCAAACAACTGCATAATTGCACGAACCTTAACATTATCGGGAGTTCCCAACATTCTAAAGACACGTTCCACTTCCTCGAGCCATTTTACTGCCTCTAACGGACCCTGATCACCATGGAGAGTAGGCAAAGTCTGAGGAGGACCAAAAACTGGGCATGACCTATCAAAATCCTTAGGGACCTTTCTGGGCGGCATTTCCGGAGCGACATATAAAACACAAATCCAAAACCCACATCAAATCGAAGCAACATCAATAAAAGCGCCTTCATCAAAACAGTCAGCACAAGGACCAAACAAATACAACACAACTCAAAACAAAATCTCCTCTTTAAAATTCCATTTTCATTTTTTTGATTTCGAAACCACCCTTTCTCAAGATCACTTTCCAAAAACCAATCCACTTTCAAACCAAAACCTTCCAAAACCGTTTCCCCTTTAAAAACAGTTTAGAAAACAAGTTCAAGCGTTAAATTTCAAACACACCCAGGTACTCCCATGACCCGTTGCACATGTCTTTATCCACATTCCATTCATACGTGCATCAACACACACTTTCCATGCATTCTCACACATGTGAAAACGTTCATAAAGAGGACCTGTGGATTCACCCCAAACCATTCTGAACCAACTCCAAGCAAACAACATATTTTTCAAATCAAGAGATTTCAGTTTTAAAACCCATTTTATACATTTAAATTCCTTTAAAAGAAACAAATCCAATCTTTCAAAAACCTTTTCCATTTCCAACAACGCACTCACACAAACCAAAACGAAAGCAGCAACCAAAATTGCATCAATCACTGAAATGAGGGACTAGTAGTCACGCTCAACCTAGAGACATGGTAGTGGGCCATGTCCCAAGTCATCGTCGACCACTAGGAGGAATCCAAACCGTGTACTCAGACTCCACATGGGTCACTACTCCAGGTGAAGTCACAAAGTAACGTCGGCTTGCCTCCGTTGTCATATCTCAATCCAAGACAAACCAGAAAAGACAAGGACACAATTCCCGAACTACCCCTGGTAACTCGAGGATCGGTGCGAGCAAGAGTTCGCGACGCTCTTCCCGTACCTACCCCTCGAGTTCCGACAGTCCTAATCTCCTTCTACCGGACAACCCAAATAACAAGAACCTTCCTCTGATACCATTTTGTCACGAACCAGCCCGGGTCGACCCTGAACCGGTCACCCGAGCCGGTCCGCGGCAAGTCCCGAGGGGCGTTCCCGATCCCCCCAGGATGGCAACAAGTGCCGGGCATCAAAATTAAGCAGATGGGAACGATTTGAGCCCAAACAAAAGTAAATAGAACTGAACAAATAAGCACTAACAACGGAAAAGAAATAAAAGCCACACGACCACGTACCTCCATGTGACCTCTCAGGTCACCACCCAACTAGAGAGCAACCTCGCTCCAACACTGAGCGACTCAAAACAGAAGACCTGGGACTGAAATGGTAAAAGATAGTCGTGAGCACAAAAGTACTCAGTAGGTGAGCCCCACAACAAATCCCAATGCACCGCCAGTAAATAAAGAATCTACATAATCCAGGTTTGAACTATAATGTATAAAAAATGAGTTTTCACAATGCTTTACTTGAAAATCAAACACGAGACATTTCCCTTATTCCTTTTCGAAAATTAGTTCCATTCCATTAGTTTTAAACTCATTCTGATAAGCAAAGTGTTACATTTTAAAATCTAACCCAAAGAGAATAAGCATTTTCATTTGAAAACCATTTTTCCCAAAGTCTAACAGTATAGGCTGTGAAAAATGACTGAAGGCAAACAAGCAGGGAAAACAAGTGCAAGTAAAGGCAAGCAGGCAAGGAAAACCAAGTGCAAGCAAAAGTAAACCAGAAGTTATCAGCAATAACCATGGGCGATCCTGAACATCCCTAGAAAACCCCTGGACGTACTCGGGTTCAGACTACCTGCCGGCATGGTACTCCATAGTCAATAACCAACTGGCCGCCCTAACAGCCAACCAGTGGCACATCCCTCCTGGCCTGTCTGTAACTCCAGGGGGTACTAACCCGTCTAATCAGGGTTAGCAAGAAACCGTCACTCGATAATCTACAAGACGCCCAGGAACCCGTGGTAGTTTAGTAACACTGTGTAAGTGGGAGACCCTCGCACGCGTGACTCATCTCACCGCACTTGCCAACCCCTTACACGGACATCACTACACGACAACCCTCGAAGGGAAGTCCCCCTGTAGAAATGCCCTCACAAGTACATATCTGTATATATATATGTATAATTACTTCACATTTCATAAAGTGCCAACCGGGCCGTCAAGTCACTTACATTTTGATCATTTAAGACTAAAACATTTTTAAAGAGAGATGACACATGTTATTTCATTGAAAACAAAAAAAAACACACTTAGAACTTTGTTCAAGAAACCCAAATCAGCGGATCAACCCTGGAACACAATTGTTTCACAAGTAGAGTTATTTTCTAATAACAAAACGCACCCCACTTTTATCAAGAGCCAAACGGGCCTTTAATCACCTTTTTAAGGAATACTATTTCTCAAATGAAAACCAAACTTTTGTTCACACAACACAGGAAAACATCTTTCATCAACCAAGAACCACACATGAAGTTTCCAAAAAATAAACAATTTCAAATGGTCACACGACGTTTTCTCTAATCAAGGTTCTCAGAAAACATCATTTTCCATAAACAATACATCTACTAATTTACACACACCAAAACATTTCAAAACCCAATTCAACATGTCTTTCATTATTCAGGAAGAACCGTCTAACAACACTACCATGGAAGCACACAATTCAATTCAGAAAACGCTTTTAATGAAACGCTAGAATTAAAACAACTTTTATCATCAGCAGATTACCAAACTATAGATAACCACTTAATAATACTTTTTAAATTTACTGAAACTTAATAAAAAGTCAAGGAATAAATAAATTCTAAATTTAAAGGCGAGTGCAAAGGGAGACCTACCTCAAATTCCAAGCACGACGGTAAAAAGATCTTGGAACCAAGGCGCGATGACCCGACGTGTGTCCGAAGCAACGTGATAAAATCCAACACTCTCGAAACTGAGGCGCGGAGACGGCAGAACCTCGGAAATAAGGCGCAGCGATGGCGCTTCCTCGGAAACGCCCTGCGCGGGTCCTAAAACAGTAGACCGTTAAACGGTCTCAACGATATTAATAACAGAATAATATTAATAATATTAACAAAGTGAAAATAATCGCGGTGATAACAATAATCAAAATAATAATTATAACACAACATAATAATAATAATGATGTTATAATAATAACAATAATAATATAATTAGCATAATTATAATATATCAATAATAACAATAATAATAATATCATAATATTAATACAATAATAATAATAGGAACAATGCCAATTTAATATAATTATAATATATTAATAATATAATAATGATAATAATATAAAATAATGTTAACATAATAATATTAATAATAATAATAATAATATAGTATTAATAATAATAACATAATAATAATTTTAATAATGATATAATAATATAAATGATAATATTAACATAATAATACCAATAATGATAGTAGTATAATAATAACAAAAACATAATAAAAATAAAAATAAATAAAAACAAACAAACAAACTTACAATTGGGGGGAGGGGTTTTGCACGGGGAAGCCGGAACGGGGCCGGTGGTGCGGCGCTGAAGGAGAGGGCCGCGGGGGGTTGCGGATCGGATGAAGACGCCGCTGGCCGGAGGTGTAGCGGCGGTCGGGTGAGGCGGAACGGGAGGGAGCAGGGGGTCGCGGGGGTTCCGGCTTGGGCGAGGCGGGACGACAGGGAGTAGGAGGGGTCGCGACGGGGCTCCGGCTTGGGCGAGGTCGGGTGGGGGGTGTCGGGACAGGGAGGTCGGCGGGCGGCGAAGGGGACGGCGAGGCCGGGATAGGGAGAGGAGGCGGGATGAGCGTTGAGGCGCTGGGGGGAGCGGGAGCCGGCGCCGGAGAAGGTGTGGCGCGGGTCGGTCGAACCAGGAGGAGGCCGGAACCGCGGAGGGACGCCGGCGGCAGGGTTCAGCAGGGGGGTGAGGCCGGCGGTGCGGCTTCGGACGCAGGAGGCAGGGCGGGAGGAGGTCGCGCGGGAGGCGCTGCGTGGAGGAGAAGGGAAGGAGGGGTGCGTGCGGTGAGAGAGGAGGGAGAAGGGGTAGGCGGCTGGAGAAAAAGGGGGAACCGGGATTAGGGTTAGGGGAGTTATAAAATATATATATCTATATATAATTGAAATTAATAATAATAAAAGGATAAATAAAATAATGAAAACAAATCTTAATAATAATAAAACTTCATAAAAATAATAATAATAATAGTAATACTTAGAAAATTTATAATAATAATTATTTTTAATCAAAAATTTAAAGTATTAAAACCATTTGAAAATAAATGTGCGCGGCGCGCGCGCACGCACGTACGCACATATATATATATATATAGACATATATACATATATTGAAACATATACAAACAGATATATACACATATACCCACATAAACACATATATACATATATACCTATATATAAATATAAACACATAGATACAATATATATATATATATATATATATGAACATAACTTATTAAAGTATATACATATGTATACATATACACATATATAGACATATATATATATATACACTTATACACGGAAAATAACCACAACAATAGTAACGCAACTCAAATAGTAATAATAATAATAAACAGTCAACGTAAAAGCTTTAATATTTAAAACGCCGGGTGGACCCATCGTCACCCGGGCCGAATGCACGATCACCGCTAGCGGTGCGATGACCGCGCACCGACATGAAACCACCAACCACAATTAATCTTCGAAAAATTTAAACCGGGACCAAGAAAGAAGGAAAATTACGGACGTCCGCGGTCGGGGTGTGACAATACTTATTGAGAAACTCAAATTGGTGACAAGAATAATATTCGCGATATCAATAATGATTTTTGATAAATATATATTGGATTATAGCCTATGTATGAAATATTCTCCATACATTTTGAATATTGTTTTGGCTATTTCTTTCTTTGTGTCATTATTTACCATTGTAATAATAATTATTTTCCTAGAATAAATTATTATTGAAAAAAATTGTTGAAATCATATGTTATTTGATTTTATTGATCACCAAGGTTAAGTACTATCTATAACCTATTCTAATAAAAAAAATCAAATTCATCAAACTATATATGTGGTTTTCCTTCCATATTTTTTTTCGTAAAATAGTTCTTTATATTTATAGAAACTAAACCTCAAATGTAATGAGCACTTCAATCTTATTATTCAATTAATATATTGTTTCAAAATTTTGGGTATACATAGTGGTGAAATAAACAATAAATCATTAAATATTTTATTAAGATAAGAATTATTTTGTAACATATTTTATTTTTTAGGGTATTATTTTTAAATATTATATGAATTATTTGTGAGAAGAGGCGCTAAGATGGATTGTGATTCTGCGGCCCCGTGTGATCGGAATAAATGATTGAAATATTTTAAAATATTAAATAGCACACATACTCAGTTTTCGTACCAAAATGGTATAACTCTTAAATGGTTACCTAGATTAGAAACATGAGGGAACCATTGTGTTCAGAATGGAAGTTTTACACTAAGTGTGACCTAACATTGGTCGGCATGGGTTGTTTGTGAAAAAAATTTCAAGTGCATAAAATCAATAAAATTATTTAACAAAATTATTTTAACTATTTTGTTGACACAGTGAGATAAAGACCCAATTTTATCTCCATAAATATGTACTTATATATATTCAAAGGGTCAGAAACATATCCTTGTGAATTGATGAGAGCATTTGTAATAGATGTCCTTGATTGGTGGTGACCCAATCAGAGATCGACAATTGGTGTGAGACCAGATCAAACGATCTCGCCAACGAATGTGATGCAGCTTCGTTCTTCATCAAAAATCAATCCAACATAAGGTAGGATTTTTTGTGTAGTGATTTTCATCATGTTCTTAATTCGGGCTGAATGTGGATCAATCCAACAAACTAGGATTAACCCTCGCATCATCATTACATTTTTATTTGGTATAATTTTACATAGTTCATTGATTATCCTGATAAATTCAAACTTTCTACAAAAAACGAATCATTTCCAAACTAAAAATGGTTGAGGTTTGTTAATCACTTTTATGGTTTATGGATTTATCCTCAAATATCTTGGTATGATCATCATTGGTAATTCAATATCCAACAATTAGAAAAATACATGGTTTCAGATTGTTGCACAACCATTCTTCAGTGCAACGGAGCATAACAGAAGGTTTGGATTGCGATGGTGGTTTTGGATTGAAGATTGATGGTTATGATGTGGTGATTGGGTAAAAATAAGAATATATATAGCATTCTAAACCCTTCCTGATTGGTATGTAGAGAAAAATGGACACAGGCGAGTGTCCTGATGTGTTTTGAGGCCAGATTCTGACATGAAATCATTGGAAAGGCTCAGTTGACGTAGATCTGGGATCTATGGAGCAATTTAAGGTGAAATTAAGGCAGAAGTTGTGTGTGAGGAAAAACAAGGGAGAACTCTTGTTCTGCAAAATCAAGAGAAACATGGAATGTAACTTATTACTACACAGTGTATGGGACCTTTATTATTGTATAGACTTTTAAGATGAAGATAATGGTCACACTATGTGTGACACCTATCACACAGCATGTGACCCCCTTACGGTTGACTTCGAGTGTACTCGAGAAATATACAGATAGAGGTCGGAGTACATGGGCATTAACACACCCTATACTCCCACACTGACATGGCTTGGCACACACAGACAAATGCGCAGACACAACTTCAGTTCATGTACATGGTCAACTGACATGGGAAAGAAACTATGCTTCTCTACATTTCATGTACTCATTATACACACTGTGTATATGATACTACATTCTATATGAGGCTCTTCCACACAGGAATGAATTTTGATTTCTAGACTCATCATGCACCGCTTAAGACACGTCCTTTACTCCAATCAAGAGTGATTTAGGCTCCTCGTTCTCCTCGTTTTGAACACTATTGGTGGATTGTGTTCCCTTGTTCTTATCCTCAAGGGTAGAGTATGGCATTACATCCATGTCATTATATTGTGATTATAAGGAATCGACCTTAAACATTACATATTCTTCAATTAAATTGGATAGTTCCCATTAAGTATCTTTTCATGTTTATAGTTTTATAGAATTAGGTCATGAAATTTACATAACAACATGAATATTACATGTAGACAATTCTACTCAGTATCCATTTTTTCATAAAATAAAAACTCTTAAAAAAGAGTCAGGTCTAGTTCCATGTTTTAGAGAGCATGACTTTTCCTTGATCCCATATTTGACCCTATTCATTTTTAAGATATATATAAAACTTTTCAAAATTTGGGATGATCATAAAAAGATTAGTACGGATTATAAAATAATGAAAAGAATCCTTATCCCAAATAAATATCTATGAAAGCATAGTTTTCAATCATAACATACCTCATGAAATCAATAGATTTATGAATAATAAAAAGAAATCATAAATCATAAAGGTAAATTGGGGAATCCATATCAAACATACATTTTAGCTATCAAAACTACATTGGGAGTCACATTTGAAACACCCATCCCAGTATATTCCCGAAATCTCTTAGGAGAAACATTAACGTTTACCTCTGTCACGTTACCCAATGCATTGGAGAGCTATCTGGGGCTCACCTGCCTTAGGTATATCATGGAACCACCCATATATGTAAACAATGCCAAATAACCCTAAAATATTCGTAACACATAACACAAGCATAAAATAAAGATAACATTTTCACATTCCAATAACAATATATCAAATCAATATATTGAAATAACCAATGCTTTATCAAATCATTTTCAAAACCATTTAAAACATTTAATAAATTGATTTTTGAATCAAAGTGCCCCATACCACTTTGAAGATTTTAATTAATTATCATTTGGAAACATTAATGTCCATATAAATAAATCCAAAAAACCATTTTCAAAACATGGATATAAATGATATAGATTTAAAAAAATAAATCTTTAAAATATTTAAAACGATATTTTAGTTAAAGAGTTTTTAACAAAATGAGATACACTAGAATACAAATAATTGAGGAACAACATTTAATGATAACTTCATAATATCATTAGAATAAAGGGATTCATGATATAATATGCCAAATTATAGTATATACACCATATAAAATTGAATTGGTTCATAACAATAATGAAGTCTCAATGGAATGTAAATTGAGATGAAATCCCTTATAAAAACAGTATCCTTAGATTAATGATAAATCAATTACATAATAATGTGTGACAAATATAAATACACTCAATATGATTGGATAAAAAGTGTAAATAAATCCTAGGAAATTCACACAAGGTATTATCAATACAAAACCAATGACTTGGATGTTTAACTCAATGAATGAAAATTGAGATAACATCACTCTTATCAAGTTCATATCGATGACTTGAGAATTTATCAACGGAGTGATTATGTGTATTGAAAGTATATCCACAAAAGGGGAGTGGAAACTAAAACATAAATAAATAAATAGTGATTCCACACATAATCATAGCATGGCATAATTAAGAATTAGAATATTAACCCGAGGAATGGAAATTGGGTTAAAAGGTTCCCTTACCAATTTGGTAACTTATGAAACATACAACCCATGAAAGAAGTATAATAAAATGAAGGTGTAAATACCCATAAATTTAAGTATATTACACAATTAATATAATATTGGAAATTACATACACCACATAAAAGGAAATAGTGGAAAATATAGCATGAATCTCATGGAAATAAAAAGTGAGATGAAAATCCTTTACCACGTTTTAATCAATCGAGTCATATTACAAAAATATAATAAACACCAAAGGAATCACATAATAACATGAATATAAAGAGAATAATTATAATATATATCAAATGGAATTACATAACACACCACATGCGATAAATAAGTGTCGAACAACGGAAATCTCATTGAATTAAAAGTGAGATAAGAAACACCTTACCACATTGCAATCAAACGAGTCGTATGAAAAAAAAAGTTAATGAACACCAATTAAATCACATAATACCATGAATATAATCGGAATCATGATAATATATTTCTATTGGAAGTACACAATACACCACATGCAATAAATAAGTGGCGAACAATAGAAATATCACAGAATTGAAAGTGATATATTAAATCCCTAACCTCATGTCGGACATGACATGTTTGTTCCTTGTTCTCCCTAAATAATAAACTTAAATTAATTTATACTTTACTAATAACCCCTTTTCATGTTTATTATTCCTTTTATATCACTTATTACATTTTTATAAAAATTATTCAATCATTTATGTTAATAATGGTCGTTTGGTTGATATTAGGTACTTGAGTAAAAAATGGACTTCATATAATTACCAGTTGTCCCTGTGGTCAATAGTCCATTATCTCCAAGAATGATATTCATGGATTAGATATCATATATATCATTTATAAACAGTATATATATATATATTTAAAATATATCATAACATTTAGAGGTATGAAATGAAATGCACCGTTCATGGAGACGGTAAGCCGTAAGTACGCATGAACGCTACTTTCATTACTATTATGTATTTTAATGGAATTAAAACATAATTATACATAGTTATATTATAATTAAAGTATAATATCATATATAATATCACTAAATAAATCCTTTATATGTCCCACTTATGGCATTAACGAGTCATATAACTTTGAGGGGGAGGTAGTCCGCAATTCCTCAAATGAAATTATCATGTTTACCCATAATGGAAACCATAAAGTTATTCTATAAATTAAAAATACAGAAGCATATAGAAAACATAAAAATAATATATATATCATATATGAATATATTTCCATCATAATGGCCACTATGAGAGGCGGTAGGAGATAATCGAATAATCATCATTTCTTGAGGCGTTAGTTTTCCATCCACAGAAACAGTATGTTCTTCACCAATTATATGGAGGTGTGTGTATGTTTAGTTATAATCCTTCTCATAAAAACATCATACTATATTTAGGATACTATTTTTGTTATAAAATAAAGGAATAAAAAGATTTTAGGCGTTGGAGAAGTAAAATAAAAGAAAAGAAGTTAAGAGGAACTTTTGCCCTTAATTTTGATAACTCCCTTTGGTTTGAACCAAAATGACTTCTCGAAGTGACTTCTGCCAAAGGTAATGCTTCTAGGATGAGGAGATGGAGATTTAGATCTTATTTGGTCAGGGTTTTTATGAGCCAAGGTGCTTGATTTGTGTGAGGAATGGTTGATAAGTGAGTTCTATTTATAAGGGGGTGAAGGGGTTCTTTTGGAAGGTGAGAAAATATTATTTTATTATATAACAATTTTCAGTTTCTAAAGGTATATAACTCATTATGATAAAAGCTAATATGATTCAAGGTCAAAATAAATTCATAAAATAAGAATTTTATAGGTTTCATATGTTATTTTAATATTTATAATCTTATTATTTAAATCATTTATTAATGAGGTAAATACTGCCTCATTTTTGTGTCATAAATAATTTAATTTATTTGATGTCAAAAAATTATAAAAAAATACCGTGATGTATGAAATATTTTTTGGATTTCCAATGAATATTTATATTCTAAAAGATAACTTATATAACCCAATTTAAAAATTAATTTACTAAAAGATATTTGTTTTTGTCATTTTTTCCTTTACATTAAGTTAATTAAAATAATGTGTCATTATCACTCTTAAGTGGCTCCATGGGGTCAAAAAATTGACCCAAGGATTATCATGGTCAGACATGACTCAACCAAAAGTTTAAGACAAGTGTTAAGGTAATTTTTTATTAATATAATAGTCTTTTTACCTTGAATTATCCTATTTACCTTTAACCACGGTAAATAAATGTCAAAAGTTACTATTCCCCCCAAAAAATATTTTCATATTATTGAACCAAATATTACTTACTAATAACCACCATGTGTGTTGGATTTTTGAAATTAAATTCACAGAAGCATTAAAATTTCATTTAGATAAAAATTTCCATTTTTAACTACTACTTAGTGGTTTCACTATTCATCAAAATTGATGTTTTCAGAAAACTACCATAAATTCTGCCTAACCTATATTTGATTTTTTGAATTCAAAATGATGTTTATTTTACAAAATTCAAAACATATAATTTTCATTAATTAATTTAAAATTAATTCCCATTATCAATAAAATGGTATGTTTTTAAGAAATAATAACTGTCAAAAGAGTGATACTTGTTTATGTCCGATTTCAAAGTAAAATTAATTTAAATGACTGACATTAGATTAAATGATAAAAAATTAATATAATTAAAATTTAGAACAAATTCAAAATAAAATCTACCAATATAAATAAATTAGATTAAAAAGAACTTTGGAATTAAAATACAGTATTTTCACTATTCATTAAAAAATGAATTTTATCAGAAAAATACCAAATAAATTACCCAAAGTAAATTTTGGTTTCCCGATTCTAAAGAAGAATTTTATTTGGTCATATATAATGTATAAAAGTGACCAAACTAGATTTAAAGAGGGTTATCCATCAAAAGGTGGTAAATTGTCCTTTTAAAGAATATTAGAGTATTTATGATTAAAATTAGATTCATTCACATTTCAAGCCTCTAACATTTATTGGATAAATTTAAAAACATTTAACAAACATGTATAATCATATTTTAGTTAGTTCTATTCATTTTCTCTAATAAAACAGCAATATGTTAACTACCATTTAAAATAATATTATTATATTATTAATGTGCAATGTATGATTTGAAAGAAACTCATTGTTGTGTGTCGGGTACGCCATCGAACATGGAATCCCCATTAAAGTAAAATTAATATTTAATTAAAAAATATTAATAAATATGAAAATGTCTTACTCATTATTTACTTGGGATGTTACATCCTTCCCACCTTTTGGAAATCGCATCATCACAATTTTAAAACTGGGCTTGGAAACTTAATTGAATGCCCCACATTAGAAAAAGAGTCAATAAATATATCATATTAAAAGAAATAAAGAGAATTAAAAAGGTCTCCCGATATAACAGATACCATGATTCCATGAAAACATGGATACAGACGAGAAAACAAACCATCAAGTTCTAACGGAGAGTGAAAGAAAACATGATTAGGACAATGTTAACCATCGGAATAACACATTCTTCTGATGGGTTAAACAGTCTTCGATTCCCTAGTAAGAAAAGTTAACAAACAATTTTTTTGTTTTGAGTTAATTTTCATGAGGAATTTATTTATGAGATTAATTAAAAACATAATGAAACATACTTACTCGTCATGTAGACTTTCATCCTTTACTATATTTCTAACACAAACTCATTTTTCCTCCAAACGATTAGTATTCAGGATGACTTGTTCACATTAAAAGTGTTATAATTAACTTTGATATAATCACATAATCCACAAAATATGAAATATATATTTCTCTTGCCTTTAGATATTAACTAAAACAAAAATGGTTAGTACGAGATCATATAATCCCTAAAAAATATAATCCTTTATAAAAATAAATACTACTATTAATATCCTAAATTCAACAAAAATTACTCAATTTTCAAGAAATACCATTCAATACAAAATTATCCTTAAAATTAATCAAAATAATCAAAAAAAATATTGAAACCCAAAAATCATATGGATTTAAATCACATAGTCTTCCATGGTAAATCAAAATATTTATCCCAAAAAACATCGACTACCCTTAAAGTCTCATACTAATGTGTAATTAACCTAATCACATATTCTCTATGATAGTTTAATCATTTCAATAAATAACCCAAATCACCTTATGTCCACAATAAAAACATATATTCTTCTAAAATAATATTTCAACCATTACTCCACAATTTAAATCCCAAGGTATTCTATTTTCCTTTAGCATATAGTGTTCCAAAAGAGAGAATTTCTTCCAAAATATCCTTTTTCACATAATCACCAAATCATTTTCCTATACTTAGAATGTCCAATTGGTAAACATATAATCCCAAATATACTTATTCTTGATCAATAAAATCATTTAACTAAAAATAATTAGTCATACTAACCAGGGACTTCATGTAGTCTAGTGGTAGGCGATAAATTCCCAATCACACTTTGGTTGTGGTTTCGATTCCCATGGCTTTGTCCGATGCGACGGGTTGTCACACAATCTACGTGTTGTCCTTTTTCAAAAACAATAAAATTTTATAACATTCCAAAAAAAAGACTAATCCCCCAAAAATAACCATAACATAATTTATCCTCAAAGGTTGTCTAATACCTTTCATTTTTCACCCCAAAATTTAATAACCATTTATCACTTCTAAAAAAACTATGAATCTTTCTATTATGTTTACCATTATGGTTACGTAACTTATTCTTAAGTTATAACCTAACCTATAATGTTTTTTGAACCGACCTCTGATACCAACTATAAGGACTCTGCCTTAAAGATTACACATTCTTGAATTAAATAGATAATTCACATTGGGGATATTTTCAGGTTTAGAGTTTTAGATAAATAGGTCCTAATATTTACATAACAACATGAATATTAAATGTATACAATTATACTCAGTATCCATTTTTTAATAAAATAAAAACTCTTAAAAAAAGAGTCATGTATAGTTCCTTGTTTTAGATAGCAAGGCTTTTCCTTTATCCATCAATGGACCTATTCATCTTTAAGTCCTATGAAAAACATTTCAAAACATGGAATGAGCATAAAAAGATCGGTAAGGATTATAAAATAATGAAAAGAAACATTATCCCAAATAAAAGTCTATGAAACCATACTTTTCAATCATAACATACCTCATGAAATCATAAGATTTATGAACAACAAATAGAAATCATAAATCATAAAGGAAACATATGGAATCCTTATCACACTAACATTGTAGATATCAAATCTACATAGGGAGTCACATTTGGAATACCCATCATAATATATTCTATAAATCTCTTAAGAGAAACATCAATATTTACCTCTATCATGTTACCCAATGCATTGGATAGCTATCGCGGGCTCACCCACCCTAGGTTTATCATGGAACCACCCATATACCTAAACAATGCCCAATAACCATAACCTATTCATAAAAAATAACACAAGAATAAAGGAAATATAACATTTCCACATTCCAATCACAATATGTCAAATCACGATATTGAAATAAACAATGCTTTATCAAGTCATTTTGAAACCCATTTAAAACATTTAATTAATATATTTTTGAATCAAAGTGTCCCATAACACTTTGAAGCTTTTAATGAATTATATTTTGGAAACATTAATGTCCATATAAATAAATCCAAAAACCATTTTTAAAACATGGACATAAATGATAAATATTTATAAGAATATATCTTTAAAACATTTAAATGATATTTTAATTAAAGAGTTTTTATCAAAATGAGAGACGATTGAATACAAATATTTGAGGAATAAAATTTAATCAAAACTTTATAATATAATTCGAATAAAGGGATTAAGGATATAATATGCAACAGGAAAGTATATACACTATATAAACTTGAATTGGTACATAACAATAATGAAGTCTCAATGGAATGTAAATTGATAAGAAATCCCTTATAAAAATAGTATCCATATATTAAAGACAAATAAATTACATAATAATGTTTGATAAATATAAATACACTCAATATGATTTGATATTCAGTGTAAACCAATCATAGGAAATTCACACATGTTATTTTTAATACAAAATCAATGACTTGAATGTTTAACTCAATGAATGGAAATCGAGTTAAAATTACTTTTATCAAGTTCATATCGATGAATTGAAAATTTATCAATGGAGTGATTATGTGTATCCAAAGTATATCCACACAAAGGTGATTAGAAATTACAACATAAATAAATTACTATTTATTCCACACATAATCATATCATGACATAATTAAGAATTAAAATATTAACCCAAGGAATGGAAATTGGGGTAAAAGGTTCCCTTACTGATTTGGTAACTTATGAAACATAAAACCCATGAAAGAAGGATCATAAAATTAAGATTTAAATACACATAAATTGAAGTATATTACACAATTAATACAATCTTGGGAAGTACATACACCACACAAAAGGAAATAGGGGCAAATATAGCATGAATCGCATGGGAATAAAAGGTGAGATGAAAATCCTTTACCACGTTGTAATCAATCGAGTCATATGACTAAAAGTTAATAACCACAAAATGAATCACATAATACCATGAATATAAATAGAATCATGATAATATATATCAAATGAAAGTACACAATACACCACATGCAATATATAAGTGGAAACCAATGGAAATCTCACAGAATTAAAAGTGATATAAGAAACCCCTTAACACATTGTAATCAAACGAGTCGTATGAAAAAAAGTTCATAAACACAAATTTAATCACATAATACCATGAATATATCAGGAATAAAGATAATATATATCCAATTTCAGTACACAAAACACCACATGCAATACATAGGTGGCGAACAATGGAAATCTCACAGAATTTCATGTAAGATAATAAATCCCATACCTCATGTCAGACTTGATTTGTTTGTTCGTTGTTCTCTCTGAATAATATACTTATGTTATTTTATACATTATCAAGAACCCCTTTTCAAGTTTATTATTCCATTTATATCACTTATTACCATGTTATAATCATTATTCAATCATTTATGTTAATAATGGTCGTTTTGCCGATATTTGGTATTTGAGTAAAAAATGGACTTCTTATAATTACAAGTTGTCCTTGTGGTCAATAGTCCATTATCGTCATAATGATATTCATTATTTAGATATCATATATATCATATATATCCAGTATATATGTGTATTTATAATATAACATAACATTTAGTGTTAAGAAATGAAATGCATCATTCATGGAGACAGTAAGTCGCACGTACGCATGAACGCTACTTTCATTTCTATTACATATTTTAATGGAATTAAAACATAATTATAAATAGTTATATTAAAATTCCAGTATAATATCATATATAATATCATTAACTCCATCCTTTATACATCCCACATATGGAATTAACAAGTCATGTCACCTTGAGGGGGCGGTAGTCCGCACTTACTCAAATGAAATTATCTGGTTTACCCATAATGGAAACCATAAATGTATTATATAAGTGAAAAATAAATAAGAATAATAAAAACATAAACATAAAATATATATCATATATAAATATAGTTTCATCATAATGGCCACCATGAGAGGTGGTAGGAGATAATCGAACAATCATAATTTCGTGAGGCGTTACTTTGTCATCCACAAAAACAGTATGTTCTTCACCAATTAGATGGAGGTGTATGTAAGTGTAGATAAAATAATTCTCATAAAAACATGATATAATATTTAGGTTACTGTTTTTCTTATATAATAAAGGAATAAAATATTTTAGGGGTTGTAGAAGTAAAATAAATGAAAAGAAGTTAATAGGAATTGTTACCTTTAATTTGGGTAACACCCTTTGGTTTCAACCAAAATGACTTCTTGAAGTGCCTTCTGCCTAAGGTAAGGATTCTGAGAGGAGTAGGGGGATATTGAGAGCTTCTTTTGGCAGGGTTTAGATGATCTAAGGGGCTTGAGAGGTGTGAGGAATGAGTAATAAGTAAGGGATTTTTATAAGGGGGGAGGGATTTTTTAAAAAAGTGTGAAAATATTATTTTATTATTTTATTATTTTTTGTTTCTAAAGGTCCAAAACTCATTAAGATCGAAGATAAGATAACTCATGGTCGAAATAAATTCTTCCAATAATAATTGGATAGGTTTTGGATGTTATTTTAATATTTATAATCTCATTTATTTAAATCATTTATTAATGAGGTAAATATTGCATCATTTTTTTGTCATAAATAATTTAATTTATTTGATGTATAAAAAATAAAAAACAAATATCATGATAGATAAAAAAAATTATCTTTCCAATAAATATTTATAGCCAAAAATATATATTAATTAGGCCCATGTAATAATGAATTTACTAAAATATATTTGTTTATGTCATTATTGCCTTTACTATAAGTTAATTAAAATAAAGTGTCATTATCACTATTAAGTGGCTCCATGGGGTTCCATAATTGACCCAAGGATGCTCATGGTCGTTCATGACTCAACCAAAAAGTTTAGGACAATTTTTAAGGAAATTTTGTATTGTTATAACATTCTTTTTACCTTGAGTTATCCTATTTAGCTTTAACCATGACAAATAAATGTCAAAAGTTACTATACCCCAAAAAATAATTTTCATCTTATTGAACCACATTTTACTTAATAATAAAATCCATGTATGTCGTATTTTCGAAATTCAATTCATAGAAGTGCTAAAAGTTCATTTAAATGAAAATGTCAGTTTTTAACTACTACTTAGTGGTTCCACTATTCATCAAAAATTGAAATTTTTCAGAAAAGTACCAAAAAACCCGGCTAAGATAAATTCGATATTATAAACTCAAAAATAATGTTTATTTTATAAAATTCAAAACATAGAAGTTCCATTAATTAATTTAAAATCAATTCCTGTTATCAAACAAATAGCATGTTTTTAAGAAACAATAACTATCAAAAGATTGATAGTTGTTTATGTCCAATTTCAAAGTGAAATTAATTCCAATGACAATCATTAGATTAAATGGTAAAATAATAATATAATTACAATTTAAAATCAATTAAAAAGATAATGTAACCATATAAATAAATTTTATTAAAAGTCACATTTGAATTAAAATACAGTATTTTTCACTATTCATTGAAAATGAATTTTATCAGAAAAATACCAAAAAAATTTACTCAAAGTAAATTTTGTTGTCCATATTATAAATAAGAATTTTATTTGGTATAATAGAACATATAAGAGTGTCCAAAACAAGATATAAAGTGGGTTTTCCATCAAAGGCGGTAAATTGACCTTTTGAAGAATATTAGTGTATTTATACTTAAAATTAGATTCATTCACATTTTTAGCCTCTATCTTTTTTTGGATAAATGTATAAACTTTTAAAAAACATGTATAATCATATTGAATTTTGTTCTATTCATTTTCTCCAATACAACAGCTAGGTGTTAACTACCATTTAAAATAATATTATTATATTATTAGTGTGCAATGTAAGATTTCAAAGAAACTCATTGATGTGTATCGGGTACACCATCAAACATAGCATCCCATTTAAAGTAAAATTAATATTTAATTCACAAATATTAATAAATATAAAAATTTATTACTCCCTATTTACTTGGGATGTTACAGTGATCCCCTATAGTGGTCGAGTCTCGTATTGATTTATGGTATCCCTCCATGTGACTAAAGTGTGATCCTCTTTAACCTTTGTTCCCATGTTGGAGTTTTTTGAATCAGAATGACAACCTAGAGTAGAGCATTGATCCTCCATCTTGTATTTAATATAGGTAGGGTCTAATGAATCCTTGATATATGATCCCCTACATAGTGGGTTGACCCATCCTAGGTCGGCGGTGTCCCAGGGCTATTCAGGGCGTGACCCCCGTACTTTGTATTGTGGTCCCCTAAGAACAGTTCATTCTCTATGGTTGGGTACCAAATGTGATATATCACTTGTTCGAGTGTCTCTAATGATATCATTGTTTGTGTAGTGAGTGCTCCCTGAACGGGTGTTTCTTTGAACATAATCTCATAGCTTGATGTTTTTTATATCCATCTGATATTGTGGTGTCTATCCTGAGTGTATCTAGGATATATTTGTACCATGTTCTTTATTTATTTTTATATCTTTCATTGAGCATACTATACTTAGTGATTCGTTTTTAAGGTTTTTGGTGTGTCCTACTGAGTATTATTGTACTCACCCCTGCATAGGATTTTATTATACATGTCATGTATTGTGTAGAAGGTGTCCCTTTTAACAATGTCCTATAGGTAAATTGACTGGGTGGAGGATAGAAAGATCATGATAGACATAGGTGTTTACCAATAGAATACTTATCACTTAATAAAGTCCCTTATATTAGGATGGACTCTTTATAGTTTTAGATACGCAAATTTTTCCCTTTTCTATTTATAGTGCCTTCACTACCATAATTTGTTGTGGGATCTCAAATGTATGCATGAATTATTTTAGTTTATTAACATTTAATAATTTCATGGGAATGGATATGTGTCTGTGTTTATAGGTACATCAGGATAATGCCTCCCATTTGTGTGATATTCCTACTCTTCACTGGTCTCCAGCCTCTAGCCTATTGGGGGCGGGCTTTGGGTAGTCACGAGTCAGACCCTAGTTGGTCAAGTTGTCAAAGAGTGGTATCAGAGAGGGGTCGATTCTACATTAGGTCCTAAAGTCTATGAAATTGGTTTTATGAGACAATTTTAATTGTTTTAAGATTATCATTTTGGCTAGGGATTCCATTATAGATGTGTCATCCAATGTATCCATACACCTTGACTCTAATCAACAAATTCTTGACTCGGTACATGAGAACAACAGTTATAGGGAAATAAATGGTAAATTCACCATATTGGAATGGTATAATTTTTCATTTACTTATTTATTTATCTCCCTATATATACTCTTTGAACATGGTAAATATTTTTTCTATTTTAGGATGCCTTAGCATAGATTGTCATTCAGGATTACACCGTGTGATCATGAGGATTATCCACAGAGTGATGATGTATCCGTATAGAGATGTGTACCATGGATAGAATCTATGGATTTTTTAATAGTTTTACCACAAAATATTGGAAAAAATATAGTACCAACACTACCATCTAAGGATGCACAAAGGTTTTGTACATTTCAATAGTTTCAAAGTTATTGAGGAGTTTTATCTAGCCATGTTGTGATCTATGTGCATATAGGAGATTCTACATTTGTAGTATGAATGTATGACCCTGGAAGAGTATTTAACGATGTTTAAAGATCTCCCAAATTACTCCTTGGATATGTTATGGGACCAGTTTTTCAGGACTCTGACTTTTGAGCAGGGCATTTGCTGGGACATCAGTGCATTAGTGGTAGCCCATACCATTCCCACCTATGTTGGGGTAATTTCAAAAGCCATATAGGTAGAATGTTTTCTGGAAGAGAAAACACTTGTATTAGGATCTAGAAGTGGTCACCTTGTAGCTGATACCTTGATAGAAGGTAGCAGATGATAGTCATAGTGATCCAAGAAGGTCAGACACTTCAGGAGGAAATCCCATGACATTGGGTTAGTGGTGTAAGGTTCTCCAGGTGGCTGGAATCATCAATGGTAAAGGTGCTGTTTCGACTGTGAGGGTCATGTACATCTAACATGAGATTTCGTGACCTGCCCCATAATTGATGGGGATAAGATTGGGGGATTTTCGAGATAGAGATAGATGTAGGAGCATTGTGGTTTATAATGAATTTGATGTGGCAGAAGAGATAGAAGAGCATCATGAGGTAGTATAAGGTTTGACATATTACCACCACCACCCTGAGGTGGTCCATGCGAGGCTCAAGGATATGCTGGGTAGGGATGAGGTCAACTATACACATTGGTGCCTTATGAACCAGGTTCTCCAAGAATGATACAAGGAATGATCATTTTCTTTTCTATCTTAGTTGTAGTATTGATAGATATAAGTGTTAGTCATTCATATCTCTCCCCAAATCTTGTTCGAGACTCATAGATTTTGATTGAATCATTTACTTGACACTTACACTTTGAGAATCCCACTAGTAAATACTCAATGATCATACATAGGTTACGAATGTGTGACCTAAATCTCAGATTTGAGAGTATCAATTGGGTTATCTTGGTAGTGGTGGAGAGTCCTTATGAGTTCATTCTTGGAGTAGACAAATTATCCATAATTGATGCACTTTTTCATTATTTTAGGTGAATTGTATGATGTTTCTGCAATGATGGAACCATGTTTTCCTTTTTTGGTGACAAATAATCCATGAAAATAAAAGATAGACTCAATAATATAAGGGTACAGTTGATTACTCATCATTTTTCTAGCATAACCCTCATGGTAGTGGATGTTACGAGTCCTCTGTTTTATGCATTGGCGGTGGAGTATGAGGACATATTTACAAAATATTCTCTAGATTAACACACATTTTGAGAGATATAATTCTTCATTTATATACACCCTATGACATCACTTATATCTACACTTTCATATTAGATAGCTCCTTTGTATCTTCATGAACTGAGGGTGTAGTTGGAGGACCTATAGAGGTAGTGCTTCATGGGAGACAATGTTTAACCTTAGGATGCCCCTATTTTGTTTTCCAAGAAGGAAAATGAGAGACTGAAGTTATTTTTGGATTACCAGCACTTGAACCAAGTGACCGTGGTGGACAAGTATCCATTACTGAGGTACAATGACCACTTTGATCAGTTCAAAGAGGGGTGATGTTTCTTGAAGATTGACCTCAGATCAAGCTCTCACCAGCTACGAGTACATGAAGAGGATATATTAAAGATAAAATTTAGATGTTGTTATGAGCACTATGAGTAATTAATGATACTATTTTTTTCGGAAAACATCCCTAGTAATGTTAATGGGATTCATGAACATGATATTATAACCATTCATGGATGAATTCATGGAAGTATTCATTGATCACATCCTTGTGTATTTATTATCTGAGGAGGAGCATGGGAGACAATTGGGGATGGTCCTGGACACACTCTGAGAGCACCATTATTAATATAATCTCTCGAAGTGTATGTTTTGGATTCGAGAGGTCAGTTTTCTGGGAGATTTCATCCTAGAGACTATGCTTGAAAGGGATCTAGCGATGTCTGAGGAAATTATTTATTCGGATCCACCCAAGATTTTCAATGAGGTGCAGAGTTTACTTGGTTTGGATGCATACAATCAGATATTTTTACCTGAATTCTCTAGTGTGGAAGCAACCTTGAAAGACTCCATGAAAAAAGGAATCCTTTTTTGTGTATGAAAATGGGTCATGAGTTCTTTTAAGATCTAAGGTAGATATTGATGAGAACTCCCATCATGAGGTTACCGGAAGAAGTTGTTGAGAACATAGTGTTATGTGATGCATCATGGAGCATACATTGTTTTGTTTTGATGTAGATGAAAGAAGTTATTCTGTATGGTTCATGACAATTGATTTATCATTAGTATTACTACATGACACACAACCTTGAGTTAGAAGCATTAGTTTTCACATTGATGTTGTGGTAACACTTTCTGGTGAGAAATAAATTGATTATGTAATTTGATCACAAGAGTATCATGTAAATCGTATCATAGAAAGATCTTAATATGAATGAGAGGTGATGTAAGGAGGTCGACCAAGACTATGAATTTGAGATAATTTGTACTACAGGGAAGGGGAACATCATAGAAGATGCTCTTAACATTAGATCTAATTCACAATTTCTGAATGAGGTGTCAGAGTAGTTAGCCTCATTATAGTTATCCTTTGTGGATGGAGATGCATAAACATACCTCTAGTCAATGGTTTTCACCCCTACACTCTTATAGTTAGTCAGGGAGGCCCATGTTAGGAATATTGATTGCAAGACCCTATATACTCAGATATCCAATGCACATGCTCGTAATGATTTCTATGAAATTAGAGATCATATCATTCTTTTCAAAAGACACATGATGGTACTGTTAATGTTAGAAGAGGATATTCTAATGGAGTTTCAAATATACTCTTTGGTTGTACATCAATATCTAGAAAATATTTACTTAGACCTCGAACATCAGTTATGGTTACTATGGAGGAAGAAAGGGTTTGAATAGTTCTTCTCTCGATTACTTACTTTTAAATGATTGAAGGATGAGCAACATGTTTTATTGGGTTGATCTCAACAACATTAGGTTCCCAAGTGGAAGTGGGATGGGATATATTAGGAATTTATGATAATAATACCACATAAATATAGGGGATATCATAACATCTGGGTGATCGTTGATTAACTCGCCAAGTCCTCCCACATACTAGAAATTAGAGAGCATAGTTCAGTAGAGAGCTTAAGACACCTCTTTGTTCATTAGATGGTTTGACTCCTTGAAGTTACATAAATGATTATTTCTTATCGTGATGCTCACATGACATACCGGTTGTGGAATGGATTGCAAGAGGAATTTGGGACTCAGTTATACATGAGCACAATTTTTCAACCACAAACTAATAACCAGAGAGAGAACCATTATGGTTCTAATGGATATGCTATTAGAATTAATGTTAGACATTTTCCATAGTTGAGAGAATCACCTACCACTTGTGGTGTTTTTGTACAACAAGCACTACCATTCCACCATTCGTATGGAACAATTTGAGGCTTTGTATGGGTAGCCTTTCATGTCACCCCTTTGTTGGACTGATTGAGGATAGTCATTACTCATGGGCCTAGATATGGTGAGAGATACTAATGAGAAGTTGTATATCATCCAAGTGAAGATGAAGAATCAACAGATCTGTTCTATTTAATTTGATAGTAGGAAATAGAGACCTTTGGTGTTCAAGAATATAGACCATGTTTTCCTTTGTGTTTCACCTCGACAAGGATTATAGAGATTTGGTCGAGGTGAAAAGTTATTTCCAGGGTTCATCAACCCTTTTTAGACTCTGTGTAATGTTTTAGAGGTGTCGTAATTCCAATCTCTACCTCTATAGTCATACCAAGTATATAAGATCTTTCACGTGTCATATCTATGGAGGCATGTGAATGACCTTCCACAAGTTATCAACTGGGGAAAGCTAGGCATCATGGATGGAGAGGCCTTTACTAAGTACCCAGTGGAGATCGATGATCAGAAGGAGAGGATTCTTCATCGGTGATTGATTCCTTTGGTTCTTGTTTGATGATTTCATGAGAATCTTAAGGAGGTAACTTGGGAGTGGGAGGCTTAGATTTGTGCTCAGTACTATCTTTTTTTTGAATAACTATATTTTATCTTTTCATAAATGTAAAACCCTATGTTGGGGAGAATATAAAATGTAGAATTTTCTTATGCATTTTTTTTAAATATTATATGGATTTTTTTGAGTCCAAGTGCAGAGAATTCATGTGATTCTGAGTACCAGTGTGCCTGGAATAAATGTCTGAAATGTGTTAAAATATTAAATTGCATGTGTGCGTAGTTTTCCTAGAAAAGTGGAATATATCCTATAATGGTGACTATATCAGATATATGAGATCACAATTGAGTACAAAATGTGGTTTTTACTATAGTAATTACCAAACTTTATTCATTATGGGTCATTTGTTAACAATTTCATACAGGCATAAAAAGAAAAAAATAATTTAGCAAAATTATTTTAATTGTTTTGTTGATGTGTTGACATAATGACCTAATTTTCTATCCTTAAATATGAACATATATAAATTCATAGGGTTAGACTCATAACCCTAATAACTAATAAGATCCATTGAATCCATTTTAGGATATCCCATTTGTGGGCAATGACCGAATCATAGATCGACGATCGGTGGAATGCAAGATTGAAGGATCTCACCAATGAATTTGACTCAACTTATTTCTTCTTCAAAAATCAATACAACTTGAAGAAGAATGAATTATCATTGGATTTTCATCCAATTATTAATTTTATATGAACATGGATCAACACAAAAAACTTGGATTGACATGTGCATTATTGGTACATTTCTATTGGATTTAATTTTACTTGGTTCATTGATTATCATTATTCATTCATCCTTTATATGATAAAAAATTGAAACCAAATAAAAAATGGATGAGGTTAATTCGTTACTATTATGGTTTATGTATTTCCCCCCAAATTTCTCTGTATGATCATCATTGGTAATTCCTTGGACGATGATTCGATAAATATCCATTTCAAGATTGTTACGCAACCATTCTATGACGCAAATTATAAAAACCAAGGGGATGAAATGCGATGGTTGTTATTGATGAAGGATTGATGGGGATGATGGTTAGATCAAGTAATAAAAAGAATTTATTTAGGGTTCTACAAACTTCCCAGGTGGCACAAGGTGAATAAACGATGGATATAATTTTCCCGATGCATTTCAAGGCTTGATTCCGAAGACCTACCTATGGAAAGTCGCATTCAATGTCAACTCATGATGTATGAAGAAATTTTAGGATGATATAGAGGTGGAAGCGGCTCATGGGGAAGAGTAGAGGAATAACTCAAGATCTAGATAATCTCAAGAAATATGACACCCAACTCGTGATTACATTCCATGAGAGGCCCATTCAGTGGGGAAAAGGTTTTGGGATGAAGGTAAGGATCACAAGACATGTGACACCTGTCACATGGCATGTGACCCCATTCCAGTTTAATTGGAATGTACATTAGAAGTATATCGACATTTTTTGGAGTACACTGGCATGAACACAATGTGTACTCACACATGGACATGAATTGGCATACACAGACCAGTACATAGACCCAAATTTGGAATAGGAACACATCCAGGAATCAGAAGCAGTAAACCATGTGTGTCTACACACCATGTACTCATTTTACACTCCATGTATATTAAGACTAAATGTTGTGTGATCTTCTTCCACTCAGCCAAGACTTGCAATACCCAGAAACCCAGTGTACACTCTGAGGAAAGTCATATACTCCCATAAAGAGTTCCTGCGGATCCTTGTTTTCCTAGTTTGGAGCAGTATAGGTTGATTGTGTTCCCTTGTTCCTTTGTTTGAGGGTAAAGGGTTGAAATACATCAACATACCTAGATTGTAATCCTTTATAGATTCCAAGTCTCATATAGATTTTGGTTTTCCCTATGTGAGACTGGAGTGTGATCCTCTACCACCATTGTTCATTACTTATAGTTAGTGGAATCAGTATGAACTCCAAGATAAGGTACTTGAACCTCTATATGGTAGTCTATATTGATAGGTTTTGTGGAATTATTGACATATGATCCCATATGTAGTGGGTTTTTTGAAACTAGGTTTTGGGTGTCCCCTAGCAGTTCTAGGTGTTACCCCCTAACTATGTATAATATTCCCCTTACACACGTTATTTCTCTTTTTGTGGGGATCAATGTTGTTATACCTCTTCATCATGTTTTTACAAAGGTGTCATGTCTTGTGGAGTGAGTTATCCGAGATGAGCGTTACCTCGAATAGAATTATTTGGCTTGATGTTGGTTATGGCAACTAGATGTCCTGGTGTCTCTCTTGAGTTTATATCAATTATCCTTTTTCACTATTATCCCTTGATTTTTATATCTTTTATTGAGATTTATTTACTTAGTTATTCATTTTTAATGTTTCTGGGGTGTCCTATTGAGTATTGATATACTCACCCCTGCACAGGCTATGCCTACAGGTGTCATTTATTGTGTAGACAAAGGCCCTTTCTACAGTGTCCATGAAGGACATGGAGCATGTAGAGCATAGAAGGATCTTGACAGACTATGGTATTTAAAAAGATCATAATTTTGACTTAGTCCTTTCCTTTGGAGCAGGTTGGACTCATTATAGTCATGGTTGGACTTTTTTTGACCCTTTTCTGTTTACAATACTTTTACTATCATACTATGTTGTGGGATCTTAGATGTGTGAATTAATTATTTCAGTTGCTTCACGTTTTAACATTATGTGGAACTAGAAATGTGTGCATGTGTACATGTACTTTAGGATAATGCTTCCCTTTTTGGGATATGCATACTCAGCACTGGTCTCCATCCCCCAACCTTTTGAAGGAGGGATTGGGGTAGTGATGGGTCAGACACTAGCAGGTTGGCTCATGACATATTTTCACTATCCACTATATTTTTTAAGATATATATTAATTTATATTTTAAAATCCTTAATACTTCCATGTACAGTCATATAAAATCATCATATATGATAGTATTCGATGTTTTACTTCAAATATAATATTTTTAACAAAAATTCATTGAATTATATACAATTTTATTTAAGTATTGTGAAAGGATCTCTAAATATGAAAATCATATTAGAATATATAAAATTAATCATAAATTTAATTTCTGTATCTTGTAGATTAAAATATTTGGACAATTCAAAAAATATTTTCATAAATTGATGATAAACATTAATTGGCACATAATAAATAGAGGTATATGGACCCATAATAATTATCTCCCACATGGAAAATGTCCAAGAGTATTTGAAACCAAAATTATATATTGGATTTTATGAATGGTGTAGGTGTTTAATAAAAATTTATTCAACTTCTTGGTGAATTTAATAAAATTTTGATTAATAAGAGTGCAAAAATACCCATGTATCCTTATTTGATACGAGATATTTTCTATATCTAGTATGCGTTTCACATTCCAATATGAACATCTTTAATAACCTTGACCACTTCTTGTTCTTCAACACACATGAGAAGGAACCATTGAGGAATTCATTTGTAAAGGATAATATTATAATTTAGAGCAACATAGATGATGAAATTTTCTACTTGTTACTAAGATCACTCCTTTATGAATCATTCTTAGAGAAAAACAATGTTATAGAGGAAACAAACTATCAGAATCATCATATTGGATACTATATCAATTATTTGGGATAGTTATCTTATATAAATCAATATTATATCTATCAGATACACTTCATTAATTTCTCTTCTATAAAAAAGGATAATAAACATTTTATGTCTTATATTGTTGATTGTTTAATACTAATTATGATCAATGATATATATTTAAAAATTATCAAATTTATCTACATAAGTGTTTTGAAAATTTTGAATGTGCGATATCATTGGTTTTAAAGAAAACTAACCCATCGTTTCTTCTGTTTCATAATAAAAAGTATCATTTATTTATTCTTGATAATATAATATTTATTAATCATCATAACTACCAATTATAAATAACCTTTTAAATTAAACTATATAACTAATATCTATATGTATTTCTCTAATATGGTTATCAGGGCCTTGTATTCCACCTCATTTTTGCTGCATCTACCTAAAAATAATTAATTGTATTATATGTGTTCCTTTTCTGGATATATAAACATGATTAAAAGAAAAATATTGATTATTAGCTTATCTATCATTAAATTTTTTTTATTATAGAGTCATCATCAATGTATATTTCCTATTCCCAATCATTATCAAGTAATTATATTTTTAAATTTAATTCATTTATGGATATTCTTCCCAAGAGTTTATAAATTCTCATATTTTTTCAACGTTTTGGAAATGAAATGGATGTCAACCTGGGATGAAAAACCATATTTAAAATATCTTTATCAATATTTAATATATATATATATATATATATATGAAAAAATGAGAGATATTGGGTGAAACCTATGATGTTTTCAATAATGATGTAAATCTTGTACCACAAAGAACATGACGGGAACATTATTTTTAATGGTGGGGTTTCTACTCTCACCTTCCAAAATTGTATGTTTAAAGTAATAAAGTTGACTTTCTTAAAATGATTCATTTTTAATCAAAATAAGTTCATTAATAGATCAATTTTTATTGATGAAAACTATGAGTGTCTTACCCTCTATGATGTGTATTAAAACAATGAAACATGATAAGTTCATCATGATTATTTGAATATATTTTTGGAAATATTCTCATTCTATTAAGTTATTCACTTATTTATAAATTTCCTAAAATTTAGACACCTTCCAATAAGTTCTCTAAAAAAAATTATATCACCGATAATTCTATATAATCCTCTCAAATCTAAATGATTTTTAATATTGTTAATTTTTCATATTTGCTTTGTTTTTTTGATCAAAATCAATACCACGATGACAAACCAAGATTAAAAGTAATTTGCTTGAATCTAGTATGAATTCAATAATTAGTGCACATATATTTAGTATGTTTGGTTGAGTTTCAGAGAACAATAATTATAGGTCAATGAATTGATCAATATATTGAAATGATTTTACAACTATATCTTATATGTGGAATTCCATGATTTTTATATGGATGGGTTTAAGTTTTTTTTATTTTCACTTTGGTAAGAGTACTTAATATTTTTATATATAAGGATATCCCAATATAATAGAATATTCCTTATAATACCTTGAATGTGGAATGCTAATCATCTTTGATATCCATTTAAATTTGGATATATCTAGAATATTAATCCACGAATAAAAATACATTAACACAAGTTGTTGGATTGATTATATTATCTATGATAGGGATATGGAGGTTGACCATTAGATAATGATTATTATATCTATGATGATGAAGCAAATTCATATTTTCCCTATCATTCTTTCTAAGGGGAAAAACATTGGTGGTCCATTTAAGGAACTATATTCTCAGTTACAATTACGTTAATTAGTTTATCTACCTCAACCATTAACATTGAAAGATAATTAGGATTAATTATCATTTCCACTTATTTATAAAAATGAATATTGTATGAAAATCATATGTTATTAATAATGAAATATGGGACTATAACCAGTGTCACTATGATTCTCTATACAAATACATTCTGATGTTTCTTGAGGAATTTAATATAGTAGAATTTCTCATCAAAATAAATCTATAAATTAATAAATGTAGGATATGTGTCTTCATTAGTACATAAAATAACATAAATAATCTTCATGGTGGTAGTGAAAAAAAAATCATATTAAAGGTAAGTGAGATATCCACAAGCTCCTCTCTTTCTTCAGAATTATAAGTCAAGGATGCATCACCCACCATAACCCTAGATGATTTTGTATGAAAATTGTATTTTATTATTGATATAAATCATTAAAAGTGGATAAAAGTACATTGGTATGGATGGATATTATGTTAATATAGATAAATGTACAATACCCTTTTTGTACCAGTCATATATTCTTATCTGATCAAATTTTGTTTGTTTTATGATCTGAATGTTAGTAGGTCATTCATTATGATTTTGGCTATCAGGGATTATATTTATGAACTTGTTTCACCAAAAAATATTTTATTTAGAAGGTAAATATTATTTAATATATTATATTACTTGTCTATAATTAGATAATAAGGTGTATAAGGATCATTCCCATTGTTTTAGAGAACTTTTTAATTTCTAATGTTTTTCTTTGTCTCCTCAATGTGATGTAAAGAGAGTAATAAAATAAACTAAACAATAATCTAAGGGTTTATTGGGATGACCACCAAAACATTAAGAGATGTAACTTAGGTAGTATCATCCAATTATTTTTGATTCCCTTGTTTTTTAATTATATAACATTAATAAATCAAGTCGTACAATAATTATAAATGGTGTTATCTCTATGATGTAACCCAACATAACCATGAATTTTATATTTTAGATAGTAATGGTATAAATATAACACTGGTATAATTAAATAAATCCACAATATTCAAACAAATTACATCAATATACTATCTTGACCAACCATAAATTAATTTTGAGTTCAAAATAAGATCCCCAAATTATGATTTCAATATAATCATCCCTAATATTTTTTTATAACTCAGGTTATAACATTGAAATTTAATCTTAAAAGGGGATCAAATAGTTTAATTTTTTAAATGACAGAGGTTCTGATCCAAAATATGACTGATTCCGAACCATTATCTACTTTGGTTCGTTGAATATCGATATATCTAGACATATAAAGGAGGTTAACGTGTCATTGAATTATAGTTTCTGGATATTTATCTATAAAAAATATGGGTTTTTAATAATGGGTTGGTTTTTTCTTATCATGGTACAATTTTATGGTAGAGGCCCTAGTTAGTAACTCTTAAGGATTTGAAAAAGTATCAATAGGGGACTCTCTCTGTACTTTTTAATGGAAAAGGGATTCTAAAATCAATTGTCTCACTTTAGCGATAAGAAATGTTTTATTATGTTATATTTATATTGAAATGGTTTTTATTTTATATAATTAACCTATACTTATGCTTTGGGAATAAAGGGTTTTAGTTTCATAGGGATATAAAACTCTCTTACTTAAATCATACATCATTTTCATTTCTTACATGATATGATGAATCATTTACACTGAGTCATTAAAATGACATAGGAAATTTCTATCGAATACTTAATTAACTAGTCAGATAGGAATGGGATGTGTTGTAGATATACTAAGGTCATACCAATTCTTTCCTTAAGATTGTTTAATGTCTTTTATTATTATATCATGTTCATGAATTGTTATCACTGGATTGCTTCAAATGATATTAGGGTTACCTTTGGCATGACTTCCTTTACCTCAATATCCTCCTCTATTAAAGCTGCTGAGTAATTTTGTTTTATAAAATTACTATTTAGTAGTGAATGGTTTTATCATTTGGATGACATTTATAGATTTATACTAAGGGTTTTCATATGTGGTAATTTTTAATGGGTGGGGTATTTCCTATACCCCTATGAAAAGGGGCATAAAATCCATTATTGTTTTGAACAACTTGGGTGCCTATTGGGGTTATTTATCCTATTAAATTACTTTATATCAATTTCATTAATATTTTGACGATTATTATGTAAAACATGTTGTTTTATAGGTTATATGGTGAATTAGTGAAATGTCCAGTTCATTCAATTATGCTCTAATTATTTTATACTTGAAATTGACTAATTTATAAATAAAAAAATGAAACATTAGTGAATTCAAGTTCAATATCTTTTTTAGTTTCTTTTCTTATTAAATGGAAGGAGAAAAAATTAATCTCATGTGTTTATTAGGCCCATAAAATATTTCATGGAATAAATAAAATTTTTCTCAATGTACATTTTTTTAATAAAATAAATCCTGTATTTTTTAACACACCTTTAAATGGAATGGAAAATAATAAAAGTGATTATTCATCCTTAAATGATCAATATTACCAATTTTCAACAGTTGAGATAATTTATTTTGAAATATAGAAATTAAAAACATTATGAATTTACCATTTTAGAATAAATAGTGATTTTTATTTATATTCTTAATGACATTATGGTTCTCTTATACTCTAATATATTTAGTGTTTGAAATAGATCATGAACACTGATTTTTTTTCTAGTTAGAGTCAGCGAATTGAACTAGACTAGATTAGAAGTTATAGTTTTTATTTTCGTAGTTATAGAGTGAAAGTGGTTGTTTCTATATTCTGATAAAACCATGGTATTGATGGTGGTATTTTAAATTAATGTTTTAAGGGTTTTTTGATGAAATGTTATAAATAACATGTTTTTATAATGAAGTATCAAAATCCATGGGGGACTGCTTGGGGGATAACCATTGTTTTAAGCATTTACTATAAATTATCCACTTAAATTTTGTATAGTTACTCACATGAGGGGGTTATATGTAAATTCAATAATTTAGTACCTTGAATCAATAAATGAAATCTATGAATTCTTTGTTCTCAAACCATTTTTAATATGATAGATCGAAAATTTTACTTTTCCATATAATTGGGAGGAATTAGTAGGGGATTTCTATTGCTCGTCCTTCAAATTAGTAATGTTAATGACTAATATATTTTTTTAAATAAAATATATTAGACCATATGAATTTTTCAAATGGAATATGATGTTAGTTAATTCTACTTTCTCAGGGTTCCAAAAATTGGATCACACTGAGAAGAAAAACGATTATGTTATTTATCCGGATCCTTTATTCCATTAAAAAAATGAAAATTTAGGACTATTAATGATTGGAATAGGTGGTTCCATGTTGATCCAATAAAGATATTATTTCTGTTTTAGTTTAATTATTTAATTTTATCCTTTAATATCATTTAGATGAGTTGTAATAGTGTCCATTGTTTCTACATGTGAGGTTGCAGCCTATATTGAGGTTCTTGCAGGATGACTCACTTGATCTTCTATCGAGTGACTTACTTGAGGATCTAATTAGTTGATTCATAATAGATAAGTATCCTTATTGAAAATTGGTTCCCTAATTAAATTAAATGGTTGATAAGGTTTTTGGTTGACTAGGTGTCATGATTATTGTTTTATGGGTTAGTCAACCTCCTCTTATAGAATAGTTTCAATAAGAGTAGGCATTGATTTATTTAAAAAATCATACATAGTGGTTATATCTAACCTATGTAATATAATATTAATATATTCAAAATTATATTTTTTATCCTTAAACATGAAAATTTTCAATTTGGTAGATAGGTCCTCATTATCCTGATGTACTGACTAGATTGTGGATATTTCCACACCTTTCATTTATTCCTTTACAGCTAGCTCACTGAGTTTTCAATAATGGAATGTTATGATATCCACCAGATCATGAAGTTTATATAATACTACGAATGTACATATTATAATCATAATTCATTGTTAATAATATTCTTAATAAATTCTTCCTTATTTAATTTTCCATTTTACTATTACACTCTAGAACATTAGTAGGACCTATATTGTTCACCCCTATTAATGAAAATTCCATGGTAGGAATTATGACCTCGTCTATATATGAAATTTTATGTAATTCACAAAATTTAGAATAACCATAAATGATTCATGAATAGTTGTTCTTTCTTATTTCATTAATATATGATAATTTTGATTTTATACCCTTATAAGTTTTTGATTTCTCTATTTAAAACTACCATTAATGTTAATCGAGAGAGTTTTTAGAAAAAATGTTTTGTAACAAATATCCAATAATCTCTACCATGATCCGAGTTGATGGGTTGATTCATGACTTATAAATGATTCCAATTATGATTTTTATTATAGATCCCCCCCATTCATGAGAATATTTATTTCCTTGAGTAATATATGACATTAACATTTATATACCATTGATTTTTTTTCCAACAGCAATGGTTGTTGAATGGGTGAAAGTTCTATCAGCTCATTGGGTTTGGGTGGCACATATATTTTCATAGCTAGAGTTTAAAAACTCTTTTCATTCAAAGAAATTATTCTAATAATAATTTACATTTATAAATATTTTTATAGTTCTATATAAAATATTAAGTGCATATATGTATCCTATTTTTTATATTTTGAGACCAATTTAGTATTTATAATCATTTTTTATTTCCAAGAATTTTGATGAATAAATATTTTAATTTCTTATTATTAATGGATATATATCTTTTTAACCTTATAAATAGAATAGACTTATTATATTATTTAATATATATCTCCAGGTATAGTAAAATTATTTTAATTTATCATACTATAAAATTCTTTGTGAGGTTTACCTTTCTAGAATATATGGTTGAAATAATTCAATGTTTCTAATTTTACTTATACATTAATGCATAGTGCTTAGTGTATTCCATGATTATTTGATAAATATTCTTAAGGATGTTTAACAATTCTTATTAAAGACACTCATAATGTCTTTAGTATTCTTTATTCATGCTATTGGGAGGATGAATAAATTGACATTGATAAACTGTTCATTTAATACCTTATGATATTTAACATTAACTTTAGATGAATTCTTTTATTATTGAAATAATTTAATGTAACAAAATTATTTTAGTGATGGTATGATATATATCATTCCATGAAGGTATCTGGATGGAATATTGAGATTTGTAGTGTTTTCCAAAATAAGGTTTGAATTTTTTTAGATCCAATTCCTCCCACATGATATAAGGAATATCCTAATCCTTGATGAATAGATCAATAGTTTCATCTCACAAAATAGGACATTTTATCACTTCCTTATCAAAAGGGACATAATTACATTGAATATCCTTAACTATATACAAACTCATAATTCTTCATCTAGGAATTAATGATGATCACAATCTTAGTTCACACATTTTTCAAGAGGAAACATAACATGTTTATGGTGAAGTTCATGTTATTGATGACTTTAGATTTCCTAATATATCCAGGTAATTAATTATATTTGGAATAATTGTGGCCTAGGTTGTACCTCTATACTAATATTATATATTATCATAAGTAGGGACTTCTGGGAATGAACTATAAGGAGATACTTAGTGCCTACTTTGTGTTAGGTCACCATGAGAAGGGAATTCATGATTTTTTTTATATTGAAATATATATAACAAGTATAGTGGGTAATTTTGGTAGGAAATATAAATTTTCATGATATTGATTTATCATAGAGAACAATTCAATATCATTAGAAATTACAATTATTAATGTAAGGAGAGCCTTCTTGTCAAAAACATTATGTATGACCTCCAATGTTGTTAGAATATTTTCCAATATAGAGAGGATAGACATGGTGAATATTTATACTATCCTAGGGAGAATCACTGGAATTGGGAGGACCTATATGGTTGGAATATTTTTTATCCTTAATATGTTAGACCATTCGGTCATCCTGATTTTCTATCATGGATAGGACCTTAATTGTAAACACCTGAAACTTTATGGTTTGTGAATTTCATAGTAGGTATGGTTTAGTAAATTACAATTAATATTTTAATTATGAGAGGTGAAATTTTATGGTAAGGTTTTTCTATATTTTAGTTATGGATGTGGAGGTTTCTTGGGTTCTTTGATTAATATTATGAGCATTAAGTGGAAGATTAGATTTGAGTTAAGGTTTTTTCCCTTTTGTATGTTTACAGATGGTTATGGAAAACCATTTAGGTTAATCATGTGACATAGTTTTTCTAGATTTTTTGGTGGATAGGCACTACTAAAGCCATGAAAATCCTATAATTTCATCTCCATAGTGATTTTGGTGATAATTATATGTGTTGGAAAAATATATGGCCAAACCATGAAAGATGGGTAGGTTGGATAGTATAGCTTGAATTGTTCACAAATGTTTTGGAAAACTATATGTCCAAACCTTGTGATGGAGTTATTATAAATGAATAGAAAACCACATGATTATAAATTTTTTTGGAAGACCATTTGGGCTACCAAGATATTTTAATATAGTGAAAAAATAATTTTTCGCTTATTTATATACAACGTCAACCCCTCCAATCTTATCCCAAAAACATATCTGAACAAGATAGGGTTTATAACCTTCATTCTCCATGGAATCCCATTGATTATAGGGGTATTTTGTGAAAATTAATTCATGTATTTTGGGGATTAAAACCATTAGTACATATATTTTCTTTCATTAACTTTCTAATTTGGGTTCTCTAGCTTAGATTTTGAGTCATAATTTCACTGAATAAGCATGCAGTCATTCTATATTGATGGGGATTTACAACTCATTAGTGACAATATATCCCATAAGGAGTAATTCATGATGTTTTTATTCATTCAATTATATGTATATCACCATAATGATTGAATTATTATTTGTAATTTAATTAAATGAGTTTAGTGGTTGAATTGATTTCAATTGTAACGGAATTTTCCTAAGATGGTGTAGTGTTATGGTATAGGCTTTCTTTTTCTAGTTAAATGGGTCTTTGGAAAGGTTTTTTTGCTTAATTTTTTTTTTTGTAATAATGAAATATGATTTAAAAATTAATAAATTAATTATAATTGTTTAAAATTAATGAATATTCTAGTGTGGAATGAGATAGGGACTCATGTGTTGATAATGGTTTGTAAGAATCTTACACCATTTTAGATAGTGTTAAACGGGTTATGATTAAATATAATTACTTTCTATGATTTAGGAAATACCTTTTGCATCATCCTTAAATATATAAATTAAATATGGACTATGATATGTGGTATTTCCTTTATGGGTAAATAACATCTAATTAAAATGCCTTTTTTATTAAAATTTATTATTTATAAAGGAAATGTGTCAAGGGACAAAGTGAACCCTTGACACGTGAGTGATATGTTGACCATATATGGTTGAGGGTTTGGATATAATGAGTTTTTATGGGATGCATGGAACTGTGAGAGATTAAATCTATTCAAATGAATAATATTAAATGAGTGAGATATGGAGTACCTTGAGATTGGTGCCTTTAGTTTTCCCTTGAGTATGAAGTAGTGGTGGACCTTCTACAGTCATCAATGGATATCAATCAAGAACAATAGGGTGGGATACATGGGACTTGTGAGTCTATTAGGGTTCTGATGAAATGTGGTACATGTTAAAAGATGTTATGACCCCTTTTTTATGGGTGTCAACACTAATATTTGACATATAATAGAAGACACCATGTAGGGTATCGAGGATAATATGTGACTTAGGAGATGTTGGAGGGTCAAAATGTTTTATGTTGACCCTGTAGGGGGTTAATGAGGAGAAAGAAGACTATCAGTTCGAGTGTCACTTTTGAACCCATGTGCTTCTAGTGCAACAGTACACCATTATTGACCCTGGAAATAATTGATAAATCACATTGATTAGTGGGTAAATTTTTAAGCTGGTTAAATGTGTAATATAAATATATTAAAATCATGATATATCTGATATGAGGTTTGAAGGATAGGAATGGATGTTGGTATATATATATAAGATATTATGAGGGAAGGGTTTTCCTCCATCTATATCTTTATTTTTTAATGGTTTCATGTGTGACTCATTCATAGCTAGTTGTGTTCCTTTATGTGGTTTTGGATGTTACTAAGTTATCCCCATGTGGATATCTTCTGATGTTGTTTTGGGTGAGATTGAGATTTCCCTAAGTGAATGATTTCTTAAAAATTTTCTAGCCCATATGAGTTTCTATTGGGTGTTTTTATGCACTCAAATAGGCTCCGATACTGGATGAAGTAGGTATGGTAAATCCCATGTTTCACCTTATAAACATAAGGTCAGTGATGATTAATTTATATATTTATTATGATCTGTTAATTTTTATAAGAACTAGTCTCTTTATCTCGCATTTTGACATGATTTATTATATAAAAAATCACTTAATAGAAACCAAAATATAGAGAGGTATATTTTACTTGGGTATTAGGAACATTAAATGAAAAATTAAGACATAAAATACAACATCTTTATTGAATACTTATCTTACATGACCTAAAAATTTCTTCTTACCTAGGATTACATGGGTTAACATAAGAACTTACATTAGAAAAGGGTGAGCTATAAAGCCTTGGTATGGATTAAAAAAGTCACAAGATATTGAATACAATTCATGTCTAGAAGTAGGCATATCAATGGATAATAAGTGATACATGAACATAAAGGCATGATATAGAATGAATATTATAACATGGAAATGTGGAATAAACTTAAAACATTACATCATTAAAAAAAATGAATTATGTAAAGCCATGTCCCGACATGTTGGAAAAGATTCCTCTAAAGGAATCAGGTAAACCCATGTCCCAACATTATGTATCATGATACTAAACATTACCCAATGCATTGGATCTCTATCACGGTGCACCCTTCATAAACATTTCAATATCATGCTTAAGTGTGCGATATAGATCAAATAACTTGGATTAATTCAACATCAGAATTTATTCCATGATAAAGTAATTTGGTATACATACATGAATGTATATAATAAAGAATTATATGTGTGTAATTTTGAATTCCCTTTATAGATAAATGGGGATGGTATTCACTACATGATGATTTCAGAATGGAAAATCACAGGGCAATTTCGCCAGCATAATGACATCACATGGGGATTCATAAAATGGATTGATGATAGGTAAATGGGTATATGATAATTTTAAAATTAAATGGGTAGTAAGGGGATAATGGATCATAATATCCCAACATATTAAATGGAATTTGAGATGCATAATATAAGAGAAATGTATGAATTGAAAAGAGGAGAGATAAATCCCTTATAGAATTTCTCCATGGTAACAAGTGTACACTGGATGGATTAATAAGTGTGAAAGGGGTATCTAACCATTAAAACAAAATAAGGCCACTATGGGGGAAGTTTGAAAACAAACCCCATCATTTGTAACTGTAAAATAAAAGGGTATAAAAATATAAGTAATCATGGACAAAAATGAGAAAGGAAGGAATGTGAGGCTCTGTTACTTGGATGTGTGATCCCAAAGGATTTGGAGAGGATTCTTGGGAGCTTGTATGAGCCTTGGGAGGAATATAGGGAGTGGATAATAGTGTGAGGATGATTTTAAATCATGTTTAGTGAAGAAGAATGAGTTCTTGGGTGGGTTTTTATATGAAAAGAGTGGAATTTATTATTGTTTAGGTTTTGGACACTACACACTAAAATATTGAAAACCACAAAACAACCCCTCATTATTCCCATGTTTTTTTGAAAAGTGGAGTGGAAAAATTTATCTTATAAGGACATGGGCTGAATGCTTTAAAATATTAGCCTTCCCTATGTGGAAGTGAGTCACACTTTCAAGGAAATGATTTTAAAATCCTAAATTATTTTATTTGACTTGAAAAATTAAATAAGGACTTATAAATTAAATCAAATAAATCTAAAATTGATGTTTATTAAAGGAAAACATATATTTTTTCTAATATGATATTTATTTTATTTTATGACATCACTATTGGTAAATTATGATGTCATAAAACTTATTATATATTTATATAGTATTTCATTTTTCCTAAAGATTTAACTATCTCAAAAAATAATGAATAATTCAGTGTTAGATAATTTCAACATTCTGATTCCATAAATAATAATCATTTTATCTAAATAATTTTTTAAATATGTGAATTTTAATTTTTAAAATAAAGATCGACATTTATTGAAAATTTATGGGTTTTGAAAAAAACATTTTTCATAATTAATAAAAATTAAAAGTGACATCTTACAAATTATATGAAAATTTATATTTGATAAAAGTAATTTGATAATAATATTTTACTAAAATATTAACCATTTCAAAAATAAATTAATTCTTAAAAATAAATTCTTTAAAAATACAATTTTTTATCATATAAAAATATAACACTTATAAAACAGATTACCGAACCAATTACAGATAAGAAATTAATATAATCACTATTTAAAAGAATTGTTTTTATAATATTATTAATAAAAACATAGGTTAATATTATAATGCATATATTTATCAAAATTACTATTTTTACCCGAAAAAACAATTTATCAAATTCATCATTTCTTAAGAAGGACTACTCCCATAAAGGGATTGGTGGAATAATACTTTTATTTATAGAAAATAATTACACAATAAGTAACTAATACCTTATTATATAACCACTTATAACACAATTATAAGACCTTAGGGTAATATGATTGATGGTGACAGACTCTTGGGGAAGCTCAGATGACATCGCTCAAGTGGTAATCTATATTAACATTAACTTCTCCCAAAGGTAGTTATGATCATGATTAATTTGTTGAAGCTCAGATTAGGATTGGTCAAGAGTGAAGTCCAGTGATGCTACCTCCTTTCAAAGCTCTGAAAAATGAGCTTCGTATGGCCCCAGTCTACTAGATGAGGCCATCCTCTCCTTTTTCTATGTTGAAAGGATCTTTTTTAAACACTTACATTTATATCACTTGTGTGATAACTATTCAATGGATATATTTTAAACTGTAAGGATTCTTAACAGTAATTTATACCCAATTGGAAATAATAATACAAAAGGATTTTGTGTGTTTTTATTATCCATAAGACATTAAAAGAAACAGAATTTTAATCATAAATTTTCTAGTGATTACAACCTTCCCCTTAAGAAATTTCACATTGGAAATTTTTTTCCCAAACTAAAACAGATTATGGTAACTCTTCATCATCAATTCCTCTGGATCCCACATCCCTTCTTATGACTTGTGGTTTCTTCACAACACTTTGGCAAGGGGAATTGTCTAATTTTGTAGAACTTTTTTTGTATGATCTAAGATCTTCACAATCTTCTCTTCATATGAGTGTTCATTCTCTAATGGTATCACCTTGGGATTGAGTACATGTTATGGGACTGGTATACACTTCCTTAAGAGTTATACATGGAACACATCATGTGCAGTATATAGGTTCATTGTTATTTCTAGTTGATAGTTTACTACTCCGATGCGATCAAGGATCTCAAAAGTGCTTCTGTACCTTGGACTAAGGTTTCCCTTACTCAACAATTTCATCACTCTCTTCCATGGAGATATACAGAGGAAAACCATGTCTCCAACATCTAACTCTAGGTCTCATAGAAGGTTGTCAGCATAACGTTTTGTCGACTCTGAGTAGCTTTAATGTGCTTATAGATGGTCTTAACCTTCTCCTCAATTTTTCAACCATTTCTAAACCTAGAATTTTTTGTTCCCCAAATTCATTCCAAGATTCTAGTGTTCTACACCTTGTCCCATAAAGGGATTCATAAGGAGCCATTTGGTTGCATGAGTGGAAACTATTGTTATGAGAGAACTCCACTAAAGAAAGATGTTTTTTCCATCTACCATTTAAGTCCATTGAATAAGATCCCAAAATTTCATCAAGTGTATATATAGTACACTCAAATTTATCATTAGTTTGAGGGTGATATGTCTTAATGAAGTCCAAATCAGTGTTTATAGAATATTGTACACTCTTCTAGAACATAGAGGTGAATCTTGGATCTCGATCAAACACAATAGAAAGTGGAACGCCATGAAACCTTTCCACTTCTCTACTGTATATTCATGCCAGTTGATCTAATGGTAAATCCTCTTGAATCTCAATAAACTAAGTATTCTTTGTAAGACAATCCATCACATCCTAGATAGCATTGTTTCCTTTGGATGTCTTCATATTTTTGGTGACAAATTCCATGTTGATGTTCTTTCATTTCCATGTTGGTAAGGGTAAAGGTTACATCAACCCCGTAGAATTCTACCTCTGATCCTTCACTTACTGACATACCATGCACATTGATGTTTATCTGGCAATCTACTTATTCATGTTATCACAACAACAATCCTCTCAGAGATCCTGATACATTTTTGTGTTTCTTTGTATAATGGAGATATTCAAACTATGTGCATCATCCAAAAGATCATTCTTTATCTTTAGATTTTATGGAAGTCATATTCTTGAATCAAATCTCAAAATTCCTTCTTTATTAACATTTAACTCTAAGGATTTACCATTTTTGATAGCTTCTACATTTTTTTGAATTCCCACATCATCTTTTTTATCATCCTTTAACCTTTTCAAAAGAGACGGTTGAGAAATAATTTGATAAAGTACTGATGATGTATCCTTCATTATTATTCCCATTTCCATCTTCATCAAATCTAAGAATATTGAATCCTTATCAATTCTCATTAATGATAGTACCATTGGGCCCTATCTACATAGATAATGTTCCACATTATTTTCTTTCCCAGGGTGGTAATGGAATGAGCAGTCATGATCCTTGATGAGATATAACAATCTTTGTTGGATCATGTTCATCTTTTTATTTGTTAATATACATTTGAGACTTATGTGATCTGTATATATTTCACAAATTTCACCAAAGAGATAATTCCACCATATTATTAATGTAAATATCACAACTACTACCTTCAGATCATGTGTGGGATAGTTTTACCCATGAACTTTCAACTCCCTTGAGATGTAGGTAATGAGTTTGTAATTTTATCTCAAATTTCATCAAAGGAAATCTTATAATATTATAAATAATAACATTCACACAAACTTTAACATGTGATACAACAATTATAAAAGTTTTCACTAATAATTATTCATCATTTCTTGTGGGGACTCAATGTTCATAGAAAATGTAATAAATATACTAATAAGACATGAATTGAAATACATTATGACATACACTACTTTGAAGTAGTTATTAAATGTAATTAATTCAACATTATCTATCATAGAATAGGAATTTGTGTGCTCCCTTGATCATGGAGATTTTTTATTCTCATCAAGATTCTCAACCCTTACAATATAGTATTGTCCAGGATAATACCCGAATTCTCCACATTTATGACATAGAACTGTGTAAGATGCCTTAGATGGAACTTTGTCTACATAAATCACATTATCCATTATTTTAGGGAAATTTAATACCTTGTTCCATTCCTTTCCACTATTAAAACATCTCATAGTCACCTTGTGACATTTCCCTTGGTGACACGTTCCACACTTATTGCACGAAGGAAATTGGGTCTTCTTTCCCTTATCACCTTCATCATATGAACTTTCATGAGACATAATCTTCCTCTTACTTGATGTCTATGGGCATTAAAAAATGAATGAATTGATTGTCATGGGTTTTAATAAATGGTTTGGAATAACCCTGATATGTCCTACTTGAGCTCCCATTTGATTGGGAAGCTCGTTCGGGCATTCATCACATTGCCCTTCACATCGGCAGTTGGCCTGATTCCTCGTATTATTGGTCATTGGATAGTATAAAATAAAAATTAGAGATTAATATCTTCAAAACATTAACATATAAAGGGTAATAAAATTAAATTAATAGGATAACATAAAAATTACATTTATCTCTTTAAGTTATAAATTTATAGTTTTTAATCTATGTTATCAATGATCTATCTACTAACCTATATTCTTATGTGATTTTTATCTTTTATAATAATGGATCATACTAATATTGGGAATTTACCAAATCATATCACTTGGGAATGTTGAACCAAGAGTATATCAAGGCTCGTTTTTATGCACTGATTCTCATTCGAGTCTAGTTCAAAGTGTTGTTTTCTGTATTTACCCCTAGATATATCTGTTCCAGAGCCACATCTACTTGTTCATATCCAGACAATGATGTATTTTCTTGATAATAAACTTATTATATACTCACCAAAATTTATGGATGTTTTTTCCTTAAGGCTTTCACTAGAGTTTTCTAATCATAATCCCAAAAATAACAAAACCTATCCTCTGATACCAACTCAACCAACCCTAGTATTTATTTCACTTTTAGACATGATTTATTACATAAACATGCACTTAATACAACCCATAAGATCAAGAGTTATAGTTTCTTTAGGGATTCGAAATATTACATGACAGCATAGTACATAAAATATAACATCTTTATTGAAAACTTTTTTACATGACCACAACATTCCTTCACACTTTTCATTGAATAGGATAACTTGAGAATATACATAAGAAAATGGTGTAAAATAAAACCTAGTAAGGGAGTAAACAAAAAATAAAATGAATAATACAATAAACATTAGGAAATAGGATTATCAAAGTATCAAAATAGAAACATGAACATAAAATCATGATATATCATGATTATCATAACATTGAAATGTTGAAACAACTTAAAACACTACATTATTAACATAATGGAATCAGGTAAACCCCTATCCCAACATGGTGGAAAAATCTTATAAAGGTATTATGTAAACCCCTATCCCAAAATGACGTATCATGATACTAAACATTACCCAATGCATTGGAGTACTATCAGGGATCACCCTTCACAAACATTCCAATCTCATGATTAAGTGTGCCACAAATATCATAAAACATGGATTCATTCAACATCATAATTTATTCTATGATAAAGGAAATTTAAATACATAAATTAATATCGATAATTAATATCTATATGTTCATAAAGGATAATATCCTTGATCGATAAATGGGCATGGTATTCACTAAATGAAGATTTTGGCATAGAAAATTGTGGTGTAATTTTGGCAGTATAACATCATTACATAGGGATTCATAATATGGGTTGATGGGAGAGAGAGGTGTCTATCATAATTTATACATGAAATGGGTAGTACGGGTATCATGTAGAAAAATATCCCATATTAGGATATGGAATTTTATATTCATAATATAAGAGAAATGCATGAATGGAAATGAGGGGAAAGAAAACCCTTACAAAATTTACCCATGGTAACAGGTGTAAATGGGAGGGATTAATGACCATGAAAGGTGTATCTAATCATTATAACATAATAATGGAAGTATGGGGAAGGTATAAAAACATACCCCATCATTTGTAGTTGAAAAATAAAATGATATATCACTATAAGGAAACTTGGATAAAATTGAGAAAGAAAGGAATGTAGGGATCCCTTAATTGGATGCGTGATCCCAAAGGATTTGGAGAGGCTTATTGGGAGCTTGTGGGTGCCTTTGGAAGACTCTAAGGAGTGTAGATAATATTTAGGACGAGCTAAAAGGTATTTTAGTGAATAGGAATGAGTGAAAGGGTGGGTATATATAGGAAATGAGGGGGAATTCATTATTATTTAGGTTTTGGAATCTACACAATAAATATTCAAAACAACAAACCTTACCATGGTTTTTTCCAATGAGGAGTGAAAAAATTAATTTATAAGGCCTAGAGTAGAATACATTAAAATAATATCCATTCTTATGTGGAGGTGAGTTGCATTTTCAAGGAAATGATTTTAAAATCATAAAATATTTTATTTATCTTGGAGGATTCACTAAGGATTTACAAAATAAATCAAATAAACATAAAATTACATTATTTTAAAGGAAAAAATAAATTTTTTCGAAGATACAATTTATAATATTTTATTACATCACTATTGGGTTATTATGATGTCAAGAAACACATTATATATTTATATGGTATTAAATTTTTAACCAAAAATTTTATTATCTCATAAAATTATGAAAAAATCCCCATTGTATAATTCTGATTTCCTGATTCCAAAAATAATATTTATTTTTTCTAAATAATTTTTAAAATATGTGAATTTTTATTTTTAAAAAAAAAATGATATTTATTGAAAATTTTCGGGTTTTGACAAAAACATTTTTGAAACCTTAATAAATATTACAATTGACTTCATAATTATTATACGATAATTTATATTAATAAAATTAATTTGATAATAATATTTACTAAAATACAAATTATTTCATAAATTCATTAATCCTTTAAAATAAATTCTTTAAAAATATACTTTGGGTGTTATCATATAAAAATAAAACCCTTATCAACCTAATTACCTAATCATTTACAGATAAGGAACTATTATAATCATCGTTTATAAGAATTTGTTTTATAATATTATTAATAATAACATTTTTTTAATATAATAATGTATATATTTCTCAATAGATCTATTTTTTACCTAGAGAAATAATTTATTAAATTCATTATTTTTAGAGGAAGACAGCTCCCAAAAAGGAATTGTTGAAATAATACTTTTATTTATAGAAGGTATTGTATAATAAACAATACCTTGTTACATTACCCTTTATAACACCATCATAATACATTAGGGTAAGGTGTGAGATGGTGAGAGACTCTTGGGGAAGCTCAGATAGCATCACCCAAGTGGTAATCTCTATTAACATGAACTTATCCCGTAGGAAATTTCATTCGAAATTAGCTTGTTGATTCTAAGCTTGGGATTGGTCATGAGTGAAGCCCAATGATGCTACCTCCTTTCCAAGATCTATCAAATTAGCTTTGTATGGCCTGATTCCTCTAGATGAAGCCATACTCTCCTTTAACTGTGTTGAAAAGATTTTTTTTAGACCTTATATTTATATAACTTGTGTTATCACTATTCAACGACTATATTATTAAAGGTAATGATACAAAACCATCATTTAAACCAAATTGGATATTATAAATCAAAGGGAGTTCATGTATTTTCTATATCCATATTACGTTATAAGAAATGGAATTTTATTCATAAATTTTCAGGTCATTATAATCATTTCCTAGGTATATCATAAGAGAATACATTAATACATTTCTTATATTAGATACAATATTGGTGGTGGCCTATTGATTTATACTATAACTCTTCTTGAGTGGCTATGACACATATATACATGATAAGATCTCAATATACATTGTATAAATTAAGTAATTGTCCTACTGATTCATCATATGGATAAATAGTCTCATGGAGATTTAGGGATTCATAGTAAAGATCTATGATGATAATAGAGCCTCTAGTACTTTTGTTTCATTTGTATGTTTATTATATACATGTGATATTGAGAATGAAATATTAGTGAGTTTGTATTTTTTGTATGATACATTACTAATGTTATAAAAATTGTTGGATCTATTTATTATTTTTCTCTTTGATTATTTATTATGTATGTTAGTTGGGTTTTTAAGTTTGTTTTCTTATAAAATATAAATGTATATTCTCTCCATAATAATAACCAATTCCCTTATTGCTATTCAATAACCTCTAGAATATTTGGAGGCATGCTGGAGGTCAAGTATCGCTCTATCTTATACACTAGAGAGTGTTCTTGGATTAGGGTGCCTCATTCATGATAAATATGAAGATAGGACCTATGGATTTATTAAATTTTGTCTTATCAACAAAATAAGGAATTAATTTTTTGTTTAATATTTTATTATGAAAAAAATACTTTTTTAGTTGTAATCATGTGAATGATCTCAATGGATGTTGAATGAATTATCATTGCAATGAAAGGGAATTGTGTGTCTTGTCTCCAAATTTATTATGGAGGACCTATAAGAAAAATAACATCAACATAACCTCTATATTGGTTTTACATATCATTGGGTGGAAGGCCTTTATAGTGATACGTTTTCTCCCTAGTAAGTAAGAGATCCATTAATAGATTAGAAAATATTTTCCCCCAATACATTTAGGGCCTCCTTCTGATGGTTAAACTTAACTGAACTCATTTTACCAATTTGATTTAATGATTATTCCCATTTATAGAATATACAAATGTGTATAAAATGCCGCTATGATCTCAACATCCATTTTTAATATGGATATTTTATTCAAGGTATTTTAGTCTATAGGAAAATAGTTATAGTAACTTTGAAATTTTCAATTGAATTAGAGTTGTGCAGTGAGACCATCGATATACCTGAATAGTTATTTCCCTCAATGAATTTTTAGAATAGTCATTTATGTAACACCCTAATATCCTAAAATAAGAAAGTTTTATTTAACAATGTATGTGACACACAACACAAAGTGTAGAAGAAAATATAACAATCTAAGACATTATGATATATTTATTTTTAAATAACTTTAATCCATTTAATATCTTTCATTACATGTAGTATTGATTTTATCTTGTATTTCATGTAGTGATTAGTTTCTTTGGTTTCTTATGTTACCCAAAAGAATATGTTTTACCGAACAACAACGTAATAATAATATTATTGTTTACTATTATAGTTATCACATAGCTGTTTGATTAGTGGATATGAATAAGATTAGAAAAAATATAAAAATACATAGTTTACACATTTTTTATTTATATATTGATTTGTAATTAGAAAATAACTAATTAAAATTAAAAGAAATATTTTCTAAATACTTTTATTTTTCTAAAACATTTATTAGTCACACTTTGGGCACATAATCTAAATTTATTTTTGAAAAATTTTATAATATTTATTTTAAAAAAATAAATATTTATTTTTCAGATATAAAAACAAAAAAAATGTATTAGTGTGAGTGTTTCTATTTTCTTAAATGTTTTATTTTTTGACGAATTCTAAGAACAACTGAATTTTAGTAGAAAAAATCCCTTTTTTCTTAAATTATTAATAATGTTAAATTATATTTTTAATTGGTTCTAAATTAACTTTATTATAATTTTAAATTAATTAATCTAAATTAGGAAATTTTAATAATCTTTATATTTATTTTTAACTAAAAAGTTTTTTAAACTTTTTAACATTTTCACTTTAAAAATCTTTCTTTCTCGCCGCATCTATGAGATTAATTTTCAATTAAATAATACCACATATGTGAGTTGAATTTGGATAAATTGATTCTATATTTTTAATAATCATAATTTTTATTATAAAATAATAACAACTTATTGATTTACCATAATGATTTCAGAATTCAGTTAAAATTAATTATTGTGATCAAGGTTAAACCAAGGTTCTTCGCAATATAGGCGCTATTATTAAAAAAAAATTTACACACACATGGTATTTTTATTTAATAATATTTTTTCATATTTATAGTAATTATATATAAATTATCTAATAAAACTAATTTTATTTTTATTTTTTAGGGTTAAATTACCTAGGTATGTAAAAATATACAAGTTACAGTTGAAAAATATAAATGGGTAAAATTTGTAAACATAAATACTAAGGAATAACATGATACAAATATTATTATATTAGATTTTTAGATGTTTTATAAAAACCTAACCAATAAAATAAATTTTTAACAAATTTTAGAGGTCCGTGAGGTATGGTAGAATTCAAAATAGTGAATATTTTTGGGTATTTAAAAACATTACACTCCTCAATTATAAAATGCCACTCACTCCCCTTACTTATTCACACATTAAAACCCATTTGGTTAAGAAAATACCAATCCAAATCACTTCCTAAATTATTCCACCATATCATAGTATCATAATTTTTCTATAAAGTAACTTTATGATATAATTAGTGAATCCTTATATCGGATACCCAAATATGAGTTAATGTACTCTACAAGCATCCTTATTTTATTTCTTTCTCCACCACATTTAATTATTATTAAAATATTATGATATATTAACCTCAAAATAAAAAATATAAATATATTTTTATATGTTATGTTAATTACCAATAATCATCTACACTTCTATAAAATGGGTTATGAAATAAGAGTTACTTTGTATAGAGAACTACTTCCTCACAAACTGATGTGGTTCTTCTTTTCATTACCAACTCTCAAGGTTTGGTATTATGATGGATATTAAGTATATATATTATATTTATAACATTTTTATATATTTTCAGTAATTATATGTTATATACCTTATTAACCTCCACTCTGTACGATGCATGATAATGTCGATCGTCTATATGGAGAACTACCACATCACGAAGCTATGTAATTCGTCTTTCATTAATGCTTTACATGGAAGGGGATAAATGTAAATTTAATGAGTATATGTTATATTAATGACATAATTATTATATTAAAGAAATATTTATCATTCTATAAATATAATATATATCATTTTATTTCTTACCTTTTCACTAAAAGATTGATGATAACGTTGTTCATATACATGTATACTGCCACCTTGATGAAGCAATCCGACTCTATTTTCATCACCAGACCATGTGGATGATATGTATATAAATCTATATATATAAAAAATTTATTATATTTATGATAATATTATATTTATTTAATGATTCAATATTAATTACACCCTTTTCATATTGATCATTCATAAATTGAGATGTTACTCATGTATATGTATGGCCTACACTCTATATGATTGTAATGTAAAAAATTTATAAAAAACGTCATTCATAATAGGTAATAAAAGTATAATAGAGGTATAAATATGATAATTATGTAAATATTATTATCTTGGAGGTTATGTATCTATATAATATACATAAGATATAGAATTTTTATAACAAAGCATGAATGAAAAAATAAGGCCATTAAAACCCGAAAGATTGAATATTATTAAATATTGTTAAGAATGGGAGGAAAAATGTTATAATAGGATAATATATTATATTATAAATATTATAATGGATATGTTATAAATTATTAACTTTTTTAAAAACAATTTACATGAGGCTAAATAATTTTCAATAAGAAGAAATAATGAGTCAAGTGTTTTTTCTCGATTTTCATTCCATTGAGACTTAATTGCTATTATGCACCAATTTAATTTTATGTGAAGGATATCAGTAAACTATGACATTTAGTATAATGATTAATAAATATTTCATGGTACTTTATTCTTCAATATGAATTATTTCATTCAAGTGGATTTGACTTGAAAAGTATCAAGTGGTAAAAAAATATTATGATATCTCACTTTTGTTTTGTGATTATTAACTTTCTCCTCAAGTAATATATTTCATGATTAGTTTTTATTGGGCATTAATTAAATATAAATATTATTTTATAATGGATATTATTATTTCCTAAATATTATACCTTTTTAAGAATATGATTTACATTATAATATTAACTTGGGAAATATTGATAAATATGTATCCTTTACTCAATACAGATATTTGCTAATAAAGAATATTGACTTATGAATTAAATTAAATATTATATATTTTAGGAATGATTTGGACCTATAGTGATGGGTGGGACTCAGTATAATATATCCCCTAGATACAATTTTTGGTATCATGAGACAAATTAAATTGTCCAAATTAAACAGGTTTCTACCTGTAATATGTAAAATGTATTGTAAATGTTCTAGATAGAAGAAGATGATTACTAAGATATTGGAGTCTAATAATTAATAATTTCCTTCAATAATATTTCTATTATTATTATTATTCAAAATATTTAAACTTATATTATTTCTTCATGCGTTTTCTTTTTAATTTATTGATTAAATGTTGTGTGTTTTCAGTTATTTACCTAGCCATATTGAGTGTTCCTTATCCAGATATTTTAATGGAATGTGTGCTCATTAATTTCCCTTTCCCTATTGATTATGATTATTGACTTATGATAGATTCTATTTTACTTAACCCTTATTGATCATTTTAATTCACTCTTATTTTATTCCCTTTACCTCTGATTCTAGATAGTTTACTATGACTGATATGCAGGGATATTCTAGATGGACTAAAATTAATCATGAAAAAACAAATTGTTTGAATTTTTTTATTCAAGTGTAATATATGACTAAATTATTTTTCTATATTACAATGATAACTAAAAAATTGGTCCTTTAGGATGTTATTACATTTATCTTATTCTAATGTAATTAAGAAAGACATCAGCACTCAGATACTAGGGATCAAGTCTCTATAGTTGGTATCATAGAATGATTAGTAGAAACTTTGGGAAAATTATTTAGGATAATAATGTTTAGAGAACATAACCATATAATATAAATTGAAGATATGTATAGAAAAAAGTCATATGGTTTTGGTAAGGAATATATTATATGGTATTTCCTTACAATACATATTTTTATGGATACTATAATGTGATTTGATTTTGTAAAATATGTACCTGGGGCTAATAACTCCATAGAGGGTGCATTGTCTATGACCCGATAATAACATAGTGTATGAAATCATTCCTTACTATGGAATTTTTTTAACACACTTGGTCGATATTCTTAGAATAATTTATATTTTATTTACAAACTATAATGAAGTATTTAAAAAAGAGATATCCCCAAATAACTATATTTATGAATATGAGATTATATATGTATAAAATTTTAAATTTATGTTATATATTTCACTAATTTTGGGATTATATTTTTTTCATAATGATATGATCTAATCTACTGTATTGCATCATTTAAATATGGCTCTTGTGGATGGAATGGAAACCACATCATTCCACGTAATATATAGTGTAATACTGATCTTTTTTTGAAGGGTTTAAACCAATAATTAGAAGTAACTAGTCTCCCACATATTATCAAAATATGACGACATGGTATCATGTTCTATAAATGAAGAAAAATTATTCTCTATGTATTATGACTTTATAGGAAAATGAGATAGTAAGAGAAACACATTTAAAAGCATGGATAAATTAAAGAAGAGAAAGAAGTATTTTCCAACATGTAATAATTTTGGAAATAAACACCTTCATAATTTCTTAAAAGGAATGGGATTTTTCTACAAGTTTAGAGTGAAAGGACACTTTTCTTTTGACTTCAATGGTATTAAATATGTTTTCAATGTACAATTCTTCAACTTCAAGGAGATCGGACAATACGTAAATCAATTCCTCAAGCATCAAAATAATATACCTCAAATGATGTTAATGGATCATGATCAAGATCATACTAGTACCATGTATGAAGTTGAATGATTAATGTTCCTATTTTTGGGTTCATGAATTATGTAAATTCAGTATTTTACCATTTTTTGTCATCTATAAAAATAATTAAATTTTTAAGGAGTGTACAACTGTACTTTTTCATAAAGTATTTGAAAGCATATGTTGAATGATACCAATGAAAAAAATTAACTACTGTAAAGTTGAACATATAATTTAATAAATTATCACCATTAATATGTTTCCAATATTAATCTAATGATGATGGGATGAAGAGATTATTGATATGGATAAATTGAGATTGATCATACTACATAGATCAGAGCTAATTAATGATTCATTGACAACGTGTTTTATACTATTATTTTTGGAGTTCACAAATTTTTTTGATATAAGTATTATATCCAATAATAAATGTTTTATTTAAGAAATAATGAATCCTGCAAGTTTTCAATAAGGATTTATGGACATTCATGTTTTTACCATGATTCAGTAGAATAATGAGGAAGGTATTAACATGTTTGGTATGTGATGATCAAGAGATAGTTCATATTGTTTAAGGTATTAATAGTATTTTCATTTGTGAAATCATTATTTAGTATTTTATCTTGACCATTTCAAAGGGTTATATGGATGACCATTTATGAAATGGTTTAAGATTAATGTCTGCGGATGATTAGTGATTAGTTAATTGAATAAATTTTTTAACCATACTGGGTATTAAAAATAGTTAGGGACATATATAAAGACTTTTTTATGTATCCTCAAAGATGTTCAAATTTAGTTTTAGTGCTTTTGGAATAAAAAATTCCTTTTTTTGATATTTTTTTTCATAGAGTAAAGGTTTAATTAAAAATTGATCAAATCATATCTAAAGGATAAAATTGGTATTATAAATTACAAACATGTCAGGTATGTTTATATCCTTATATTCGTAGACAATAAAATAATTCCTCAAAATTTTTAAAAGGATCTTTGAAAAAATATCTTATTACCATCATACCCAAAGATATTATGTCTATTAGATCATCGTTGATATTGTATTTTAATCCCTTAACATTCAATTGATCATTCACTATATTTTTATCAACTTAATTTATCACTCTACGAAATTATTTAAGCATTTATTTTATTTATAAATTTTCACTTTCCACTAATGGTCTTCTATATAGAGGCATAATTATGTAGTATTTCATATGACCATTGTACATACTTTTTTATCTTATTAAGAGGATGTTTTATTATCCCTTTTATGATGTGGGTTTCTCAAAAATGAAAGTTTCAAATATCAAACCATGATTTACCATGATAATTTTTAAATTGCGAAGACAAAATTTATTTAATCTATAGAGAACATAACACACAAAGACATTAAAATAAGAACATTGTATTTAATAATGAATGTGATAAGAAACACAAAACAGAGAGGAAAATATAACACCATGAGAAATTATGATGTATTTACTTTTAAATAAATTCAATATATTAATTATATTTCATTACATGAAACACTTATTTAATCTTTTCTTACATGAAACTATGAGTATCATTGATAGGTTGTGTTACGTAGAAGACTGTGTTTTACTGAACAACAATATAATTTTAATATTATTATTTATTTTGATAGTTATATCCTTTTCAATGGAATGATGAACATTAATTGAATTAGATGAATGATCAAAATTTATATTTTAATCATGTTTATTAATTATCTATATATTAGTAATGAAATAATTTTCACTTAAAATAAAAAAATCTGAAAAAATGTTTATTTCTTTTGACGGATAAGTTGTGCTTTTAGTGAATAATTTAAAATTAATTTTTAAAACGTTTATATATATTTTCATGAAAATATAAACTACATTTATAAAATGTGAACACCAATATTAAGTAAGGGTGAATTTTTTTTTTTCTGAGAAGTTTCATTTTTTTGATGAATATTGATAATATATTAAATTTTATTTGAAGACGTCAATTTTTGATTAAATTATTTGTGAGGATAAATTATACATTGAGTTTAATTAAATATAAAATTAGTAAAATTTTATGTCAATTAATCCAATTAAGTTCATTTTAATAACATTAATTTTAAATTTTTATATAAAAAAACTGCGAACATCTGAACATTTTCACTTTGAGAAACTCACTTTCACCTCGCGTCTGCGGGATTAATTTAAAATTAAATTATTCCTATTTTATAAGTTTCATTTTTCCAAATTTTTTATATATTATGAATCATAATATTTTAATTTATATAATAAGGTAAAATTGATTTTTGAAAATAATGAATAGAGAAAACAATTAAAATTAATTTCAACAATTAAGGTTACAGTGGGGTTTTACACAATGTGCATGTTTATGTGAAAATTAATTTTACACATATATTGTATTTTTATTTAATAAATTATACTACATATTAAAATAATTAAATCTATATTATCTTATAAAACTCATTTTTATTGTAGTATTAATGGTTAAATTACCTTCGTAAATATAAACATACATGTTACCATGATTAAAACTAAAATGGTAAAATTGAGTGAACATAAATAATAATAAATAAAATTAAAAAAATGTGTTTTTACTAAATAAAACATAACCATCATTATTAATCAATATTTTGGGAACATATAGTATGGGGTATCACTAAATAGTGAATACTTTTGGGTATTTAAAAAATTGATAGTCTTCCTCAATTATAATAGGGAACTCACTCACCTAACCTCTTTGCAACCTAAAAAATTCATGGTTCTCCCAATACATGACAAATTAAATTCCCAAATTACCTCCCCTCTTCTTATAATACTTATTTTTTTTATAAATACAACGTAGGATGGAATTACTAAAAAACTAAGGATGATACCCGAAGAAGATGTAATGTTCGTCAACGAGCATTTTTATTTTATTTATTTATCTACCCCCTTAAATTATAATTAAAATGTGATGATATAATGAAATGAGTGTATTTTAATTTATTTTATTATTTTATTTTAATTACCTAAAACCCTATCATATTCCATCAAATGGGTTTCAAAATCATTGTTTGTGTGTTTCTTGGATTACTGCCTCACTAATCAATGTCACTTGTTCGTCCATTTACACGCTTAAATGGTTGGTTATTATGATGGATATAAAGTATATACATGATATTTAAAACAAAATTATACCTTTTGAGTCATTTTATAATATATTATTTTCTATCTTCCATTCTATAGGAGGCACGATAACATCGCTTGTGCGTATAGTGGACTACCACCTCACAAAGTGATGAGATTCGTCATTCACAAACGGTTTACATGGAAGGTGATAAGGGTAAATTTACTGATTATATGGGATATGAAAGAAATAATTATGATATTACAAAAATATTTATCATTTTTAAAAGATAATATAAATCATTTTATTTCATACATTTTCACTAAATTAAAAAATATAATGTTGTTTGTGTGTGTGCGGACTACCGCCTTGGAGAAGCAATGTGGATCCCTTTTAATCACCACAAAAAAAGATGACACATATAAGTACACTTAAAATAACAATCTATTTATTTTATTATTATCATTATATAACAATAAAATTTTACGTAACTCTTTTTTAGAATGATCATTGAAAAATAAAAATGTTACTAAAACGTACATACAGCCTACCATCTCCAAGATCGTAACGTACTGAATTTCTTGAAAAAATCATTAATTTTTTTTCCTAAAAGTATTTATTATTTATAAATATGAAAATTATTTCATTATTATTATATTTTATATGATGTAAATATATAATATACACAATAACTAAGTCATTCGTAAAAAATGACTAATGAGAAAACAAGTTAATTGACACCTAAAACAATGAAAATAATGAAATATTGTTAACAGACAGGTGATAACATGTTATTAGAGGATAATATATGATATTATAAATATTATTATGGTTTTGGTATAAATTAATAACATTTTCAAATCCATTATACCATATAATAATTCACATTCATCTAAAATAATTCATGAGGTAAGGTATTTCATTTCCATTTACATTCCATTACGACTTATTTGTTATTATTCATAATTCCCCATTGACATGTAATATCATGATTCATTAATAATTTATGTTATTTTAGTTTTCACTTTATATTATTTTATCCAAGGGGATTTTAATAGAACATTAACATGTGGTTAAATTTATTTTTCAATCTCACTTTCTTTTGTGATTGTTAACTTTCAATTGAAGAAATATATTTCTTAATCATTTTTCATTGGTAATTAAATAAAATATCTATTTTCTATATAATACATAAGTAAATTTCATAAACTATATACCATTTTTATATACATTTTTTACATTAAACTAATAACTAGGGAAATGACGATAAATCTACATCCTATACTCATTTCGGATAACTCATGATAAGGAATATTGATTTATAAATTAAATCGATTATTTTAAATTTTAGGAATGCTTTAGTCATCCAGATATTGGGTGGGAATGGTATAATATATCTCCTCAATGCATTGGTAGGTCTCATGAGATATATTAACTTATACAAATTAAATAGTATTCTATGTATATTATTTAAACTTTCCTATAAAAGTACTTAACAGTAGAGGTATCACGAATCCTGAGATCATGGTGTCCCAAAATTAAGCATTTTTTATTAGGATTTTAGTTAATATATGCTTGATATTTACACTATGATAATATCTCTGGATATATTTTATTTTCAATTTATTAATTAAATGGAATGTGTTTTTAGTTATTTACCATTCCATATTGATTATTCTATATCCAGTTATTTAAATAGAATGTGTGATAAAAAACATAACTTGACATAATTATTTTGTGTATTTATTAAAAATATCATTTATTTTACCTAACTCTTACTAAGAATTTGATATCACAATTTTTTCCCTTTCCCTAACAATCCAAGTTGTTTTTATGAAAGATATCCTGGGATATGTTAGATGTAATAAATCTGTTCTTGAAAAATAGTATGTTTTTATTTTGGTATTCAAATGTAATGTAACACTAAAGTATGTATCCATTTTTTTAATAATGATTATATATTCATTCTTTTAGGATGTTATTCCTCATATGTTATTCCAATTTATTAATGTAACACACTAGCATCGGTATACTGAGGTCAGGATCACTCGAATTTTTATTCAAGAAACATTTTTATCATTCATTAATAGATGATGGATGATATAATTATCTAACTCCAAGGGAAGACTACAAGAAATTTTTTTATAAGGTTCACCTACCGTTAGTGGAACGGTCGTGATGGGGATCATTTTTTTCTCATCCATTCTAAATTCGAATAAGACTTCTATAAAGTTGGAATTATTCCATTTTGATGGTATTACAACAGCCTATGTTGAATATTGGGTATCTGAGACATTAGGTAGGTGAAAATTTCCTTTATATCCTTAGAGTTGATGTGGTAATGTAATTTGAAGTGATAATATACGTTTGGGGACTAATCTTCTGGTGGTTTATAGGAGTCATATATAGCATGTCATTGTCCCTAGTTTGGTTAGGGTTCATGATTACTAATGTGGTATAAACTATAAAATCCATTTTGATTCTATACAGAATTTAAAAAACAAGAAACCTATAAATGAAATATAAAAACTGGGAATTCATGGTCATGAATGTTTTTCAATTTGTAAATTAATTTACTTTTATTTCACTATTTTAAAAAAAATCCCATTTTTATAGTACTTTTGTTAATTTTACTATGGAAAAAATTTTAAAATTGAGGGGATATAAGCTTAAACCATCCCAAAAATGAAATTTTTATATTTTCTTGGGCACTATTATAAAATTTAGAAAATTAATAAAATCCATTATTGTAAAAATATTGAATTCTTTTTTGTAAACGTTATTGATTAACACTTTGAGTTTATTTAAATAACATATATTGTTTTATTTATTATCCGTTATTAATTAATTTTAATATAATTTAATTCTATATAAAAAATTATTTGGGTTTAAAGCCATCCAATATTTCATATGTGAAGTAAGGTGTTATAAAAAATGATTGTTTTTATTAGAGGGGACTCCTGCGTATCCCTATGAATGAAATCAAAACTCACATAGTTTAGTACCAAATAATGAAACCCACTGTACATTTTATGTTAATGTGAAAAGGATTAATTAACTACCATTATGTTATTACATATAAAATATGTTGTTATTTTTATTTTAATAAAATAAGAACCATCGTGTGAATTTTAAGGTTATTCAGAAAAGACTTTTTTGTCTTTTAAATAATGTCATGTGACTAGGACTACAAAAATGTGTTGGAATTATGGATGATAGATTATTTTTGTGGTGTCTTAATAAATGGTGGAAATGAGGGGAGTTATAATGTAATGATAACCCATTTTTAAACATGGAACATCGACTGGACACAAGGGATGTTTTCCAATAAATAGTATCCAAGATGGGTATCTTTGGATATGGGATTTTCCACTATATTTATTGAGTGGAGGGACCCAAATTTTCAATGAATTTCATGATTGAAAAAATATAGAGTATCTATAGTAGGGGAAAGAATATATAGGGGGACATATTCTATAAGATATAATATTCCAATTATTAAATGAATGCATGGGCATAATAGCTGCAAGAATATAAAAAATGACACAATTTTTCACATTATGTAGCCATGGTCTGTGGATGGGAAATGTAAGGGTTTTAAGGGTTAGTCCTGGGTTAAAGGATGCTAAGGAGTTCACTGAAGATTATTATGTGAAACTGTGGAGCTTATCCTATGTATGTTAAATGGGAGAGTAGGGAGACAATGTTTCCCCTGAAGGGTTGGTGTAACCTACTTTCATTTTATTGACCTTGGTTCCCTGTAATTTCTCCCTTATTTCTTGATGGCCATCTCAATAGGTGTATTCGCCTTGTTTATTATATGATTAAGGTGAAGTTTCCTTAATGTATGGATCATTGTATAAAACCATCAAACAAATGAAATTCCATTAATATTTATACCTTTAACTTATAATTTGATTCATCAATCAACTACAAGATTTAATAGAGTCGAAGGGATCTAAAACATGGTATTTGTATATGCTCTAGTTTTTAATCATCTCTTATATCTCTTTATGAAATAATTTTTTAAGCAAAATGGGTCATGTTTTAAGAAATATTATCATAGTAACTAGGGTTTATTCACTAACGACCTCAAGGGACTGGACCTATAAATGATATATTTGTCATTAGAGTGTAGTCATGGATTTGAGAGTAGAGGCATGGGAACACATGGGGTGTTCATGGAAAAATGGTTTCGATACATCGGTGTGTTCTAGATAACTAGTGATTTTGTTTATAAGCAAGAATTTTGGCATTGATGTGGGGAAAACAAATTGGTTGAAAAGAAAATGTACACGGAATATTACATGTGTTACATACATTCATTATATTAAGTAATTTTTAGAATTATTTTGTTTATTTTTTATGGGTAAATTAATAAATTTAATTGGAACCAATATTTATATTTCTAATTTTTATGTTATATAAAATGAAATAAATTCTTAATATTGTTGATCAAAATGTAAAATAGATCATTATATTTGGTTTAAATCTACTTATATCATTTTTATGTGACATAATCATAAGTGATGATAGCTATTTTTGGAATCAAATATGTTATATTCTTCATTTATTGACATTAAAAATCACATAAAGATGTTAGGATATAATATGAAATGAAATATATAATATCAATTTCAAATTTCCTATCTTAAAATAGAGTAAAATCATGGATAATACTATTATATTCTCACAACATATTATATTTATTTCTTGAGTTATGAAATTTTAAATTATTTACAATATCCGTTATTATTCTAAATGATATGTCTATTGAACATACACTTAACCTATCATGAAGGTTTATTTATTTATACTATTGAATTTTTTATTCATTAATCCACCATATTAATTATTAATTTCAATCTATCGATGACCATTCTCAACTTCCATCTTCTATAACATAACAAAAATGAAATAATTTAAATTAGAATGTTACATTATAATAAAAATTAAAAAAATATGTAAATTAACTATCAATTTTTATTCTATTAATACTTCAAACAATATAAAAAACATTTTTAATTTCATAATTTCCCTTATATTATGAAATTTATATTAATTAAAACCAATATTTATGTAATATTCCGAGTTTTGTTATGGTTGATATTTTCAGTTGGATTTTAGTTTTTCATCTAATGGCCTTGAAAATATAAAATCTATTATTGAAATTTTATTTTGAGAGTTTAAAAACATTATATTATTTTTTTATCAGTTTTAAGTCTCGAACGGTGTATCGGGTGGTTGGTTGAGTTTTAGGAGCTTTGGGCTTCAAAGGTTCGATTTTCGGAGAAGCCGAGAGGGGTACACAGTTAGACCCTGGTTAGTGGAAACAATGCATCCAAAATCATGTGTCATATTTGTACAGGTACGTGGATTTATGAAAATATGAAACATTGTATGGGAAAACATGTTACTTTTTGAAGGCATATTGAGGGACTACACACAGTTAGTGCACAGTTTGTCTAATCATGTGTCGCAACCATGTGATTTGTGCTTTGGGGATAGTGAGACCTATATGGTGGGAACGTTGTTAGAATAACCATGTGGATAAACCTTATGTACTTTTAAAGGGTTATATAAATTACCTTTCTTCGCATACTGTATTTTAATAAAAAATTCTTTGTCCTCCCTCAATTAGACAATTGTTGCCCTAGGTGGTAGATCTCCTCTCCTCCTCCCCTAGGTTTGATGGTATATCCTTCATTCAAACTCTAAATTGAACACCTTAAGTAATGTTTGATATTCACTAGTTATTCTATCATTCCTCTAAATTATTTTACCCATTTATCTTTCTGTTCTGGATGATATTTCAATGTAAGATCATATGCCTAGTTTTCTGAGTGTTTTTTCATTTATTCAATTTCTCTCATTCCAGATCATATAAAATTTTAAAATTGGATGAATGATACTTATTTGTAATGACTTAAGTGGACTATATTATTTTCGTCCAATGTATCATTCTTTATAAAATTTATCATTGTACCTCATGAAGGACTTCCAACACATTGCTCCTAAAATATGAAATTCCTTAAATTGGTCACGTAGACATTATTTAAACTTACAATGATACCCATATTCATGGTTGGAGGTGCTTAACACAACCCAAACTATCCCCATGGTTGGGTTCGATTATATTCATTAATATACATTTTTTTTATGAAAAAGTACCAATAAGGGTTGTTTGGTTTTTCATTGACTAATATCATGACCAAATGTTTACATTAATGTGTAAATGAATTTTGAATTGTAATGTCGACTACACATGGCCCTGCATATTTTACATAGGGTATATTTGGAATTATTAAATGAATGGAATTGTTCTAAATCATGTGTTTAATCATGAAACTATTTATGACATGCAAATGGATGGATAAATTAATGATCAGAATGAATCACGAGGTGTGTAATGGACATTCCACATTGAGATTATCTATGTATTAATTGATAACTGGTTTGAGAACAATACCTTTACGTATGTTAATTTATTAATTATAATTACTTATAGTATTATTATTATATCATGGATATTAGTTTTTTGTGGTACAGATAAAAGAAGTGTTGGATATGATGTGCCACGCTCCCATAATGTGAGACATTGGGTATAACATCATTTTTCATTTATTGAGTCATTTGGTATGGTGTTTAGTGAACTTAATTGAACAACTGGGTAGATATTTCAATACCATTTATTGAGAAATTTATTTTTGAGTCCCTTATCATCTATTGAGACATTAGACATTGATTTTGTTACCATTTGTTGAGACATTATTCATAGAGACCATTCTCATTAACTGATACATTGGGAATGATATCCCTTGTCATTTATTTATACATTGTTCATGGAATCCCTTATCATTAATTGAGACTATTTGGCATGTAATACCTTATTATTCATCTAAAACTACTATTCATGACATATGTTATTTAAAATATGAGACCCTTCTTATGTTCTTATTATTACTTAGATTCAGTGGTTTTATGCCTTGGAGCCTTGCCGATGAATGTACATATTTTAATATATTGGATTAAATATATGATCATATATACAAAATGGGACATGTTCAAAAATATTCTATCTTAAGCTGATGTAGTTATGGTTGGATAGATTTCATTTATGGAACTTGAGCTAACATGGCCAAAGTAATTATCTAATTCTTTATTTCATATACCTCTACATTACACAATTTTTTTATCATGGACTTTATTACATTAAACGTTATTAGTGTTGGCCTACTGAGTTTATCTCACATGCTGTTTTGGCCGTCAATTAGTACACATAGAGTTATCTTGGTTGTAGGTTAGGAACAAGTTTATTCATTACTCTCTTTTTTAATATAGGATTGGACTAGACATGGGATCTTGGGGGTGATAATCAATCATGTATTATATCGACCATCAGGAGTTATATTAATTTATTTTTTAATTTTTATTTTTCAAATTAGTCTTGATTCACATATCTATTATATGCATGAAAATTTTCATTTATCAAATTACATTGTCATTCATGGTTATTTATTTGAAATTTCAAAGATATATGTTTATGATTACAACTGGTGCTTCAATTAAATCTTTTTCTTCCTCATTTTTTTTATTCTATTGTATTTATTTATGATCTAAATGGTATAGTATACCCATTGTACCACCATTATACCCTCAAATATAGTTTGAAGCCCGTTGCATATTGGGGGTTGTGGGAATGAGGCCACGTAGCATATCTGCTGAGGGAACCAATTTAGAGACTCAAAGGTAGGGAAATTAAAAATAGAGTCATGGATTCTACTTCCTTTTTATTATCATTTGGTATGGTATAAAGAAGACTATGAACATGTCACCAAGTGGTAAAAATCCCTTTTCTAGGTCCATCCAACAAATTAATAGTGGAAAAAGAATGTCCCCATGAATGGGATTATTATGTCTACTATTATTATGAAATTTCATTATTATTTAACCTCAGGTAACTTATTTTGAACCTCTTTTGGTTATTGGTTAATGGGATTTACCTCTTTCTCATGTATGGAATAAGTGAGGTGTATTCATGCCTAATTATAAGAACATAGAGATTCACATTATGTAAAATTATTGTGATATATAGGTTTCACTACATTACTTCCTGATACGTATTGGAGGTTTCTTATGTGATATTTCAGAATAATTATATTTATCCTATGATTTTTAGATTATAGTCTTGTTTATTGTATTAATTTCATTATGATAGCATTACTTGTAATAATTATAATAAAATAATTATTTATTAAAGTGTCTTTATTAGTCTAAATGGTCTTTTCCCATATAGATTGATAGAGGAATATTAATTAACCAATTATGACATGTTTGATCCCTGATAAATTGAATTCATTAGATGGAACATTACTGTCTATGATTAAACGGGTTTCAATAACAATTTATGAAGTGTGTGGGACTTTATAAATTGTTAAAGGTAACCCAAATAATCAAACAATCATATATATCCTTTTTATACGTAGATAAAAAAGGTATAAACCTGGTTACAGTTACATGAATGTAAAATTTATATTATAAAGGAAATTACCTTTATAACTTAGAAATTTTAGTTCCTCTTATGGTAATGTTGTATCAGTATACAATTTTTCAAAATCTTACTCATAAAATGATTTTGTTTCTTATTGATCATATACTTGACTTGAATCGAGTAGGTAGGTAATTGTGCTTCTTGTTTGTGAGATAAATTGGGCATAACCTTAGTATGTTGTACTTGATGAAATATTATCATATGATAAACCCGTTTTGGACTTAACTAATCATTAATAAAACAACTACTAGTGGGATGTACTTAAATAGATCCAGGTTGGAATGAAGGGACCCTCGTAGGTCACAATTACTATTATATGTCTATGTGACTGAACTCAGGGGGTGTTCTTGTGATATATAGGGATGATTATTTAATGTGTCATCAACCACTTATGTAATTTATGTATAAATTTATGGTTCCATCTTCCTAATACAATTCCCTATAAAATTATAAAAAACCATTATATTTTATTTAGATTTGTGTATTATGAAGCATTGGTTAATTAATATACCAATTACAAAAATAAATAGTGTTTTCATCTATAGCATAGACTTGAAATTTTATTTAACCAAGCACAGTTGTGAGAATTTATGGATAAAAATGGGTTAAAAGGACATCATGTTATGATTTCCCTATAATGTTGCATGATTCAAGCTAAATAAAGGTGTAAGTGCAATTTATCTTGATAAATGGTACTTGATATTAATATTATATGAACTTATTTAAATGTTTTAATAAATGATAATCGATTAAATGTATTAAAATGGTAACTATTACTGATGTTGATAAAAAAACTCAAGTGTAAGGGTTGGATTCTGTTTTCCCTGAGATATTCCTCGAAAGGAGATGTGAGTGTTTCCTGTAGGTCTTAGTGGGATTATTAACTATCATTTCCTCAACCTAATGGATATAAAGTAGATCCTAGTGACCTTTTAGGCATGAACCTTGGTTTAAAATTAATGCCTTCTATTAAAATAAGAGTTATATAATCATAGTAGCACTCTTGTAAATGGAAAATTGTACACCTTTGATTCAATTTTCTATAAATGGTAGGTTTTGTTTATTTGGTCCAATTGAGTTGGGTAGGACTCTTAGAATATTAAATGATATCCCTTGGTAAGTTGGTGGTTTTATGATAATTTTATCTTGCAGAGGGTATTCCAATATATGAATACACATCAACTGTTATCTCCTTATTATTTTCATGTTGACGTTGTGACCCTCTATGGAGCACTCACCTATGACGATTCTCATAAAGGAATGGGACCTAGTAGGCTGATGTTGGGATGGTGGTGCTCTTATTCCTATGTGTGAAGGCTTTAACCCTTGTAGGTGGTGATATCATTACTTAATTCAATTTTAAAAAATTTAGAGGGAGATTATAGGAGTGTTGGATATAATCTGATAGATAACCATATATGGTATATAGTTCTCTTTCGAGAGACCGTTGGGAAAGGGGGTGGACCTAGTGGACCTATTTTGAGACATACTTAGTAGGGATTGCGGGAGATTTAGAATCCCTTATATTTGAATCAGATTCTCATTAGTCAAAAATGTTTTTCTAATTGAGGGAAACCTGTGAGAGTGGCTGGCCCAGGTATAACATTTTCTATAAAGAATATGAACTTCCCTTTATGATCATTTTTAATATGATATATGGTGGGTATTTATGTTTTTTAATATATGCATGGTGATTCCCGTAGTGTTCAAGGAAGCACTTAAGGAGCTTGGGTATTGAGAATCACATTAATGGGAATGAATGTTTGGATGCATGGCCTATTTAACCCATGTGTGTTTGTGTTTGAGGCTTGTACTTTTAAAATGCGTTTATATGGCTGGTGGTCATAGATAAATTATATAATAGAAAGATGATTGAGTTTTAAGAGAATATCCAAGGAAGATTTAGATTTGTTAAAATTTATTTTCAATGTAGAACTATTTCCCTGACCTTGTTGATGAGTAACATGTAGGATAATGTGTGATGTCTAGAATCGATAGATACATGATGTACACCCACAAAATATTGAATGATTAGTCCACCCAAGTTGAGTGTACTGAATAATTAATATGGAATGTAAAAAATGGATGGGTGTGCGATATAGATAAATGGTTTCAAGAAAATTTTATGGTTTGTAGAAGTGTGACTCTATGTTTTGATAAAACTAAAGGAATTATTGTTTGATGAGGGATAACATGACAATAAACAAGTTCTCCTAAGGCTTTTGACCAATGGGTTGACTTTAGGACACATTTTTTGTTTATGTGGTGTCAGGGGTTGGTAAAAGAAAAATATGTATTTTTTATGTGAGCATGTATTGGGAGGTGTTATATGTGCCTATCAATGGAATATTAGTGTAATTATATTTTGAGGTGATCAATCCCAATATATTGACATCATCCTATATACATTGATATTGAGTAATCTATTCACTAATCTACCAAACTATCATTTTTATGGTTATGTGATGATAATATTTAGTATTTTCTCTAGAAGATAAGTTTTAAAGTAATCCATATTGTGTGTTTTAGACCATTGGAAGTTTGAGGCGGTGAACCTATTTATTACCTAAAATGCTTATAATTCATTGGAACTATCCCCATGAAGCAAGAACTGGTGAAGTGTGATGTTTTCCATAATTATTAGGAGTGATAATAGTCTTATCCATTCCATTTTTTGTGTATGATATGGGAAGTGAATGAGAGATTGTATTCTGAAATCATTTTTTAATGAAATTAAAGTACGCTCCTAAGGTTGTTAGTCGGACATCATTCAATGATGGGTGACAATAGGTGGATGGTGATTGGTTCTTAATACCATCCATTGGATTTTCCTTCTAGATATTTCATGTCATTGGATTAACAAAACAATATATGTCTTGGTTTATAGGTATGTGTTATGTACATGTTTTGGAATAGACTCAAGTGATGTCGGTATGTGGGAATTATGCGAAGAATATATTTTATTGATCTAATGGTATGATGATGTGTATATCAGTGCAGGAGCTATAACAAGATGATGGCTTTTATCTATACATTATTCATATAGGAGATGTTAATAGGAGTCAATTATGGTAATTGGTGAGTGTGATTATAATGACCTTGGTACGCCTTGGGTCATAGGCCTTAGATTCTATTTATGGTGACTAGTTGGCTGTTGAAGCTAGTTTTTTCAATGATAGTTGACTTGAAGTGGTTCAACTTGCGTTTCCTCTAATTTTTTTATGTGGCTAGTTAGAAACCACATCAGACACGTTCCTAGGATTAGATAGGTATAGTTTAATGGTTGGTCATGTCTTTTCAATGAAAATATATTGTGACCAGGATAGTTGGTATTTTAGAGTTTAACATTTTTTTTAAATTTATAGACATGATAGGGGTGTCTCCAGGACACTAAGGGCATATTCCAAAAGGAAATTCCAAAGGTGGGAGTATCATGAATCAGAATTACCCAATACATGCTTGAACCTATGGTGGGTAGTGACATATTCTGGTTTATAAAATAGATGATTATGTGATCATGTCATTGGTTACATGATCTTAAGTAATCACTTTCATAACTTTTCATTTTTTATTATGAGTGTTGTCTCTAGTTTTGAGAGATTTTGGTTATTTATGTTTAAAATGTATCTCTGAGTTGTATTGGGAGATTGGAAATGAAACCCGACAATTTGAGAAAAATTAAATACCCATGTAGGTCGGGTTATGTTTTAATTTATTTACCAAGGATTCTTGGTGATGATAAGTTCAAATGTGGGGAGGTTGTAACATCCCAATATTTAGACTGGTTGAATCTTCCATATGGGTTTGAGTTTTTTGGTTGGTGGATGGGACAAATTGAAAAATGAGATTTTAAATGTAATTCTGAGAGTGGGAACACATGAGACTGTTTTTTAGGTAGTTTTGATGGACCAAAATGTTACTTAATAGATTGATTGAGATTTATGTTATTTTTCCTTTGAAGGCACGTTTTTTAGAGAAACAAATAGGGGCACATAATTGATGCATAGTTAGTGGTAACTATTAAGAGTAAACCATGTAGCCTATTATTAAAGGGAAATGGACTGCTGAAACTAGGTGAAACCTCATGGAAAACCATGTGACATTATGGATGTGTGCATAAGGACCATTCATGGTTGAAACATGGTTTTTTAACTATGTACATAAACAATGAGAACCGTGGTGTGTGGACAGCGAGACTCACATGATTGGAATGTGGTTAGCCAAACTATGTGACCCTTTTAATGGGTCTGGAAATTACCATTTTCCCCTCTCCTATTTTAAAACCAAATCTCTTTCTCCTCTCTCATTTTTTTATTTGCGGCCATTCAGGGGATATCTCCTCTCCTCCTCCCCCTCCTCTTTGATAGATGGTTGCTCATTAATTTTCACTCATATGTGAAAGAAATCAGTCATGTTCTATTTCACCTAGTGAATCTATAGTTACCCTTTCTTCTTTTCACCTTTTTTATTTACATACCATATGTTATTTCCATGTGTGCTCATAAACTCAATTTTCATGGTTTTTTTCTATTTCATTGAATTATCCCTTTCTATATCAGATCAAGTTGTGATATTAGATAGGTGAAGCTTACATGGTATGATTTATGTGGTATATAATCTTTTACCTCAATGTAGCATCATTTATAAAATGTTTCACCATGATTCATGCCATACTTCCAATGAATTTCTATTAAATATGAAATGACATAAATTGATCACATATATATTATTTAGAAATTATATGATACCCTTATACAAGTTTGGAGTTGATGACATCAACCCAAACCACCCCCATTAGTGGATTTGATCATGTTCCTTGATGACATTCTATCTGTATGACCAAAACAACACTAGGGTGTGTTTAGTTTATCCTTGATCAATGTAGTGACAAAATAATTACATTAAGGTGAAAATGAATTGTAAATTGGAATATGGATTAAACTTTTACCATCCTATTTACTTATTTGATATATGTAATTAATAAATGAATTATTTTTTTTAAGAATATATTTCTATATGACCCTCTTTATGACATGAAAATGTGTTGAAAAATGAAACGATCATGATAAATAATGTTGTGTGGAATGGAATTTCCTCATGGGATTATTTATATCTTAAATCTTATTTGGTTGGAGAATAATTTCAGGAATTAAATTAAAGTATTAATGATAATTCCGTATTTTAAAATTACTATATCATGGATAGAGGTTGTAATGAAATCGTTGAGGGAGATGTTAAACATGAATATTCACACTCCTTTTAAAGGAGACATTAGGAATGGAATCCCTTATAATTTATTAGGTTATTGGTGATGGTGTCCCTAATAATTTATTAAGAAATTTGGCATGGAATCCCATACCATTTATTGAGAGATTGGGCATAACATCCCTTTCAAATTATTGATACATTGGGTGTGGAACCCCTGTCATTTACTAAGACAATAGCCATTGTGTCCCCAATAATTTTTAAAGACATTGGTAATGGTGTCCCTTATAATTTATTAATATATTAGTAATGGGGTCCCATATAATTTATTTATACATTGGTAATGGTGTTTTTATCATTCATTGAGTCTATTAGGCATGGCATCCCTTGTTATTCATCTAAAAATTCTGGACATGACATGCCTTATTTAAAATATGAGACCCATCTAATTTTATAATTATTAATTGGATTCATTGGTTATATTCCTCAAATCATCCCTAGTTCATGTATATATTTTAATATATAAGTTTACATATATGAACATATATATATTATGACACATGTTCAAGACATTCTATCTTAGGCTGATGCAAGTATGGTTGGCCATGTGTCTTTTAAAGAACTTGAGATGACTTGAAAAAAAAAATTATTTACATATTTATTTATTATACATCAACATTCCCTAATTTTATACTAAAGATTTGTATTGCATTAGATTTCATTGGTGGTAGCCTACTGATTTTGTCTCATACCCTGATCAGTCATTTGATTGGTACCTGAACAGATCTACCTATTATAGGTTAGGAGTGGGTTTATTATATGTACTATTTTTCATTATAGAATAGGAGTGCACATGGGATCTTGGGGGAAAAAACTTATCATGTACTCGATTCTCCTTTTGGAGTTTCACTATTTTATTTATTTCTTTCTTTTTTCAGTCATGTCTTGATATATATAAATATTATATTCTTAATTGTTTTTATTTATGGCATAATATTTTCATGCATCGTTATTTATTATAAATTTTCCAATTAATTTTTTATGATTACTATTGTTGTTTCATTTATATTTTCCACTACCTTCTTATTTATTTTTCTTCAAAAGTATATATTTTTTATTTATAGGGTGTGGCCTCCCAAATGTACCACCGTTATAACCCCTCTCTTAGTCAGTATCCTTTGGTGTATAGGGAGGAACACTTATGTTTATATTGTGAACCGGATCAAGGTGCCATTTTATGGCTCCCAGATCAGGACATTAAAATTTACATTACTAAGATATGAAAAAAAAATAGTTTTATCACCCGTAAAGTCTTGTTTTTTTCTCCAAGAACAAAACCATATACAAATTTCTATACTATAATTAATCTATTCATACTTGGATAAAATTTTAATCTTTAGACTATTGAAAAATTATGATTTACATATGAATATAATTCACTAATTTTTTATATTTAAATTCATTAGATTTCGTATTTAAATCCATTTACAATGTGTTCCTACATTCCTAGAATTTCATCCCTCTTTACTCAAGATACTTTTTTTCAATGCTTTGAAATTATAATTTTTATCAACGATTTCCATAATCTTACTAGAATTACATTTTATCCTTTATAAGAGACCCAACTATGTAACAATTATATAGAATTTGAAAATGGTATATTCTAATAGTAGGGGTAAGAAAGTAATCTTGTAAAACATGAAGGTATAAAGAGGAGGTTTCCCTTTAAAGTACTATTATTGATATCTAATTAAATTTTAATCGGTAATTTCTCACTCATTACCCTTCCCATGGTACCACACATCACACTCCCCTTTCTTATATGTATTTTGGTTCAAAAGTTAATCTATGGAAACAATGATATATTCATCCTTCTATATATCTAAATAAAATTATGAAAAAATTACAATTTCATTAATTACACATTATTTTATTTGGAAAATAATACAGAAAACACCATAATAAAATAATATTTGAGTTGTGAAATTCCTCTACCTACAGTCAAATGAACATATCCCTTACAGGTTTCTTAAAAAGAATACTACCTCTTAAAATATTCAATTAAAACCCCATCCACCATGCATAAACTGCCTATTATTCATTTAATTTTACCTACTAAGCTATTAAGTTATAATATATTGGCCTATATTATAGTTCACCTATCAAGAATTTTATGGTATCTAGGGGATTGAAATAGATATCAATTATTTTTTTTCTCAATATAAAAAAGGTCTTACCAAAAATAAATAATTTTAATTGATATATCTTATATAATCTAATAATTTTTGAAAGGTAACCATAATAAGTTATATATCACATAACACAACTCATTACTCTGAGGGAAAAGAAAATTTAGGAAATAATAAAATTATATATAAACTATTCATGACAATAAAGAAAATTTTTATATACATATACATCATAGTTGATCAACCACTATAGAATTAAAACATTATGATTCAAAAAAAAAATTCATATCATCAATCATGTATGTATTTAGACATTGACATCAATTATTATTTTAAAAAATAAACTTATTATTCAATTTAACTAAGGTGTTATATTAACCTCAAATAGAAATTTGAAAGAATAAAATAAATAAATCCTAAACTAATCAATATATCATTCTCTCCCTTGCACTAATTTTTTTATTTACTTTGATCAATTCATATATAAATATAAATATTCATGTAGATTATAATAGGAAATTATATAAAAGAATTAAAATGATATATATAATAGAAGGTTTTATTTAAAAATGATCAATGTTGGAATGAAATATTCTATACATATACTTATGGATAATTCAAAATTTATTTAATGCCTAAGTTATAGTCATATTAAAATTAAAATGAAAAAAATAACAGAAAAAAAATGAGAAAGAAAAAGAAATGGAAAATAAATATGGCATTTTTATCATTTTTTTAATTACTTTTCTTTATAAATACCTAGTGAGAATTTTAAAACTACGTGAAAATGCTGTCAAATTGAAGATAGATCTTTTATATGATCCTATCAATAAAAATTTTATTACCAAATTAATAAATTATATTAGAAAATATCATATTTTATTTGAAGGAGAACACTCAATAATAATATTTCAATTATAATCACTATATATTATCCTTTTAAAGTTTTATTAACAAATAAATTAGTAAGTATTGATTTTGGAGTGGTGATGTGAAAACTAAATATAAAGCTTTTATTGTAAAAATGAAATAACCAAATTAATTTTCATTGAGTTTGTTATTATTTTTTTATTAAACTATTCTGATTTCATTATCAATCAACGAATACACTCACTAACATTCACCAATTGTTTTCTCACTATTTTTAAAAATTTTAAAATCAATAAAATGAGATAATTATTTTGAGGTTATCCTATCTTCTTGTGTATAATAAAAAAAATTATTCCCTGATAAACCAAATTTATTTTGAAATATTTTATCACTTGGAAAAATTAAAAGTAAAATCCCACTATATATGGAATTCGACCACATAGTTACTCCCCACTTCATCAGTTAACTAAATTATTAGAATAGTGTATGATGAGAGAAATAATTTAAAATTGTGTCATAGTGAAAGAAATATAATAATTTATAGATTTAGAAAGACCGTTTCTTTAAAAATCTCTTTAACAATGTACTATCCATACTGAAAGTGAAATTAAATTAAGAAACAAGTTTATAAGATTATAAAATCATAAAAATAATCACTATTCCCTTTCCTTTAATTAAATTACATTAATAATAAATATAAAAAAATTTAGGATATAAAATTTATATGAATGGAAAAAATAAAAAACACACTAATAATAGAAAAGAATAGAAATAAACTCATCTCTTGTTGGATATGTTAATGATATCTAGAAACATTTAATTTATGAACTATAAAAATTCCTTAAAACCAAAACAACTAAAAAATATATCTCATCCACTTCCATACCATTTATAATCAATATTATAATTTTGTGAATTCATAATAAATATTTTTCTTTATCTTTCCTTGGCAACTCTTCATTTTATAGAATTATAAAACATTTGAATTTTCTTATATTCATCAAGAATCAGTCGATTTCATCATGTAATCTCTTCAAACATATCTAATTAAAATTAATAACAACCTAACATGGATGTTTTGATCTCTTACATACCTAAATATCCTTATTTAAATATTAAGTTCTAGTAATACATGCATATAATCTACATGGATATAAGATCATCTACGCATATCAAGTTACTTGTTATTTATTATTATTCCATATTTTAAAAATATCATAAAAATTTATTGTCGGTCATAAATTCCCTTTATTGGAATGACTATGATTTATGAGAGGATAATGAAATTATGATTGAGTTCCCAAGGTTTGGATATATGATACCACAAATTATGATATGAATTTGTTATCTTCATTTATCCAATTGTATATACATATATACATTTCCTTTTATCCATGATATATGATTCTTCTATATCTAAGGTCAATCATAATAGATGAAATTTCCATGTCATATTAAGAGGAAGAATAAATGTTAATCATATAATGATTCATATACTTTATTATTATTATTGTATTTGATTTTCAAAACCCCAAGTGTTGTCTCATATTAACGATAGTGGCATCCTAACCAATGACATAGTTACATGGAGATATAACTCTTCCACCAAAAATGGATCAGTCTAGTTAGTTTATTATATATTGATTTTTTAGAATAAATATTTTTCATAGGTGGTAAAAAATAGTATTGAAATCAATGATATTGGTTTCTTCATCCATTTACAAGTATAGTTACTTTTCAAGACCATTTTATCATACAAAATTATATCTTTCACTATTAGTGATAATGTTCTATAATAGGCTCTAATAAAAACATGGTTGTATAATAGGATTTTGGATACCTATAAAATATAAATATTATATTAAGATATCAATCACTGGTTAATAAATTATTTATCATTTAAAATGATAGTCCAATTCCCTTCAAATTCAAGCAATCACAATAGGCGAGGTCTTTAATTTATTTCATATAGTAGGCCTTCATTTTGAATAGTTATTTTGATTTTCAATATCTTCATGACCTTTTATAGCTTCCATCAACTAAAATTTAGTAAAAAAATATCATTTAAAATTATTTATTGATTTTATAATATAAATTAATAATTATATTGGTTAAATTTAAATTTTATATTGTTTTTACTTTTTATCCAAAAAAATCAAAATATTATAAATTTAAAAATGTATGTAATATTATGATGTTTGTTGGAATTAAAATTTTGTATTATAGAATATAATTAAGTAAAAATTATAGTTTTTAAATTCCCTTAAACTTATGTTTTTCTATCCTAGGATAAAATCATATACTATGGTCCATTTTAAACATTAAAAATAAAATGCAGCAAAAGTTTTTAATATTTTATTCATAGAATAATTAAAATTTTTATATGACTATATATAAATAATTCATTACTATTAAATAAATAAATTTAATGTCTTATTTATACCATTTCAAAATGTATACATTAATTTTTAAAATTATATCACTCTTCTCTAGAGTAATTTTCTTCATAGTTTTCTTATTATTATGTTCATGAATAATTTCTATATGCTTACTATTATTCTTGTTTATCCACGAATTAGATAAAATTATATATCAATATTGAAGTATTTTCATATTTGTATGAGGTTATAGCAATGTTGGAAATCATGTTTAAATAGTAGGATCAAATATCGTTTTTCGCTTTATATTTTATGAAAGGTATTTTCTTAAAAGAAAAATAGTGAATTCCACCATGATTCTATATTTTATATTATCACCCATCACACTCCACAGTATTTTTAATTTGGTTCAAAAATCAATAAACATAAAATTAAATGATACTTACACTTATGTCCATAATATATATACACATACATATATATATATTCATTATATATATATTTTCTTAATAAATTCAATTTTTATTTAAAGAATATATTAGAAAACAATATATTAAAGTGATACCTTTTGGGAAATCCCACTCTCTTAAATCAAATTATCACATCCCTCAAAACCTTTCAAGAATATATAATATATACTAAAAGAATATAAAAAAATCCCACTCATACAAAAATATTCAGTAATATTCAATAATGTTAACATAGTAAGTTCCATGATTGGATATATTTAATTCTATTATAGATCACCTATCAAGAAGTTCATGGTACTTAAAATATAAAAAAATTGTAAATGAAAAGGTCAGTCTCAAGGGAAATATTATATTACAAACAATTCATCAAACATATTGATATAACTTATAAAATTTCTTAATTTTATAAGATAAATATAGTAAGTTATAGATCTCATTACATGAATCAATTATCTCATGATAAATAAATGCAGATGAAAATATCTTCACCAAAAGAGGTTTTTACTTATTCGTGATTTTACTCATTTTTTGCATTGAAATATTGGGGTTATCTAAATGGATTAAATGGTAAATTCACTCAATAAATTGAACACATAATTTTTAAAAATATTATTAATTTTGGGGTGTGGTGTTTAACCCCTCATTGATTCTTTTTCTAATTCTATTATTTTTTGATCTTAAACAATAGTTGTTATTTATTAAATAAAATATTTATTTAACTCATTAGTATGAATAGTGATATAACCTAAATAGATTCGTGAACAAAAATTATAACCCCACTGTTGACTAAATAAATAGGGGTTGCATATAGAAGATGCATTTTTATTTTAATGGTTTTGGATACCGAACTGAGCCCATTTTTTATATAATTAAAATGTGAAGTTAAATATTTTTTTATAATATAAATTTATGTTGAACTCATTAATATATATTTTTAAATTAAATGGGTGATAAAAATTTAAAAATGATGTGTTGTACTGGTTCTCATTACATAGGAATCTTTAGTCTATCTCAATTTCAATAATGATGTACTTAGATAATTGGGAAATAGTAATGCTACATTACTTTTTCACACAATGTTTTCGAATTTCATATTTTAATGGCCTTAATCTTTCATCATTATGGATTAATAGTTAAATTACATTTTCATAAGAATTATTTGTATATATTTTTTAAATTCCATGTGGTCCATCACCATTAAATTATTTATTTGGTATTGAAAATGAGTTTTAGGTGGTTTCCTCTACAAATTTTTCTTTGTGAATTTCATTACACCATGAACATTTCTTTGATGGGATTGAATTTCATAGAGTATTGTTAGAGGGATGGATAACAATTTCAGTATATTTTTCTCTCCCTATATATCAGTTCATTATTATCTTTTTAATCAATTCCAATATTCCATTACAATAGAAAATGGTTAGACTATTGGTGTTTAATATGATGATTTGACTAATGTTGGTAATATGAATGATGGATTGGTGAGTGGTGGACCTGAGTATAGTGTTTTGATAGAGAAAATAATTTCAATAATTTTACATTGAATTTTAATTTTTTAATCCCACCATGTTGTTATTTTGTGGGATGTTGTCATATTTGTCTGTTTTTCTGGAATTTTGAGCTTAATTGATATAATTTCTTAATTTTGTATTTTAGAAAATATAATTTATTTCTATATTTCATCCATTACTTTTTCTAAACTGATTCAATTTGAAAAATTATTCTTTTTATGTTTTTTATACATTTTTTAATTAATTTTATTCTTCTGGTCCCAATGCTCAATCCATTATTTGAAGGACCAAAATTGTATCACAAGACAAGCGATGAGTTTTTTTCACAAATACAGATAATTTTTATGATGGGACAATATCTCATAAACATATTGTCTAAAGGTGACTAAATTCAATAGTGAGAATGTTAAAATCTGTTACAACAAGTTCTTTTACTATTTCCATGTGTGATTCCCAATTTTTCAAGGTCATAATGGAATATGAATTTGATTCATTAGAACAGAAACAGTTATCCAGGGAAGAATAAATTTTTATATTAATTATTCTATATCTTTATGAAAATGTGGAAAATGAAGAAATATTTTTGTTTTTTGATAGAGGCGGAATATATGAACAACTTTGAAGAATAAAGTAATTTTAATATTATTTACTTATTATGTCTAACATGCATCATCATTAGGAGGATCTTTTTGGATCCAATTTTTCAACCCCCCTCCCTATAAAAGAGTGTTCCTTATTCCTTCCAAAGGGTGGGCACTTTAGGTGGAAAATTTCTATAATGTTTGGTTTTACTTATTTTTAAATAGTATCATAAATTTTAATATTTTATTATTATTGCACTCATTGTCTAATTATTTTTAACTTCTATTTCCACTATATTCCTTTCATTATCAATAAGAACTCTTATGGTCATGTTTATGAAAAGATAACACGAGGAAGTTCTTGGTGGTATAATAAAGTGATGAACCCAAGTATTTGAATGTTAATTATTATTTCTTATTATTTACATAGATTTAGTCTGAGGGGATCGTAGCTTCAAAGTGTCCTTTATATCTCCACTTTCCACCTGATATTTAGGTTTCCCTTCAGTAATGTTTTTTCCCAATCGAGGAGAAGGATCGGAAATATCTATGTTATCATTGGGAGAACAGTACATTCACAACCATATATAATGGAGTATTTTCACACATAATATGTAGTGTTTTAATTATGTAAAATTAAAACTAAAAATAGGACAATGAAGGTTTAATTTAGTTGCTTCTCTTGGGTATGTATCATTTATTTCTAACATCATTATGGTTTCATTTACTATATTTTCATTACATATAAATGTTTAATTTTATTTTTTTCATTATAAATAATAAAATATCAGTTTAATTTATTTTTATTTCATACAAAATAAAAAATTTATTTATATGTAGTGAGTTATTGACCACGACTGCACCTTAGGAGAACTACCTAGGTCATCCTCTATGATGCCCTTAGTTATAAATAATTTTAGAGCCTGAAAAAAATGATACATAAAATTGGTTCCATTTACATGGATCCAATGGAGATAGCACAATTTTTTCATATTTTTTTAAATATTTTATTTATTTCATTAAAACACAATAAAATTCATAATGTTCAAAAACTAAAAAATCTATTTTTTTTATAATAAATCTCAATACAAATAATTACGTATTGACTGTCCATTTTTAGGTGTAGGAAGACGTTTAAAGTGATATTGATGATCATTTTCAAATAATTAGTGATTCAATGAAAAAACAAGATAACCAAATATAATGGATAGTTAGATATGTACATGTATGTTATGAGAAACCCGATCCAGAACTAGATTATGAAACAAAACAAGTGGTAGACAATATTCAAGAAATCACTTTTAATGTTAATGAACATGAGGTGGGTGAGATGCATCCAATAAAAGAATCAATCACATTATCTCACACTAAACCATTTATCTAGGAGGTCCCTAAATAAAACATTCTAGTTGACCCACCTAGAAGGAGATTAACATTTTTTGAAATAATCATGTAATATATTTTTCGAAGATAACTTTAAAATTGTTCTTTCCATACATGAAAATAAAATATAAAAATCTATCTACTTATCTCTTGATATGGAAGATGATGATGAATATGAAATTATTGATATTGAGTTACTAATAGACCTTCTAGGATAGATTAATTTATAATATGAAATACCTGAAAGGGAATATTTCATTATTAGTTTGTCATGATTTAATTTTATACAAGGTGAATTTTTTTCTAAATTCTCTTTTTCTGAAATTTTCGATACAACACATATTGATCAGGGCCTAGATGTCAAATAATAGACTACCCAAGTGGTGGTGATCAAATAAAAATATATATATATATATATATTATGGTGGGGATTATATTACATACACTACATCAAATTAAGTACTATATAGATTAGGACACAACAGAATTCAATAGGGAGAGCCCATATTTTCCTTTCCATCCCAATCTGGATGTAAAATTATTTCTATATTCTTCTTATTTTATTGGGAACTATATTATTGTTGAAATAGTGGGTGCCCTAGACCCAAATATTATGTGCTTTTGATTACCATATCGTGTATAGAGTTAACTATGCATGATCTCATCTTACCATTATAGTGTAGACTTTTCTGCGTCCACTATTGAAATGGTAATGTCCAAAGATTAATTGTCGTATCGAAAGGTTATAGCAGTTCCCAGGCTATAATGAGAACCTCTAGATACTATGACATTAATCTTAAATATATGTTCTATGGTCTAGATACATCTTACTAATTGGACATAGTAGATGTCTGACCATCAGGTGCTGGGGGCTCATAATCATTGAGACTTCTTCTCATGAAGTTCGCACTTGGTGATCTCTAGTAGTGAGATCATGAGGACTGACCCGCCAATAGGAACACCACATGTTTCAGGTGTCATTGGATGTTCCTATCTACGATCATGTGTAATGGTCTCCTGACTTGAGATCATTACCAATGTATGTCATTTGATCACGTACTTTGATGCAAGACGAAAACCATGGCAATAAAGTCGTGGTGAGGTAGTTTGTGTCGGGTGCGTCATTAGTGGCATGTCATTTGTTGAATGGTCAAGAAAGGATTTGTCGCTTCTGGGTTATGGAAGTAATATATCTCTGGCCATGTCGATATGGATGGCAGTACCTTAATAAGACCATGGCCATGGCAGTCGAGGGTAAATCCATCCAGTTACATCAATAAACAATAAAGCAAGAAAAGGGCGATGACACGAGAGTGCGTCCTGCTTTATGAGATATTATAGACAAAGAGATTATATTACACAGTGCGTGTTCGTAGGTTGGTTGTCGCTGCTGTGACAATCCTTATTTCTTCAGGGGCCATGATGGGTTGCTAGATCCCGCTCTTGGTCTGTGAATACTATTCACGGCTGTTGAAATAAGGGCCTAGAGGGTCACACACAATAGCGTATTCAAGAATCTTCCCTATTCAGTTGAATAGGAGTATTGGACATAGTGGGCCCCGCCCTAGGGGTCCGGGAATTGTCCAAAGTTAAACGATCACCAATGCGATAAATAAATTCATATTATTCGAGTTTTGAATAATGAGTATTGAATTTATTTATTAAATGTATTTACGAGTTTTAAGTAAATACATGAAAAATATTAATTGACAAATATTAAATTATTCAAGGTTCAATTAATATTTATGGGAGCGACGAGTCGGGTTAATGACTTAATTATTATCATGTAATATATTTTAATATATTACAAGTAAATGATAATAATATTTATGGCTCAGTTTAGAAGTCATAAAAACGTCATTAATAGTGCGTTAAGTATTCGGGGCTGGCGAGGCGATACCGGGTATTTTAATTGAGCACTATAAATATAAGAGGAGGGGACTTTGCCAAATACTATTCATGGAGTTTATCTCTCCTCTCCTCTCTCCCACATTCTAGAGAGAGATGCTCTGGATCCAAGGAGCTCGGATGGAGCTCTCTCTCGGGCATCGCTAGCGAAGCGATGCGGTGGTCGTTGGAGCATCGAAGGCATCGTCGCAGATCCGCGCTAGCACCCGGATTACGACGAACGGCGCTCCCGCAGATTCCTTGAAGCGCGTGTGGACGATCTAGAGGAATTCGGCTTCGGATTCTTCGAGCAGCGATCGCCAACGACGAGCAGACGTCGTGCGCGGCTTTGGATTCAAACCAGGTATTTTACGGTTTAATATTGTGCTTAAAATCCTCCACGCGTGGTCCTCGGCTTTGACCGGGCTGCCCTTCACCGACGTCGTCAAGTGTACGGCGAACGGCGGTGGAAAAATTTTAAAAACCCACCTATTTGGAGCTTCCGCTGCACGCCCGGATCCAACAATTATCATATTTTGGGTTATCAAATATTGTTTCTCCTCATAGACACTGGGAAAAATAAAATTGAGTGGTTTGTCTTAAAGGAACCTCATCCTTCGTATGATTGGGGATAATACACATCACTTGAATAATTAGGGGAAGTAAAAAACCTATCACCTTCATGGGGGATAAACCAAGAATTATCCCTTATATTTCCCATTTAGATTTAATTTTATTTATTTTTCTTATGTTTTTTCCTTGTTTTTTGTAATTCTGAAGTGGTATCACCTAGTATATTAACTAATGGTTTCCACTAAAAAATAAATTGGGTTCTTTCTTTCCATTTATTTATTTTATTTTCTACACAATTTAAATTATGTGTGAAATAATTTATTGAACTTATTTGAGACAAAAGTAGGGTAGTAAATGGAATAAGTTTTGGGGAGGGGTTTTCGAATTTTCATAAGATTTTTTAGTATTCCATTTTACTTGTAATATATTTTTTATGAATTTTTAATGACTTTATTTTAATTTTTTTGGTTTGTTATTAGGATTCTATATCAGAATAAAATTATTTGGAAAATTAAAATAATCATAGTATTTTTCTAACAACCCATTATTTGAATATTTTTATATAAATGATTGATAAATATATTTTGTTTTTACGTACAATATTTTCATTCGGTTAATTTTAATTGATTATGAATCTAATGTGCACACGTACTATCCAAATTGAGAATCATGCCTCACCTGAGATGATTCAAAACCTATTTGGAATATTCATTACATTTATCTTTTTCTTAATATTCTTTAGACATGTTTTTTGATCCAAGAATTTATATTATTTTTTCTTTTTTAAAGCTGTTGGAGTTCATGGAATGTATAAATTACACTTGATACTAAACAATGAAATAAGTTTTTTTCATTGAACTCAAATTTTATCCAAACTTTTCATCTAACCTTAATTAAGAAACTATTATCCATTAAAAATATTTTTATGTAGACTCATTAAATATCTTTTATCCCTATCCAACATTCTCTATATGTAAAATTGATGATTGTTGTTGATCTCAAGTGTGGGGGAGGAAAAAGATGAGATTTTGTATTATTTCTTGAAGAATGTTTTGAGCTAAAATGTAACAATACTATTTTTCATATTTACAACTGCTTTGGTGGAGTAAATTTTATGACGTAAAGATGGATGGGTGGTCTAAAATATCACTAAAAATTTGGGTGATTTTTCACCTGTTTTTTTAACATCAAAATCTTCCATTATTTTCCTCAAAAACAAGATTCTGGATAGGAGTCCAAATCTAAATTCAAGTTGAAACAAACTAAAAATTTATGAAATTTGGATGGAAATTATAATTTATACTAAAATTCAATGTGTGATATTCCCAATGAATAATTTTTAAAGAGGTGATTCATTTTTGGGATAATTGAAGAGCACACTATTCTTGATAAAAATTGGTTTCATACATTTACTTCACTTTAAAGCCTATACCTCCACATTCTACATTAAATGTTTTTATATTTAAAAAATTCTAAACCTTGCCCTCATAAAAACCCATGAAACATAATCCATGATTGAAACATTTGTGACTCTATTAAGTGGATATATTAGGAATATTTAAATCCTTTGGAGGTCACACTATTTTTTCAAAATGGGAAAAACTCCACATTAAATATCCTTGAGTGAAAAGTGAAATATGTCTTTGGAGAGGTCAGTACAACCTTTATTTTGATGATTAAAATGAAATTTAATATATTATTATGATTTTTGAAGATTTAAAGAATTTTTTATCTATGATGGAGGCATGATATTTTCCTTTATATGATAATTGAGTTTTGTTTTCATTTATTCTTTAAAAAGATTTTTGTAATCTTCATATAAGATGAATTCCCAAAATTGAAGTGTTTATGTGTGGGGGAATTGATAGAGGAAATATTTTCCATAATTTTAGTTTCATTTTTAATTTTATTTAATCCCACAAAAGTGTTATTTTATGGATAGTTGTTATATTTTCAATTTTTTGTGGTATTTTGAGCTTAATTAATAAAATAACATAATTTTTGTTGTTAACTATTTTAATTTGTTTATGTCTTTTGGCCATTACATTTTCAAAAATGATACAAACTAAGAAATTATTATTTTTTAGGTTTATATAATTGATGGTATTAATTTTATTTTGTAGTTTCCAATGCTGAATATATCAATTAAAGTCCCAAAATCAGCACACAAGATAGTCATCAAATATTTTTCACATATATGGATATTTTTTATGGTGGGAATATATCTCATTTATTTATATCCCAAAATATTTGAACTTCAACATGGATCTAGATAAAATTAAAGGGGAACAAATCCTTTTTCTTTATCCATGCATCATTACCATCTTCTCAAGGTTATAATGGAATGTGAATTTGGTGAATTGAAATATGAATATTGAGCTTGGTAAGAATAAATATACTGAGTAATTTGGATATATTTCTCTCCAAATGTGGCCAATGAAGGCAATTTTTTAATATAGATAATGTATGTATTCACAACATTAAAGAATAAACTACTTAAAAATTTTAAAATTTATGGGGGATTACATGTAAAAACATTTGGAGGATCTTTTTGTTTCCAAATTTTCACCCCTTATACCTATAAAAGAGTGTCCATTTTTCTTTTTCAAGGGTTAAAAATCTTGGTGGGAATTTTCTATAATTTTACAGTTTCATTTATTTTGTAATAGTATTATGAATTTTTATTATATTTTTTTACTCTTATTCCAATAATCCCCTCATTTTTTTTATATTCCATGTTTTCCAATTCATTCTTTTTTCATCACTATGAAATCATTTTATTGTGATTATGAGTAGGTAACCTGAGAAAGTTCTTGGGGGTGTAACCTATTGATGAACCCAATTATTTGAATATTCATTATTACTATTTATTATTTTCTAAGAGTTAGTATGTGGGGTGTCTTAATGTAAAAAGGTTCCTTTGTGTCCCTACCTACTAGCGAGAATTAGATTTCACTTCTGTAATATTTTCCCTTGATTGAAGAGCAAGATGTAAGGTCCCTCAGAGATCATTTAGAGAACCATATATTCACAATCGTATTTATTGGATCATTTTCACACATATTATGGATTGTGTTCATTAACTATATTTGAAACTAATCATAAGACAATGAAGGTTTAATTTGGGTGATTCTCTCAATAATATCTTCATTCTTTCTAAATTCATTCTATTTTCATTCATTGTGTTTTAATTGCATATAATTTTTTTAATTTTATTTTTTCATTATAAATTCTAAAAAAAAATTCATTTAGTTTTATTTCATAAAAAAGTAAAAAATAAAAATTAGAGGTAGTGATTGATTGACCACGATGGCTCCTCAATAGAAAGACCTGGGTCAGCCCCATGTGTTGTACTTAGTTATAGATATTTTGTGAGTGCACACGACAAACATTCATCATGTTTTAACTCAAGGATGATGGTAGTGAATAATGGTGGTTTGAATGAACACAATAGCCTAGTCGTAGATGATGCTAGTTGGTCTATCAATGTATGAAATAATGAAATGAAAAATTGCTTGATGTTTGGTTCATGGTTTGTCTTTACATGGTCTAGTGGAACATCATCTGAAAGGTAGTAAATAAAGGGTGGAGATGGTGAAATATTTGTAAGATGAAATATTATGATCAATTTATATTGGTTCGATGATTAAATTTAGTGTTTTTTGTAGATTTTGAGAATAAATCACGACAATTTTATGTCTTTTCACTTAAACATAGATTAATTTTATATATAGTTTTACTACTAGGATTTACACATATCATTAAGAATCACAGAACACTTAAATTTTAGACACAAAAAGTTCTCAAACATCTTATTATTTTCTAGGATTACTCTTGTGTTTTAAACATCATATATGGTACAACGTCATTCCAAAAATTATGTATACTGATTTCCAGATATTCATGTATAAAAATGTTTTCATTCAAGCCCCATATATATCGTACATTGATTTCATATAGAAACATATTACAAGTATGGATTACCTTACATTAAATGGCCTATTATAAATTCATAGGACATCCCACGTTATTAACATGCTATGTGGATATTTTTATTTTCTATTTAATTTGGGACAACCCGATTTAGGATACTAGTAGTACATGCTTGAGAAAATGAGTGTCTTACAAGAATGTACATTTTTTGGGAACACTATTTATGTTGAACCATTATGGTAGTATTATGTTATAAATTCCTGAAAACATTCCAAATATCATAAATTCTATATAGTAGAGTACATATTACATACTCTTTAAGACATTGATTCTTTCATATCTTTTCATATGTGTTCATAAATGGATAAGTAAATAGTCTATTATAAGTTATTTTAAAAATAGATCACAATGATATAACATTATTTATAATCTAAGACTATTTTCTGGAATGGGTTTTCTACTTTATCATTCCTGATGTTATACAGATCTTCAATAATATAATTTTAGTTTTTAATCACCCATGTGACAACGAAAAATCCCTTAATCTATTGTATTTAGTACTCCCCCATAATATAAAGTGTATCTCCTTGATCAATTGAATTCAGTACCCCATCATTCAATATGTCCTCTTGATGAGGTGTGGGTCCTTTGTAGTGGTCCATACTCTCTCAACAGATAACCAATCTTTTCTAATGTGTGGCCCCTAATATTATTCCTAGATTTATCATAGAAGATATGAGATATTGGATGTTGTGAGGTGGTCATTTATGATTGTTTCAATCCTTAAAACATGTGATGAATTGTTTTTTTCTTCATAATATAACATAAAACTAGTATATAAACATCATTAATTATAATCCACAATATATTTTCAGTATATTTGGTTTCTTAAAAGAAAAGGTTTCATAGTGGAATAGATCCATTAAAACTTATAATCTTTAATCATCTATGGTTTCTTTGTCCACATGTTGCAACATTTTTATTTCTTGTTTTTCCATTATTATTTATTTTTTGCAGACTCAGGGTTTCATATTTACGTATATTTTAATGGTGTCCCACTTTTATTATTTATACTCACACTTATTGATTCTTTCTACAAACTAATGTTTTTTAGTGAAAAAGTTTCATATTTTTATGTTGAAATTGAAGTGCATAGAGTTGGTGGAACTCGTAAAAATGACATATAGTTTTATAGATTCATTTATATTGATGATGACCATAGTCAGTGATCAATCTATAAATACTAACAAAATAAAGTTGTTTCCTTTTTATTTTCCATTATACTGAAAGAATATATTTTATGTATTGTTTTTATCCTGATATTTTATTATATGGTGCTGTATATATTAATTAATGTCTATCTAATGAATTATCATATAGTTTTATTAATAAAAAATAAATTATTGGTTTTGATTATATCACATATTGATGATGAATTTTTTTGTTATTTTTTTTATAGTTCATTGATTTTAATATAATTTAATCAATTTTATTGCTAGTTTTTTCCCTTGTCCTATTATCAGTAGGCTTGAGGAGGAACATTTTGAATACTCTAACCAAATTGGGTCCTCAATTTTTTGGGTCATTCCCAAGTTGTATTATGTTAGATGAGTTTTATATTAATTATTGGAGTTAGTATTGTTGTGCAGACTAGTTTGGAGATTTAGGGAAATTTTGTTAAGGGGTTTTTTGTTCATTTTCTAGACTAGAGACCCCAACATTGATGAAATAGTTTAAGTTCTAATTTATAAGGTCTTTGATAATATTTTGATGGAAATAGAACCTTAAAGAACTAGTTTTATGGTACCATTAGTTTGGTAAATATATTAAATGAACGTTATAACCCTCTATAACAAGTATATTTATATATCCCTACACTCTGGGTCATTAAAACTAGTGTTTATTTCCCAGGGGTGGTAGTGGTGGAAGAATATTATAGAAATGTCCACCTATAGCTTCTTATACTTGTGAATTTCTATACCCTATAATATTACCAACTCACTAGGGACTACTATTTTTTCCTTAGACAGGTCCCTAATTACAAAATCACCTCTAACATGAAGGTTCTTCAACTTCTTGACTACCCTCCACTACATTTCAAGTTAAAAAGTGAGGATTTTTTTGTCCTTATTGAAATTTTCTCCCTCATGTAGTGGTTGAGAGGGTGAATCAGGTTATAGAAAACATAATATTTCTTCCTTGAATAGGAATGTATTCTTTATATATAAGGAAAATTATTTATATCCCTTCCATATTCTCTTGAGTGATGAAGGAAATAAAGGACCTAATGAATCTTAATTATTTTATCCAAACTATGCTAATTCATTGACCATGAAATAGATTTTTTGATGATTCAACAGAAATAATGTAACAAGTTTCTATAAAGTTAATACATATCAGAGCAACCAAGATGACCCTCTGAACTCATTTTCCACCTAAAATTATAAAATCTCAATACTCTCTATTTTTTAAATGAGAAACACATTAGAAATTCACATATTAATTCTCTCACTACTCATAGGATTAAATTATTTCCTATATAATCACCTATGTGAATTTATAATTGAAAACTCGTGTCTCTTCATAACTATTATCGAAATTTTTAAATGATTAAGTGATTTTGAAAAACCATATCCTTTTCTTTTTTTGAGATGACATCTAGATCTCCTTTATTAATATTTTACATTCGTGGATGTACTATAATATCCCTTGTATTATTTTTATAAATTATTATATATAACTTCACAACAACAATCCTCCCCTGATATGGAAATTCATAAAACCATATTTGAAATTTTAAATCTCAATAGAACAACAAACAACATAAAATTCGTAAATTGAATATTCCTAAATCTAATCCCTATCATTGAATTCAAATATTAGTGTTATTGGATCCTTAAATAACCACTAAACTTCTAATAAAATTCAAAATAATATTTTCTATTTAAACTACCCAGAATCAAAACATCATGGTGTGAAAATGTACATCATGAAATCATCATTGTGTGACACCCTCCTCACTCATTGAATGATACTCACTTTTAAAAAAAACCATGAAATATTCACTGGTTTCCATTTCAACATGATCAATTACATCAATATATGAAGGAATTTTTTGAACTACAGATATTTCCCTTTCATAAATCATCCTTCATTTATTAATGCAATGAATTATTTTTTACAGCATGGATAATCTCATTCAAAATCACTAATTTTCCATTTGACTCTTTCATAAGGTAATGAACAGTTCTTGTTCTTAGAACTATACATCTAGTAACACCACAAAAATTCCATATATCCTTCATGGTGAGGTTTAATCTATTAGAGTGTTAAAACTCACTTCCAAGTGAAAACAAACTTACTACAATATAATTAATTGAATGCTTCACATTGTTTCCCAAAAACAAAGAAAACACAAGGAAATGATTGAATCTTATGTACTAGGGATCTAGGCCATGCTCCATTCCATTATAAAAAAATCCACCCAACAATATTTACAAAAACAAACATAACTAAGAACTCAAAATTGTGTATTTTTCAAATATGATACCCATAATCTCATCCTTTATAGGTATAGAAAATACTTTTTTTGTTGGATAGGACCTCTCTTTGACTCCTAAACTACTAATCCATAAGGATATGTTTTTTACATGGGTTCACCTTTTATGACATGACTTTGATGCCTAATGATGCCCTAGAACATATTATGGATTCAAACCAAGATAACTACCACCATCATAAATTACAAAATGCTACTATGATAAATAAATATTGATCCCTAAGGCTTTATTTTTAAGGTTTACATAGGTGGGGATGCATAGGGGAATAAATATAGCTCAAACCTTTCAATGAAGGACATACTCAATCTTCCATTCTCAAAGGAATACATCAGGAATTTTGATAATGGAGTACCTTTAGATTTTAGTGAACCACAATATATAGTAGGTAATAGACATTTTAACTTAGTACTTCCACCATTGATCCATGATACACACTAACCTCGGCGTGTCTTGTAAGAAATCCAATTGAAATAGGTTCTCTAACTATGCCTACATGGGATTCACCTTATTATGATTATATATGATCAGGTTCCACTAGTGAGTCACTACATTGTGGAGAAGGTCAGATTCTAGCACCACAATCTCATTAGAGGGGTTCCAAATACGGTATATCACACAAACAAATGACCTCAAGTCAATCATATGCAATCTAATGGACAAGAAAATATTGTAACATGTATAATAAGAGTCTATAAAACTCATTAAGTGTACTCAACATATAAACATCATCATACTAAACAACTAGAATAATTCTTTTCTCTACTATATGAGGGATGGCTACCTTGGATGTGGGTAGTGGTATTTATTGTTATATTATAAGTAACTGAACTCAGCACTGAAAAAATAATGAGGAAATATCAGGGTAGAGAACATATATATATTAATTTTAACTTAGTTGTTTAGTGAAAAAACTCTTGATCATTAGTACAGTCTTGTCCTGACCCAAACATGGGATCCCAAAGTTCTGTCTTCATAGCACCATCATACTATTTGATGAGACAAATCATGACCATTATAATATATTTTGATAGTGAACTCCAGATACACATGGGTTTCAATTACTAATCTATATATGATTCTTGTACTATATACATTATTCCATTAAACTAATTTTTTTATCTTTAAGACTAAATTCTTGTTATCGGTGTCCTAGATAGTAGATACATCATCCACTAATACAACATTATGTTCCCTAGTGTGAAAGTTAAACCCAAAATCCTTAACAATGGTGTTGTAAATATCTATACCAATACTGATAGAAACCAAATTCTAAACATTATTCCTATAAAAATAATAGGATTTGATACCACTAAAAGAGGACTCAACCCACCAAGGCCCTACCTAGTCCAATATTTGGGTGAATTTTCCACTCCAGGGCCACATCAAATATGATAGAGACCTGTGACTAGAACTGATATTGAATATTATAATAGAGAACATCTTTATCCTAATTCACTTCTACATAAACACACATCTTCACAGAGGATAAAATAATGTAGTATATAAAAAAAACTAATTATAATATATGTAAATTATGCACATATTATATGAACCCAAATGGGACAATAAATTTATAAATGCTAAAATAAAGGGTAAAATACATACCAAACAATTCTAATGGGAAACCAAACTAAGAAATAATTTATGGGATCTTATAAATAGTTATATATTAAAATAATCTTATTCTATGAAAATTTTTATAGATAACCCATAATCTCCAACTCCACCAACACAAAGAAACTAATCTTCCCCACCAAACTGGTTATCATCTATATAAGGGAATGAAAGTGTGGGGGAAATGGATATGAATGGGTGGGTATAAACATAAAAATTAGGATTCTTAGAAACCAGAAAATAATTATTATAGGACTCTCCAGTTTATGAAAAACCAAAAAAAAATTAAATTAAATCCCAATACATCTTAAAATAATAATGTTAATAGAAAACAATTTTCATGGAAGAAGAATACACAATGGATAAAACTAATAAATGATTTCATATTTCAAAACACAGGACACTGAGTCCCACACCACAATATACTATCTCTCAAAAGGAAGGAAAACCACATAAAGAAACCAAAGATAAAATTATACCAAGATACACTATTATTATAACACCACTAATAATATATAACATAAGACCCATAACTCACTAAGGAAAAAAATTTATTTGTTTGAGTATGGAACATAATGAAGGAACCATTCCACATCAATTAGTATAAATTTTATGGGGGAATAAAAACATTATTACATATATATGGGGGATCCACGCTTCATTGGATTTTAGGTAATGATAACCCCATGTATAATCATATGTACCCACATCCCAAGTGTGTGTGATTGTACTAAACTAAAGGAAGAATATTCGGGGATCACGCGTAATTACTCATTATGTCATGGGAGTACTAGACCTCATCTCTGATCCAATAATATTTTCCAATATTTATCACTTACCCTATGGAGTTAAATCCCATACTTTCCAAAAACATGATTTAAATGGACTTGTGTTTTTTAATGGATCTAACCATTACACTCTTTACTATAAAAATATAATTATTGGTAATGTATCTTCACTAATGTGATATATAGATGAATTTATATATATATATATAAACACCTAAAAATGGATTATTCTTGGATTTTATTTCAAGGGTTCATAATAGCCATGGAATGAATTTTATTTTAACACTTCAATTTTTAAACCACTGGCTCTTCATCCTAAAAAAAACTCCTCAAATTAAATTCAATGGAAACTTTCATCCTCGTACTATTTCACCCCACACATTCACACTTTAGATACCACATTCATGTCATGACCAAAAACATTACAACATAGCTCACCATGAGTATTATTAATATAAAAATCCATACTCTCCATTAAAAAATATTTCTAAAATAATATTATGAACCACTAGTAATGGGTGGTCATGGGAAAACACAAAGTGATTTTATATGATAATTTTTTAGAATTCAGAATCATGGTATAACAATTCTATCCATGAAATATTTTTATACCAATAACCATCAAAATAATACAGTGTTTAATTTCATCTCATATTTTTTCTTTTAAACCACGCCTTCACTACCAAGAACGAATTCTATTACACATCGTCATAAGTTTCATTTGATTTTGATCAATAAAATTATGATTAGAATGATAATGGATTTTAAGAATGATTAAATAATTTATATTTCATAACAAGAAAATAATCAACAATTTTTAAATATACAAAGGTGGAATTATCATTAAGATGAAAAGGGGTTCATGGTATTGAAATCATAAGAAAATGATGATTGATAAATATATAGAATCATAATAATATCTTGTTATAATATATAATGAGATAATTATAGTGTCCAAACTAAAATATAATTCCTTACAACAACTCATATTAATACTCTAGTGTTCCTAATGTATCACTAAAATACTGACACCATTCAAAGGATCCTTCAGTATTCCCTATGTTCTTGAAACACAACAATGGATGTTGAGATATTGAGGGGAGGAAAGGAAATAGTTTTTCATAGAGGGTTTACCCATTATTTAAAAAATATTAGGTTATTTCCTTTATAACATTACTACCATTTTCAGAACACTGTGGATTAAATCTAAGAAAAATTCCATCAAACCATTTTCTCAATAATAATGTATGATTCCTTATTCTATTTGAAAATTGAATATTATATTTCAATGGGCACCATACGTAATTCATCTATAATATTGATATACATTCAAAATTTTACAACACTCAATACATGATTCGAAATGATTAAGGGATTCATGGAATAATTCCACCCATATTAAATTAACCATAATGTTTAAAATAATAGACCTAACATAATTACCACCATCACAACAAAACACTTCCTATGTCATGTTTTATCCGTGTATTCCCATGACTTGGGTACCTAAACTAATACATGACTGGAATCAAAGGGCGTTCATAATCCCCAATGGTTGGAAACTTGTTCTTGTGAATTAACAATTGACATTTTGTGGAGGGATTAACCTAACAACCCTATCAGTGGGTCCTAACCCAGAACTGAACATGACCTCAATATGTATTTTCTCTTAATGCACACAAATAAAGGAATCAATAATGATCAAATAAATTGTAAAATGATATTCCCACCATTCATTATAAGCAATGTATAAGATAAATATATTTTAAAATCCATAGAAAAAAATGAGGATATGATTGTAAGTTGATGATGTGGTTTCAGGATGAGTTTATAATATAAACTGAATTAACCAAAATGAACAAAAATACTACAGTTATTCTCCATGTGAAATGAGGGATAACTCCTTACCATGTCACCTCCACCGGAATCAAAGCCAACTAATATGAATATCCATCACCTATAAGTGGTGCCTTTTTATTACATGAATCAGTAAAAACAAGGACTATATAAACCCTATTAAAGCATATAGAGTGTAAGAAAACTATATCAGTAGTATCCCATTGAGTTATCCATGAGAAAACATTATTAGATAATCTAATCCTTATTAATTTAAAGTAATAAATTTTAATTACTTTTATGTAATTTTATATTCATGTAACATATATAATTATTTATAAAAATTGAAGGCATGAATGAAAATTGATTTTGAAAAATACTTAAAAATAAGTGTTATGGGATATTCTCTATGGCAGCTAATGTTATTTCCTCCAAATAACCACATAATATCTTATATTTAAAACCATCCTTAACATGATTTGATCGATCCAATAGTGAATTTGACATCATTGAATATCCGTATAGAAAACCATAAGACAACACGGAGAGTAACATAAATGACTAGTTATAATTTTCCCTAGAGTTTGCTAGGGAGATGACATCAATCCATTGTCAGGTAACCATGGACTAGGAATAGTATTATAAATTCCTAGAAGGTACTTTTCCTTTGCTCCCTACCCATTTACATGTGAGTTTTCATGAGGTATGCTTATTATCCAAAAATTTCATGTCCTCTCAATATTATCCCATGAAACTATTTTAATATAAATTTGATTTTATTAAACTCAATGTCGGTGTCCTTCAAATTTTTATGTAGAAATGAACTTTAAACCATTTTAATTACCCAAATTAAAAAAAAATATATTGAAATAGGTGTATCATATATATCAGTTATCAAAAATAGTATAACATTGTGGAAATAATTTTCAAAACTACTTTTTAAAAATAAATCACATATGGTTCCTTAATCAAAAGTAACTCCTTAAATTAATTATCTAAATTAGTTAAACTATTTTTCAATGAAGTGAATATTCTATAATATAGAATTAAAGGCCCCTAATAGGAAATAAATTTCTATAATACAAAAAACCCATTTCATAAAAATTGGAAAACATCAACACTAAGCCTCCTTGGCTGTTGAGGAATAATTAAACTAATTGAAAGGGATGAAGTGACCAATAAAGAGGAATAGATGAAATTATTAGACGTTTACTTAATTAATACTGATGAAAACCCATATTAAAATCAAGTTAATTTAAGGGGTAACTATAGTTAAATATTATAAAACATAATAAAGTTTGAATAAAAAAGAGACAGGATGATTAGAAGAGTTAAAATGTGTATGTGAGAAGGGATAAAAACGATTTTTAAATTTTATATATAGTTAAAGGTGTTTTGGTACATATTTTTAGAAACTATGTGCCATATATGTCAAATAAACTATAGATAAAATCCCATAAATAAGTTTCATCCGATTTTTTGACAATGTTTTTTGGAAAATCATGCACCAACCATACTGAGTAATTCTATGCATAAAAGCAAGTCTCATATTTTCCCCTTGATATATAAGAAATTATATATATATATATTGAAGAACAATTCTCTATCCATGAACTCATTATTTGAAATATCATCCATCCTATAAAAATCGAGGTTCATGGTTAGAACTAACCACGTCCTAACCATACACCATACCCTACTTCCAAATTTTCAAAAAATAAATAAATGAATTTGTACTCCCAAATGAAGATGAAATATAAAAATCAATAAACAATGAATTCTATACTTAAAAATAACATTATTAGATTGATAATTCTCAACTTCCATTCCAAATATAATAATCTCAAGGATTAATTAATGGAATGTAAATTCTACTACTCCCTTATAATGGATCTCTCGTCCATGTCACGTGATTGTCACTCTCATTATTTTATAATACTCATACCTATAAGGAATACTTCCTATGAATAACTTTAATATAAGTTTTCATAATTTAGATAAGTTTTTCAATCACTAAAACAACCATCTATCACTTTATATATTCCAAAACAATTTTATGGGGGCCCAAGATATTATTTCTATAATTTTGATTATGGAAGATGTCGTCTTTATATGTCATCTGATATAAAGGTTATAATTGGTAAAGATCCTTTATGACCCATTTAGTTATTTCTAATGGTGATACATATCACAAGGTGAGATTATCTTAATTAACAGGTCATTCATGACACAAACAAGGTCATACATTTATAAACACATGGTCACGGCCGTAAAATTCCTAAGGATGATGATGATTTTGGATATAGGATTTATAGAAACCATAATAAATCAGTAGTATTTTAGAAATAATATTAATATTTGTAGTCCTCTCCTAAATGACACTCAACACCATAAAGAATTTATCTACCTCCATGGACCAATATAGGGGGACTAGCATGGATGACCATAAAGATATTCAGAAGTAGTCATCCAGATGGAATACTACTAAATATTATTATAAATAGTATTTTTAATTTTTTTTATGAGAATCTCATGAGCCTTGGAATTATAAGATATAATCCTAAAGTAATTCCTCTAAAATAAGGATTTCCCAATCCATCACTATCTGTTTGTGGATGATAAACCATGCTAGACATGACAAGGGATCCCATTATCTCTTGATGTCATTTCCATAGATAGGAGGAGAATTTTTTATATCTATAAAAAATAATGATTAAACGAATTACATGATGTTTCAAACATTCTTATACATATATCTTCTTGAGATACAAAAAATTAATAGTATGTTTGTTTGAAATGAATGAGTTGAATATATATATATATATATATATATATATGTCAATAACAACACATATATTTTATTTATTAATGGGTAATAGGTGTCTTAATAATAAAATCCATTCATATATCATAAAATATCATGATCAGGACAATATTATGATAAATTAATCCAGATGATTTTTGATGCTCTACATTAACCTACTAAAAATATAGCATTGTGACCTAAATTATGCTACATCACATCTTATCATTGACCACAAATATCTACATCTCCCATCATAATTAATATTATTGGATCTCTAATATAATTATCAATAAGGGTGATGTTAATTATTCCTTACTATTTTCCCCATGGATTGAGGAATCTCATAATGTATTATTATGAAAAAGAATGCATACAAATCATAGAACACACTAACTGATGTTTCTGACACCATATATTTCCTTCTTTATTTTATTACATTTCTGATCCTCTGGTTTCTCAATATAAATGATTAAATAAGTGAAAGTGTCCAAAAAATGTTAAAAGAAACATGATCTCATTCTATTATTTCAAATCAATGAACATGTTAGAAAACCGGCCCATGAAATTCTAGTATTTGGATGATTCATTCAAGGATTTCATTAGAAACATTATTAATTTTTAATTAACCACATTTTTGTTTCACTATTGAATAGGTAAGTTCAACATAAAAATCCAAATGGTATTCCAATAATCTCATTTGTCTGGTATTCTACTCCTTTCAAGAAAAAAACAGATAAATATTTTTTGATATGTATAAAACATAATATTGTTATAAAAAATAGACCCAATAACATTTCATAGTATTCAGAAACACTATAATATCAAGTTCATGGGTAATGGAAACATTTTCATGTGGTATATTTTGATGAAAACCATATAGTGATATATTAATTCCATATATAATAACACACCTTAATCTCATAGATGATGCATAAAAGTAAACAACACAGTGCTACCTAGGCCAAAGTAGTTTTCAAATAGTATTTGATATAAAGTTGTTCCACAACTCCTAAAAAGACTCTTAATACTTATTGTTTCCTAAAACATTCACCCCATTTTGAGTAAATGTGCTTACAGTTTTTGTATATTTGTATTAGTCCATAAACAATATTCTATAATAACCCACTATACCCAAGAAGATATATATCATTAATACATTATGTGTTTCATCCAAAAACATAATAGCTCTCACCTTCTCTAGATCAACTGAAATCACTTATTTTGATACCCCATGTCTTAATAACATTTCATATATATTCTATAATATACACTTAGATAAGTGTTTTTAAAGGTAATGATCACTGAGAATTTCCAAAGTAATGCACAAATAATTTTTATAATCCTCTCCCATCATAGAGCGGACTAATATTTTATTAAAAATACTATGATGAATGAGTATAGCTATCAATGAAAAATATAGTTCATAATTTCCATAAATAAAAATGGGGGAATTGGTAAAATTAAATTAAATAACCATTCATTTATAGAGTCAATATAGACTAATAACGACAGTCTCAATAATATAAAAATCCTTTAATAAGTGCTGCTGATGTCATAATATATATTTGATCTTTGAATTTTGTCATTACCTTTTTATAGATAAATTATTTCATTGATGTATATAAAGAAATATTTATTATTTATAGTTATAAAATGTATATTTATATAATCAATACATAAATAAATATACATTTATTTTTTTTAAACAAATAGTGTTAGATAAATGTAAGGAGGTATACATTGTGTTGAATAAAGCCCTCTGATTCTAAGTCACCCAAATAAATCTTCATCTTATTTAAAATATTCTCCCTTATTAAATATTATGGAAATAAAAATGGTTTTGTCCCTTACAACAAATCAATAAAAATATCAACTTCCCACTCATGAGGTAATTCTAAGATGTCATACTAGAACACCTTAAAGAACTCACAAACCATAGTTGGGAACTCCCTTTCGAAGTTTCATTCAATATTCTCTTCTAGAATTGATGTAATTTTTCATATAAACCTTGTGACCTTTTTTATGAATGTTCTGATCAACTAAATCATGGGTCTTATTCACCTTAAAATATATTATATGTCACATCTATTGTAGTACAGGTCACCCTATAATGATAAATATTTATACCAGATTTAAAATAGATCATCCAATACATCTTAAGATTAATATTTTATAAATATATCTTAATTAAAAATAAATCTCATGAAAATTAAACCTCAAATACAGTCACAATAAAAAAAGAACTCTGGATTTTTTTGCATCCTTTTTCATCTAAAGAGTGAGGGGTATTTCTCTTAATGTTAACTTTAGTTGATGTTAACGGTTTAATAAATACATTATTTATATAGATATAAATTTATGATAAGAACACATATCAAAGAATTTAGTTTTAATAAATGATTCAATAAGGATGGTACCACATATTGTTCTCAAACCTATATCAAATTCCATTGTTAGTTGGTAAAATACATGAAACTATCCTGATTTAGAATGTGTCAGATTCCTACTACCAGCTTAAGTCTTGGCCCATAATTGACTACCCATAATCATAACCATTTTAATAAATTAACCCATTTCATCGAGGAATAATTTTTCATAACTGTTATACTTACTTGCTGATCCAGTTAAAACTGAAGATCCTATTACACTTCTAATAGAGGTGATTGATTTACCAAACCTTTGGATATGAAATAACAACCCACAAAAATTAAAACCTACAAGTTATCCCAAAAACATTTTTTGACATATAAAACCATGTGACACTAATGGAAAATAATATTCTTACTACTTATCAGGACAAATGAAATTTTCTATGCTAAATGTTGTGGGAAACTACTTTAACTCCATCTAGATTGATCATAATTACCGTTATTTTAGAAAATGAAATTATCACTCCACTTAGGAATGGATGGAGTATAAACCATCCATAAAACATTTATTTATTTTTCTCTACAATCAAGGTCTGGTTAACAACTTCATCAAAAGTGGGCATCATAAATAGTAAGACCTGTGATAAGATGTTAGGTCACATACCCTTCTTAATCCTTTTGTATTTCATTTTCTCATTTTAAAATCTATCATGATTTAAATGAAATTGAGGGGAAATATTATTTGAATACATCATTACTATATTGTTTCATTATTGTAAGTATACAATCTCCTAAAATATTTTCATACACATAATTTTAATAAAATTAATAACTAAAAATACCTTGAATACATTACACTAAAATTCATTGTGCATCTTACCTTGAATGATATAATCCTTAGATTTCAAACTATTAATTCTAAGAATAAAAGTAGTATAATTAAAATTATTATACCATTAAGAATCATGTAATTCCAAAATTATTTCTATATTCTCTATCAAATCCTTTCCCTCTAGAGTAATTTTACTTCCTCAAAATGATAGGGGATTATGGTATAGAAATTCAGATTCTTGATCATTATCAATGTCTAGATCTGGAAATGAACCTTTAATGTGATCTAGGATAATTCTCTTTCATTATTATATAGATAAGATATTTCTCACCATGAACTAAATTATATTATAGTTTAAAGGAATATTTTTTAAATAAATTATACATACCGAGAATTAAAACATTTACCCAAGGTCAGGAAGGGGTTATGAAATTATAAAAATCAATTGAATAAAAAGAAAAAAATATACATTAAATTTTGTAAAAAGAATTAATGAAATCGTTATTAACAATAGAAATTTATAAAAACAATTGGAATGAATCATATTGAATGAAAACAGTCACTAAAATTACCACTATTCATGGTTTTGGGACAGGGTTTACCGAACCATTTGACTATTATTTATGCATTACTAAATGAATGAGATCTATTTCATTATTTATCCTCATATTTTTTAAGAAATATTATAGGTGTTCATGTTACACTATAGGTCTCTTCTAATCTAGGTCACATAGTTTTCCACATGCTCAATAGCATGTGATCCTTAATCGGGTTCCTTGAAAGAGCCCTATAATGTACTATTTTTTATAAAAAAATTTAAAACTCAATGTTGAATAAAATTAAATTCAATAATAATATTTTCAAAACATCATATTGTGACATAATATAGAGACATTATCCTTTAAAAAATATCAGTGCATGATTTTAAGTATAATTAAACATCAAATTACAACCCAAGGATTGTAAAGTGTAGTGTCTTGGAAGACTAGGTATGTAAAAGTGAAAACAAGGTTCTAAATTAAACATTTATTTATTTATCATCCATTATAAGCTCCAAAATTCCATTAAGCCCTTACATATGCATAGGATATCCTAGGGATAACATGAACAAAGGGATGAGCGGAAAATCCAAATAATGGAGTAAACATTAAAAGAAAGATAAGAACATGGGTTAGAAGACATAACATAATAATATATAAAGGAATTAAACATGGTTAAACATAAGGAATAATAACATGGGGTCATATAATCACTGATTCATAGTAATATGGAAGAAACATAGTATGTGACTTTGGTATGATTCTAGGATCAATACACAAAGATGAGCGAGAGTCAGGGCTCGTTGCACATAGAGGATGAGCCAAGGATACCACTAAGACCGTTGTACATAAATTCTCATTAGACTAGAATTTATACAATTAATAAGAGCTCCATCTTGGTTCACCCATCATAAATTTTTCATGAATATGCTTTCCATATAAAGAATCATACATAAGTAATCAAGCATAAATATATATGTTACCCATGGAAAGAAGTGGGTCCCATAATCATGTTAAAAGCATAATAAATGGGAATATCGTAAAAGGGTACATGAATAAATGGAATTAAATCGCACATGTACATTAATAAAGGAATATATAAATATATCATGATACTTTATGCCAAACTATATTGAAAATAGTGTTTATGAAACTTTATAAATAAAACATTTCAGTATGACTTAACAAAAAAGTTTCAAAATTATTTAAAATGGAAAAGGTGTATTTGTTTGTATAAAACTATAATGAAACAAAGGTTGTCTTACATAAAAAAATTCATGAATTTAGAAGAGTAATGATATTTTAAAACAAGATTATAGGGAATTATTGAAAATGGGTAGTAATTCAGGAAGTTCCCTAAAATCGAGCTTCCATATTAGGAATAATTGAGAAGGGAACCTTGAAAAAACATGTATATCCATAAAAATAAAGATGAATGGATATTGATAAATTAGTTTGGAACATACAAAAAAAATTTATAAAATTTATATAAAAATAAAATTGAAATTCATTTGGGAAAAAAGAGATGGAATGAAACGTGAAATAATAATGGATGCCCGGGTAGAATCTCTAACCTCATAGCTAAAATGATTCTTCACTTGATATTAATGTCCTGAATAATCAAATTAGATTCATTAATTAATAAGTCCATAACCATTAAAAATTTATTTTATTTTTTATAATTTTATAATGTCCATTTATGTGTTTTTGACGGGTTATAAAATTCAATTTCATCGCTTGTAATCGTGATTTGACTTGGTTTTCTTGATCGGTTTACTTGTATAAGTTTATGGAAAAACATGTATAATGAGGATTATTGTCCATAAATAAAATAATATTTAATCAATGTACTTATATAATATTAAAATACCATTTTTTATGATGTGGGGATGATTCATTAGACAAATCATTAATTATAATCATTTGTATTAATTTAGCATTTTTGATCACAACAAACTCATTTTGTTTTTTAAATTAATATCATGAGTAAAAAATAATTCTAGAGAATTAAATGAGATATAATACATATATTATAATCTATTAAAATCTTAAAAAATATTTCATGACCTTTATTGAAGAAAAAATTGAATGATGAAAGAACATCATCCACGAAGGTGGTGAATCAGCACCTCAAAGACAATGTTTTCATTCTTAAAATAAATGAGAGAGAAGATGTGATTTTATGAAACATTATTCCATAAACATGTTAAAATACTAGTATATGTCATATAATATATTTTTAATTCTACATGGAAAAGGGTATTTGAGTAGATGATAAGAAAATAATGGAACCTTAAAATAAATTGAAATAAAATATAAGAGTGTTTTACCTATTGATTCCTTCTTGACAACTTCTTTAGGGGATTGGTTTTGGCCTTTTATTAATAAAAACATGAATTGGAAGTGGGTGGGAGGTTTAGGGAGAGTATTGGTTATAATTAACACAAGGATCAACGCTTCAAAGGTGTGAGGAGAATATATGGTGATAGGTGGAATTTATAGTGGTGAATGGGGTGTTTTCTCATTACTTAATTCATCAGTTTATTATTTTTATCAAGAAAATAAATAGTGTTCATTCTTGAGAATAAACAAAATAATTAGATCATGCGTGTTTAAAACAATTCTTCTTATATCATTTACTACTCAATTAATAATTTATTAACCATATAATGTATTTATACCGTAAATTGTTGTATTTTTCTATTCACCAAAAATTTAAGTATTTTAGAAAAATCCAAAAAATACCCCAAACCATTATTCAATGTGAAGAATTCAAAAATAAACTCCATTTTGTGAAAATAATTTTATATATATGTGAAATTTAATTTTTATTTAAAATCATTATTTACTCAAAAAAATACACATATTAAAACTATAACTGCTTTTATAACACTTTGAAAAATTAACTACAGTCATAAAAAATTATCACATAATCATAAGACATAAAAATATTAATTTATTAATACATTTTATGAAAATAAGTTTTCTTTTTAAATATTAAATTAATAAAAAAATGTAATTAAATATTTCTGACTTACAAAAACACTGACACACACTTAGTATTTTTTAAAATATTTATTTACTTATTCTATGATATAATTATATCATATTTCCACTTAAAAGATGGGTAAAAAAATTTATAATTTCATTGGTGACGTAACTGTTCAATTTTCCAGTTTAGTATTCATAAGTGTCAAATTACTATTCCAAATTTCAAGTTACTATTTCATTGGTATAGGTTCATTAACTTATAAAAACTATTATTATTTCATTCATTCATCATTTATAAAGATTGTATTGTGTTATCTATGTGTTTATACCACATGACATAATTATAAGAATGGAATTTCTATAGAATAATCTTTGGTTCATTTCATTCTTCCCCCATTATGAAATTTCACCCTTAAAATTTCATTTTACATAATAAGGTGAATATATGTGTGGATAATTTTCCTTCATCACTTTCTCTGGTTCCAATGTTGCCTCTTTATACTTATGGTTCCACCAAAGTACCTTGACCATGTGAGTGGTATTTTATGTATAATATTATCTGTACAATCCATGATCTTTACTGGATAATCCTTATAAGAAATATAATTCTCCAACTGAACCACCTCTAAAGTCAGTACATGTGAAGTATTTAGTATGGACTTCCTTAAGAGTGATACCTAGAATACATTGGGTACTTGAAACATGATTGTTGTAATTGACAGTTGATTGTCCATGTCTTTGACATGATCAAGGATCTCTAAGGGGATGATGTACCTAGGAGTTATCTTCCCTTTCTTCAAAAATCTCAGGATCCTATTCCATGTACATATGAGAAGGAATACCATGTCTACAACATTAATCTTCAGCCCTCATTGATAATTGTCTGCAAGTCTCTTTTATTGTATTTTTACTACCATGGTGTGATGCTGAATGATTTTCACATTCTTCATCATTTCTACGACCATTTCAGGTCCTAGTATCTTACATTTATATACATAATCCCAACATGTTGGTATTCCACACCTTTTCCTATAAATGGCTCCTTATAGAGCCATTTGGATTCTCGAGTGGAAACTATTGTTGTATAATAATTAGACCAGTAAAAGATGTTGGCCCCATCCTCTTATAAAGTCCATAGAAATTTCTCTCAACATTTATTCCAATGTTGGAATAATCTGCTCATATTGGACATTATTTTGTAGATGATAGTCCATACTGATGTTCGGCTTAGTGCATAGATCATATTGGAGAATTTCCAAAACATGGAGGTGAATCTCTTCTCTCATTTGGATAAAATAGATATTGTTACTCCATAAAGCCTTACCACTTCTTTGATATATATCCATGCATTTTGATCTAGTGAAAATTCCTCTCAAATTTTGATAATGATATCAGTCTTCATAAGATGATCTACAACAACCCATATAGCATTATTTCTCCCATATGACATTGGAAGTTCGGTGACAATGTCCATCATGATATTTTACCATTTCCATTTGGTAGGGGTAATGGTGGCATCATCCCTTTCGACTTTTCCTTTCATCCTTCTCTTGATGACATACCAGGAACCTTTATGTATATTATGTGATCTCTTTTTTCATATTGTCTCACCAAAATTTCTCTCGGATATCTCAATTCATCTTTGTGCTCCTTTGGTGAATAGAGAAGGTTGAGATATGTGTGTCATTCATAAGATCTTTCATTATCTATGGATTGGATGGCACACATATTTGTGACCCAAATTTTAAAATTCCATCCTCACCAATCATGAACATGGAGGATTTCCAATTTCAGATAGATTATACCCTTTTATGAATGTCCACATCATTTCTTTGAGCATCCTTTATTTTACCCATATGGTATGATTGACCAGTCATTTAAGAAAGAATTTATAAAGCTTATCCCTTAATAATTTCAATGTTAATCAATTATAAGTATGATAATATTAGATCCTTTCTCAATTCTCATCATTGATAATGATGTTGGATCCTTTCTATATAGAGAAAATTCTGCCTTATTTTCATTATAGGGATGGTAGTCGATTGAGCAGTTATAATCTTTGATAAGCTCTAACAATATTCGATCGAGAATATAAAGCTCCTTATTTTTTAATGTATTTTTGAGACTCTTGTGATCAATATATATCTCACACTTCTCCCAATAGTGATAATGCTACCAGATTTTCAATACAAAGATCACAACTTCCCACTTTAGATCAATCATAGCATAAATTTTCTGAAAAATTTTCAACTTCCTTGAGTTGTAGGATATCAATTTATCATTTTTACCAGTACACATCCTAATCATTTTCTTAAAGCATTGTTTCATACCACAAAGAGTTTTCCACTGGTCAGGATTTTGAGTAATGGAGAAGTGATAAGACTCTTTTTGAGATCATTAAATATTTCCTCACATTCTTGTGTCCAAAAAAAACTTTACTCCCTTCCTTTTCATCTTAGTTATTAGGTGTAAAAATAATGATAATTTTTAAAAAAATCATTTGTAATAATCACCTAGATCATGAAAGATGCAGGTATTTGTTATAAATATTTTCATGGCCCACTCGTCGATTGAGTTTTTCATGGGAGGGTCCACAAATATCTCAATGTTTGTTATAACATTCCCTAAGAATGATACTTCCTCTATCCATAACTCAAATTTAATATACATTGCATATATTTTCTCCCTTTAAATTATTTTTATCAATGTATTCAAATGCTCTTCGTGTTCCTCCATGATCTTTGAGTATATCAGAATATCATTGATAAAGACTAACACAAGTTTGTTGAAGTAATATATAAAGAATCTATTTACTAATTACATGAATATTTCTGGATTGTTAGTGAGTCCAAAGGGCATAACAATGAACTCAAAGTGTCCAGACCTCATTCAAAAGAATTCCCTATGAATATCTTCCTTCCTCACTGTTAATTATTGATATCCTGACCAAAGCTTCACATAAGAGAAATAATCGACCCCATGTTTCTGATTGAACAAGTCATATATTCAAGGTAGGGGATAATTTTCTTTTATCATTATTTTATTTATATCACGATAATCAATATAGACGTTCATTGATACATCCATCTTATTTAGGCTGCTGACTGGTGCACCCCATGGTGAAGCACTCACTCATATAAAACCCTTGTCCATATTCTCCTATACCTACTTCTATAGTTCTTCAAGATCAATAGTGAAATTTCTAAATGGTATCTTTATTATAGTAATATATCTAGGAATAGGTTCAATAGAGAACCAAACATCTCAGTTAGGCAGGATATAAAGAAATTCTTCCAGGAATACATGAGTGTAATCCCTCACAATGGGCATGTCTTTGATCATGACCATCACCTTTGTCTCAATCATTTTAGTGAGATATTCTTACTCATAAGGTAATAATATCCACACTTGAGATGATGATTCTAAAAAAATACTCATCTTCCTCCTCACATGTGTAATGAATTGGAGGATGCTTTGGGATGGGAATAGTGATCTCCCTTTCCTAATAGTTGATGTTGGTTTTGTATAAATATCGCCAATCCTTGCCCAAAATAGTATCAAACATCACCAAATGTAGTAAGATAATATTTTCTAGGAGGTCCAGTCCATATAAATTAATTGTGGATGAGTTATTCACTTTTCATGCAATAATTTCCTCATTATTTGTACTCATATATAACTAAAACTATAAACTTTTATGTGTTGTTTAAATATTCATACCAAACATGCAAGATATGAAAGAATGTGTAGAACTTGAATCAAGTAGTATGTTCTCTATTCTTGAATGACTGACTAGTGTACCTTTCACCACTTCATTTTCCTACTCCATATCAGCAGTAGTAATAGAATAAGACCTTCCATGTTTCCTTGGAGGTTTTTGTTGATTGCCTTTAAAAACCAAGGGATTTTGGAATTGGTTTGTAAAATTATATTATTTCTTGATGTTGAGACACTACACTACTAACTGATCATTGATATAAACATTAATATTATCTTACATATTATTGGTATTATTCATATCCCTTTTGATGTTCTTAGCAAGATTCACCATTGTTCCCCTATTTAAGCATTTCTCAGTTCCCTTTAGATTTTTCCTAATATACTTCTTCCCACAATTTTAGCACATGCGATATTTGATCATCAGTCCATCATGGGATTTATTTGCTAATCCACTCATATTAGACTCAATTTTCCTCTATTTTTCACAAGCCCATGAGACTATTGAGAGTCTTTAATCTCCATTTTATCCTTGATGGAACAACAGAAAATATTCTAATAACATTCGAACCCTGTAATCACTAACACTTTTTGTACACTCAGATTTAGTATTCTAAAGAAGCGATTCAAATTTCTTTCAATGTTCATGAAAAAGTTGGAGCCCTATCATGGAAGAATTTTATTTTTTTATTCATACTCCCTGATAGACTCCTCTCCCTTATACATAAGTTTTAAGAACTCTCCTTCCACCTTGAGATGGAGTGTTTGGGAAAAATATTTATTGAAAAATATTTTCTTGATATCTTCGATGTCTATGGAATCAATTACCTCCTTGGGCATTTTATTTTTGCTCATTTTCCACCACTAATTATGTTCCCCATGAAAATGATAAACTGATAGCACAAATTTCTCTTATTTGGAGCAGTGGATGACATAGAATATCTTCTCTATGGAGTTAATACAATATTACCTGAGTAGGGGATTAAAATATCCACTATACATTGGAGTCCATTTCCACAAAAAGGATTCGACAGCAACTTTATCTCTCTTAAGATAATGACTATGGTCTACACAATTCAAGTAATTATTCATAACTTCTATGAGTTTTTTAAGTACTATAATGAAATTTTGAGCACCCATTTCGATCATATTTGGAATATAATTAGTTAAATCATAAAATTTCTTATTGCATTGATTTTGGTAATGTCTTTTTCTATTTGCCATAATTAGTTATGAAAAAGAATTAGAAATTAGTGGGATTGAGTACTTAGCTAATAAGTATAAAAATGAATATTTTAACATAAAAGGTAATGTCTTAAAGAAAAATTATATCCTAACTTGTGATTCCCTATGTTTAAATCTAGGTTATTCATAATATGGTTCCTAACATATATTCTTATGGACTTTTTTTATTCCATTAATAATGGTTTGTAATGAGCTTATGAATTTACCAAATCATATCTCCTCGGAGTGTTAAATAATGTGTGGAGTAAGGCCCATTGTTGTGTACTAGGTTACCTAGAGTAAGGCCCCGAACACCATTTCATAATTTTTACTCTAAGGTACATCTCATCCAACACCACACCCACTTTTAGTATCCTATAGGGATTTATTTTCTTGATAAAACAATTAATCTTAACTTACAAAAAATTAAGGATTTTTTCTCCTAAATACTCTTATCCCTAGGGTTATTAATAAGGTTATCTATTCCTTGTCTCCAATGTTATCTATAATATTCCCTCAAATACCTATAATAGAGACCCTATCATTTTACACATATCATTACATGATTTTAGGAACAATGAGACATCATATTATGATCAAATTATTGTAAAGACTAGTGCTTCGGAAGACTAGGAACATAAAACTAAATACATGGGATTAAATAAACAATTTATTTATTTTTCAACCATTATGAGCTCATAACGTCCTATAATACCATACATCTTCATAGGTTAACCAAGGGATTAAATGAGGAATGGGATGAGAAAAAATTCTAATAATAGAATAAATATTAAAATAAATCTTAGCACATGGATTGTAAGACATAACATAATGATATATAAAGGAACGGAAAATGATTGTACATATAGAATCATGTCATGGGACCATATAATCATGGAATAATAGAAATTTGTAAGTAACTTAAAACCATAAATTATCACGAATCAAGGATAGTTTCACATAGTGTAGTACGATTCAAAGTTCGTTGCACATAGTGGAGCATGAGTCAGGGCTACCACCAAGAACGTTGCACATAACATCACATGAGACTAGACTTTACTCAATTCTTTGGATCAATTTATGTGAACACATATCATAACATGTTCATGAATATCATTTCCACATAAAGAACCATACATAAGTATCATACATAATCGTAAGGGTTAACCGTAGAAATAATTGGGTATCATAATGATCTCAAAAGTGTAATAAATGGATGTATCGTGAAATATTACATGAGAGAATGTAATTAAAGAATACAAGAAGATTAATAAAGGAATATAGTAAAATATCATGATGAGTGATTTCAAACTAATGTAAAAGGTGTGTTTAAAAAACATTACAAATAAAACATTTTAATACGCCTTAAATGAAAACATTCAAGATTCTTTAAAATAGAAAAGGAATATTTATTGTATAAAACCAATATTGAAAAAGGTTAGTTTTTCATAAAAAATATTGATTTTATAAAAAAAAATATATATTAAAATATATTATGGATCAAACTTGAAGTTGAGTAAAAATTTAAGAAATTCCCTTAAATCGGGCTTACATATCGGGAAGAATTGAGTAAGGAACCATTAAAAATCATGTATATCACCAAAAAAGAAGGATTTATGGATATTGATAAATTATTTTGGAAAATATAAAATTAATTTAAAATGATTAAATAAAAATAAAAGATATTTTAATTTTTTTAAATATAAAATAAGACAAACATGAAGGAATAATGGATGTTCGGGTAGAATCCCTTACCTAATGTCTGAAATGATTCTGCACTTGATCTTTATATACTGAATAACCAAATTATATTCATTAATTAATAATTACAGAAACATTTATACATGTATTTTAATTGGTATAATTTTATTTTTTTCTTTTATGTAGCTTTTTATGGGTTATGAAATTCAATTTCATCACTCGAAAGAGGGAGTTTCCTTGGTTTTTATGATCAATTTACTTGTATAAGTTTGTGGAAAAACATATAGAATAGTAATAGTTTTACAAAAAAAAACATATATTTTATTAATAATATCTTATAATTTTAAAATATCATTTTTTTTTTCATAATTTAGTACAATTCATTAGAAAAATCATTAATTATAATCATTTAGAATAATTTGGTGTTTTTTTATCACAACAAACACATTTTGTTTTATAAATTAATATAATGTGTAAAAAATGATTAAATAACATTACATAAGACAATCTATATATATATATTAATATGTTTCAACCATAAAAATTGTTTCATTACAATTCCTGAAGAAGAAATTGAAAGATGAAAGCATGTCTTCCACGAAGGTGGTAAATCGGCACCTCACAGACGATGTTTTCATTCTTAAAATAATAATGTGAAGGGAAAATATTTGATGAATAATTATTCCATAACCATGATAACATTATATTATATGTGAGATAATGGAGTTTTCCTGATACTTTTACAGGTTGAAGTGAAAATAAAATTAGAAACTAAAGGAACATGAATATAAATTCAAAAAAAGGAAGAGGGTTTTACCTATTGATACCTTCTTTTTTGAGAGCCTCCATAGGGGATTGGATTTGTTATTTTATTAAGACCTAAATCTCATAGACATGTGAGAGAGGTTTTGGGAGATTATTGGTTAAATTTTAGGTAAGTATCAAGGATCGAGAGGTGTAAGGAGAAGAGGTGGTGAGGGGTAGTATTTATAGTGGAGTGTGGCATTTCCTCATTATTTAATTCAGTAGTTTATTATTTTTCTCAGCATAAAAAATATTATTGATTCTTGAGACTATATATAGTACTTAGAGAATTTTAGTTATAAAAATGTGTTCTTATATCATCCATGACCCAATTGATAGTTTATTTAACTTATAATGTATATATACTGTAAATTACAGTATTTTACTATTCTAAAAATATTCATGTATATGAAAAAAATCCCAAAAATTCACAATTACCAATTTTCAATATGCAGAATTCAAAAATGAAATAAATTTTATAAAAATAATTCTCTAAATATTAGAAATTATATTTGTAATTAAAATCATAATTTACTCGACAAATACTGATTTTAAAAGTACAACTACTTTTATAACAATTGGAAATATTAACTAAGGTCTCATAAAATTATATCCTAATAATAAGAAAACAAATATTGATCTATGAATACATTTTATTGGTAAAAATTTCTTTTAAATCTATAAATTAATCAAAAAGATTTATTAAATATTTATAACTTACAAAAATACCAACACTAAATTAATAATTTTTTAAATATTTATTTACAAATACTATGATATAATTCTATAATATTTCCACTTATCAGATGGTTAAATTTTATTTATAATTTAATTTTTGATCTCATTATTCAATTTTCTGGTTTACTATTCAAAATAGTTGGATTACTATTCCATTGTTCATGTTACAATTTCATTGGTATGGGTTCCTAACTTCTAGAAACACTTATTATTTCATTCATTTATCATTTATAAAGAACTTATTGTGTTCCTTATGCATTTATACTATATGAAATAATTATAAGAAGAGAATTTATATATATACCTTTGTTTTCCATCATTTAATTCTTGTTAAGACAATTGCTAGAAAGAACCTCACTAGCAACCGACCTCTGATGTCCTGATGATTATATCTTATGTATACCTAATCTTCATAAATAATGTAAATCAAAACCAAACAATGATGTCATTTTTTAACTAATACATAACCAACCATTGACTCAACCACCTGTGCTTTCCCATGAAAACATTGGTAGGGTGGATTTCATCCTCATTGGGAATAAACTATTGTTTAACCATTAGGGATACATTTTTGGGTAATAGTTTCCCATAATAAATCCAACAATTGTTATCAAATAAAATGATGACATATATTTTCCATATCTCATTTATTCATTTTCTTAATTAATAAAAACATCCAAAATAAAATAAATTATAATGAAATATTTAAAACATTAATTATATGCGGTGGACAAGATTAGTATATATGTTAGCCCCTAATAAATAAGATTGAAATTTTTTTGAATCCAATAAGGAAACATAATTATGAATATATAACATTAACAAAAATATTGAAGGATATCCAAAATAAAATTTAAAAAATTCATGTGACATATGGGGTAACTCTCTATTATGTTTCTTATGTTTAACCAAATACTAATTATTATAAATTTCTTCCGTATTAATGTTGTCTATTTCCTTTAAATGTATCTATCAAAACAAGGTCTTTATACATGTAATAGGGTTGTATAGTGTTTATGAATAACTATCCTATTTGGATCCCACCAATTTTTCAATGAAAAACATTATTATCTAAAAAATTCATGATAATTTAAAAATATTCATATGAGTATAGTAATTTTATTTTTCAAAATAAATCAAACTATAACAAGCTATACAAAAAAAATTTATATTGAAATAAATATCATATAAAAATAATAAACTAGGTATATTTCCTTATTAAGCTAAGGTTAGGTCCCCCGAAGATAATTTTATTATATTATATTCAATACCATTCTTATCAAGTTTCTCTAAACACCTGCACTATGTTAACATCAACACCTAGTTGTATGATAACCTAAACTCTACTAAATATAGTAACACCAATATCCATTTTTAAGGTATCCTACAAGCTTTTTTAGAAAATAAAGTCAATTACTAGAGGTAAAATACATAAATAGGGAGAGTACAATAAATGATAAAAATCTACCTATCGATAGTTCTCTACTAAAAACCCCAGGGTGACCAAGATAAATGATTATCATATAAGAATTTTATTTCATTTCCTAAATCATCCCAGGAATCCATTACATTAAAATAATAGTTTTATTAAACATATAGTTCTAAACATTCAATTTTATTATAAAAACATTTATATTAAAATACATCAGTTGGATAAATTAATATAGTATTCTTTTAAACAAGTATATCACATAAATTAGTTTTTAGATATAAAATGAAACTCTTAAAATCATGTTAAAACAGTATTTTTGAATAATATAATCACATATGGTTCCTTAAAAAAAGTAATTCATGGAATCGTCTACTATAATTCATGAATCTATTGGTTAATGGATTCAATCCACTAGAGTATCTAAGGAAAGACCCTAAAAAGAATGAGATACCCCTAATAAAAAAACATTTTCATTGAAAATTACCCACATGAACCCAATGATTCCCTATATTTAGTTTAAGAAATAAACCAAGGTAAAGTGAAGGAAGATGCCATTAATGAAAAACATTGACACTTACCAGATTTTTCTTTTCATATTATTGACAAAATCACGTAAGAAATCAATCCATGTAAAGGGGGTATGGTTCGTATTGTAAGAGGATTGGAGAGTTTGAGTGAGGGAGAAAGAACAGGCTTAGATGGGTTAAAATATTGTGGTTAAATTGTTAAAATAATATTTTCAATTTTCATGGTAGTTTGCATAGTTTGGTCCCATTGTTTAAGAAACCATATTATAAACATGAAACATCCAATTCAATGTATGTACTATCAATAAGAGTCCTTTCATGGTTTGAAAAAAGGTTTAGAAAACTAAAAATAATAAACTAGGGTAATTCCATGTATATAAGTAAGTCGCATTCATTGTCCTTGGTATATAAGAAATTACACGTGATTTAAATAACAGTGATCTTACCATGAAAAATTCACTAGAAAACACCCTCCCCCTTTGCTTGAATTTAGTGTATAGTTACGAATAACCATGTTCTAATAGTGAAACCTATTCGGCATCCCGATATTTTAATATAATTAGACCCATAAATAAGGAATAAATATATAAATCGACTAAAAATAACTTCTATAGATAAAAATGAAATCATTTTTCTGAATCATATATGAAAAATAATAACAAAACTACAAGGATACTTAGAACATAAATATTTATAAGTGGTTTAAGATAGAAATTATAGGTTGATAAAATTTCCCCCTTTTCATTTGAGTTGTCCTATTCTTTTATGAATCATAATAAGAGACATAAATAGAGTAGCTAATAAATTGTTCTATATGTTTTTTAACCAATTTTCATAACCCTTAATACATTCATTGGAACCTAAATTATAAAGATACCCCAAACCCTTAAATATGTGTGCCTTTTAAATAACAATATTATATTTACATAATTTCAAAAAGGGATAAAAATAAAAAAGTGAAGACATGATTTTTTATCAAATCATTGTTCATTGTTTTCAACATAACATTTTTACTATATTTTTAATTATTTTTATAGTAATAATTGTTTTATAATCTTTGAAATTTATTAGAAATATAGGTTTATTTTTTTTAATTTTAAATAGATTTTACATTTTATGTTTTTAATATGATTAGTTTTGTTTTATTGACTGAAATATATGGAATTGTGTGTTGAACCAAAATATGTTGTCTGAATTTTACAGTTATACAACTATGATCATTTTTTAACCAGTCATTATGGTCATAAATATTAAACATATGTGATGTTTCTTACTCAATTATAAGGTTAAAATCTTACATAAAATCCATGATCAACCCACTAATGGTATTTGGAATGTATAAGGGATAAAATTCACGATGTTTAAGAGAATGCTATTAAAAATAAATTTTTTACTGAATTTTAAAGTTGTAAAACAATGGACGAAGACTAGATCATTTCCTAGAGCCATAGATCCTTAACATGAAGAGGTAATAGGTAAAAAGAGATTTTTTTTACCCCTAAAACATAGTAGGACTATCATGCATTAAAGTGAAATATGTTTGAACAACCAGAAATGTGGTAATTTTGGGTATAGATCATATGATGGGTTTATTTAGGCAATGTTGGGAGTGTTGATAATAATTATAAGAATCAATATTTAATAGATTTTAATGATTGAAAATACAAAATGAAGTATTTAAATTAGTTTTGGTGAGATTATAATGAATAGTTTAGGATGACTACTAACAATATTCAAATGATGTTTCATTACCATATATTTAGACATGTATAATGATGATTACCAATGACATGTTTGAATGATGGGTTCCCCTATATTACTTTTTAGGTATATGGAGTTTGCATTTATTTTCCTTAGTATAAATATATATTTTTCAATGGGTTTTAATGGGTCGTATATGTAGTTGGTTAGGTGAAACATGTTTAGTCACTATAATAAAAAGGTCCCTTTAGAGTAAATATAATCAACACTAATAGCCATTAAAGGTATGTAGTAATTCAAAAATATAACATATGAAGTACGTTATATGATAAGGTAATGTTTAGATAATGTTAAAATGATCTTACTCAGTGATACTAAATTTTTGTTGGGTGAAATACTCTGAAAGGTGAGAGAGTTGGTGGATGGATTATACTTGGGCTAGGAATAGTGGATTCATGTGTTGTTACATGTCCTATGGAATAAGAATCAAACATCATGATGATCAAGGAAATGGGGGAAATTATTTTCATGTTATAGATGGATAAATATTGAAATTATTTAGAATTATTTTATACAAGGATGATATGGGTAATAATGGGAAAGACATGGAAGGTAGGTCTCTTTACTATAGACATATTGGGAGATTCAAGCATCATTTATATCATTCCAATGTATGTCTAGTTTAGAAAACAATATATGAATTATATAACCATATACTAGGTTGGTATATAAATTTAAATTGGTTAAATGATTAATTTTTTAGATAGGTACTGGATTGGTTTTATAAACATCACTCTATGTCATTTAAAGAAATTGAAAATGTTATCCTTTTGTAAAAAGGATGAAAAACACCAATATAAATTCGAAATCTATATATTATGAGGTATTAAAGATAGAAAATATCGAAGTAAAGTAAATTATATACTTGGTTGAAAAATAAAATAACAAGGAATATATATATATCTCAAGGGTACATTAATAAATACAAAAATATTGCATAAGAAAAGGAGTATTTTTTGTAGGTTTACCTAACCATGACATTATAGAAATGAAATATAGTCAAAGGTATCAAACCTCTAAAAAGAATATATCAAACATAGATAGATCTACTATATATGGGGTGTTTAAATGTTTATGGTTATCTCAAATGGATCCTTTGAGAAGTTTAATCACATTCAAGGTCAACCACATGTCATATAATTTATGTTCATATGATAAAGACCATACACCATACTCCTTAAGGTCATGTGATAGGGATGTCTCGCCATATAATTTATGTTCATGTAGTAAGGATATTAGGTAATGAAGTTTTCATTCATGACCTCAGGTGATTAAAAAATCAAATAGAATTTCCAAAAAATACATCTTGATAAACAATTCATTTTTGTTGTAAGTAATAAATGCTTCATAAATTATGATCATAGAGTATTCTCCACTTGAGTGGAATTTGATTATGATATACATTGTTTCCTATTTTGACCCAAAAATTAGAGGTTTCTTTCCAAGTATTCAAGGTGTGTTAATCTATAAATGAAACTATCCTTGAATAAATTATCATTATAGAACATTATTATTAAATTTAAAGGCTACATGATTCATAAGAGTATCAATAATTTATTATTAATACAAGCACTTATCATCAAGACATTATAAGTCATTAATATTGATCCATGATTGTCTTTCCTCTATATTTTGATCAAAAAAGTTTTTTAATGTTATATAGACTAAAAATTATTTATAATAACCACATTAATCCCATACACTAGTGAATATGTGGTCTCTTACATGTGGGTATACATAGTGGGCTAGTAATCCCTAAAATTCTTAAAGAACATATTATTATAGTACTTTTTATCATTTTCCATCATATTTTTCAACGTATTTGAAAAATAAATTTTGAATTACTATAACCATCCATTTATATTTCCATTATAGTGGTATAAATGATTGGATAGAATATTTAATTAAAATATATATTGTCATGCTCAAACACACAACATGGTTTTTCATTGTTAATAAGGTATTGGTAATAAACTCAAAATCTAGAAATGATTCTAGAATGAAATTTATCATATATTTCACTCACATCTTCATCAATAGAATATATTTAACTCATTTGGAAAATAGGTTGATGAAATTTATGAAGAAATTAAATTTTTATATAGTTTATTGAGGGTAAAGAAATTTATCATTTAACCCCATATAAAAAGTGTCAAGTATTATTTTATAGCATAAAATATATTCGTGGATTAAGGAATGAAGTTGGTATATAGCTGACATGAATGAAAATTCTTGGTTAATTTGATGCAATTTTATATCAATGAAGGTCAAAAGTACCTAATTTATATTATTTGATAAGATATATTGGTTGTTATCTGATACACATCCCATGTTCCATCATACAATTCTTACATAACTATGAGGGTATCTTCTCCTTAATTTATCTTATGAAGAACCACATAAAACCTCATTTATTGTGTATCTTTTGAGAATTTTGAATATCATGTAGGTTGAAATTTTTTCTTATCAACGTAATTTCACCTTCTTGTCTTGTTAGTAGAGAAGAAGTTTATAATGTATGTACTCAAATTTCATATCAATATTGTCGGTTTTTATAACGAATTGTTAGAATTAGGATCCAAATTGCATCAATTTGGTAAAATATCATCTAATTCATTAATTTCTCTATTAAAAATAGATTATCCAACCTCTGATATATGATATGTTTGATTTTTTCATCATGAGAAATATCAAAGAGGGATATTTCTAGATTATCAAATGTATCTTATTGAGAATATTATAAGTTTATAATTTGAAAAATAACTTACATTAAAGGAAAATTGGCCACTAATTCCATTATATAATGAAGTGAATGTACCAATTCCAATATTTGACAATGTTTTATTTTTTATTCAAATTAATCACCAACTCTAAATTTCTATTAAACTTTAGTTGGGTGAGAGATATCTATACAAAATATTTATATATTAATGATTTAGGAATACTTCTCTTACATATTAATGTATTATGTAGCGACTTAGGTTTTTGGCCCTGTCAGACTTTGGAATATTTCTACGAATAATTCCAGAGATAGGCGCGAAGACGGCGTGCGATTCCGAGGCCCGGTGTGCCCGGAATTAATTTTATAAAAATATTAAGTTTTTTTAACTATGCACGTGGCGGGGGTGTGATATCTCCTAAACGGTAGCTCAGAACGGGAATCTGAGGGCACGGTTGCGTCCGGAACGTGCCGTTTACCCTAGGCGGGGTGTAATCTTTGCGGGCGCGAGCCTGCGGTGAGAAACGCCACCAGGGGCGTTTCCGTAAATAAGTGGCAAGTTGGTGTGCGAGCGTCGGCTCGAATAACTTATGAACGGAGTCTCGGATGAAAAATCTGAGACCGCCGTTGCGTTCAGAACGGCACGTTTACCCTAGGGGTGACCTTACTTTTGTTCGCATCGGGCGACGGGTCCGAGGCTGGTTTGGCGCCGGCGGGCGGCTGATATAAATATCAGCGCCCCCCCCCCCCCCTTTTATCGTTCTTCGCCGTTCTTCGTCGTTCTTCGCCGCCACTCTGCCGAATCGAGCAAACGGAGCGCCCACGAGCTCAGAATTCGACGACGGACGTTCCAGGAGCGCGCAACGGAAGCTCGGGAGCGCGGATCTGAGGCAGAACGTTGGCGTTTCGCCCGCGAGGTAGGCGGTTTTGAGTTTTAACCCCCGATCCCGTTTTTACTGCATTTTTCTGTGAATTGAAGTCGTTGCAGTATAGATCGGGTCCCGAGGGTCGCGTAGACGCCTCCGGATCGCAAAACGGACCACCGGGGTGCCCCCGGCGGTCCGCGGAAGATCCGCCGGCGCGGCACCGGCGCGGCGGCGCGCGGCGGAGCGCCGCCGGCCAGGGCGGGCCGGCGGCGGCGGTCGGTCCAGGCCGGCCGGACCGGCCGGTCGGGGCCGGTCCGGCCACTCTTCGCATACAGGGGTCTTTAAACCCCCGTAACTTGCACTCCAGGAGTCGGATTCGCGCGCCGTTTGCGGCGACGTGACCCTGACGACGAGGCGAACCCTCCGGTAAGGGTTCGAGGGTTTAAAGGTTCGGGATCGTGGCCCGGGAGCAAGAAACGCCGTATAAAATAATAATATATTATTATTTTACGACTTCGGGCCGTTGTAACTTCTACCCGGAGCATCCGATTGAAGTGCCGTCAGTGGCGTTGAGACCCTGATGGTACGACGGACTTTTTGAGATGGTTTCCGGGTGTTGGGACTGAGAACGGGGCGCGGCCCCCACGAGGCCGGGTTTGGGCGTTTGCGGAGAAACGCAGCTTTTACACCAGGAGTCCGATTTTGGCGGATGAATAGTCGATCCTGTGTGTTTTTCCGAGAGGATCGCAATGGTGCGATCCGTTCGATGAGTTTCGGAATCCAGGCGTGGGCCCCACCCGAGCCGGCCTTCGGTGAATAGTACCTTTTTCACCGGGTGTCCGTTTTGGGCGAGTGAGTAGTCGATTCCGCCTGTTTTTCCGAGGGGATCATCGTGGTATGGTCCGCTCGATGGGTTTCGGGATCGTTGTGTGGGCCCCGCACGAGCTAGCTACGGTGAATAGTGCCTTTTTCACCGGTGCTCCGTTTCGGGCGAGTAAGCAGCCTATCCTGCGAGTTTTTCCGCGTGGAACGCGATGGTGGCTTCGGTTTTGGCCTAGGAGGTGCGCAGTGTGGCGTTGTGGTGGGTCGCTCGGGTTAGCGACGTTTGGACCAGCAGTGGTTGAGGGTTCTCCCTTGGTTCGTTCCCACGAGGGTTCGTGTGGCATCACAACCTTCGTGTGGGTTTGTGATCCTCTCGTTGGGATGTTTCAACTGTTAGAGTTGTGGTATCCCTCCGGTGGGCCCGAAGTGGATCCTCTAGCATCTTTACCTAGATCGGGTTCTTGGTATCGCTGTGACCGCTTATTTACGGGCGGCGATCCCCTATCTAGCAGGTTAACCCCGTAGGGTTTGTTGCATCATCGGACTTATGATCCCCTACGCGGTGGGTCGTGCACAGTAGGGTTGCGGCATCGTCGGGTTTACGATCCCCTACTCAGCATGACGTTTATGGTAGGGTTGCGGTATCGTTGGTCATACGATCCCCTACTCAGCACGTGGTTTCGGTAGGGTTGCGGCATCGTCGGTTCGATCCCCTACATCGCGAGTTATACCAGATAGGGTTCCGGTATCGTCGTGACCATCTTTATATGGACGATGATCCTCTATCTGAGTGTGAAGCTTCTGTCAAGCGCCAGATTGGGTTGTGGCATCCCCCAGCGGATCCTGGGTGTGATCCCCTATCTGTGAAATCTACGTATGCCAGATCGGGTCGTGGTATCCTCCAGCGGACCCTGGGAGTGATCCCCTATCTGTGAGCTACGTATACCGGAGTGGGTCTTTGTATCCCCTAGCGGACCCTAGTGGCGATCCCCTATCCGAGGAGTTTGGTGGTTATGGTGTTTCGGTGATGTTTCCTCGGTGATGCTATCCGACGAGCGTGGTCTCTCGGGTGAGTGTCTGAGATGTTTGCGAGTATCCCGATGGGGTGCATCTCTCGGATGAGTTTCATCTGGTATGATAGAGTTTGTGGTGTACTCTCCTGGTTGTGGACAGTTGCTGGTGATGAGGTCGGTACCCCTTGTGGCTTTGTGGCGTGAGCTGTGTATATCTGGATTGTTCAAGGTGTATGTATGGGCATACACCTGAGCTGTGCTGAGCTGACTTGTTGTGTTTAGCCGAGGATGGTCATGAGATGGAGTTTCTCTCTCGTCTGGGTTCCCTCTGGCTGGGTTGAGTGGACTGTTGCCTTTCAGTTGCTCCCTTGGGTTTTGGGTTTTTGGGGTGCCTACTGAGTATGTTTATACTCACCCCTGCACGGGCTTTGCCCGCACATGTTGTGTCTTGTGCAGACCATAGGCCTTTTGACGGAGTCCCAGGAGGACCCGGAGCAGGCGGAGCTTAGTGAGCGGGTTGACCGGGGTGTTTACCGGAGCTGTGCCGAGGGAGCTTTTCGGCGGGTGTTTGTGGCAGCGTTCCCCTTCTTCGGAGCAGGTTGGATGCGCTTTGTAGTTTTCTTTTGGTGGGCCCTGTTTTGCCCTTGTACTTTTGCTGTTGCACTCTGGTTTTGGATAGATTGTATGCATGCATTTACTTTTCAGTTTCTTTATCTCTGCACTGTTGCATGGAGGTGTTTGTGGGTGCGTGTGTACAGGTACCTTAGGCTAATGCCTCCCTTGTGTGTTATAGCCTACTCGGCGCTGGTCGCCAGCCCCTGGCCTATTGGAGGCGGGCTTGGGGAGTCGCGGCTCGAGCCCCGTTGGGTCGGGTCGTGACAGAGTGGTATCAGAGGAGGTTCCACCTTTGGGATCTCAGAGCGTAGCTGGTCTAGCTGTGAGTTTGGTTTGGGTTGCATAGCGGCAGTGTTAGGGTGTTTCGAGTTCGGCTTCCAGGCCAGGGACTCCAGTGTTGGTGCGGCGGCCGACATATCCATACACCAGGACTCTGATAACCTGCCTTTCGACTCGGGACATTCGTACACTGGTCGCGGGGACTTCATGGTACATGCATCATATAGGACTGGGTTTTTGTTTTTTTTACCTTGTCCTTCTTGAGTCAGCTCTCCAGATATACTCTTTGACTGTGGTGTGTCTTGAATGTATTTCAGGATGCCTCCACGACGACAGCCAGTGGGGGTTCCGCAGCAGGATTGTGCTGATGACCCGCCCTGTGTAGTGGCTGTGGAGCAGGGCGCAGGTTCTGAGGTTGCACCTCCAGGTGGTCTGCCAGTTGAGCCACCACCTGTCGAGCAGCTGGTTGTGCCGGTGGTGCAGGACGAGGTTGCACGCAGGCTGAGTGCGTTGCACGAGTTCCAGAGGCAGCGACCTCTGAGGTTTCGGGGTGATCCAGACCCCCAGGCAGCTGATAACTGGCTTGAGGCAGTCACCCAAGTTTTCCGCCTAGTAAGGACACCTCCAGATCAGATGGTGGTCCTAGCGGCGAGCCTTCTGCATGGTTCGGCCGGACGATGGTGGAGTTTGGTGACGCAGTCCCATGACGAGGAGACGCTCACGTGGGCAGAGTTTGAGCTGCTCTTCAGGGAGGAGTTCTATCCGGTGACGCTGAGGTCAGTGCGGATCCAGGAGCTTTTGCAGCTTCGTCAGGAGAGCATGACTGTGGCGGAGTACTCAGCGAGGTTCACAGACCTGTCGCGCTACTCCCTGGATATGGTTCGAGACCCGTTCTTTAGGGCTCGGACCTTCGAGCAGGGCTTACGCAGGGATATCCGAGCGGGTGTGGTTTCCTTGTGCCTGCCCACCTATGCTGGAGTGCTGGAGCGAGCGTTGGTGGTGGAGAGCTTTTTGGCCGAGCAGATCTCGCCTGTTAGTGCTGGGCACTCGAGAGCGGAGACTTCGTCGGTCGGATCGGCATCTGGTAGCCGACGTCAGACTCAGGGGTCTGGACGTGGCCGACGTTTCAGGAGGCGACCCCAGGATGGAGGATCTGAGCCTCGGAGCTCACAGGGCTCGCAGGCCAGTTTTGGTCAGCCGCAGGAGAGGCGGTGTTACGCTTGCGATGGTCGGGGACTTCTTTCTAGAGATTGTCCGACCCGACGTGCTGCTGAGAGGGAGCCGGTCGATGGACCGCCTTGGCAGAGGCAGCGTCTCGAGCAAGGAGGTTCGCAGGGCGTCGGACGTGGCGTCGGAGCTGGTGTAGTTGGAGGCGGTGGTAGACAGTACCAGTTGCCACCACCCCCACCCCCAGGTGGACCACGCCAAGCTCAGGGAGCTGGTGGCCGAGGGCGAGGACAGTTGCATGCCCTGGAGGCAGTCGACCCAGAGGCACCACAGATGGATAGAGGTACGCCTTGTGTCTTTTCTACTTACTGCAGTAGTTTGTCAGACACTGTTTAGCGGTACTCTTTCCTTTTGTTGCTTTCTCGAGTTTTGTTCAGGGCGTTGGTAAGACCCTGAGTGGTTGTTGTTGGTGAGCTCGCTGGTGTGTGAGTCCCAGTGAGAGTCCAGTCGCTTTCCTTGTGCTTAGGGCTTTTCGGGGACGAAAAGTTCTAAGGGGGGAGGATGTAGCGACTCAGGTTTTTGGCCCTGTCAGACTTTGGAATATTTCTATGAATAATTCCAGATCTAGGCGCGAAGACAGCGTGCGATTCCGAGGCCCGGTGTGCCCGGAATTAATTTTATAAAAATATTAAGTTTTTTTAACTATGCACGTGGCGGGGGTGTGATATCTCCTAAATGGTAGCTCAGAACGGGAATCTGAGGGCACGGTTGCGTCCGGAACGTGCCGTTTACCCTAGGCGGGGTGTAATCTTTGCGGGCGCGGGCCTGCGGTGAGAAACGCCACCAGGGGCGTTTCCGTAAATAAGTGGCAAGTTGGTGTGCGAGCGTCGGCTCGAATAACTTATGAACGGAGTCTCGGATGAAAAATCTGAGACCGCCGTTGCGTTCAGAACGGCGCGTTTACCCTAGGGGTGACCTTACTTTTGTTCGCATCGGGCGACGGGTCCGAGGCTGGTTTGGCGCCGGCGGGCGGCTGATATAAATATCAGCGCCCCCCCCCCCCCTTTTATCGTTCTTCGCCGTTCTTCGTCGTTCTTCGCCGCCACTCTGCCGAATCGAGCAAACGGAGCGCCCACGAGCTCAGAATTCGACGACGGACGTTCCAGGAGCGCGCAGCGGAAGCTCGGAAGCGCGGATCTGAGGCAGAACGTCGGCGTTTCGCCCGCGAGGTAGGCGGTTTTGAGTTTTAACCCCCGATCCCGTTTTTACTGCATTTTTCTGTGAATTGAAGCCGTTGCAGTATAGATCGGGTCCCGAGGGTCGCGTAGACGCCTCCGGATCGCAAAACGGACCACCGGGGTGCCCCCGGCGGTCCGCGGATGATCCGCCGGCGCGGCACCGGCGCGGAGGCGCGCGGCGGAGCGCCGCCGGCCACTCTTCGCATACGGGGGTCTTTAAACCCCCGTAACTTGCACTCCGGGAGTCGGATTCGCGCGCCGTTTGCGGCGACGTGACCCTGACGACGAGGCGAACCCTCCGGTAAGGGTTCGAGGGTTTAAAGGTTCGGGATCGTGGCCCGGGAGCAAGAAACGTCGTATAAAATAATAATATATTATTATTTTACGACTTCGGGTCGTTGTAACTTCTACCCGGAGCATCCGATTGACGTGCCGTCAGTGGCGTTGAGACCCTGATGGTACGACAGACTTTTTGAGATGGTTTCCGGGTGTTGGGACTGAGAACGGGGCGCGGCCCCCACGAGGCCGGGTTTGGGCGTTTGCGGAGAAACGCAGCTTTTACACCAGGAGTCCGATTTTGGCGGATGAATAGTCGATCCTGTGTGTTTTTTCGAGAGGATCGCAATGGTGCGATCCGTTCGATGAGTTTCGGAATCCAGGCGTGGGCCCCACGCGAGCCGGCCTTCGGTGAATAGTACCTTTTTCACCGGGTGTCCGTTTTGGGCGAGTGAGTAGTCGATTCCGCCTGTTTTTCCGAGGGGATCATCGTGGTATGGTCCGCTCGATGGGTTTCGGGATCGTTGTGTGGGCCCCGCACGAGCTAGCTACGGTGAATAGTGCCTTTTTCACCGGTGCTCCGTTTCGGGCGAGTAAGCAGCCTATCCTGCGAGTTTTTCAGCGTGGAACGCGATGGTGGCTTCGGTTTTGGCCTAGGAGGTGCGCAGTGTGGCGTTGTGGCGGGTCGCTCGGGTTAGCGACGTTTGGACCAGCAGTGGTTGAGGGTTCTCCCTTGGTTCGTTCCCACGAGGGTTCGTGTGGCATCACAACCTTCTTGTGGGTTTGTGATCCTCTCGTTGGGATGTTTCAACTGTTAGAGTTGTGGTATCCCTCTGGTGGGCCCGAAGTGGATCCTCTAGCATCTTTACCTAGATCGGGTTCTTGGTATCCATGTGACCGCTTATTTACGGACGGCGATCCCCTATCTAGCAGATTAACCCCGTAGGGTTTGTTGCATCATCGGACTTATGATCCCCTATGCGGTGGGTCGTGAACAGTAGGGTTGCGGCATCGTCGGGTTTACGATCCCCTACTCAGCATGACGTTTATGGTAGGGTTGCGGTATCGTTGGTCATACGATCCCCTACTCAACGCGTGGTTTCGGTAGGGTTGCGGCATCGTCAGTTCGATCCCCTACATCGCGAGTTATACCAGATAGGGTTCCGGTATCGTCGTGACCATCTTTATATGGACGATGATCCTCTATCTGAGTGTGAAGCTTCTGTCAAGCGCCAGATCGGGTTGTGGCATCCCCCAGCGGATCCTGGGTGTGATCCCCTATCTGTGAAATCTACGTATGCCGGATCGGGTCGTGGTATCCCCCAGCGGACCCTGGGAGTGATCCCCTATCTGTGAGCTACGTATACCGGAGTGGGTCTTGGTATCCCCTAGCGGACCCTAGCGGCGATCCCCTATCCGAGGAGTTTGGTGGTTATGGTGTTTCAGTGATGTTTCCTCGGTGATGCTATCCGACGAGCGTGGTCTCTCGGGTGAGCGTCTGAGATGTTTGCGAGTATCCCGATGGGGTGCATCTCTCGGATGAGTGTCATCTGGTATGATAGAGTTCGTGGTGTACTCTCCTGGTTGTGGACAGTTGCTGGTGATGAGGTCGGTACCCCTTGTGTCTTTGTGGCGTGAGCTGTGTATATCTGGATTGTTCAAGGTGTATGTATGGGCATACACCTGAGCTGTGCTGAGCTGACTTGTTGTGTTTAGCCGAGGATGGTCATGAGATGGAGTTTCTCTCTCGTCTGGGTTCCCTCTGGCTGGGTTGAGCGGACTGTTGCCTTTCAGTTGCTCCCTTGGGTTTTGGGTTTTTGGGGTGCCTACTGAGTATGTTTATACTCACCCCTGCACGGGCTTTTCCCGCACATGTTGTGTCTTGTGCAGACCACAGGCCTTTTGACGGAGTCCCAGGAGGACCCGGAGCAGGCGGAGCTTAGTGAGCGGGTTGACCGGGGTGTTTACCGGAGCTGTGCCGAGGGAGCTTTTCGGCGGGTGTTTGTGGCAGCGTTCCCCTTCTACGGAGCAGGTTGGACGCGCTTTGTAGTTTTCTTTTAGTGGGCCCTGTTTTGCCCTTGTACTTTTGCTGTTGCACTCTGGTTTGGGATAGATTGTATGCATGCATTTACTTTTCAGTTTCTTTATCTCTGCACTGTTGCATGGAGGTGTTTGTGGGTGCGTGTGTACAGGTACCTTAGGCTAATGCCTCCCTTGTGTGTTATAGCCTACTCGGCGCTGGTCGCCAGCCCCTGGCCTATTGGAGGCGGGCTTGGGGAGTCGCGGCTCGAGCCCCGTTGGGTCGGGTCGTGACATTTTATTACATTAAAAAGAGGAAATTTTTTAATAAGGGTGTGTTTTTTAGAGATATAGACATGATTCTCAAGAAAACTTTGTTATATTTTAGGTTATTTATAAATTTTATGGTTATATGCTGAAAATTAATATTAATTTATATTTCATAGGATTTTTAACTCTATTGTTGGAGTAAAACTTATCATCTAAAAGTTACATACGTAAAGTTAATTCTTTAGGGGACTATTATGATAACATATAATCTAGTAATTTTTATCATTTTCTCACATTTTTTTTATATAAATATGTTATAAAAGTGCTAGAGTAAGACATCCCAAATTTCAAATTTTATAATAAATATATAAGAAAACCAATGACATATTTTAATAAACTAATTTAATTTATTGTTTTAACCATATAAAAACTATAAATAATGAAGAACTTTATTTATAATAATGACCAAAAGGAAAAAAATCTCATTAGTGTTGTATCTTCTCTTGTACTCTAAAATTAAAAAGAATTGTAATAAATTCCATTTTACTCAATTGGATTATTTTTCTATGGAAAATTAACTCCAATGGATCATATTGAAGTATTTATGTAATGGATACATGTTTTACCATTTTTGTGTGGCATTAAAACAAGGTGATATGACTATAAACTCTTGAGGCTATCAAATATATTTTGAAAATGTTGCATCTATAATCCAAATGAAATCCTAAAAGGTGGTGAATTATGATATGATTTTTTTATAATCATTAACAATAACGTTATATTATGTTGGAAAAATTTCTTTAAATCTCTCAATGTCATGAAAGCAATAAATTCATATAAAAAATACTATACAAAAATATTACATTTCTTGATTTTAAAGGATACTCTAAGGAGGGTACCTCAAATGTGTTTCAACGTATTGGTTGATATAATAAATCCCAATGTATTGTTAAAATTTAATAAAATAAAAACTCATAACCCAAGGGTCACTCCTATAATGTATATATATTTTATTATATTAAGGAAAGTTATAAATAATTATAAGACACAATAGTTCCTCATGATGAATCTTCATAGGAAAATACTAACATCTTGTTATGTGTGTTTTATCATTTCACATTAACCTATACAATTTAGGTCTATATTTCAAATCAAATTAATCTAGAAAAATTTTAATATATCATATAATAATATTTTTATATTTTTTTAGATTATTGTTCATCCTGTATGTTAAATTTCCTCCTTTTGTAAAAAAATATTTAGATTTGTAAAAAAATCCATCAAATTTACATTTTTACTTAATGATTTTACATAGTTTTATAAATTTGCAACATAATTTTACAACATGGTCTATTTTAATTTTATTTTCCATATCCATAAAATATTATTATTTTTAGAATATATGATCCACCATGGTGTGATATCTCCTAAAAGAACAATTTTGGAATCTACATCTATATCTTTCATTGAGTTCCATGAAATTACCATCTCCACTATACCTGAATTTTCAACCATTTCAATTTTCATGAAAACAATATCATGTATGACACTAGCTTCATAATATCAAGACCGCAGTGTAGACCTCCCATGGGTAAAACATGTTCCAAAACATCATCCACCACATTCAACATGTTATTTTTAACTGAACCCATTAAATATTGATTATTGAATAGGCCTTGTTCATGGAATATGAATCCTAAATTACATGATATTATTAATTATATATTATATTATGGTTTCTCAAACACTTAGAATTCCTTTTATTCTAAAATAATATTAATGGGCCTCCCAATATCAAATAAAGTTTTGTTAGTCCTAGTATTCCTTACACAGGAGATTGGTTAATAATGTATTTCTGTTACTGCTAGGCCTTCTACCACCATGTATATCTCTAAAGAGTTAATAATGGCCAGTAAACTATTTCAATTTATCTAAATCTTAGAAATATCATTTTATCTTCCCAAATTCATTCATCAATGAAAATTTATTATAATTTGGTCATTTCACTAAACTAACAACTCGATTCACTATGGTCAGTTGCACCATCAAAAGTTATACCATGTCATTTTAATCTCCAAAAATATATTTGTCATGGAATAAATTTATAATACATTTTCATCATTAATTTAATAAGTATAACATGTTATAAAAAAGAACCACAAAATCTAAACACTAATTAGTTCTAAATATACAATAGTATAGTACTTTTCACAAAGACGTGGAGAGGTCAACACACACCACTTTCACTTTTAATATCCATAAAATTTTCAAAACTCCGCTAAGTATTCTTCTATATATAATTTTTAATTAAAACATTTTTCTATACATGTTGTTAAAAATATAGAACTTCACTTTATAAACTCTTCCATAACACTAATACCTTCAAGACCAGTACTCTTGGTTCTATCATTCCTCTAGTTTTAGTATATTGGAAATTAATATTGTCTCTCGTAAAATTTTAGACTTAAAGATATGGGAAATAAAAAATTGTAAATAATATTTTTCTACACTATACCTACATTATATGTTATTTTTGTAGAAAATTATAAATTAATTGAGATTCCCATTCTAGGAATTCATACTTTTTCACATATTCTCCAACCACTTTTGGAATCTAGATGAAAAAAATAGAATATATATTAGTATTATATTAAATTAACTTATTATTTTTTATTTAATTATTTTTAAATCATAATTATGGATTTAATCTCCCCATATTTTATTCTACAAATAGTATTAAATTCCCCAGTTGTAATAGAGACATTACTTTATGAATTTCACAAACTCTTCAATATTATCTCCCTTTAAAAATATATATAAATGAGTAATAACTATAATAAATGAAATATAATTGTTATATATTCAATAAATATGGGTAGATAAGAGTGTTATAAAACACCTTATCTTAAGGGATGTGTTTGAACATCGATTTTTAGTTTATTCCAGTTAAATATTTGTGTTACCTATGGTTCCCTGAAAATTTCCATCACTTTTTGATTTGTAACTATATATTATATCCAAATAACTAAGTGAATGAATATTTTACCAAATAATTTTTCAATAATATCACACTTTTTAACACATTGAACCATCATGGGATCCATAAATTCTTCACAACAATTTTCCAACCAATTCTTCATCCACAAAAGTTGTGTGAATTCATTTATAACCTATACATACTCCAATTTACCCATATTAAGTAACTTTGTTTCTTGGTTCATACTGATACCTAAAATGATCAACTGAATTTATGTTTTACATATCCAAAAAATATCTAATCTATCATTCATATGAATATGAAATTATGTATTTATCTTTTATTTAATTAAACCCCGTAATATAATCGATTGAACCTTGAATGCACCTCGTTATTTATTTCAATTATATGATAATGGTAATTAATTGATTTAATATGAGATTAATATTATAAAAAATATGCATAGACAATGTAAAACCTTGTTTCTATAAAAAAAATTCAATTCATTATCTAGTAAATTATAGGATTAAATTATTTCCCATCAACATGCTCCAAAAGCTTAGTTTAAATGGAAGATGGTGTCAAAAATCATTTTATCTCATGCATATCAAAAAATTTAAAAGACTACTATACATATTTTTCTTCATAAATAAATATAAACTACTTATATGATTCTCTTATAGCCCAAGAAAATATATTAGCTCTCTGAACACTGATATCTCAAACTCTAAAGTTATCATTCTTATAATATCATATATTAAATCATTTTCACCCAAATATGATATCATTGACATATAAGTATACCATGGATTTATATTCATTGGTTAATTTCACATATAGGTTGTGATTAAACCTTAATCAACAAAAAATTATCTTTATCAAATAACTACCAAGATGAGCATACCAATATCAATGTTCTTATATTGTGAAACATACTTCATCTTGGAGATGTACAATTTTGGTTCATTATCACCAATTATAAATCCTAATGTATTTTTATTATAATATACTTTTTTTGAACTCCATTAAATAATAAATTCATCAAATCTATTTAAAAAAAGGTTAGGTACTGTTTTAGTCATTGTATCTTAGTATAGTATTATTTCCTCACATATCACCATTGTTGAAAATGCATCCACTATATCAATGTATTTGAATTGTTCATTACCACTATACTCACGTATCTCATTATTTTAGATTAACATTACCTTCTGTAACACATTTTTATTTGACAGAATTTTCATTTTGATTATATTTTGGTTATCCATAGTCTCTATAATAACACATGTATGATTCATTTTTAATAGATCAAATACCTTATTCATGACTGTGATTCATGATTAATCTTTTCTTTCTTCTTTAAATGATATTTTATCCAATTTTAATAATAAAGTTGTGAAGTTAACCATTATGAACATTCATAGTTTATACATAATTTTAGATGTAAACATATTTCATATCACATTGAAAATTTATAAAAACTGTAAAGGTTTAGTTTATTTAGATAATAGATACTAAACCACATTATTTTTTAATACATTCGTCATATCTCTCAATATTAGTACCCTTTTATTCTCAAAATGCACAGTACCTTTCTAGATAACCTGGGGAAATGAAACATAATAAAGGGGTTAGATCACAAGCTTTATAAGTGTGAACATGGGATATCTATCCTTCATAAGTAATAATATTAAATTAATAGGGGTATGGGTGAATAAAAAATATTTTTGATATTAACAATTTAACATCGTACCTAAAACTTCATACTCAATATTCATAATTCATGTCCAAAACCATGGTAATTCATAAGATATGAATCCTAAGAGAATCAAATATCATCATCTATAACAACATACCATAAGAGTGAAAATATGTCATTAATTTTTTGAACAATTATAAGCATGTAAAATCATTTAATTATTCAAGGATCAAGAACAATACTATCATTACATGGTGGATAAATTGCATTATAGGACTATATTCATTCCTCATTCTATGACATGTTATCATTTAATCGACAAGGATATTTCTTTATTCTAGCACATATTTCTAGACTAGGTTTATTCCTCATTCTAAAAAATATATATCATGATACATCAATCTTTAGCCAATATATTTTGGGTCTATAATCGGTGAACCCATCACATAATGAGAACCATACAAATATGTGGTACAAAATAATAATCATTCATCATCTCATCGTAGCATAACCCATGAAAATAAAATATTTTAATAAATATTTTTATCATCATATAAGAATATTTTTTTCTAGGGAAAAAATAAATATGATACCATTAAAATATATTCCTAGTGGATCACAATAATCATAAATTGTTGAATTAATATATAAAAATTAATTTATAAGACCATTGGATCATTTCTTATGGAAAATAACCTTCTACATTTTTAAATTGCTTATATAAATTAAATTTATTTAAATAATATTAGGAAAATAAATATATTTTAAAATGACCATGTAAAAATTTAATATAATCTTCATATAATTTAATGGTCATGATGACATAAAAAGGTGGACATTATATATAAGTTAAAAAGAACATTATTTTGGTTGTTTTATATAGACAGTCAAGTTGTACTATATGGAAAACAATAAAATATTTTAAAAAAATTCTTAATAAAATCGTAGATAGTTAAAAAATATTTAAAATTATTTTTATTGTATAAAATTACATTACTAAAAACATTTTAAAGAAAACATGGACATGGGAGATAAATATTCATACTAGAATATAGAAATAAAGTCAGTTTTACTTATAAATAATAATTTTGATCCTTAAGGTACACGGGGGAGAGAAAAAATTAAAAAAATGAAAAAATAAGAAATAAATAAATGGTAATAAAATACATTTAATTTAATAAAATTGAAAGAATACAGTTTCCCTCAAAAAAAAATTTAAACATAGTGATCCTAATTTAAAAAATTAGAAAATTAGCACCTATGTTGGGTATATACTTAATAATTGGATCATGTACCTACTATATAAATATTTTATACTTTTTAATAACTTTTCTTAAAAGATATGTATACCTATAATGTCATATATGTTCTTATTAAAACATTTTAACACCAGTTCAGTAAAAATTCTTCATTTACATTATCAATTATGGTGTCAAATATCTCATTATACATTTTTATTTTGGGTCAAATGTTTATATCCTTTCCCCATTGTCATGGTTTGATCATTTTTATAATCTTATACATGATATTAATTTCATATAAATTCAGTATATATATATTTAAAAAAATCCATAAAATGAGGAGATAGAAAAATTAATTACACCATTCACAAAGATGGTATTTTGTATGCATGCATGAATGTTTTATCCATTTTTCATCATAAAAATGAAAAGGGATATATATGATATATTTTAATGGTCTATGAATTCCTATATTGTTACACTATTGTTTTGGTGATTTGGGGGTGTTTCATATGTTTTAGGATGTCTAAAAGAGGTTAGAGCTACATGACGACAACAATTGGTTAATCATGTGAAAATTATTCATGTCATGAGTTTTTAATTTGTGGCTATATGGTTAGAAAATTAATGGATTATATTAAGATTAAATCTGAAGTGTGAAATAGTTTCATTCCTTACAATATGGATTTATGTTTTGTAATAAATTCAAGATGATGTAACATAAAGTTTAGGGAAAATATATATATATATAGGTTTCATATTTTTTGGGATTCACAACATTTATTCCATGACCCCCATATAAATAAATTCAACAATATGTAATTCATGATGTGGAATGGTTGGTTTATATGTTTTTTTATCACATGTTTATCTCACTCTATTCATATTTGGCATATACTTTCTCTCAGTTTTGGGAAAACTTAGATCAATTTTTGGTGATCTTCCTACCCCATTTTCACTACATTGTTCCACATGATCTGGTAGTTATTTTTTAGAGATCTGTTGTAGGTTCCCTTATATTACCTAATTTTTTCCTCGCATTGTTATTTCATGTTTTAATTGTAGTGTTTTTGGTTTTTTTGGGACTGTGTTGGGTTGTATTTTTTTACAACCATTTCATGTGGTCTAGGTTGATCCAAAGTTTCTATGTGTGGTTGTCAATTGCTGGTTATTCCTTGTTCACCCAGTGGTGTGTAGTGATATTGGGATGCTTCTTTGATGCAGGGGATCCTCATTATCACTCTTTTTTGTTATATGTGTGGGATCTATATGGGTTTTCTTTATTTTTTAGTGGATATTAAGGGCCTTTCTAATAATATAATTAATTTAAACAATTCAAATTTATCTGAATTGGATTTTTTAAATTCTTTAATGATTTGATATATGTTTTTGATGATTTTGTACATGATCATTTCTAATAATGAATATAACTACTATTAGAAGACTTGTTTTCACGATAAATGATATATGTTGAGACTGGTGTTGTGTTTTTGTGTGATCACGCCCAAAATAGAAGATAAAGAACCATTTTTTATAATAAATTTTTCACCAATGAAATCATGGTTTTTTTGATAATACCCATGATAAGTAAAACATAATGAATCTAATCCCCTTGAATAAATGTGATTATATGATATATTTTTGTTGTGTGTGTATGTTCCTGGTGTGATGCCTTGTGTGGATTGCAGTTGTTCTACGGTGATGGTTGTGAATAGATAGGTTGTTTTAATGTGTGGTGATATGTTGTGGTGGTTGGTAGGCATTTATGTGGTGTGTGATTTGGGTAGTTGTTTTATGTGGTGTGAATAACATGTGATTTTGGTTATGCCATATGGGAAGCTCTGTAGTGTTTATGGAATGGAATGTTTGTGATGTGTGATGGTGATGAAGTGTGGTTGTGTTGTGAGACATGGTTGTGGTGTGCAGTGTGGTTGTGATGTGTAGAGATTCTATGTGGTGTGAAATGGATGGTGTCCAATGGTTTTTGTTGTATGGTGATGGTGATGTGAGATGGATGAGTTATATGGTTCACATAGTGAGACAGTTATATAGTGTGAAACGGTATTTATTATTGATGTGAGATGGGTGAGTTTTTGGGTGGTGTGGTTATGTTAGTTTCTAGGTTGTCCATGGAATAATTAATGATGACATGTGAATGGAAAGTAAATTAATATAAATGTACTAGAGAACTAGTTGTGGAAGATTAATTGAATGAATGAAAAAATGAGTGGGCTATATAGATGTGAACAATGTGTCTAATTAATTTAAATATAGTGGAAACATGATATATCTAAAAAATGATGAACTTCTAATTGAATGTGGGAAATGTTTCATGGCCTTGTGTGGTGGTTTTGGTATGTGTTGCATATAGTTGGGGAAACTATTGTGGTAGTTAGTGTAGGGTATGGTAGAGGTGATATGGTGTGTTATGTTATTATGATGGTGAATTATAGGTTAGGTAATTTGATTTATATATAAACACTATTTCTTTATGATATTTCATACATTCTACACCTGAGTTGGATACCATACCAACTTGTAGTTGAATGTTGGAAATGTTTCATGGGCTTTTGTAGTGGTTGTGATATGTTCTGCATATAGTAGAGGAATCTTTTGTTGTAGTTTGTTTATGGTATGGTAGTGGTTATTTGGTGTGTAATGGTGTTGTGGTGGTGAATTCATAGGTTGGATAATGTGATTTATTTATATATCATATTTGTTTTTGTTATTTCATACATGCCAGACCTGAGTTGGATAACCTTACCAATGCTCAAATATGCTGAAATAGTTATTTTATACACATTATCCAGGATGGTGGTGATATGAATTCATGACTACCCCCTCTCCCCTACCATTTCTTCTATAGTACTGATACATGTTAGATTTGGAGATTACCTATTGGTGATGATATGGGTGTGTGTTTTAGATTATCCATTGGTTATGTGTTTGCTCTGGTGTCTTTTGGTCAGATGTGATGTGTTTGCCGAAGTGTCTATGGATGAGATGTGATATAGTCTAATGTGATATGTTGTAGAGGTCATGAATGATATGAGGAGGTCATGTGGTTTTTTTCCATCACATTCATTACACCCTACTACTCTGGTTATGAGATGTGATGTGATAGCACAGGTGTCCTCAGGTGAGATTTGTTCTGATGCCCTAGGTGTCTTTGGGATATATGTGATGTGATATGTGTGGAATGTATGAGAGTATAGGAGGGTCAATTTTGCGGTGTAATAGAGGAAAATTATTGGGGAAATATAAAAAGTATCTTTTCGTGGTAATTATCTAGACTATTTATTACTATATTTAATGCATGATTTGGTCTGTGAGCCATGTTGAGGCTGGTATGGTTAGTTGTCCTATCAAGGTGCTTTTAAGTTATTTTTTTGTTCTCTAGAACACTAGAATTATATTTTGACACATTCACTTGAGACCTTGGATATGTACCTATTGATTATACATGTCATTCTCACACATTATATAAAAAAATTTGTTTCCAAGAGAACTTTGGGGACCTAAATGGGAATTAGATCCATGGTTTTTGGAGATTTTATTGATTCAATTTCATGTATTTTTCTTTTCTGTATATTTTTGGACAATTTTATATTTTATTGGTTCACTTTTTATATTCATGAAGAATGGTTTTTAGGTTTACTTTTATGTTATCCACTAGTGTATTTTGTGACTATTTATCATATATCTCGATCCTATTTTATTTTATAGACGGAAATGCCTCCTACAATATGATATTTTTATACCCTTAGTGGTAGTCTCCAACCTGGTGCCTATTGAAGGTGGGACTCGGGGTTCATTATCTCTCTCCCTTCATCATAGGATCATTAGTGGGAGAGGTTATTGTAAGATTTGTATAAGGGGTTCTAGTTAAGATATTAAACGAAGTATGGAGTTTTTTATAATGAGGATTTTATAGGATGTTAGGTAAATTGTTCAAATTGACCTTATTGTGTGAAATATATCCAGGAGACCAGCTAAACGATTGGATTTTAGGGCCCTGGTGATCTGTTACATAGACTCTAAGCTTATTAAATGAGCATGTGAGAGGGAATTATTTAGACGGTAGAGATCTAAGAGATGTATATGCATCATGATGGCTTCGGTTCATCTTTAATTTGGTTTAAATTTGAAATGTATAATTAATTAAATAATTAATATTTGATAAAATTACATTTTACTAAACCTGTAGTTTTCACCTTACTTTTCAATAATGGATCATAAGATTTTTCATCTTTGGGTACATGAATTTGAGGTTCAGAAAGCCGTTCTGGATTACCATCCAAGGGTTGAACTGATATATGTATATTGGTCATCGGATTGGTAATTTTGTAACTTTCACTTATAGTTTTTAGTAATGTTAAAGGAGAGAATATATGATATGCTGACATTGAAAATGTGGGAGGAGCTCAAGATCTCTTTTGGTCTGATTCAAGAATGAGCTGAGTTTTTAATTCCATTAGAAGTTTTTTAGTTATGTGGAGCTACCTATAAGTATTGGATAATGTTTCAAGGGTAGCATAATCCTATATATAGGTTTTGGACCAAATTTTATTGAGAATGTTTTGTGTAGTTTCTATTGTCGATGATGAGGAAATCTAAGAGGTATGAAATTCTCTCCCTTCAGTAGGGGATTCATAGTGTGATGGTGCATGGGATTAGGATTAAGGAACTCTTACACATTCCCCACATGTTTTTTCATATGAGGATTCTAGGGTGAAGCATCTGAAGGAGACTATGCACCATGTGATCACGCATGTGGTCACTCCATTTAATCTCCCAACATACCTAGAGGTATAAGAAAAGGTAAAGGTTGTTGATTGAATGATTTATCTATCAGTTGAGTATCAAGAGAGTTTATGGTGGGGAATATAGTGGTGAATGGATGTAGGTGGTAAGATGTGTGTATTTAGTAAATTGGTTTTCAAATCATTGGGAAACCAAATAGAGTGGTTTCTTTCCAAATTATCTGGGATATTGGGTTTTTGAGCGCCTATTAATGTCCTTTAGATTTTGTGTTATATCAATAGGTTGTATGTGAATCACTAAACCTAGTGAAATATTGTTCAAGTCATCTGGTATCAAGTGGCAATTTAATCACATTTTCAATAGAAGTGGTTGCCTCTAAAGAAGTTTTGGTTTTGGGGATTTTAGGTGCTTTTTTAGAAGCCGAGAGTACATTGTTTTGGAATATGGAATCATTGTGATGGTCCTGATCCATTATGACATAGGCCAGAGCCTGGCTAGGAAGGTTTGAAGTAGAGAGGTAATTGATCTATTCATGGTCACATACACACATTAGAGGCAGTAGTTCTAATAAAAGAAATGGTTTGTAGAGGTATGACTAGTTTGTTTTCTACCCTTTTGTATTATTTTTTTTTTGATTTTGGGAGAATCAAAATCCTTCATTTCTCCTAATTCGGTCAATTTTTTGGGACTATATGTGGAATGGTTTCTAGTTCCCCTAGTATTATCCATTATGGTTAGAGTTTAGGCTCCCCTGTTTTATCTGTGATGGAGATGTAGAATGGTGTTGGGAAAGCACCAGTTAGTGGGAGATGTAATCCTATTGTAGATAAAACCATACAATGTTATCCTTGGAATGGATTGTTTAAATTTCATTCATGCATTCATAAAATATTTCTAAAAAACAGTTTCATTTTCCAATGTGGGAGACTAGAAAGTGGCATTATTTGTAGATAGAGGTTATTGAATGGGAATTATAAAAGTGGTAAATACTTTTTAATAGTTGGGGGATTTATTGGTAGAAGCATAGGTTTTGGATGTTACTAGGGTTGTAGAGGAGTTCTTGTAAATATTACCAAAAGAGGTTATTAACCTCCCCCCTTGACATGATTTCATGTTTGGGATAATATTGTATATAGGTGGATCTCTAATTTTGATGGATCCATGTCAGATTTCCCCTACTAATATGCATGAGTTTGTCTTTCATGTTGATAATCTGATGAAAAGGGGTTTCATCCAACCTAGTGTGTCCTAGGGGGGTACTCTAGGAATTTTTACCAAGATGAATAATAGTATCATTATGTTTTTTACCTACTACCAAAGGTTTAATTAGGTAAAATTCATGAATATTTTCCCTTTTCTAAGTATATAAGATCTATTCTTTAAGTTTAGTGAAGCTAGTTGGTTCTCTATGATCGGCATGTGGTCTTCATATCACCAATTAAAGGTGAAGTTTGAGGATATTTTGAAGTATACATTTAGATGTAGGTATGATAACATTGATTTCATAGTAATAATGTTCAATTTTATGAACGCACCATCTATTTTTATGGTACTCATGAACTCCATGTTCCATGAATTCCTAAACCATTTTTCTGTGTCATTCAATGTTATTTTGATCTACTCAATGTCAGTGGAGGAGCATACTGAGCATCTCAAATATATTCTATAATTACTTCGATATTACCACCTCTATGGAATTTTTTCCAAGTATATGTTCTCCACATGATAGGTTCACTTTCATAGAAACATGTTTTCTCCATAGGGTGTGGCAGTGGACCCGTCAAAGTTCATAGTAGTTGTATCTTAGGAATCACCCAAGAACATGGAACTGGTTCACAGTTTCCTTGTAATAATATGAGACTATAGGAGGTTTCTACCTATTTTTCTTGAGTTTCATCCTCACTGAAAACATTTACCAAAAATTACTAGACATTCTTGTTGACTTATTAGTGTGAGACATCATTCAGCTACCTAAACCAGATTTTATATTGTTCTCTAATGATTTGGATTATAAAGGAGTGTGTATTGTTCGGTATTTTCAATCAAATCTACCATCTGGTATTATCAACCATGTTGATGTAGTAGAGAGTGGTGATCACATATGGTTTTAGGTAGTTACATACCCATGAGTTTAACTATTATACCCTTGATCTAAAGATGGTGGTGGTTGTGTTTGCACAAAATTTGTGGGGAAACTATCTCATCGACATTCAATTTTTGGTTTAATTAAACATAATAATCCTTAAATATGTTTTCTCCTAGTGAGATCTAAATACACACCAATTAAATTTGGTGGAGTTTCTCTACGATTGCGACATTAACATATCTTACACCCTATGAATGGGGAATTTAGTTGTTGGTGCATTGAGTCAGATTCCTTGAGGAGATTTGGTTTGGGGTTATGATGATTTTTATAAAAAAATGGACAAGATTACAGTGAAATACCTTGAAATTAAAGAGATAAATGGTCCAGTATGTCTTTAACAGATAACCATGGAGTCAAATTTCATACATTATGCGAAGGAATCTCGGTGGGGGACTCGGGAATAGGTGATGTGTTCCATTGATGGCCATGGTGATGATCTTGAGGGATGGTAAATGGATGGTAAGAGCAACGAATTATTCTTGGAGAGGTTGTTTGTACCATAGGAAAAGTATGATGTATTTAACAGTGAGTTTAATGGATAAAACATAGTGGTACATCCCAATATGATATAGTTATATCATTCCATGATGAGGATGCTTTATTGGCTAGAGATAAAATGGTCATTTGTAGAGTTTGTGGTGAGGTTTTTTGTCATTCCGTAGGTGAAAGCGGATAATTGTGTTACTAGGTATTTTTTGTAGTCATTAGATATTCCTAAGTGGAAATGTGAAGACATATTAGGTGACTTCATCATAGGGTTACCCTTATCTCAAAGAATATGTGAATAGTTTGGGTGAGAGTGGACTGAAAAATATAGTTGTCTCTCTTTCTAGTGACCTGTGAGTTGATTATAATAGATGTTTTAGTGTCGTGTTATTTGGATTATGTGGTACGGTTTCAATATGTAACATTGAAAATCATAGTTGATTAGGACCATTGTTTTACATTATGAGTCTAGATTGGATTATAGCATGTGTTAAGCTCTCAATTATTCTTTATCATTACTTTCCATCCTCCATATAGATTGGAAGATTGAGTTGACAATCAATATACTAGAGAAAATGTTTCACCCTTTCATCCTAAACATTGGAGGATAATTTTTAAGGAATGTACCTTTGTCCGTGTTATCATACAAAAATAGACATAAATCATCCATTGGTATGTACCTATTTGAGACATTTTATGGGTGGACATGTCATTCTCCATTATGTTTTATGAAAGATGGGGTCAGTAGTTCTTGTTATTGATTTGGTTAAAATCACAACCAAGAAGATCTAATTGGTATAGAATGGGATTAGGGTGGTTTAAGACCATAAAATATCATGTGTTGATCATAGAATGAGGCTCTTAGAGTTCGAGGTTGGAGTCCATGTGTTCTTTAGAGTCTCCACAAACGATGGATGTAAAGGCCCTTTATTTTGGGGATATTTATCATTTTTATTTACTTTGGGTGGATAGTAAGGGTCATCCTAATAAGATAATTAATTAGCTCAATTTAGATTTTGGGGTATGGGTATCTTTTCATTATTTACTGTTGTGACATATTTTTTTATCATATTCTACATGATTGTTAACAATACTAAAAAAAGTGTGTTATAATCATTTTATCATTATAAATGATATATATTGAATCACTTTATTTATTATTGTGTGATTACACCTTGAATAAAAGCTAAAGACCATCTATTTGGTAAATAAATCATGAGATCAGGGAAACCTAGTTTGTGTGATAATACCCATGTTAAAAAATATAAGAAAATTATTCCCTTGAATAAATGTGAATTTGGGATGTGATGTTGTTGTTTGTGGATGTGGTTGTTGTGATTCCTTGTGATTAATATAGTTATTGTTAGGTGGTGGTGGTGACCATCTAGGTTGTGTGACTAGTATATTTGTGTTGTAGTGGTTGGGTTTCAAAAATTAGATGTGTGATGTGAGATGTTTTATTGTTGTTTCACAAATTTATAGTTGTTGTGATTATGCCTTATTGGTATTTTTGTGTTGGTTATGGAATTTTATGGTTGTGACTTGCAGTGGAGATGATATTTTTAGGTGTTGTGAAACATGGATTCACTGTGTAGTGTGGTTTCAATGTGTTGTGATGTTATATGATGCACAGTTGATTTGTTATAGTGGTAGTGGTTGTGTGATGGTGGTGATGTGAGATGTATGAGGCATGTCATTTATGTGGTGAGATTGGTTTTCTAATTTTGTGCAACAATGATGGTTGAGGGGAGATGAATGAGTTGGGAGGTGTGATTATGTTAGTTCTTTGTTATCATTGGAAAATGGATAGTGAGATGTGATCGAATTGCAAATTACTAAAAATTGTCAAGAAATGTGGTTATTATAGATTTCATAATAGGAATTAATAAATTAATGATATATGAAAATGTGGATATAGTGTCTTAGTAGTTAAAAGGTAGTGGAAACATGTTATATCTTAATAAAGAAAAAATTGTAATTGAAATTGGGGAATGTTATGTGGCCTTGTGTAATGGTTTGATAATGTATTTCATTTAGTATCGATAACTATTGTAGTGATTGGTTTTTGGTATGGTAGGGGTGATATGTTGTTATATAATTGAGTGGTTGTGAACCCACAAGTTGGGTAACATGTTCTATCTATATACCATGTTTGATTATAAGATTTTATATTCCCCCCACCTGATTTGGATAACCTTAACAATGCTCAGAGGTGCTATGTTCTAGATTTTCTCCCTAATATCCAAGATGGTGGTGATATGGATGGATGGATACCCCCTATCCCCCACCCTTACTTAGGTATAGTGATACGAGTTTGTGTTGGATATTACCCAGTGTTGATGATATGGTTTGGTTTAGGAAATGACCCAGTGGTGATGTGTTGGCCATGTTCCTTTAGGTGAGATGTGATGTGTTTCCCCAGGTGTCTACAGGTGATAAATGTTATGGAATGATTTAATATTTGGTCGGGGTTATGCATGGTTGGAGGAGGGAAGAAGTTTCATTTAATACATTTTCATGATACCCTATTGATCTGGTTGTGAGATGTGATATGATATACCATGTTTCATTTGGAAAGATGTCTTTTGATGGCTTAGGTGTCTTTGTGAAATATGTGATATGATATCACATGTGTCTTTAGGTGAGATGTGATTTGATATGTGTGGATGGGATGGGAGCATAGGACATCTGAATTTGAGACATGAGAGTGAAAAACTAGTGGAGAGGCAGTATAGGTCCTCCTTTTGTTATTATGATCTCGATACTATATTCTTATAATAGATGCATGATTTGGTTAGTGATCCATGGGGATTATAGGATGGTTAGTTGACCTATCTATGGGATAATGTTTTTTCTTCTTTTTGTTAAATGTGACATTATCATTATCTTTTAACATCTACACTTGAGACTTTTGTTATATACCAACTAAGTATACATGTTATGTTTACCCTTCATAAATAAACTATTTTTAGGTTTTTAGGTGGAATTTGAGGACAGATATGGGCATTAATATCTTGTTTTGTTATCTATTATTGAGTCTTTGTCATAGACTATTCTTTTGGTATATTATTGGCGACATTTTTATTTTATCAGTTTACTTTTCACATTAATGTGGGATGGTTTTAGGTTTAATTTAAATTATCTGTTGAATTTTTTTGTGATTTTTTGTCATATATCTTGATCCTATTTTATTTTATACATTGTAGTTCCTCCCAGTATATAATATTTTCAAACTATTTGCAGTAGTTGTCAACCTGGGGCCCACTAGAGGCAGGACTCAGGAGTCATTATCTAAGTCCCATCATTGAGGAATATATTATTGGAGGGGGACATGACATATATTATAATTAAATAATTATTATTATTATTTAATAAATATCATATATATATATAATCCATCATTATTTCAATCTATGTGATGTGGTAATGGAAATGGAATCATAATGATACATGGATGTAGTATTCTGCACATACGTATGAGCGATACTTTTCTTTTTTACATGAGATGGTATGGCAGAATTTGGATGATAAATTATCTTTCCAAACAATTCCTTATTTCATAATATCTTATATAACATATCATCCACTATAATAACCATCCATTAATGGTGATTTTAGAAAAAATGCATCACTACAAGGATCTGGTAGTCCACAAGTACACACGAGCGATGATTTTATTTCCCAATTGATAGGGAAAAGGTAGATAAGGGTTGTTGCATAATAATAATAAACTTTCATAATATTTAGGATATTTAATTTATTATTTTATGATGAATATAAAATATCTAGCATAGGTATAATAAAAAATGAAATGAATTTGTTCAGGAAGATGATTAGCTCTATTTTGAAATACCTCCTTTAGATCCATTATTAAGAACCCTTGGAATGGTGTTTTAAGAATACCAAAACCTATATATTGTATATATGTATGTTTATATGAGAAGATTTTAAGGGTTGGTATAACATAGTGACAAAATTAAGTGTACACAATGGAGGATTAGTGGCATCCTTTAGTAAGTGCGGTGAGTGGAAAAAATTTAAATAATTTAAATATTATTATATAATATCTATCTTTCTCAAGTAAAATGGAGCCAAATGATGATATAATTTATTATATTGTCGATAATGTTGAAATAATTTCATCCAATAAAATTCTAACAAGTCTTAATTTCATTTCCACTCTTATCATTATATTTTAACCCTTAATAAAAATGTTTTAACTTTAACTATTGTAATAGATTTATTTACTATTGTTACTATTTATATGACAAGAAATTGAATGTGTAATCAATAAAAAAGTAGTTAATTAATATATATAATATGGATTCCATTTTTTCAAATTCAATTTCTATGTGTGGAAAAATAAATTTTAAAAATAATTGCAAAGAAATGTATAGAAAACCATTTTTCAAAGAATTACATTTTAAACATTAAACTCAATTTAATCTAATTATTTTCAAAGTAATAACCATTACATAAATATTGAAATTTATTATATAATATAACCATTTCATTTACATCACTAATAAAAAGTGATATATGTAATTTACTGGATAAAAATACTTTTTCAAATAAAAATAGTTTTCCATAAAGTGAATCTTTTTATCTTTAAATGATTTATCCTTAATATTGACCATTAAATATCTAAATTATGAATGATTATTCAAAAATTAGAAATAAATCTAATTAAAAATCACAAGGAATAGTGATCAAAATTTAAATAAGTACCATTTAGGGTCATAAATATCTTGTAAAAATAATCTTTTTAATCTAAAAATAATTTTATTAAAAAATTAATAATAATTTCATAGTTAGTAATAAAATAATTCATTTTAAAGATATCACTTATATATATATTTCCTAATTTAGTTAAAATAATATATATCCACTGATCTAATGGATAGTTTACAACATATATTATATTATTTAGTGTTGGGGTCATGTTTTAAGAAAGATATCAATAACTTCGAATTTCTTTCAAGTGAGAAATACATATTAAAAAATATGAGTTCATTACATTATAACCCTCTTAAAAATAATTTTCCCTTCAAATTTAGTCACTTATATGAGAAAAAATGAGAGTAACTATATACCTTTACATCTTATGGATCCCATGTACCTTCCTAAAATTTATGATTCCTCTAGAGAACTTTATCTGGTCAGTAGTCTTTTTCATAGCACTTTATCTCTATAATCCAAAAATTCTATCAGTTACACATCATATAAAGGATCATGATATATTGGTGTGACCTATGAGTTCGTTAAATCTAAAGGGTTCGGTAAGTACTTCCTCATCATTGATATGTAGAACACATCATGAACATTATAAAGGTTTAGAAACATTTTCAGATGATAAGATATTATCCAAACTCGATCAAGAAATTTGAATGGACCTATATATCTAGGGATTAAGTTACGCTTATTACTAAATCAAATTACTTTATTCCAATAATAAATTGTTAAAAATACCTAATCTCGAACTTAGAATTGAATATCTCGCCGAGAATTTGGATAATAGATCTATTTTATTCTCCAAAATTTTATGATGTGTTGTTGAATAGCTATAACATTATCTAAAATTTCCAATACTATATTAGCTCCCAATAGTTGTTTTCTCTAACATCAACCTACCATGTTGTAGTTATCAACATATTTTCATTGTGGGATTCATAAGGATCCATATTAATTCTTGATTGAGAGTTATTATTATAATAAAAATCAAGAGAGTATGGTGTTGATCTCGAACACCATTGAAATCTGAGTAACATGATCTCAACATATCCTCTAGATTTTTAATGTTATTCTTAAACTAAATATCAAACTATGAATAGTAAATGGTCCTGAAACACAACTAAATATATAAATCATGGTGAATAATTCTCCCTAGAACATCTAAAATGTCATATCTTAATTATATAACATAGAAATCGAACTCCAAGAAACATGAAAACTAATTTAATGTATATTTTATAAATCTATTCCTCAGAGGAATATTAATATATATAATTCAAATGTTTTATTTTCCTAAAGTGATGAAATGTTACCTAAATTGCATTGTTCTCTTTAGATTTATTAGGGAGTCCTATGAAAAAATATTGGGTGATGTTTTTTCATTGAAAAATAGGTTTGGGAAGTAGTTGTAACATCCCCTTATAATTCATTCATTTAGCTTTAACTTTCTTACAAACCAACCACCGAGATACATAATCCTTGATATATCACTACATGTTGTCCCAAAAAAATTCTTTAAAATATCTATACACTTTATTACTTCTATCATGAATAGAGAATTATGAGATATGTGCCTATTCTAATATATCCCGTATTAGTTATGGTGTATGAAGAATACATACCCCAATTCAAAATCTAATAATTCCATCATGATTAATGTTGAACTCCTAAATATTACTCTAATTCTTCTAAAAATCTATATTATATTTTCATACCAATTTTATATTTACATAAATATACGATTTATCACTAATTTTATTAATTTAATATTGTTCACCTTACATAAATACTTCATGTCCCATCCTTTCTAAATCAATAAATATTAGATATTTTCAATACTCATCTTGGATAAGCTAGTTTGATCTGTTTGACTAAAAAATCATCCACATTGTTTACCATGTCAATGTGTAAATGTATTGTGTTTTCATAATCATTAATTAAATCCAAACATATTTTAGGGTGAATTTTAACACCTTTTGTGTTATATATTCTTTAAACTATTACTATCAATGTATATGTCACAAAATTCTCAATATGACAATTCCTCAAAATATTTAATGAAATAGTTATCATTACTAACTCAATGTCATCTCTTATGTACATGTCCTCTTGAGTCTTAAAATTATGAGAGGCATAGACTACCAACATATTATTCTACATAAGAATATAATAAAATCCATTCATATAATAATTATTGTATATCAAAAACCTTAAACCACTAAAATTTAATACGTGTATAGGAGTAGAGACCAATAATATCTCTATCTCCATGAAATTTTACTCACATTCATCCATTAATTGGATCTTTAATCCCTAATTTGTCAAATTTTTTAGTGGATTTGATAGTACTGATATGTTTCTCAAAAATCATCTATAATATCAATGCAGTCCAAGGAAACTATAGTTCTCAGTCATAGTAGTTGGTGTTGGCCATTGCTCAATTATTAATTTCTTTGAAGTATCAAAAAATGTACATTTACTTTAAATTAAATTTTTTATGTATGAATCTTTATATAGATATAATTAAAACTTTGTGAACATAACATAAAACTAATCCTTCTTAAATATTTTCAACACATTCTAAAATTAAACTCCATGTTCATCCTTGCTCTTTGAGTACACTAGAATATCATCTATATATACTACAAAAAATTGAACAATATAATATCTAAAGACATTATTCTTTAAATCCATGGATATTTTTTTGGAATTTCTCAATCTCAATATAATTACTATAAATTAAAAATTCACATACCTTTTTTGGAAGGCTATCATGTGTATATCCTCAATTTTTACTCTCAATTGATGAAAACTAGAGTGAAGGTCAATTTTGAAGATGTATTGAGGTCCAAATATTTTAGAAAACAATTAATTAATTTGGGGTATAGGATACTTGTTCTTGTATTGATTTTTTATGTTCTTAATAATAATATAGAGCCACATTGGTGAACTTTTTTATAAATAAGGTGCACCCCATTATGATGAACTTTTCTAGATCATTACCTAATATAGATTCTCTTGGAGTAGCTTCTTAAATTCTTTCAACTCAATTTGAGCTATCCTATAGGGATCCTTTAAAATATTCATAGCACCAGGTATAAGTTATATTTGACAGTAATCTTCATAATTCATCGGAAGACATGGAAACTCTTCTAGAAAGTCATTAATGTACTCTTAAATAATTGAATGTTATTAATATTGTGTTTTTCTCAAACAATTTGACAAAGATATCACTCATGAATAGGGATTAAAAAATTATAATTAATGTACATTCCATTTGAATATAATTTCCATCCCCACACTAATAGATGGTCATATGTCCATTTGAGATATGAAAAGTGATCTACCTTCATTAGAAATTGATATGGGATCTGTATAAGGTGAGGAAATTCATGACTAAAATAACATATAATTTAAATAGAGGGTGAATAGGAATATTTTTAGAAAGAAAATTCCCATGAAATTCAATCAGGTATAAGTCATTGACATGGGATGATATAATCTTACAATTAAGATTTTTCAAAACTAGCTCAATATCTAATGATTGTGGTGATAATTTCATACCTGTAGAAAATTACTCAAATATGAAAGAGTGGGTACAGTTAAAATAGTATAATAAATTTAAAATGATATATTTGATGGTATTTTCTCCTTCAAACACATTTATTTCTTGACCAATTATCATAATTTTGATCACATGATATTTCACGTTATAATGGGGATTAAGTGGTTGTTAATGATAATTATCATCAATATACTTTAAGTTCATACATTAGTTATAATAATGACCATACTCCTTAAATTTGAACCATTGGAGTATTGGTAGTTCATTTAGATGATACCTCTCCACAATCATATCACTTTTTGTCTTCTTCATACCACTTAAACATTCATTTTATCGATGTCATTATTTTCCAAAAATCATAAATTTATAATCCCCTTAAGAAAACTCCCCAATGATTATATCCACAAATAATGGATAATTAAATACTAATTTTCTTACCTTCATGGATTTTATTATTATAATTTTCAAAAAATTACATGTTTCCCTTCTTATCAGAATAATCAGAGTCTTTAACATCCCTTCTATCCTTAAGAGAATATAAATTAATTTCTTCATATTTACTAAGGTAACTAATGGATAGCACTATTAAGAGACTTATTTCCGTGCAACAAATAATAAATCAATGTTTCTATCAATGTTGAAGATAAAACTAGATGCATTCTGTGAATGTATTGTAGTGTTTTCATCATAAGTACTAATGGATTCATCATCCTTTTAACTTATCTATATAAAATCCATCTCCATCTTAGTATGAGTAATTAGGAAAATTGAAATATATTTCCCTAAACTCTTCCAATTACATATAATTTATTTTATTATTCTCACCTTGTTTTCTTGATGAGACTACACCATTATAATAGTTCACATTAGAATTTGTAACCATATAGAAAAACCTTCTCCTACTTCAAGCACTAGATAAGAGTAAATATTCTTTTCATTATAATGAAAAATTATTATGAAATCAATGTATCAAAGGACCCATATAATGAGGGTGTAAATTATCACATAAATAACTCAATTGAATGGTTCTTCCTCCATGGGGAATTATGAAACTAAACGTGGTTCTTGTTAATATCCATAAAGTGAGATATTTTAGTTAGAATAGACATAAGATAATTACATACCAACTCCCAAACCATATATTTTTTCTTTAGGATGGTCATTAAAATTTAAATTTAATTCATTTCTTATATGATTTTTTTGTTCTATCCATTTGAAAAAAAATAGTGTGAACAATAGTAATCACAGCTAGAAATCTGTTAACCATGAAAATAATTCATAATATAAAATGACCATGAAAATTTATATCCTAAACATGAAACCATAGGACTATACTACTTCATCTATAGTCATCATTAAATTCTATAATGTTATTTTCATATCCCTCATGATCAAACCAAAAGTAAATCTGAATTAGATTATGAATATCCCCCAAAAGTATCTAACTAGGTGTAATATCATATGACCACTACTCATTACTAGGTTTAATATTTGTTTAATACCTTACCAACCATTTTCAAGGTTATTAACATGAGTTTAATCTATTCCAAAACTACATCAATATGCCATTATCCATACAGGGATGTAAATAATTGCAAAAATCATACTTACTTATTTACTATAACTTTGGATATTAATGATTATTGAGGATTATTCTAAGGTTTTTTATTAATTTTATATCATCATAGTATCCAAAAATTACTAAACCATACTTTGATACAATCTAAAGTGATCTAAGAATAATATACAATAATTATATATCATTTTAAAAATAAACACATTACATATCACATTATGCAATATTGATAACCATAATGGTTTAGTAAATTTATAGGATAGATACTTAACCATATTAATTATAAAAATATTTAACATATTATATGATATAATTATTGTTTAGAATGCTTAAATAATTTTTATACTTTGTATATTTCTGTATAACCTAGGGAAAGAAAATATTAGAAAGGGGTGAGATCGAATACTCAGTAAGGGTAAAGATGTGATATTTATCATTCATAAATGAGAATAGAAATGAAAAAAGTTATTAGTGGGTGAAATGACCCTTGAGTTTAATGATTTAACATCATGCCCAAAAATTCATTGGTCTTACTCATAATTCATGGCATAAATCATGGGTGTTTATAAGACATGAATCTTGAGATATTAAAAGAAAAATATCCATGAAAGAATAACATGGGAATAATAATATTTCATAAATTTATGGAAAAATCATAATAATTTAAAATAATTTCATTATATAAGGATCGTCGCCTAGGATATTTAGGGTGGATATAGTCTTCTATAGGTCTGGGTGTATTCCTCATTCTAGTACATGTTATACTTTACTATAAATTTATCATTCCTCATTCCAAAAAAATATTAATAAAATATGATCATACCTAATTATAACACATATGATCTCATGAGACATCAATATTAACCTAATTAATTAGAGATATATAACATACCCTCCCATTATAGAATTAATACCATACGTATATGTACCATGAAATCATAAACATTCATTATCTTATCATATCATTGCCCTTGAAAATAAATTTGTTTCATAAATATTTTCATTATCACATAATCATAATCCATTGGGAGAAATAATAATAATGGTACTATTAATACTTATCCCCATTGGATCAAAATAATTGTAAACTAATGATTTAATATAATAAAATTACATTAAATAACCAATATGTGATTTCTTAAGGAAAATAAACGTGGAATTTTGAAATCTCATGTCAATAATTTAAATAAAATCCATAATATTTTAAAAAATAATTTATTTAATAGTAACCATAGAAACATTTATAGAATCCTCTGAATTAATGAATGATCATGATGACATACAAAGGTAGTCAATTTTTATATGATTAAAAACACTCTATGCACATTTGTATGGAAAATCAAGTATATCATACAAACAATATTAAAAATGTTTTTTAAACCTTTTTAAATAAATTTATAGATATTTAAAATTTAATTTAAAAAATCATGGTAATATGTAAAATTACATTATGGAAATCATTTTAAAGAAAACATGAAAATAGAGGAAAAAGATTCTCGACTGAAGAGAGAAATAATTTCAATTTTACTTTAAAATGTGATTTTTTTCATTCTATTATATAAGAGGTAAAAATTAAAGGGAAAATGAAATATTAAAAATATAACCATGTATAAAATATATTATATTATTTTAGTATAAAAATAAAATATTTTTCATCAATGTAAATTTTAATATGAAAATCTTGATTAACAGTGAGAATGGAAAATTAACCCCAACTTTGGGTCTCGACATAATCATACATACATGGACCTACTCTATAAGGATTATATATTTTTTATTACCTTTTCCTAGAATAAGTTACATAATCATCCTATAATATGTGATCCACCTATAAACATTCAACACTTGTTCACTAACGGTTCTCTATTTATATAATCATATTGGGTGTCAAATGTTCTATTTTTTATCCGTATTTCAGTTCAGATTTTTTATTCCTTGAAATTTGGACATAGTTTAGTCATGTATATAATATAATAAATGACATAAATATCATATATATTAATTATATACAGATTAATAATCATCTAATAATGGAGGATATAGAAAAATAAATTAAACCATTCATGGAGATGGTAGTCTGAATATATGAATGAACATTGTTTCCATTTGAAAATGTAAAAATAGAAAAGGATATATATGATGTATGAATTTAAATAATAATAATTATATCATATATATATATATATATATTTGATAAATCAAACATTATACTAATCCATGTTAGGTCCTAATGGTAAATGATTCATATTTCATCATGGAGGAGGTAGTCTGCACAAATGATCAAGAAAACATTTCAATTTTCATGAAATAGGAAGGAAATAATTTTGTTAATATTTTATATGTAAAAAATATTTATTTCATTAAAATCATATAGTAACATTAACTCAATTATAACAACCATTCACAAATGGACGTGTTGGAAAATAAAATAAATGACCATGTGGAAGAGGTTGTCTGCACATACACAAGAGTGATGATTTTGTATCCAATTTGATCGAAATGAGTGTAGATAATTGTTGTTTCATAATAATAATAATTATTATGTTTAATTATTATACCTAATTTATTATTTTATTATTAATATCACTAATTTATATGATTTACGAAAATAAATAAATTCAAACAAGTCTTGTAAGATGATTGCCTCTTCTTAGAAATACCTCCTTTATAACCCTCTTTAAGGACCCTTATGGTTACATTTTTCAAATACCAAAAACACAAGTACAATAATAAGTATGTTTAGAATAAAATTTTACATTTTTTGGTTGATATGTTTTGCTAATAGTGTATTAAATAAGATATTAGAGTGGGTTTCCTTTTATAATTGTGGTGGGAGTCAAACTTGTACAAACATGAAGTATTATTATTTAATATATATCTTACTCATGTAAAATGGATCCAAATGTATATATAGTTGATTATAAGGAATATAATGTCTAAATGAATTTATATAATAAAATTATGAAATTTTTTAAATCCACTATGACCCTTATCTTTTTAGATTAACCTCCCAATAAACTCATTTAAACATTAAACACTTTAACAGATTTTTTTTATTATTTTTACTATACATATGATTAAATATTTAAATTATAATCTCTAAAATAATTTTAATGTTATGAGTAACAATTTTTAATAAACTTTTTCAAATTAAATATCTATAATTTTTAAAATAAAATTTAAAAATAAGTGTTAAAAATGCGTTGAAAACCATTTTTTGAAAAATAAATTTTTAAGAATAAAACATAGTTTGATCTCATTCTTTACCAAGTAAAAACCATTAAATCAAGTTTTAAATTTTTTAAAGAATTTATAATATAAAATTTTAATTAATATCACTAATAAATAGCGACTTATTTACTTTAATATGACAAAAAATACATTGTGAAAATATAACAATTTTTTATTACATTCAAATGGTTTTATCCTTATTCTTAACCATTACATAAATAATGTTTGAATGAATATTAATAAATTATAAATATATTTAATAAATTTTTCTTAATAATTATCAATATTAAAATATGTAGAATTTTATTTAATATAGTTACTTGAATATATTACTTTTAATCTTGAAATTTTTTTATGAAAACATTAATAATTATATCTTAGGAATTAATCAAATAATTAAAAATTAAGGGAATGATTTATATATATATATATTCCATATTGTTCTAAATTATATATTTATACTCTAATCCAATATAAATATTATAAAAGCTATTTGTTTATTTATAGTTAGGGATACGTGTAATGCATCCTATCACACACATAATATTTATTTCAATTGAGAATTACATATTAAAATATATTTTCATATTATAAGTAGTATACTCTATATTTTTCATTAATTGAGATTAAACTGGTGAAGATTTTCCACTTATTAAATTATATTAATTGAAATTAATTTATTTATTCCTTTTACAATTAAATAGTAAACACTCTTTTCTCTCTATTTCCTCATTGAAATCAAACATGACGACAATTTATTATGTTATACAATGATGATATAAAAATATTGAGTGAAAAAATCATATCTATTTCATAAAATTATTCTAATATATATTATATACATTTAATTACATTTTTTCATAAATCAATTTCATATTATGAATCTCCATAATCTAATTCTCCCTCTTATTGAGTAACTTTTAATCTTTACACTTTGAAGAGTGTACTATAAATATTATTTCATCCGCAACATTGTTTATTTTCCTGAACTATCCATTTTATTAGGGATAGAACACTTTATTATAAATAATAAAGTCTGTTTAAGTGTTTTTTTATTCCATACCACATCATGTAATGTGTCTACTTCTATCTGAGACTTAACAAAGCATGGTTTTATATTTAAACAACCACTTTCTTTAGTTTTTATTAAAATACTTATAATACCTATCTTGATAAGTATTTTATTATCTATTGTCCCGAATAGGTTATATACCCTAGTAGTGGGGGTGAATTAGGGTATGATAGATTAAAACTATTTCCCCTTCTGATCTTGTTTCTTCTTTTAAAAAACATTATTCTCCCCCTTTCCTATGGAAATGTATGAACAAAAATTAAATCATGCACGATACTTGTAAATTTTATATGGGTCACCCTCATTGGGCTCTATCCAAGGAGGATAACAACAATGTGTTGATGTACCAAACCCACTAAGGCTCACTACCAAAATTTTTGTTTATAATAGATCACTTTTATGACTAGTCTTACATGCTTTACAAGGATTAGGGTCAGATCACTACTTTCCCATGGGTCACTCCCTGAGTCTCTTTCTCTAGATCACTACTAGTGGAAGTGATTACATTCTTCCCCTTCCTTTTCTCATTTATCTTGTACAGGATTCACCCAATGATTATCGAAAAATAGGTCCCTTAATTAGCACTAATTAATAAATTCTCAATTGTAGATATATGATCTATTGAAGTCTCACATCCATCAACATGATCAATCTCATATTACCACTAATATACTTGACTAACACTTTCACAATTCCCATTACCATCATGAATATCAACTATTTTGAGAAGATCCAATAGCCTTCTCAAAGGATCCAACTTTCATGATGCTCACTTATTTCCCTAATCTCAACAAAACATCATGAATATCACAACATTCAGTCTACTTTTTAAAACCTAGATTAACTACATTACCTTCACTACAATCACAATTTATGGTTTTCATTTATAACCTTCATGAACCACCTTATTGAATCTAGAGCCTTAGAATCTTCCTTAAGTCTAACTGCTTTTCTAAAGGGGTTATATGCCTATTTATCAACTTTTCCATAGATTCTAGAATCTTCCAACCACATCATCACCATTTTTTATTCTCCCAAAATTCATTCATGATGGTCCCTATCTCATGAATCTCTAAGAAAAATTATCCATTCTTGAAGCTCTTTATAATCATGGATACCTCTATCAAACAATTTCCACCTTAAAATCATCCTTTGTGATCTCTAGTATTCAAGAAATTCATGCATTTTAAACATTTTTATAAGGATTTAATGGAAGTCAATCTTTCATGATGTTACCATTCTCCAAATATTGGACCCCAAAAATTTGTACAACACATGGAAATACCATCACCCTGTTTACCCAATATTTTATACTGCTTCAAGGGAATCAAATCAATTGTCTTGGATCATTGTCCACATTCCTATTAAATAATATCTCTAAGACTCCATACTTCTAAAGACTCATATGTACACCAACATTGGATTATTGCAATACCATATATCATATATATTTATATATTCTTTTGGACAAAGTAATGTTCTTTTTGAGGTGTAGACTAATGTCGTCACTTTATATTTGCAAATCATATATAAAAGTTATTTCTAAATGAGAATTGTTTTATTCATGTTCTTTATAATTTGATTTCTTCTATGAAATTATCAATTCTTCTATAGAGTTACCACTTTAGAAACCTGGTGAATTTTCCAATGTTTCATTAGATAATCCTGCACTTAGATATTTTGTAACTCTACTTTATTATCTATTAATATCATCTATATTGTTTGAATAATCATCTTCTTAACATTTCTTTGATATGTTTTTATGCAACGGAATGCCACAAATTTATAATTGATGTCTAAAACTCATTTCATTATACCAAAATTATCAATGAATAGATCATAATATCTCCTCCCATTAATTTATCTTGGTGAAATTGATCTGAACACATCAATATGCAGAAACTCAAGCAATTTTGTTTGACCTTTTTATTTTGTTTTATATTTCTTTCAAATGATCTTCTTGTATTGACAGGAATCACATGTATGGGTATGATCACTTTATAATCATGGGAGGTATTTAGAAGAATCCTATTTGAACCTATCTTCCAATGATATTTGGGTTAAATGAAAAGTCATTTATTCCATAACGTGTTTTCTTCTTCCTTGGAAAAAAAACATATCTTCTTCTCTACTAAAAAATTAGAGATTATCTTTTGTAGGATTTCCCAAAAACACTAAACCAAATTTTTTATTTATGACCCATAATTTCATCAAAAGTCATGTGTTATGTCCTAAGTCACATAGTTGACTAACACTATGCAAGTTGCAAATCAGACCTTCAAAAACAAATGAATCAGCATGTCTCATGTCTCTTTCCCCCAACATGGAATTTCCTATGCTATGAATCATTAGGCCTTCATTATTACCAAATCATATGATACCTTCCTTATCATACCTAATTCTATTAATTGAATACTTATTTATTTTCATATGAGAGGATCTTCCACCATTAATGATACATATTCAAATATAACCTGATGCTTTAAAAGTAATATCATCCACCACTTCATGTTCACTCTCTTTTTATTTATCCTAGTTTTGAAATAAAATCTAGTATAGATTGATGATATTGATCTTCCTTGATATTTTATGGACCACCTTCTTCTTGAAACACTATGATCATATTTTTCATTTTCATCTCATTTGATGATACTTTGAATTACTTCTTATCACCACATTGATTTTGATCGTCACATTTCAATTCATTTTCGATAAGTAGTATCTTTTCATGGGTATTAATCCTCCACAACTATAATAGTGACCATCAATTGTTGTTTTTAAATATTGAGTAATGTATGGATTCCTATATTGGTCTTATTCCCTTCGAAAGAAATTTTATATGAAAAAATCAATTTATGAGATTTCCATATTTCCAAAACAACAGCATCTCATGTGAGGTTCATTCCTGTGTCGAAATACAAAAATATTTTTCCTCCCATGTGTTCTCTAAATATTCTTGTTCTGATTAATACCCAAATCTATCTTCAACGTCAAGGTAGGATCTTGTGGTCTAACAACAACCATTACTACTTTCTATTTGTTATCAATCTCCATACCAGCTATATAATTCAAATAAATCATTTTTCTTTCATGAAACTCCATTTTCTATTTCAAAAGAACTATTAATTCACCTTTAGCCTTTGCTATTTCCTTTGTGTCCTACTTTTCAAATAATAACAGTATCTCCGGATATTTAATACATCATTTGAGGTCATTGACTTCCTCTTCATGTTCTTTGATACATTTGATTTGATATTTTATAGTGTTATTCAATCTACCTATTTCTATTTTATGTTCTTAGATCCTTATCTTATACTCAACATCCTTATCTGATATCTTTGTTATTGATGACATCAGTTTTTCAATTTCCTCACTTAGATTAGACTTCTATTATTCCTTCCACTGCATATAAATTTTGGAATCACGAACCCCTTTGTTTAATTTCTACATTTTGGATTTCCAAACATCTATTTCCCCAAGAGTCAAATCAAATTCAACCTGAAGGTCCACTCTTCCATTGAATTATTTTTCATCATTGTCGTTTTCCTCACATTTTGGGGAATTTCAAACAACTTCCTCCATAAAATCCACTTTATTATCCTTGTAGTCCTCAAACTATTATACCTATGATTCTTATAATCTCTCGTCTTATTTTGAATGTAGATTGTACTTTTTCAAGAAATTGCTCTTAAAAATTTTCTTGCCTTTCACATAGGCTGAATACTTGTTCATGAAAATTTCAACATCATCTATATCATTTTATTTAAACTTATTTGGGAACCTTCCTATAATATATACAACATTTACACATTGAAATAATTCAATAATCAGTTTCACTTTTAATTTCCTTTTCTTATTTTAATATTTGATGAAATAAATGGCATCACCTCCCCTGTCTCTTCATCTTCATGTCCATATTCAATGGTGATATTCCACATGGCCTAAAATTCAACTTCATTCAACTTGCCCTTTTTAAAAGCATCATCATCATTATTTATCATTACATATGATATAATATTATTGTTTAATATATATAATTTCAACTCATTTATATCATTATCTTACAATAGAAACACTTTTGGATTGAACCAAGGTGGATGTTTTCTCAAAATATGCTTAGCAATCATTATATATTCAATAATTTCTCTAATACCATGATTTTATTTAGAAAAAACATTTACCTGGTAAAATAATGTTTCAACATACTTGTTAGGGTTCATTATCAGATCCTCATACTTGTTCCATAGAACCTTTAGCTTTTCTTATCTATCTTTTTATTCACCCACATAAATATTCAGTAGCTCTTCACACAAAGAATGTGTTGACTTACATGATATAAAATTCATATATATTATATTTGTTAGGGACCCCACTAATTAATTTATTACATTAGTATCATCATCCAACTCCCTTTGTTCATATACTGATAAATCACCACTATCGATATTGGAAAAAAATTCACACATTAATTTTTTAAGGACACCCATTCCTAATGACTAGAAGTAGTGTTGTATCTGATTCATCAAAAATTGGAAATTGGTTCGATCAAAACTCAGAATCCCTTCATGATTGAAAAATTCAACTTCTTCTACTAAGAGGGAACCATTTGCATTCATCATTTACCTTGGATACCAATTGTTATCCCAACTAGGTTTAATACCCTTAGAGGGGGTGAATCTAGGTATGAAAGATTAAAACAACTGCCATTGAGATCTTGTTTCATCATTAAACAAAACACATTAATCTCCCTCTCTCGGGGAAATGTTTGAACAAAAAATAAATCATGCATGATTCACAACAATTTTACATGGTGCACCATAACTAGGCTACTTCTAAAGATCATACAACAAAAATGTTGTGATGTACCAGATACAATAAGTCTCACTACCAAAAGTGTTGTTCAAGATATATCAATTGTATTTCAAGGACCACTACCTTTATAGTGTTCAGGGTCAGCTCAGTACTTTACCAAGGGTCACTCCCTAATTCCCTTTCTCTAGCTCACTTTTAGTGTAAAGGATCATCGTCTTCCTCTTCCTTTTCTCACTACACATGGAAGGTATTCCCCCATATTTTATGAACATATAGGTCCCATTATTATAACTAATGAATACATCCTTAGTTATAGATAGATTATTTATCAAAGTCCCACTTTCATCCACATGATGAATCTCACTTATCCAAAGGTTTTATCATAAAATAATTTCTCAATTCACAATGTCATCGCAAAGCACAACTCTTTCTTGAATCTCCAATAGCCTTTGTGAAGCAACCACCATTCACGAACCTCAAATATTCCACTAAGCTCAACTAGGATTCAAAAAACTCAAAACATTCGATCAGATTTTTATAGCCTTCACAAAATGAATTACATTCGTGATGCTCAAAATTTTCTATTATCATTTATAGCTTTCTCAAACCAACTCCCTTAATGAATATTTTTTCATGTAAAACCATCACGAACCACTTTCTTGAATCCATAGCCATAGAATCTTCATTAATTTTCGTTGATTTTTTGAAGGGGGTAGAGGTCTAATTTAGAATTTTCCATTGAATCCAAAATCATTCATCCATATCATCACCATTTCATGATGCTCCCTATATCTCAAAGCATGATAAAAATTCTCCACTCACGAAGCTCCTCATATTCGTAGAGACCACTGTAAAACTTATTGTGCCTTGAAAAAATTTCCTTTGTCATCCCCATTCTTCTCAAAAATAATTATTTTTCTATATTTTCATACTGTTTTCATTGAAATCCATCCTTTTTATGCTACTATACTCTAAATTTTAGACCCCCAAAATTTGGGAAACACTGGTAAACAGAGTCGCCTTATATAAGAAATTTTATATACCTCATCCATGGAATCCATTAATTTTTCTTGGATATTTATAAAAATTCATATTCAATAATATCTCTATGATATTACAACTGCTCATGGAAACCCTCTTTATCAAAAAACACAATCAACCCAAAAATACTACAATGTTACCTTGAGATATTTCTTCCAACATATTTCCATGTTATCCATTGTCCAGTTCTACGTTTCCGTAAAACTATTTTTTTCGTTGCTTTACAATTAAATATTTTTATTCTTGATTATAGGAATATACTGATAATTATACACTTGTATGTAAGTTTACTCCATGTAATTATCTAATCTTAGAATCTTGGTTGATCTTCATGTTTCATTTTTGACTCCAGTTCAATGACATTTGACTTTCCCTACGATTTCCTACCCAATTAACATTAACAAGAAAGTAATTATTTTACATTTTTCAGTAATATATTATATAAAAAATATTTAATCTCAGGTTTTTTGAAAATTCATTAGACCACACACATCACGGTGAATTGGGTACAAACTATTTTGTGGTCTTTTATTTTTTGATTAATAGGGATTTCTCACCAGAATACTTCTATTTCAAAATCCAAGATTATTATCCTAATATGTTTTTTTGGGAATTCAACAAAAACATTTAATTTTTTAAATTTTTCTATAATTTTATTAAATTATTTTCTTTATCATTCATTTTTATAATTTTTCCACTTCCACTGTAAGGTTTTGTTTTTCAAACTTTTTATACACATGATAAAAATTTAAAAATATGTCTTATATACATTCATCAATGAATTTATATCCTGGACTATGATCTAACCATTATTTTGGATATATGTGACTTAATGCATTATTTGATATAATTTTACTAAACATAACATGTTATGGTGAATGGTATCCAAAAAAATCACTATCATTTTATTCAAATAATTACTAAAACCATTTATTCTTCAACATTATGTTATCATTAAATAACCATAATTTATATACTAAATCATTCCATTCGTATAACCCTGAAAATTATTTATAAAATTTATATATATAATCATGTTAGATGAGAACCCACTATCTAAAAACTGTGTTTGATTCATTTTCCTCTCCTTTAAAAATATCTAGGAAAATGTAGCATTCCATTTCTTATAGATTTCCTCAAATCAAATATCTTATTATTTTAAGAATTATAATTATTTCTTCTCATTTTCATCATAAAATAAAAGAAGACAATATGTCACGGCCTAACACACCATATCCCTTTTTTCCAGTGGAAGGAAATTTGTGACAACCCGAAGACCTCCTTTAATAGACTAGGGGTTGGTGACAAGAGATGAGAATATATAAATGAAATGGGAGACTTTATCCTATGTACTTGTATGCACACATAGAACCATATCCATGTTAAAGTGTAAATGAATTATAAAAAAGGATACAACATATAGCGTATAACCATGAATGCAATAAAATCTAGGAAATACATCAGAGTACAACAGGGTAAAGAAATGTGTAATGGGGAAAAATACATGCCCAAAAAAAAATTAAGTCCCAACCTGACAATAAGTAAATTAAAAGAAAATTGAAAAATCATGACTCTTAATCACTATGTATGACCACTATATGTGGAATATGCATCCATGTATCACTATAATCCACTGATATAATCACCAAACTATCAATCAGCTTCATAAGAAATGAAACATTGATAAAAATTCCATATAGGGGTGATTATATACATACTCTATAGAACACCTCAAAAAACAAAAAAAAGGAGAAATAGATAGATTCTATAAAATTAAATCCAATACAAATAAAGGGGGATCCCAACATATATATGCTCATAATATTCCCAGATAAGTGAGAAGGGGATCTCTATCTCCACAATATATCTTAGAATGATGAGTTAGTAAGAAACTCGAAGTTATATTTTTTATTCCTAACATCATGCCTAAATGTTCCAATATCTGTGTAGAGGTACCACACCTCACCAAGACCCTCAAAATTTTTGGGGTGTTCTCTCCAGTGGTGTTTCTGCTTAAATACATGTGATATAGAGAGGAGGTCTCTCACTTTTTCATTTTGTGTCCTAGTCAAGGGAAAAATATCTCCAATATGTGCATATCTATTTGACACAAAATAAAAATGTTTGGAAGAAATATTTCTTTCCACTATTCAATATCTTAGGGGGGAATCTCCAAAAGAATACCCACACCCTAGTGAGATAGTGTGTTCTATTTAGTAGGTAGAATGGACATTCCCTGGTGCGACAAGGGGCCGCCACTCTGAAGATAGAGTACCCACACCATGGTGTGATAGGGGGTTTTATTCAATAGATAGATGTTACAAGCCCTGGTGCAATAGGTTTGTGACACTCAATATATTCGGTTCATATTCCCTAGTGTGTTAGTGGGTTCCACATAGTTGATAGAGGACCCACTCCCTCATGCAACATGGGGGGTGCTACTCAATAGGTATAAAACTCATGGCCTAGTGATAGAGGGGGTTCCAATCAAGAGAATGTGGATATGCACCCTGGTGTGATATGGGGGTCCCACTAGTCAAAGTTAAAGTGTGCAGGGGACCCTCACCCTAGTATGATAGGGGGTTTCCCACCCCAACATCTCTATAATGAGAATGCGTGATCATATATACCCATAAATTGTTTACTAAACATGTTTCAGTCTTTGAGAACCTTGTATTATATCTTTATTCCCTAAAAAATCCACTAAAACATTCTTTTTAGGAAAATACTCAATATAGGTTAATCTTGGGATAAAATAAAAGTCCCAAAGAATGGGATATGGGGGTTGGAAGTTCCTAGGATAAGTATATGGGGTAACATGGCATGTGACCCAACAATATTATCTCTTCATGTTCTCTTTGGGACATGGATTTAGAATACATGTCATACTACATGGTGTGTATAGGTGGTACTAAGCATTCCGTGGAAACTCAGGAACTACCCGTGGGGTTTTGGAATGTTCTAGTGTATGTTTTCTCATGATTGTGTACATGTACATGTCTAGGTTTCATGACCATTCTTTAGTACACATATTTTCATGTTTACTCTATACATGATTTTCTTCCTAGATCTACCTATGCATGTTTACATCCAAAGTACTTGTCGATCCCTCCAACACTAGATCACATGGTGTGTATCAGTCATATATGTTTTGTGATATTTATCTTCTTATATACCCTTGAAAACACATATAGGGAATAAAAATCTTGTGTTCTTTACATTAAACACTGTGTAGTTTTGTTTTGTTGAAAAACCACAAGAAATATTTACCTGCTTCTCCCACTCCACCATCACCACTTTTTCCCATAATTAATGTCTAGGGTCTTGGATCTTGGGCCGTATACACCCAGTCTGTCACTGATGGATGAATTTCATCTGTATGATACCCTCATAACCCCATTCATCACACCACACCACTAATATCACCGCTATGGATCCCAAATATACAATTTCATGACACGCGACCCACCATCCATCTCAATCCATATGTATATCACCATATTGTACATCATTTGTGCAACCACCCCAAATCATGGGGTAACATTTCACTCAAACCCACCCCGGAAATATCGAACTATGAACTCATGGGATAATGGTGAGAAATTTGAGGAACATTTAGAATAAATTCACATCAACAAAGTTAATCCATCATATTCTATGTGATATCATCCAACAATCACAAAATGAGGTTATTAAGGGGTAATAAAAAGGTGCAGAAAATAGTTTATTAGAACAAATGATTCGAAAAAATTATGGCATGGCTCATGAAGAGATTAATAAATCAAAGATAAAAATAAATTAAAATTAAATCCCAAAAAAATAGAATTGGCTAGAAATACATAAATAACATTCCCTTCCTTGATTGAAGATCAATCATTGGTGAAGAGAAAGTTCACCATATTTGAAGAAGCTTTGTTGTATTTGTTCCCAGCCTCTCAATCCATCACGATCTGATCATTGTTTATTCTTTGATCTTGATCTTCCAATAAAAATGATTCCTTGACCTATTTAATCTCCCCGTTTTATTTGGATGACCCTGTAGATTTATTATAAAAACATATTTATATAGGGAATTTTAGGTTAGGTCATTTAATATAAATAAATATATTTAATTATTTACTTTATTAACTCACCCTAAAATGGTCACATCCCATATAACATTCGATACTAACCAACCTTATATTTTTACTTGGGTAATCCCCACATTCCAAAATCAACTGTGGTATTGGATAATGCATATAAGGTCCCAAAAAAATAGGAAAAACATTTTTTTAAAATTCACTTATCTATAATATAAAATATTTTATATTTTTATTATAACAATATTTGGACTCCCTAATTCCAATAATCTCATTATGTCTCATACAATTAATATTAAAATATTCCTTAAAATATTTCGATACATTACAAGGAGAAAATAAAGTCATTAAATTCTCCCCTCCTTCATGGATTTTCATCCCAAAAACCGAAATCCCACTCTGAAGTGGGGATATTGAGCTCTCACTCCCAAGAGCTCACCTTAAGGTTACAATGTTTTCTACAATCACATACCTAAGTTAAACACATACCAATGAAGGGTGTTCTCTTTTTGATTCTCAAACACCACCAAAAACTCAAAAAGGTTCTTCCACCTTGATTCCCATCTCACCCAGATTGATCTCATGCAATGTGTTGTAAACATATCTCCATAGTTTCAACAAGTGGAATGAATATAGATCCCATTATAAATATGTTCATAGGATCAAGAACCATGCCACCTCATCAACCTAATTCACTAACTCAATGAAGGGCCTCCAAACATCAAATATATCTTTTCATCCTAACCAAATCCCCATAATATTTAACAAGCTGAGATATTTCAATGTTTATGATCTCCTCATTCAACTTAAAATAAAACTGTTTCCATTCCATAAACCACTCATGATGTCTCTGAGTAGTCTACATCAACCCCTATATGAACTGCACCTTTAACAACCATTAATATCACCTACTATAGGGCCATTATCACTATCTCCCACTAGTTATTACTTGTTTAACAATGACTTATAGGGTCTCCTTTACATGGACTCAAATTATAATTGAAAAATGGTGGAGTGGTATCTTTTATGGTACATAAAATCCAAGAAAGGTAAATGACCCGCCCATATATGTCCCAAGAAAAATTGAAATCCCAATTCATGTTATCTAGAACCTAAATGTTCTGGTTTACCAATCCATCTGACTAGGGTGAAAAACGATGTTAAAATACCACTAAGTCCCATGGGCCTCATGTATCTTCTTTATAACTATGACATAAATTGAGCATGAAGATCTAAAATGGTCATCAAGGAAACACCATGAAGTCAAACTTCTTCTTTCACATATATGTCTTCTATTCTGATCAAAAATCTCGCCTCTCTAATGGATTGAAAATATGAGAACTTGGTTATTTGATCAAATATTAATCAGATAGAGTCATGTTCACTCAATACTCATGAAATCTACATCACAAAACCCACAAATATACCATACCAATTTCACTTACTTTTTCACACCTCGTCCACCACCTGAAGGTAGGTGAGACAATTAGAGCTAAACTTAGAAACAATCTATACCATCTTTGTCCACCAAAACATGATGCCAAATGATCCTTGAAACATCCTCACATTAACCTTGATATACTACTAAAGTAAACCCACCTCTTCATAACCTCTTCTTGATTCATGATTGGTGTCATTTTCCATCATCGAATATAGATGATGTTCTCCCCACATTAATAAAAATAATCTAGATCACATCCTATGGATATCTAGTCATGTCATACCTCACAGTTTGTATCCAAAACATGGGTCCCCCTAACATGTTCTATAATATGTGGGGTAACAACCATTTACTGGTGACATGTTGCATATTCTTGAAAATTAAGGGCCAACTATAATGAAGATAACTTCTCTTTCACATAGTTCAATAACAGTGAACAAAAAACTCGACAGTGTGCATCTAATTCAATAACCATTCCATTGGGAAGCCCTAAATCTCATACAGCCTCAATTATTATTGGGTCCACTATCACACCCATGTATGATAAGTCATATCCCAGGGAAGTGGACCTCCAAAATCTATAAATGACTCCATGAGATCTACCTATAAAGATGGTGAACTTAGAGAATTTCCCATACCATCCACATGTGTCATTAATTTTTCACCTCTTACACCGAGTACACAAGGGTGTCTCCACATAAGACCAACATTAATATATCCAACAAGGGTTAAGGATATAGTTTATATGTCCCACAAACACTCATGTGGCATTTACCATGCAGAATGGTGTCTCAAAGAAAAAAACAATATGGAAAATCTAAGAACCCATGACTGGTAAATCCTCCCCTTGAACATGGAGCTGGTAATAAATTTTATAGATTTCATACTCTCAAAGCCACTTTTACCTAATCCATTGGTAAATGAAGCCATCAATTCTCTATTTGGATACTCCTCCCAGAACTCACCTGATGCAGGTGACTTCAATCCACATCAAACCTCAATATTTAATTTCCCTTCTAGAAGAGAAACACTAGGCTACCAAGAGAAACACATTGGATCTGACTAGCACCTAATGTATATACTTCTCTAAATACACCTCCATACCCCATAGCTATATTGGGCCATCCAATATGTAAGTGTAGATATCTTGTCTTCCCTAGTACATGTCCATGTAGTAAATAAACTTTTTATGGGGATGTAGACCTAACACATTCTCAGAGAAGACATTATTGTGCCCCTCCAACATCATAAGAACTAAAATATCATATCATCCAATGCTCCAAGGGTCATACTAGAATATTTATAAGGTATCAGATAAATCCACATGCACACAAGCTTATCCAGCTCTACCTTGGATTATTCCTCACCTGATAATGTATATCATGTAATAGTGCCTTAGGTACACTATAAACCTCATTGGATATAGTAAACTAATCATGGAAATTAAGAATGTAGTCCATGTTGAGGAACATTTCAGGGCCTCACTACGAGGTATGAAAAAATTCCATGTAAGGCTCTATCTCCTCCCAAAGCTAGGTGTCACTATTAGTACAACTGTTATCACTGATACTCCAATGTGGGTACTTTAATAATATGATTTGAGATAAAATAGGATCTAATGGTATCAATAGATCTTGAAAATGAGATATTTTCATGGAAATATGTCGTGTGACTCTCTTCTAAAATTGTAGGTGGAGGTTTGATGACACAAGCCAAACCTTGAACCATATCTGATCCCTCTAAGATAGAATATTGTAACGCCTAAAGCTATATGTTCTCTTTCCCACCCATTCACCATCACGATTCATTTATCTAAAATTTTAACACATAAAAACCACTGCAAACACACAGGTAAATGTAACTCATCCACCAATACTTGACACTATAAATTTTTTTTCGGCACTAACTCAACCACATGGTTTTAAATTGCGTCACAAGAATAAATCTTGGTGGGGGAAGTATTCCTCTTCCTTTCATGTATAAATCCACATCAAGTAACAAAAAATACATGGATCTATTGATTATCCATGTCCCCATTGATAATTCTTTCCAACATGACCACCACCGATTAGGGTACTATCCAAGTGGAACATTCACATCTCATGCTTGTTTCAGTCTTGTACTATTTGGGAATGGGGTCTGGCTCACAACAAACCTGGGAGATATATAATTCCAAAACATTATATTCACACTCTATACAAGTGTATCATTCAATACTCCAAGTATAATACTAATTATTTGTAACACCCCATGATTTCATAGTGTGTTATTTCTTCAAAATAATTCAATAACTTGCACTACACGCAACACTGAGTTAAATTTCACCATGACTTACCAAAAAAAAAAATCCATTAAAAGAGGTCATGAATAGTAGTAACTAAATTTTAAACTTTATATAATCCTTATAATTTTAGAATCCATATTATGAGTTTCTTAGTCATAATGCAAGAACAGATTCATTTTCAGTATTGCACTTTTATCAACTTTTGATAGTGAAACATTTTTAAATACAATATTTTAAACTTTTTGACTAAATGGAGACATCAAAAAATTTAAAATGAAACATCCCAAGCTTCCATGGTACGCTTTCCTTTGAATAAAACAGTAGCGTGTGTTGTACGCAACTTCGAGTTCTAACACACCGTAACCAATCAAACTAGCTGTTATGAATAGTAATACCTAATTTTTGAAGTTATATATATTTTATATTTTAAAATGGACTTCATTTTTGGATTCGGAATATCAAATTTAGCCTAAGGTGAAATTTTGGTACATTTCGGATAACTTTCATATTTTGATGAATAGTGAAAATTACAAAATTTTAATTAAAAACAACTTTTTTAATCAAAATAATTAATAGTGATAAATTATGAATTTTCGTGGTATTAAAGTATATTTAGAATATATTTTTACCATTTAATATAATGTTGGTCATTGGACATAATTTTACAATTAAACCGAACATAAACAAGTGTCAATCTTTTGATAGTTATTATCTCTTAAAAACACGCTTTTTGTTTTGACAGCGGGAATTAATTTTAAATTAATTTCTGCCACTTCTGTGTTTTGAATTTAGGAAAATGGATTCCATATTTGGAATCAGGATGTTCAAATTGTGTAAATAGGTAACTTTTATTTTTAGACATTCTGAATAATTACTCCGGTAAATATTTTATTTACCATGGTTAAGGGTAAATCCGGTAAATAAGGGTTAAAAAATAATATTATAATAATACTAAATTACCCTAAAACGTGTCTTAACCCTATTGGTTGATACATGGTCGACCATGGTCATCTTTGGGTCGATTTTGGGATCCCATGGATCCACTTGTAAGTGATAATGACACTTTATTTTAATTAAGTCAAAATGAATACAAAAATGACACAAGCATATATCTTTTAGAAAAACAATTGTTACATAGGGTTATATAAGTTGGATTTTAGATTATAAATATTCATTAGAAAGCTAAAACGATTTCCTACATAATGATATTTTATTTATAATTTTTATACATTAAATAATTTATTTTATTTATGACACAATGATGATGCAGTAATTACTATAATAGTGAAAAATTAAAATAATTGATATTATAAATACCCAAAAAAAATATAATATGAAACTTTTAATGAATTAAACTAATTTTCTAGGATAATATGATATATTAGGAATGATTTATTGGACTTTGTTAGAAGTAATCAATCTGTTATGAGTTTCACAAAAATCAACTATTGAATAGTGTCAAAATTGACATAAAAGAGTTTTTAAAACAAATATTATATTATTAATTGATATTAAATTCTTAAAAATCTAAGGTTCGGCCACGAGACTTATATAAAGATAGGTTCATCATTAATGGACCACTTGGGGGTCTCTTGGATGTATATAGTAAGTTTATTAACCATATTATATAAAAATACAAAGAGACATTGTAAAAGTGAAACTAATTAACTTAGAGTTAATACTTAAAGATAAGGTTAAAATAAGAACCCAAACCTGTCTAAATTCTATTGGTTGAGTGGTTTTCGACCTATCCCCACCTTAAACTTTGAATAATCAACTTTGGAGCCTTTAGAAACCGAATATGAATTTATTATAAATTAATATTTCTAACTTTTCCAAAGGTGCCCCTCACCCCTCTTATAAAAGGGCACTCCTCCTTCTCATTTCTTCACACCTTCAAAGCCTTTTGGTTCGGCCAAACTCTACCCAAATACTCTCCCAACATCCCTCACTACAACCTAGAGGCCTTAGTTTGATCAGAAAGCCAACCTAAGGAGCCCTTTTGATCAAATCAAAAGGAAGAACCCGAAGAAGAGGTAATGATTTCACCACCCTTCTCCAAGTTCATTTCTTCTTCCACTTCTTCTTCCTTTGTTCTTACCATTCTAAAATAATAAATCCAGTATCTCACATATACTGTGATGTTATTATAAATATGGTACAACCATATTCAGTATTCTATCCACCCTTTGAATAACTTGTCACCATACGTGCGTACGTACGGACTACCGTCTCCACGTCGTGGTGTAATTGTTATTCAATATAATATTATTTGGATGGGTATAATAATGATGTGTAACTAATGTAAATAATAAATATAACATGTTAATGATTCTGTATATATGATATACCATCCATTTATATATTATTTTAATATCAAAAGAATGATATTGTCGCTCGTGCGTACGTACGGACTACCGTCTCCACGAACGCGATGAGATTCATTCTCCATCGTATCCATTCAAGTATAATTATCATTTGATGATTTAAAAATGATGTTTAAGGACTAGATATCATTCTGGATATGATTAAGATACAACAACCATGTCTTATGTAACAAAACATATAAAAGAAAATTAGTAAGTTAACTCCCGAAACGACGATAATTCTAAGATATTATTAACAAATCAATGTTAAAAGATCATATATGATATCATATTATTATATATGATTCTTGTATAATTTAATAACAACTATTTCACCATTATACAGGAGGTTAACCTACCCCAACCAAGGAAAAGTACAAGGTAAGGGATTTTCTTATCTCACATTCAATTCCGTGAGATTTCCATTGTTTGCCACTAAATTATTGAAAGTGGTGTATTGTGTACTGCCATTTGATATATATTATCATGATTCTCTTTATATTAATGTTATTCTGTAAATCATTTGGTGGTTATTAACTTTTTTCCATACGACTCAGTTGATTAACGTGGTAAGGGATTTTCTTATCTCACTTTCAATTCCGTGAGATTTCCATTGTTCGCCACTAAATTATTGAAAGTGGTGTATTGTGTACTGCCGTTTGATATATATTACCATGATTCTATTTATATTCATGTTATTCTGTAAATCATTTGGTGGTTATTAACTTTTGGCCATACGACTCAGTTGATTAACGTGGTAAGGGGTTTTTCATCTCACTCCTTATTCTCATGAGATTCATGTCATATTGTCACCATTACCTTTTGTGTGGTGTATGTACTGCCCATAATTATATTCTTTGTTTAATACACTCTAATTTATGTGTACTTACATATTCATTGTATGATACCTCTTTCATGGGTTGTATGTTTCATAAGTTACCAAACTGGTAAGGGTTATTTCACAATCTCTTCATTATCTGAGGTTGTTTATACGTAATAATCTACTGGGATCTCGTTATCATCCACATCCATGTTTCTTCAAAATGTATTTCAAAACATTTTTAATATTTAAAAGAATATGGGTTAAAGTCATTTATACCCTTGTTTGACTTTTTATAAGAGGTTTATAAGGGAATCTTTCTGTCGTTTTCCAAACAAGGTGCTTTTTAACCTTTTCGACAGAATTAAGATAAGAATGTTTTTTTTACTTATACGGCGGGTGCGGTTATTTTCCGCCGTTATAAAATCGTCAAAGCTTCCCTTAAAGGCTTATAAGATTATTTTCAAAGAAAATGTTTGATTTTATATGGATCTTAAATGATTTCAAAATAAAAGGAGATATTTCTTTAAAAAGAATTTTGATTTCATCTATGTCAACATCCTTTGATGGGTTTTAAGAGTATTTGAAGTTGATTTATTATGATACAAAACTTCTATATTGTTTTGAAGGTTTTGTGATATGTTTGACTGTGGATGTGCTATTTTTATACCGTTCATAGTTTATGGTGAAAGTATTGACATTTCGTATGCTAGTTCCAATAAGAATGTTTATGTTATATTTCAATCTTTACTTCATATGAATGTGTTGGACAAGTATGTTCCAGGTTGGGGACTGGTTAAAGTAAGCCCTCCAGGTTGGGGACTGGTAAAAGTAAGCCCTCCAGGTTGGGGACTGGTAAAAGTAAGACCTCCAGGTTAGGGACTGGTAAAAGTAATCCCTCTGGGTTGGTGTCCGGTTATTAGAGGCACTCCAGGTTGGTGTCCGGTTATTAGAGGCACTCCGGGTTGGTGTCCGGTTATTAGAGGCACTCCAGGTTGGGTTTCGGTTACAGTTAGCCCCAAGGTCTTGGGACGAGGCCTTGAAAAGTAATTAAAGTTTAGCATTATGTATTCCAACATTATGAAAGTGGTTATTGATTTTTGCATGTGATTATTCGATTAGTAGAATATCCATGTGAATAAGTAAATGGCATTATTTCATTTTATTTATGCCATACTATGTTGAATGTTCAAGTTTTAAAGGCTTTTGTTTTAGTTATAAATTTCCTTAAATGTTTATTCTTATTTATGAAAGTTTCTGCTATATTGTTATCCTTACTGGGCATTTGAGCTCACCCCTTTTCTATGTTTTATTTTTCCCAGGAAGTGAAGAAGTAAATTATGAATGACCTGCAGGGATATTATGTGGGGATATGAGTGTGGATTATGGAGACATTATGTTATTGTAGTACTTTTTCATTTTATGATGTAATGTAAAACTTATGAATATATCTACTGTTTCCAAGGCTACTAAACCAATCAGTCTTTCAAGATTTGATCTTTCTTGTGATCATGCCAATGTTATGTAATTAAGGCACCGACTCTGGGTAACTGGGGTCGGGGTGTTACAGTTGGTATCAGAGGAAGTTTAGTACAAACCTTGGAAGCTAGATTTAGATAAACTCTGATTAGAGCACGTAGACCTAAGATGAACTTTGAGGATTAGTATAGAATAACTTCCTAGAATTTTGGTATTGTAGAGATTTTGTGAGTTTTCCGAGCAATACATCCCTGTCTGGATATGAGCAGGTAGAGGCGGCTCTGGCACAAATGTACCTAGGGGTAAAACCCGAAAACACCGCTTTGAGCTAGACTCGAACGGGAACTGGTGCACGACAACGGGCCTTGCTGCACTCTTGGTTACGACACTCCCGGGGGATATGCTTAGGATAACTCTCGTTTTCTTTACAAATCATTTTGAAGGGATTATGAGTATATACTTTCTCAAAGAAAACATTTTTATTATTATGGATTATATCCATAAATAGTTCAATTTATGTTAAGTGTTTTATAAGTATGGGATTATGTGTTTTGATTCATAAACTGATCTAGTTTATGCCATGGTATAGAAATGGCGCCCAGTAGAAGGAATGAGAACTCCAGAAATGCACATGATCCAAAGAGAAGGAAGGATCATATCTTTCATGGTCTTAAGCTAGAATTTATAAGAGAAATAGTCTCCCATGTATTATCATCATATGAAGAAATAATATCATGTATTGATAAGATAATTAAAGAGTTTACTGAGTCCTATGGTTTTGAAGGGAAGCAAGAGAAGAAAAGGATAGAAGAGAAAAAGATGGATAAAGGGAAGAGGGAAAAGAAGAATTTTCCCATATGTGGTAACTGTGGAAAGAAACACCCTGGAACTTGCCTGAAAGGAATGGGAGTTTGTTATAAGTGTGGAGGAAAAGGGCAAAAAGTACGTGACTGCAAGTGTAAGAAAATGGTTTCAAATGTACAATGCTTCATTTGCAAGGAGTTTGGACACTACACGAACCTATGTCCCAGTCATCAAACTATGCCGCAAATGATGTTATTGGATAATAATCAAGTTATGATACTACCACAGATGAAGAGGAATGATTAGAGCTCTTATGTTGATTATGTCAATTGAGTGTTGTATCAACAATGTACTTGTTATAATAATTATGGAGTATATAAGGATTGTAATGCAGTACTATTTCATTAAGGACTTGAGATTGTGTGGAACAAAGAAAAGTGACTCAATAGCAGGATAAATTTTTGGAAAATATATGGTTGAGAGAATGATAAATCATAATATAGTTCTGATACTGAGGTTGTGATTTTGGAATAATATGTGATTGTTTTGGATAAATTATATTGGATATTCTTGACTACCTTGGAACTGATTAATGATTTTTATATTCCATCATTTTTGGGGTTTAAAACATTTTTTGGATTAATGAATTATATCCAACATTCTATATGGAATAAGGGAGCATGAATGTAATCAATAAGGAATATGGTAATACATGATGAAGGTATTCATATGCTATTACGGGGTAAAAAGGATCTATATTATGTTTACCTTCCTTATAAATGTTTGACTGTGAGTTTGGACAAAAGTATTTTGGATAGTTCTAGTTTGGATTATTTTGGATTGCCATAAAAGGACAACCCGGAGGTCGGGCGGCAACCCGTCGCGTCCGGCAAGGCTGCGAGACTTGAACCTGCAACTGAAGGGCGACAAGGGTGTATCACCTACCACTGGCCCATGAGATGTCCTGGATTAAATAATGTTGTTTTTTTAAAGATCTGGTAGATGAATTATAAATTCATTTATTTTGGAACCCTGTACGAATAGTATAAATAAATAAAAAATTACATTCTATTATCTTTTAGAGTGAAAGATGAGTTTGTGGTAGAAACTTATTAATGGATAAAACTCTGATTATAAAGTAAGTATATATCCTTATGATCTTAGCCAATCTCATAAATAAATTCCTCAACATTAAAAAAAGGAACTTAGAACAAAAATGTTTCCCTAGATGGTACCTTAAATCATCACTAATTTATGGCTTTGGGATTGTTGGCCTTTTCATAGCCATGTTCTCTACCACTCTCCATCAGATAATTGATGGTTAGATTTCTCCTCCATATCCATATTTTCCTACATGGAACCCTAGTATGTGTTATTTTCGGTAATCTTCATACTTTCCACTCTTTATTTTAAATAGAGGCCTCATTAATTCATTTTTCGATGTGGGATTTCAACTAAGATATTTTGAAACGTCAAAAATGTGTTATCCCAATACCCTATATTTTGTTGAACCGATGGTATTTCAAATCATCATAGATTGATGAATTTAACGACCTCAATTTTACACTTGTTTGTGATTGATGACCTCAATCACTACCTATAAATATTTACGTTTTTCCTCCAATTATATGTCTCTAATTTCCACTAATGTTCTCCTAATCGAGATCATAATTTGGTGGTGACCCTTTGATTTCTCTTTTCCTCATATTAAAACTAAATTTTAGTAACCCAATTTCCGATGTGGGTTTTCCCACAAATATATTTTCTACTTTCAACCTTTTATTTTTGAAGAACAATTTCAAATTGCGAGGACGCAATTTATTGAAGGAGGGGAGAATGTAACACCCCAAGATTTCATAGTGTGTTATTTCTTCAAAATAATTCAATAACTTGCACTACACGCAACAATCAGTTCAATTGCACCATGACTTACAAAAAAAAAGCCATTAGAAGAGGTCATGAATAGTAGTACCTAAATTTTAAACTTTATATAATCCTTATAATTTTAGAATCCATATTATGAGTTTCTTAGTCATAATGCAAGAACAGATTCATTTTCAGTATTGCACTTTTATCAACTTTTGATAGTGAAACCTTTTTAAATACAAAATTTTAAACTTTTTGACTAAATGGAGACATCAAAAAATTTAAAATGAAACATCCCAAGCTTCCACGGTACGCTTTCCTTTGAATAAAACAGTAGTGTGTGTTGTACGCAACTTCGAGTTCTAACACACCGTAACCAATCAAACTAGCTGTTATGAATAGTAATACCTACTTTTTGAAGTTATATATATTTTATATTTTAAAATGGACTTCATTTTTGGATTCTTAATATCAAATTTAGCCTAAGGTGAAATTTTGGTACATTTCGGATAACTTTCATATTTTGATGAATAGTGAAAATTACTAAATTTTAATTAAAAACAACTTTTTTAATCAAAATAATTAATAGTGATAAATTATGAATTTTAGTGGTTTTAAAGTATATTTAGAATATATTTTTACCATTTAATATAATGTTGGTCATTGGACATAATTTTACAATTAAACCGAACATAAACAAGTGTCAATCTTTTGATAGTTATTATCTCTTAAAAACACGCTTTTTGTTTTGACAGCGGGAATTAATATTAAATTAATTTCTGCCACTTCTGTGTTTTGAATTTAGGAAAATGGATTCCATATTTGGAATCAGGATGTTAAAATTGTGTAAATAGGTAACTTTTATTTTTAGACATTTTGAATAATTACTGCGGTAAATATTTTATTTACCATGGTTAAGGGTAAATCCGGTAAATAAGGGTTAAAAAATAATATTATAATAATACTAAATTACCCTAAAACGTGTCTTAACCCTATTGGTTGATACATGGTCGACCATGGGCATCTTTGGGTCGATTTTGGGACCCCATGGATCCACTTGTAAGTGATAATGACACTTTATTTTAATTAAGTCAAAATGAATACAAAAATGACAGAAGCATATATCTTTTAGCAAAACAATTGTTACATAGGTTTATATAAGTTGGATTTTATATTATAAATATTCATTAGAAAGCTAAAACGATTTATTACATAATGATATTTTATTTATAATTTTTAGACATTAAATAATTTATTTTATTTATGACACAATGATGATGCAGTAATTACTATAATAGTGAAAAAATAAAATAATTGATATTATAAATACCCAAAAAAAATATAATATGAAACTTTTAATGAATTAAAATAATTTTATAGTATAATATGATATATTAGTATTGATTTAATTGACTTTGTTCTAAGTAATCAATCTGTTATGAGTTTCAAAAAAATCAACTATTGAATAGTGTCAAAATTGACATAAAAGAGTTTTTAAAACAAATATTATATTATTAATTGATATTAAATTACTAAAAATCTAAGGTTCGGCCAAGAGACTTATATAAGGATAGGTTCATCATTAATGGACCACTTGGGGGTGTCTTGGATGTATATAGTATGTTTATTAACCATATTATATAAAAATACAAAGAGACATTGTAAAAGTGAAACTAATTAACTTAGAGTTAATACTTAAAGATAAGGTTAAAATAAGTACCCAAACCTGTCTAAATTATATTGCTTGAGTTGTTTTCGACCTATCCCCACCTTAACCTTTGAATAATCAACTTTGGAGCCTTTAGAAACCGAATATGAATTTATTATAAATTAATATTTCTAACTTTTCCAAAGGTGCCCCTCACCCCTCTTATAAAAGGGCACTCCTCCTTCTCATTTCTTCACACCTTCAAAGCCTTTTGGTTCGGCCAAACTCTGCCCAAATACTCTCCCAACATCCCTCACTACAACCTAGAGGCCTTATTTTGATCAGAAAGCCAACCTAAGGAGCCCTTTTGATCAAATCAAAAGGAAGAACCCGAAGAAGAGGTAATGATTTCACCACCCTTCTCCAAGTTCATTTCTTCTTCCACTTCTTATTCCTTTGTTCTTACCATTATAAAATAATAACTCCAGTATCTCACATATACTGTGATGTTATTATAAATATGGTACAATCATATTCAGTATTCTATCCACCCTTTGAATAACATGTCACCATACGTGCGTACGTACGGACTACCGTCTCCACGTCGTGGTGTAATTGTTATTCAATATAATATTATTTGGATGGGTATAATAATGATGTGTAACTCATGTAAATAATAAATATAACATGTTAATGATTCTGTATATATGATATACCATCCATTTATATATTATTTTAATATCAAAAGAATGATATTGTCGCTCGTGCGTACGTACGGACTACCGTCTCCACGAACGCGATGAGATTCATTCTCCATCGTATCCATTAAAGTATAATTATCATTTGATGATTTAAAAATGATTTTGAAGGACTAGATATCATTCTGGATATGAATAAGATACAACAACCATGGCTTATGTAACAAAACATATAAAAGAAAATGAGTAAGTTAACTCCCAAAACGACGATAATTCTAAGATATTATTAACAAATCAATGTTAAAAGATCATATATGATATCATATTATTATATATGATTCTTGTATAATTTAATAACAACTATTTCACCATTATACAGGAGGTTAACCTACCCCAACCAAGGAAAAGTACAAGGTAAGGGATTTTCTTATCTCACATTCAATTCCGTGAGATTTCCATTGTTTGCCACTAAATTATTGAAAGTGGTGTATTGTGTACTGCCATTTGATATATATTATCATGATTCTCTTTATATTCATGTTATTCTGTAAATCATTTGGTGGTTATTAACTTTTTGCCATACGACTCAGTTGATTAACGTGGTAAGGGATTTTCTTATCTCACTTTCAATTCCGTGAGATTTCCATTTTTCGCCACTAAATTATTGAAAGTGGTGTATTGTGTACTGCCATTTGATATATATTATCATGATTCTATTTATATTCATGTTATTCTGTAAATCATTTGGTGGTTATTAACTTTTGGCCATACTACTCAGTTGATTAACATGGTAAGGGGTTTTCATCTCACTCCTTATTCTCATGAGATTCATGCCATATTGCCACCATTACCTTTTGTGTGGTGTATGTACTGCCCATAATTATATTCTTTGTGTAATACACTCTAATTTATGTGTACTTACATATTCATTGTATGATACCTCTTTCATGGGTTGTATGTTTCATAAGTTACCAAACTGGTAAGGGTTATTTCACAATCTCTTCATTATCTGAGGTTGTTTATACGTAATAATCTACTGGGATCTCGTTATCATCCACATCCATGTTTCTTCAAAATGTATTTCGAAACATTTTTAATATTTAAAAGAATATGGGTTAAAGTCATTTATACCCTTGTTTGACTTTTTATAAGAGGTTTATAAGGGAATCTTTCCGTTGTTTTCCAAACAAGGTGCTTTTTAACCTTTTCGACAGAATTAAGATAAGAATGTTTTTTTTAACTTATACGGCGGGTGCGGTTATTTTCCGCCGTTATAAAATCGTCAAAGCTTCCCTTAAAATCTTATAAGATTATTTTCAAAGAAAATGTTTGATTTTATATGGATCTTAAATGATTTCAAAATAAAAGGAGATATTTCTTTAAAAAGAATTTAGATTTCATCTATGTCAACATCCTTTGATGGGTTTTAAGATTATTTGAAGTTGATTTATTATGATAAAAAACTTCTATATTGTTTTGAAGGTTTTGTGATATGTTTGACTGTGGATGTTCTATTTTTATACCATTCATAGTTTATGGTGAAAGTATTGACATTTCGTATGCTAGTTCCAATAAGAATGTTTATTTTATATTTCAATCTTTACTTCATATGAATGTGTTGGACAAGTATGTTCCAGGTTGGGGACTGGTTAAAGTAAGCCCTCCAGGTTGGGGACTGGTAAAAGTAAGCCCTCCAGGTTGGGGACTGGTAAAAGTAAGCCCTCCAGGTTGGGGACTGGTAAAAGTAATCCCTCCAGGTTAGGGACTGGTAAAAGTAAGCCCTCCGGGTTGGTGTCCGGTTATTAGAGGCACTCTGGGTTGGTGTCCGGTTATTAGAGGCACTCCGGGTTGGTGTCCGGTTATTAGAGGCACTCCGGGTTGGGTTCCGGTTACAGTTAGCCCCAAGGTCTTGGGACGAGGCCTTGAAAAGTAATTAAAGTTTAGCATTATGCATTCCAACATTATGAAAGTGGTTATTGATTTTTGCATGTGATTATTCGATTAGTAGAATATCCATGTGAATAAGTAAATGGCATTATTTCATTTTATTTATGCCATACTATGTTGAAAGTTCAAGTTTTAAAGGCTTTTGTTTTAGTTATACACTTCCTTAAATGGTTATTCTTATTTATGAAAGTTTCCGCTATATTGTTATCCTTACTGGGCATTTGAGCTCACCCCTTTTCTATGTTTTATTTTTCCCAGGAAGTGAAGAAGTAAATTATGAATGACCTGCAGGGATATTATGTGGGGATATGAGTGTGGATTATGGAGACATTATGTTATTGTAGTAGTTTTTCATTTTATGATGTAATGTAAAACTTATGAATATATCTAGTGTTTCCAAGGCTACTAAACCAATCGGTCTTTCAAGATTTGATCTTTCTTGTGATCATGCCATTGTTATGTAATTAAGGCACCGACTCTGGGTAACTGGGGTCGGGGTGTTACATTATTAGTGAAACCATCTGGTATTTTGAGTTCAAACATATGATAACCACAACCACTACCTCAAGACAATCATCCACTACATGAGGGGCTAGCTTGAAACAAAACCTCAGCGGTCATCATCACTATGACTTAAGGAATGTGGAAACCCTATATGTATTATAATTTTTTCTTTTTGGGTTTATCTACTACTCAAAATTAGTATGTTCATCCTCATAGACCACTGTAAATGGGTCCATGAACTACTCAATAGGTGGTAGCATTACTTTGTGTATTCCTAGAGGAAACACCTCATTAATGGGTCGTTGATCTATGAACTCATTACTCCACCAGCCATCTTGTTAGTGCTCTCTTGAAATCCTATTTCTATATCATTGTAGTGTTATCTTAAAAATTATAAAGATATATCCCAACCAAAGAGCATTTTTGGGGTGATAACTCTAGAGGGACATTCCAATTATTCAATCATATCTAATTCTTATACTGATGTTCCTTGAAATAATTTTCCTGGTATGTTGAGTCAAAAAGAAGGTATTTATAGTCCTTGTTAATGGATATGATGTCTATCAAACCAAAATTGGGTTCCCAAGCCATAAAGTCATACTCAATACACTATAACACCATTTCCCTAAGTTCCCAACAAATCCTCACCATGGGTCCCACTCCAACAACAACCCAAGGAGAAACCAACTCTTATACCACTCAATGACGACCCAACCAACTAGGGTCCAAGTTTCTAGTTGGATGAAATGTATGAGTACCCTATTCCCACCTACAATAGGCTATGGACTAGTGAAAAGATTTCAAAAGGCATAAATTAAATTGGAGGCATTAGCCTATGTACCTAAATTCACACAAACTACCATCTCCTGAAAAATGTAAAAAAGGACTAATAAAAAATACTAAAACATCAAGATTATAACTATGCATGAAAAAAACTCTTGGATATACATTTGTGTATTAAAAATTATTCCAATGCATAAAGGTGGAAAATACACTCCCAGCCTAAAATGAAGTCCCAAAATAAAAATAACTGGAATAAATGAAAACAAGGAAATCACAACTCTTCATCTCCATGTCTGGCCATTATACATATCCTATTCACCCAAGTATCACTATTAAAAACTAAATTCAGATCCATAGTTGCCACTATCTATGTAATACATGAAAAGTGTGGAAAAATATCATTTAGGAATGATTATATACATAATTATTAGGACACTCCAAAACCATAAATGGGAGAAACAAAGTGATAATTTAGATTTCAAATCAACCGATATAAAGAGGGAAAACAAAAATCATGATTTATGTTCTCATAAGAAACCAAATAGAGATATAAATGTGACCTTCTTCTTTGAATAATAGTTAAAAATAATTGGTAATCTTACAACTCCAAGGGTCCTTTAATACCCAACATCATGTGAAAATGTTCAAATATACATTTAGAGGGCCCAAAAATCGCCACTTATGTCAACAAGATAAGGGTAACTATCACCCCTAGGGATTCCACTTAACCACATAAGATACAAAGTGTATGGACCACTCTTCTTCATTGAATGACTAAGATGAGGGGGCACTATATCAAATCCATGTGTCTCTCATAATCTCAGTAGAAAGATGCATAGAGGAACTTCACCTCACCATTATTTCACATCCCTAGGTGGGATAATCTCTAACATAGGACATTATCTCTAGTGAAATAGGGGTTGTCCTTTGGTAGATAAAGGGTACATTCCCTTGTGTGACATTGGGTGATACTCGGTATATAGAGGACCCACATCCTGGTGCTATAGGGGATTTCCACCTAGTATATATAGGATCCATGTCTTGGTGTATTGTGGGGTAGAAACTAAGTAGATATGGGACCCACAGCCTCTTTTTTATAGGGTTTACACTTAATAGATAGAGGAAATTCACCCTAGTGTGATAGGGTTACCACTCAGTTGATAGAGGACTTTCACCCTAATGCAACTATGCGGTACCACTCAATAGATTGACGACCTACACCATAGTTTGATAGGGGGGAACTCAATAAACAGTGGAATCATTCCATAGTGTAATAGAGGGGTTTCAATCTACCTAGGTATATAGTATAAGGGATCGAAACCCTAGTATGATTGTGGGGTTTCCAAACCCTTCATCTCTCTAATGATACTACCCAATCAAATCTATCTTTCAATCATCACTTAATCAAGAATCATGATTACAATACGTCGCATTCTATCATTTATACCTCATTAAATCCTAAAATCTCATTCTATATGGAAAACTAATCAAGATATTCTATTCATGCGCCAAAATCAATGTCCCTAAGAAGAAGATACAGGGAAGTGGAAGTTCCTGAGAGAAGTAAAAAAATTTATGTGGGGTCACACAACATGTGGCCTCACCTTTACAATAATAATTTTTCATTATTATAAGTATCATTAGAATTCATTCCATACTATATAGCATCTACAAGTGCTAAAAAAGTGTTTCATGTAAACTTGAACCCTACTCATGCCCTCTCGACCCATTCTAGTGTATGTTGGCCCATTCCACTGAACATTTACCTGCCTGAGGGTTCTTGTTCATGTTGATGACTATTTAATCCAATATTATATTATCATACTCTAGAACTCGGTCACATATAGTGTATGGGTGATATGTTGTGTGTGATATTTATCTTTTCCCAATCCCTATCCACTACAGCCATGGGACTACACAGTGTGTGTTTCTCACATTACATGTTATGCATTCCTATTCTTTTACATAAAACTAGGAAATCTCTATATTTTTCTGTAACACCACCATCTCCATTTTTTAAACTATGATTCCATCTAGGGTTCTCAGATATAGGGCCATTTGTGTCTGATCTGCCATTAGTGGTAGGATGTTGGCCACCCAAACCCTACACAACTCCATCCATTGCATCGTGTCTCTGTTATCACCACTCTAGATCTGAAATCCATGGAGGAATCACCCACAACCCGAAATCCATCCTAATCCATACGTAAATTTTTATCCCTTATTTTATTCTCATTACCATCACAAATCTATGGGTTTAATCATGCTCGACCCACCCCAATAATGTTGAAATGAAACACTTTAGTTCAATAGTGATGAATGAAAATAAAGTTTTTGATAAATAAAGGTCAACAATGTTAATCCATAAATTTCCATGAAATATTGGTAAATGATAAAAAATATCGGGGTATCTAGAGGTGATATAAATGGTACAGATTGATTTACCATAACAATTAAATCAAAATAAATACAAAAGTTCTCATGAAAATATTAATTTATTAGAGATTTAGAAGTAGATAATTAAATCCATTCATTAAAAATAAAATAGGATAGAAATACATAAAAAACATTTCATAACTCAGTTAAGGATTTACCATTAGTGAAGTGAAAATTTTAATAGTGATGAAGAAGTTATACTGTGTTCACTATTTTCCTCTCAAACCACCTCGATCTAATCATTTTTCATTTGATAATCATGATCTACAAATAAATAACTAGTCATCCACCTCTATAATACCTCAAGGTTATTTTTATACCCTTTGAAATTTTATACAAAATCATATTTATATAGTGATTTTTAATATAGTTCATATAATATAAATAAATAAATTTAAATATTTATTTTATAAAAAAACTAAAAATTGATCACCTCACACACATCATTTGTCATCAACCAACCTGTTATTGTGCCTAGGGAAACCCCTCTTTTCCCAAATCAATAGTGGTCCTATATTTACCATACAACTCTCTAAACAAAGTGAGAAAATATTTCTCAAAATCATATCCTCAGTGATACAATATATTTAATATTTTCATTTTATCAATACTGGGCATCCCCGGACCCCAGAATCTCGCACTAACTCAATGCCTAACTTTAAAAATATTCCTTTAAATACTCTAAATTATTAAAGGGAAAAAATATTCCCTAGACCATAAACTTCATTTTCCAATGAAAAAAACTTTTTTCCAAAACAATCATGATTTTTTTCTTGAAATAATAATTTTGACTTTTACAATACTAATTTAAAATTATTTTAGTCATGTAATAAAAATATTACGATTGAAATGTCTATTTTTATTGAAACATATAATGAAATAATTTCTTTTATGAGGTGTATTTCATGACTCAACCCATCAAGGCCCGACTGATTGGCAGAAGGCTGAGCCACATCTACTCAAAGATCACCCCCATAGGTCGGGGGCTAGAAACAAGTGATGAAATGCCGAAATAAAATGTGACACATTTTCCTGATGTACATGTACACAGACACCAAAACATCTCAATAAATAAGTGCATAAAATTAATAATAAAACTAAGTAAAATCTAGATTATAAAAAATGCATTTAATAACCTCAAAAAATTACAAAAGAATATGAAAACCTAATTAGAAAATTGGAGGGATAAAAATATATGCCCATCCAAAAAGGATGTCACAACATGACAGTAATTGGAAAAGTACATACTGGGAGATACCAACTCAAAATCTCTAATCCTGAATACCATAGAGTGACCCTACCCAATTACACATAACATTTCATGATCTTAATGATAAATATAAAATAGATTAAATCTAAGGATCATGGAGTCTGGTGTCTGTGAAGACCAGGTACAAAAAACTAAAAACATGGCACTGAAAAAACCCTTCTTTATTTAAACATTAAAAAGAGACCCTAACTCCCATTTTTCTCATACATATTCATAGGATAAAATGAGGATAACATGAAGCAAGGTATGAGCTAAAGAACCCAGCAAGGGAGTAAACATAATAAAAAATTTAGAACATCGGTTGGAAGGAATAACATGATTATATAAAAAGGCATGTAACATATGGAATCATTACATATGAACATGGAATCATATAAAAAAGGAGTCTTAGTAACGTGGAAGAAACATAAAACATGACATTAGAACGATTAAATTCTAACCGCAAAGATTGTTGCACACAGTAGCACAAGCCTTGGCTAACAGCCTAGACCGTCGCACATGGTAGCACAAGTCATTGCTTACTGCCAAGACAACTGACATAACATCTCATGAGAATCAAATTTATACATTGCTTTTGAGCACTATCTGGGTGCACCAATATTAACTTTTCATGAATATGTTTTCCAAATTAAGAATCATACATAATCAATCATACATAAACATAAGGGTACCCATGAAAATAAATGTGCATTTTAATCATGTCATAAAGCATAATGAATGAGTTTATAATACTAGTGTCTATAAAATAATGTAATTAAAACATACATTGACATTAATAAGATAAGATAATCATATATCATGGTAATTAATGTGATAGATCAAATATTTTCCAAAAAAATTATGATTTCAATTGTTTTAAAATACCTAATATCAATTTGAGCTTATATGAATCAATTTTGGATTTATGATGTGTTTTGAGTAAAACGGTGAAAATCTCTTAATTCTGGATATTTTACAAATTTTTAAATCAAGGTTATTTTAGTCATTTCATGAAAAATATAATTTTAAATTGAGTAATTCTTTTTTTGTTTGAATCCTTTTTTTTCATTCAACTCTATCTTCTATCCCAGGGAAAAATTCGTGCATTTAGAGGCCTTAAAAATCAATGAAGTTGAATAGTTTTCCATGAGGACAATGTGGGCCCACGACCATAACATAAGTCTATCTCAGCCTAATCACCTTCAATTGAATATGCTTCCTGGAACCAATGTCCTAAAAAGGAAACCTCTAATTAAAAATTATGAACTCAAACATATGGTGTCCAAATGAGCTTAAATTTTGAAAAGTGATGTGGAAAACAATTAGGAACAACTGTTTTGAAGGGGACCATGCATTAATCATCCATTTAATCGGTCGAAAAAATTTCAATATTCAAATTAAATAAATCTTTCTATAAAAAGAGAGGATATCCTTGATCTCAAATCATCCAATTCTCTATCCCATTCCTTGAAAACACCAAGGAAAATATCTCCACTGAGGGAGGCCGACCTAAAATCTTCCCACATTCTTTTTAATTTATTTATTTTCTTTGTTTTTGTTTTTTTAATTTTACTTTTGATTTAGAATAAATTCATGCTTTGTTTTTATTTCTTTGTCCACCCTTCCACCCTCTTTTCTTCTTCCCATCTTACCATCGTGAACTATAATACTCATGATCATGAGTAACTAATCTGAGATAGCTTCTTCAACCCATAATTATGTTTTTAATATTCATTGTGTTAATTTTAAGGATAATTTATAGTTTGTGTAATTTTCACTATGGATGTCAAAATTTTAACACTTTAATCTACTACAATTTTCCCTCGATTGAGGAGGGGGATGATGGGTGTGCTTGTAAATCGCTAAGTGGAATTTTCATTCATAACTGAGGTAGACTAAGGTTTAGACACATACAATGGAGTGTGTTCACTTCGAATATTGGATGTTGGTCAATGAAGGTGCTCCTAGATTGTTCTCTTGAGAGAACTTCCTTTATTCATGAATTTCGTTTTGTTTAGGATTTCATATTAATTTGAATTGAATTGTTACATTTCATTTATTTTCATAAATTCAATTTTCAATCATAGGAATAATAGAATAATAAAAATAAGTAGTTTAGGTGAATTTTTTTATGTTAGTGAAAAACTAAGAATTCTCCTCAAGTGAAACGACCTGAGTCATCCTCTACGATGCACTAGGAAAACATAAAAATATGATTTTCCATGCCCTACGAGAGGAATTCATCAAAACTAGTTTCGTTACATGGGATAAAATCATTAGTTTACTTATCTTTTTTTATTTTCACATTCTTGATATATTTTTATTTTTATTTACGAAAAAAGAAAAGTCCAAAAAAAGAAACGTTTTCATGATGTAACTGAATTAAAATTATTATGCATGGAATGACTACAAACAGGTGCAAAAACAACAAGAGGATGCTACTTTGGAGTACAATAAAGATCAAGTTAATGATCTTAAAGAGGCTATAAATAAAATAAGGATTCAAATAGAAAGGCTAACAGAATATTCCTATACTACCCATGAGCAACCTGAATCTAATCCAGAGAAATAAGCATAGGTAGTGATTGAATAAATTTCACCACTCATCTATGAAATTGAAGAACCTGAGGAGGAAAGGGAGAAAGACATTCCTAATAAGCCACATGTGGGAGATCAACATGAATTGGATGAATTCTATAGTGAATTTGAGGAACTTCTTGAGCTCCCCAATCCTTGTAAAGAAGAAGAGCCAATAGAATTGAAGGAAGAAATCACCTAAGTGGTGGATTTTGAAGTAAAGATGAAGGAGCTTGACTACCTACCTGCATCCAGTGAAGATCGACTCCTAGAGGAACATTAAATTAAAGAGGATATTAATGTCGAACCAACTCTGGGAGATGATACATTCTTGAACTCGAATTCTTTTAATTTTTTTTAAACTAATTTGAGTATCTATCCTAATTCTATTTAATTATCAGATTTTTCCAACTTATATGATACCTTAGAGGATGATGTGGAAAATGATGGACCTATTGAAGTACTCTCAGAGCTCCCTGACGACAATTAATATCTGCTAGAGGAGCCCCATCATGAAGATATCCAAGTTGATTACACTATGGATATCAGATAAGAGGTTGAAGCCCCTATGAAGCTAGCACTGGAAGATATGATGGTTGCACAAGTAGCAACAAAAGAAGAGGAGTTTCCCAACTTCATCCTACCCCCGCAATGCAAGTTGTACCACATTACGAATGGGGCGAATATGGTATACCCAATCCATGGATTCCTCAATAAGAACAAATAATTTCAATCTAGGAATAACCAGATGTGGTGGTTCAAAACCAAGAAAATACACCCACCATCAGACTTTGGATAACAGCTGGTACTTCCCTCTAGATGAAGTAAAAATTCAAGTCCTACTGGGGTGATCATATTAGGATTTATCCTTTATTTTCATTACATTAATTTTCAATATTTGGAATTAAATTTCAAATTCAGTATTAGGCATTAGTCTAGCTTGTGTCCTACTCCCTATTATCATTATGATCTTAAATGAAACAATCCTTGTGAATAATTGAGTATGTTATATTTTGTATGATCATGATGGAAGAAGGAGGCCATAAGAATTAGAGGAAGTTAACCAAATCATTAATTCAATAGTGAGTTAACTTTTTATGATTATCATTTAAACTACTTTCATTTTTTGGTCCAAAACATATTTTGAGCTTTAATGATAAAAATTTCATGCCCACACCTTAATTAATGATTACTTGACTTATCTATGAAACATGAGCTTCATAGGAACCTTGTGATGTCATGTTTTTAGATTTCAATGTCAATGAGATTGAATTAGTACAATAGAAAATTGAATGTTTAATGTGAAACATGTATATTGAAATTATGACTCATGATTTGAAGGAATTGATTGATTCATGTAAATAAAATTTCTCCACAATATTTCATGCTTTTAATTTCTGAAGTTAATGTGAATTTATTTTTTATTATTTGTCATTCCATGAGTGATTGTTGAATGTAATATTTCTCATTCCCAAGAGAATTTCTTGACCATGTAATTCCTATTTATCTTGATCGTATTACTTGAGTGATCTTGGGACATGTCACCTACCAGAACAAGCATTTAAACTTTTCAAATCTATGACAATACAAAAACACATTTAAAATGATTGAGGAATCTTTTAAAAAGTCGTTAACCTTAAATAAAACCTTTAAATCATTCCTTATTTTATCCCATAGAGACCATGAATGACCTTTATAAGGATGAGCCAAATTTCAAGCCATTTTTATCCATTCCTACCCTACTCTTGGTATTTTCTTGATAGTTTAACGATGGAGTGTGGGGGTGAAGACATTCATGGTGGAAGGAATGATTTGAAATGTATGGAAAAGTTGTGTGGGTGTTATTGTTGGAATTGTAAATGTTTGTGGAATCATTCATTATACACTATTGTTTTCGCCTCTTGAATAATAAAAATGAAAATGACAAAAAGAATCAAAAAAGAGAAAAATATTGGTTGGGATTTGGGAGAACCAAAAATCACCATTTTCTCGACCGAGTATCTTCTAATCATATGTGGTTAGGTGATGGTTGTGAGGTTTTATCTTATTATAACGTTCAAAAAAAAGAAGAAAACAAGAAAAAAAATAAAAAAAATCCAGAGGGTGCATTAATAATTCATTATGTTTTACTTTGATCATGACCTTACTTTGAGTTTGGGGGAAGTGGGTGTTTCTACTTTAAAGGGGCTAATTTCATTACACTTTTTGATATCATGCATTGTACTTAAGAGATAAACCTCCTTCTTGATCCTTAATTTTTAAAACGTAAAATCTTACCAACCATTAGCCTCAAAGACATTTAAACCATTATTGAAAACTACTCATGATTTTATATGCCTTTTCTCTTTACAAAGTGGATAAAGTAATTCTTTTACAAGATTATGGATATGGTGCATGTTCTCAAGATATGAGCATAACTCTACTCTAATTGTATCTTGAAATATGAGAGGAAAAATTCAAATGTGTGGTAAATCATGATGTATAATGCTTAATAATAATGAATTGGGAAGATATAATGAATGAAAGAATAAGTTCAATTTTTTCAAAGGGGAAAATTAAAATATATGAATTAATTATTTCTTTGAAAAATGGGAAATTAAAATGATATTTTATGTGGATTTAAGAATTTTTTATTTGAAATTTAAAATTGTTAAATTTTATTAAATTCGAATTTGAATATTGGTAACATTGGTGTCCTATAAATTCCATGATTAGATTTTATGCTTGAGGACAAGCATGGTGTATGTGTGGGGGAATTGATAGAGATAATATTTTCTATATTTTTTGTATGATTCAAATTTTTTCAATTATCCCAAATTATCAATTCGAGGTTATATGAATCAATTTTGGATTTATGATGTGTTTTGAGCAAAATGGTGAAAATTAATTGATTCTAGATTTTTAACAGATTTTTACATGTAGGGTATTTTAGTCATATCATGAAATATATAATTTCAAATTGAGTGATTCTTTTTTTATAATCCATATTTTTTTCCTATAATTTTTTTTGGACCAGGAAAATATTTGAGCATTTATGGGTCTTAAAAATAAATGAAGTTGAATACTTTTCTATATGAACATAATGGACCCCCCACCATAATGGAAGTCTATCTCGGCCCAAACACCTTCAATTGATGAAGCTTCTTGGAACCTTCCAGTCACGACCCCTCCCCCGGGGCCCGTACCATGACTACCCCAATCCCGCCTTTCATAGGCCAGGGGATGGCGACAAGCACCAAAGGAATAATTCCCTAAAACTAGGAATCCATTGCCTTTATAACATGTAAACACACACATCAGATATAAACATGAGTAAACTGTATAACAAACAAGTGAGTACAGTAAGTAAAAAGAGGCCAGAATATAAGCCCAACTGGAAAGTACAAGGAACTGAAAGTACAAGTACACCTGAGGAAAAAGGAAAAACAGCTACTAGGTCATCCTCTAAGGTTCCTACCTGAAGGATAGGTACAGATCACCTCCTCAGCACTCCATGTCCGTCTGTCTCCTCCGTGTACCGACATGTCGTATGTTCCACCTATGGGTACCATCCAGTTCTAGTACTCTCACACTCTGTCAACGTTGTTCATCGTCTACATCTAGTACAATGAGGTGCGGACATGGACCATGCAGGGGTGATTATAACGATACTCATTAGGGACCCCAAGGCCCTCAAGGTCCCACAAAATCCTATAAGGATAAACCAAAAAGTATGGAATCAACAGATAACCCCACTTATGAATATGCCCATACATATACCTAATTTATCATGTAATCCATCTCAATAATGAGGAAAACACAAAATATACTGACTCAGCTCAACCAGGACTTTATTATAGGGGTAGTACCATTTTGAACCCTCGGCTGCTGTAGAACACCTCCTCTATCGAGTACAGTGGGCTTGCCACCGCAACCAGGCGCTTCCCACTAACCTTGGACTGCTGAGGTACTCTTACTGTCAAGTAACGTGGGTCTGCTACGTCACAAAGATGTGCTCCCCACCATGGGTATGCCGCCACAACTAGACGCTCTCCCTCATAGCCTGTATAGGTACTCCCCCTGTCAAGTACTGCGGGTCTGCCACCACAACCCAACGCTCCTCCACCATGGGTCTGCGGCCACAACCAGGCGCTCCTCACTGGGCTAGTCGAGTCACTCCTAGTCAATCGGTCATCAGTCGTCATGTTTCAGTCCGCTAAAAGGTTCCCGCACAAATGCTCCCTCATATATGGATGATCCGCTCCACAAGCTATGGTTTGATGCTCCATCTTCCACGAATTCCCACGAATAAGTATCAAAAAAGGTATTCTATTTCATAGGGATCCCAACGCAACAGAAGGCATGTCAATCGGACGCATGGTATGTGAGTTATTAGCCTTTTAGTTGCGGGGGCCCAGTTGGATTCGTGCATGATCCACCCTGACCGTATCTCAACTATAACCCAAACTTCAGTGGGGTATACTCAAAGGAACCTTCATGCTCCAAGACTACTAGTTCCGCTGATGGTTCATCAAACGGGTGTCTGGTGCCAATGATATGGTCAAAAGAATGTAAAAGGTCGTAGTGGGCCCAGGTCCGGTCCAACCCGATCGAACCGACCTGGCCTAACCCCGCCTGGGCCAACCCGGTTCGGGTCAACCCGACCAGACCAGTTGGGTCTGGCCCGGTCTGTTGGGTTCATCCCGGCCCGCATTGCCCCTCCCAGCAGGCCGCGAGGAACCGCAGAGAACCGCAAGGGCACGGGGCAGCTTGGCCCTACTCGAAAGGGTGCCGCAAGGGTCATGTTTGGTCGGGGTGCCATGAGGGCGCGGCTGGTTCGGCCGGGGTCAGTGTGGTCAGAGTGTACCTGGCGAGGGGGCGTGGCCGGCGAGGGTGGCGCGGCTGGGGTGCCTGGAACGGCTGAGGTACGGTGCGGCCGGGGCGCGACACGGATGGCGTTGTTGGCATGGCCCGGGCGGCTCAGCCCAAAGGTCAGGATGCGGCGCGATCGTGGTGTGGCAAGGCTGGTGTGCAGCGTGGCCGGGGCGCGACGCGGCTCGGGCCGGTTCGGTCGGTGGGCGGTGCGGGCGGCGGGCGGCACAACCCGGGCGGCACAGAAGCTTGCGGGTTGTGCGGTTTGGCTTGGGGCGGCGAAGCGTCATGGGGACGGCGTGGCTCGCGAAGGCTGCGGGTAGTGTGGTCATTGCCTTCGTCACCTTTGACATCACTTTCCTCTGTTTTGAAGAACACTACAAAGAAAATAGGAGAAGGGTTCGGACCTCGTTGTTTTGGTCCACACCCTCTACGTTTATGGTGATATCAATCGGCTTACAAGAATGAAGCACAAAACCCACCTGCAAAAGGAAAAAATCCTCGTTCTTCGTTTTGAAAGAAATGAAGAACAACGAGAATGAATCATTCTTAAATAAAATTAAACCCTCACTTTGTTCATTGTTCGTCGATGGAGTCGTAGGGAAGAAGACAAACCGTTGGGAAAAAAGATGGGCGTCGATTCACCATGGATGAGGACGTCCCATGTCAGACAGATTCTGTGGAATAATGTCAAAGGAGGTTTTTCTTCATAGTTGAAGGTGTTCCTCATCAGATTTCTTCGTCGGTGGAGCATTCTTCATTGGGAGAAATCATTATTCATTGGAGAGTTTTTTCCCAAGAGCTCTAATCCTCCTTTTCCAACCTTTTTCTGAAAATGAATAGATAAACCCTCTAAATAATATATTTACTATTATTTAGTTTGATTGGTTTTAAATTCTAATTGTAGCATTTAATTAAATGAGATGGCTCGATTAACTAAATGGGGAGGGTTGACACCATTAAAAGAGGGGGGTGGTGGCACCATTAAGTTAAGGGAGGTCAAGAAACTCTCCCTCATTTATGAGGGAGTTGAGAGGTTTTCCTCAATTACATGGGGGGTTTAGTCCCAGGTGGTCCCCACACTATAACCTATCGTGGGAGGTTAGGTTCGGGTGGGCCCCACCACCATAACCTCTCGTGAGAGGTTAAGGTGTGGTGGTACCCACCACCAACATCCACATGGGTGGTTATAATAGATAAAATAAAATAAATCATGTGTTTATTTTATTTTATTATTTCCACAAAAAACCCAAAAACTAACTTTCACCCTCGACCAACTATTGTTGAGGTGAAATTCTTCTTAAACTAATATCAGCGTTGCGATTTCAATAGTTTCCTCGGATTTCAATTATGAGCACTGGTTCAAAAGTTAAAAAAACTCACTCGTGCGTTTACTGAACATACCCGAACAAAACTTCAAAAATTGATTCTGAGCACTCCGGGCCTCAGAATCAAGAACCGTCAATTTTTACAGACTTGAAAAATTTCCATATTTTTTTAAAAAAATTACATGGAAATTATTGGTCTTTACATTCTCCCCAACTGAAGGCTCTACATCCCCGTAAGCCACAACTCAACTAGGTAAACAAGTAGGGGTATTGAGAACGCATTTGAGCCTACTGCTCCCATGTTCTCTCCTGGAGGTTCTCGTGCTTCCAACGAACGTTCACCAGAGGTATCGACCATCCACGAAGGACCCACTCCTATCGATCCGCAATCTCTACTAGAACCTCCATAATTTTCACCCCATTGTCAAAGTCCATCTCTCCATGGTCGATGATGTGAGAAGGGTCGTGCACATATCTCCTCAGCTGGGATATGTGGAAGACGTCTTGCACCCGATGCAACTAAGGTGGAAGATCTAAGTGGTAAGACACCTCTCCAACTCTACAGAGGACCTGAAAAGGTCCGATGAATCTCAGAGACAACTTTCCGCCTTTGCCAAATCTCTATAAACCGCGTCGGGGTGAGACCCGTAGAAAGACGTGGTCAATATCCTCGAACTCTAGAGGTCTCTGCCTCCTATCGGCATATGAATTTTGTCTGCTCTGTACAGTCTTCATCCACTTCTGGATGATCTGAAACTTCTATATGGTAGCTCGTACCATCTCTGTTCCCACTAGTGCTGACTCCAATGGGACAGTCCACTATAACGTTGATCTACAACGTCACTCGTATAACACCTCAAAATGTGTCATCCCTGTGGTGGAGTGATGGCCGTTGTTATACGCAAACTCCACCAAAGGCAAGTGATCCTCCCAACTACGACTAAATTCGAGGACACAAGCACGCAACATGTCCTCGAGGGTCTGAATGGTCCGCTCGGTCTGGCCATCCGTCTAAGGATGGAAGGTGGTGCTCAAATGAAGTTGTGTCCCGAAATCTTCCTACAACCCCTTCCATAGCTGGGAAGTAAAATGTGTGTCGTGATCGGATACAATCATCGAAGGTACTATATGTAACCTCACAATATCCTAGACATAGAGGCGTATCAAGCTTTCTACTGAACCCTTCTCTCTGATCGGTAGGATGTGGGCCAACTTGGTGAGTCGGTCGACGATCACCCAGATAGAGTCATGACCTCTAGATGTACGTGGAAGTCCTATCATGAAATCCATAGATATTCCATCCCACTTCCACTTTGGGACCTCTAAATTCTTAACCAAGACTGCTGGTACCTGGTTCTCCACCTTCATTTGCTGACAAGTAAGGCACCGAGTGACAAACTCTAAAATTTCCTTCTTCATTCCCGGCCACTGGTGCTATCTTCGGAGGTCCTAGTACATCTTTGCCACTCCTGGATTTACCGCTAGAGGGGATGTGTGGAACTCCCTCAACACTTCCTCTTGAAGTGACACTGGTACCATACTACATCCTCTGAAAAGGATTACATGCTCCCCACCTTCAGAAAACCCTATCAGGTGTCTGGCTTGTGGATATCTAAGAATTTCGTGTCTCACAGTCAGTGTCCTCATGTTGTGCCTCCCTAACTCGCTGATGGAGTGGGAGAGTGACTATAAGAGAGTGAAAGAAAGGTGCTTCATCTCAATCCACAAAGGATATCTGCAAAGGGTCCAGCTGCTCTGTCGCCTCTCCTAGTAGTTGTATACCAGATATCCTACTGAGTTCATCTGCAACAATGCTCCCCTTCCCAGGAGTATAGACTATCTCAAATTCATTATCCTGGAAGAACTCAAGCCAATGTTTCTTTCTCAGGTTCAGGTCCTTCTCAGAGAAGATATACCTGAGACTTTTGTGATTAGGGTACACTGTAAAGCTCTCACCCATCAGATAGTGTTGCCACATCTTCAAGGTGAAGACCACTGCTACTAACTCCAAGTCATGGGTAGTGTAGTTTTTCTCGGGTTGTCTCAACTGCCGAGAACCATATGTGTTCACTTCATGCTCTTACATTAGGACACATCCGAGTCTGGTCCCTGAAGCGTCGCAGTAGACTATATACCCTACACCATCCTCTAGAAGCCTCAAGATGGGGGGGGGGGGGGGCACTAGTTAGCCTCTACCTCAGCTCTTGAAGGCTCTACATCCATCTCTCTGACCACACAAAGGGTTTCCCATTCTTTATCAATGTTGATAGTGGTGCTGCAACTCTGGAGAAATCTGGCACGAACCTCTGGTAGTATCCGGCCAAACCCAGGAAACTCCATACTTCCATCACACTCCTAGGTGTATCCCAAGAAACTACTACCTCAATCTTTGTTGGATCCACTACAACTCCAGCCCATGATATGACATGTCCCAGAAAGTGAACCTATCAGATCCAGAACTAGAAATTATAGAGCTTACTATAAAGCTGGTACTCTTGGAGTGTGTCAAGTACTACCCGAAAGTGATAGGCATTCTCATCCTTAGTAGTCAAGTAGATCAAACTGTCAATGATGAAGACTATGACAAAGCGATCGAGGTATGGTCAAAAGATACTGTTCATGAGTCTCATGAACATTTCTAGAGCATTGGTTATGCCGAATGTCATAACCAAGAACTCATAGTGGTCGTACTGACATTTGAAGGTCATCTTCTGCACATCCTCATCTCGAACTTTGAGATGGTGATAGCCTGATCTGAGGTCTATCTTCAAGAACCACCGTTCCCCCTTTATCTGATCAAAAAGATCATAAATACTTGGGAGTGGGTACTTTTTTTTCACGGTCACCTGGTTCAGGAACCGATAATCAACACAAATCCTCAAGCTCCCATCCGCCTTCTTGGTGAACAGAATTAGGGCTGCCCAGGGAGAAACACTGGGCCAGATGAATCCATTCCCCTGTAAGTCCTCCAGCTGTATCCGCTACTCACGAAGCTCCACGGGATCCATTCGATATGCTAGTGTAGATATCAGTGTCATACCAGGGTATAAATCAATGTAAAATTCCACCCCTCAGTGAGGAGTTATACCTACGAAAACATCAGGGAAAACATCCGCGTACTGGTCCACCACTGCAGGATATCTCAGACTCTCCACATCAATTGCTCTAAGGGTAAGGCAAGCCAAATTATGAGTGATTAGATTCACCCTCATCTGGGTAAGTCCTTCATGCATTGAAAAGTCTCCCTTCTCGCCAGTAAAGGTAAACCTGGTCCCATCTGTGCAGCCACACCACACTTTGCACCTAATACTGTGAATCTGAGCATGGACTGTAGATAACCATTCCATACCCAAGACGACGTCCAAAGGCCTCGACGCCACTACTAGGAGATCCCAGCTAAAGCTCTCTCCCCATAGAGTAAGCTCACATTTCTGGAACCAATTTGTAATCGTCGAATCTTCTCGTGTAGATGTCTCTAGTCATACGGATTGAGCCAACAGCTTTGTCAGAATCTCTGATCTCCGAACATGGGCAGTGGAAATGAGAGAGTTACTGGAACCTGTGTCTATAAGTACTACATATATGGTGGATTGGACAAATAGCATACCTCAATCCATCTCCAGAGCTCTATGATCATATGCCTCAGCTGCCTGGAGCTGAACTCTCCCCTGTCCACCTGCTCCCTGTGGTCAGGGTGGACCTCCTAGTGGTGGTGGCGGTAATATCTCAAAATGTCACCCACCATCAACTGCACAACCAGATCCTCTTCCACTTCCACCTACTCCCTGCAGACTGCCTCGATCAAATATCTTCATCTGTTTGGTTTGTCCTTCGACCATCTATTGATCATCTGTATGGTGGGTCGGATAGTCACAAGCCATGTGACCCTGCCCGCATCATGAGTAACACTACCTGCTCCTGGAATGTCTATCTTTGCTTCGGGAGCTCTGCACAACTGATCCTGAGTCATTTGGTCGTCCACCTATAGTTTTAGTCCTCTTGGACCTCTGCGACATCTATCTATTTCCAGTTGTAGAAGACTCTGCTACCTATCGACTGGTGGTGGATCTCGATGTTGGAGACTGATCAACAAGGAAAATCTCCACTAGGAGGGCTCTCTCTAGCACCCCCGCTAGCATCGAGATGCTGAGTGAGATCACTGGAACCCTGATCTCCCACCTGAGTCCCTGCTTGAAGGTCTAGGCCCTGAACAATGGGTCCTTCACCATATCAGTGGAGTAGCATGAGAGATCTATGAACCTCACTGAGTACTGAGCTATAGTCATGTTGCCCTCCTACAGACGAAGTAGCTCCTATATGCGAACTGTGCAAAGAGTAACTAGGACGAACTCTGCCTGAAACATGCTCTCAAAATCTACCCAGAGAAGCGTCATCTTGTCATGGACATGGAGCATCAAGTTCCACCATCTGGTATCTTCTGCCTATAGAAGAATATAAGAAAGTATCACCATGAGGTCTTCTTATGTCCCTACCAGTTGGAAAACTCTCACCACAGCCTCCAGCCAATCCTCAGCCGCCTGTGGGTCCGTCTCTCCTTTGAACCTGGGTGGCCTCTGGTACTGGATCGCATGCAACGTGCTCAAGTGGTTTTCACCGAATGCTTCTGAGGCTGGTGGCATCGGTGGCCTAATGGGTAATGGTACTGCTGGTGCATCCGCTGGTAAAGGTTCCCACACCGAGGCTTTATCGCTCGATGGGCTATCCATGCGTACAACTCTCGAGACTCTAACAGGCTGTCTACGTGGAGGCATCTTGAAAAGAAACAGGTGTGCTATGGTTAAAGGCTATACCTGGTGAGCTCACCTGGTTGAGCTGACATAAAGAAAACTTTTGAAAACACACACGCAATCAGTGTTTTCATGCACTGAGTCGGAAATCAGAAGTCAGGGTCCTAGTGTATGGATACATTGGCCACCGCACCAACACTAGACACCCTGAACTGAAAACCACACTCACTACCCTTAACATTATTTCTTCACATAAAAGATCAGAGTCCTAAGTTGTGTTGTAGAACCAACTCTTCTGATACCAATTTGTCACAACTCGTCCCGCATGGCCTGTGCTGTGACTACCCCAAGCCCGCCTTTCATAGGCTGAGGGCTAGAGACTAGCACCAAAGTTGTAATTCCCTAAAACTGGGAAGTCATTTCTTTTATAACCTATAAACACACACAACAGATACGAACATGAGTAAACTGTATAACCAAAAAGTGAGTACAGTAAGTAAAAAGGGGCCAGAATACAAGATCAACTGGAAATTACAAGGAATTAAAAGTACAAGTACAACTGAGGAAAAAGGAAAAATAATAATTGGGTCATCCTCCGAGGTTCCTACCTGAAGGGTATGTACAGATCACCTCCTTAGCACTCCACGTTTTTCAGTCTCCTACTTGTAACAACACACTATATGGTCCACCTCTGGCTACAGTCTAGTCCTGGTACTCTCAACCTCTGTCAACGTTGTATGTTGTCTGCATATAGAAAAATGAGGTGCAGGAATTTCTTATGCAGGGGTGAGTATAAAAATACTCAGTAGGGACCTCGAGGCCCTCAAGGTCTCACAAAATCCAACAAGGATAAACCAAAAAGTATGAAATCAACAGATAACCCCATTTAAGTATATGCCCATACATATACATAAGTTATCAAGTAATCCATCTCAATCCTAAGGAAAACACAAAAGATCTTAACTCAGATAAACCAAGATTTTATTAAATGGGTAGTAAAATTTTGAACCCTCAGTTGCTGGAGAAATCCTCCTCTATTGAGTACAGTGGGTCTGCCTCCACAACCAGGCGCTTCCCACTAACCTTGGACTACTGAGTTAATCCTATTATCATGTATCGTGGGTCTGCTGCATCACACAGAGGTGCTCCCCATAGTGGGTATGCCGCCACAACCAGGTGCTCCCCCTTATAGCAAGCATAGGTACTCCACATGTCGAGTACTATGGGTCTTCTACCACAACCAGACACTCCTCTGTATTGGGTCTTCTGCCACAACCAGGCTCACCCCCTTGAGCTAGTCGAGTCACTCTACGTCAATCGGTCAGTAGTCATCAAGTCTCAACCAGTAACTTGGTTCCTTCACAAAAGATCACTCATCACCAAAAGATCCTCCCCACAAGCTACTTTCCGATGCTCCAACTTCCACGATGTCCCACAAAGAAGTATCTCAAAGGTCTTCCATGTCAGAGGGATCCCAACTCAACAGACGGCGCGACAATTGGACGCCTAGTCTGTGAGTTATTAGCCTTTTAGTCCCGGGGGCCCGGTTGGATTCACGCATGATCCAACCTGACCGTATCTCAACTATACCCCAAACTCCAGCGCAATATACTCAAAGGGACTGTCATGATCTAAGATTGTCATCACCGCTGACGGTTCTTCAAAAAGATGTCTAGTTCCAAAGATATGGCCAAAAGAAAGTAAAGGGTCGTAGTGGGCCTGGGTCCGGTCTGACCCGATCAGGGTCGACCCAGTTTGGGTCAACATCACCTGAACCATTGGGTCTGGACCAGCCCATTGGGTTCGGCCCGGACTGCTGGGCCTAACCCAATGGGCCACGAGGAACCGCGGAGATCCGCAAGGGCGCGGGCCAGCTCAGCCCACCCAGGGGCTGCTCGGCCCAGAAGGGCACCACTAGGGGTCGGTTCAGCCGGGGCACCGTGAGGGCGCGGCTGGTTCGGTCGGGGGAAGCGCAGCTGGGGCGCATGGGCACGGGGGCACATCCGGTGAGGGCAGCGCGACCGGTGTGGGCGGCACGGCCGGCGAGGTGGCGCAGCCAGCAAGGGTGGTGCATCCGGTGAGGGCGGTCCGGCCGGTGAGGCGGTGCGACCGGCGAGGCGGTGTGGCCGGTGAGGCAGTGATGCTGGTGAGGTCGGTGTGGCCAAGGCATGGCATGGCCAGGGGCAACGCGACTCAGATGTGAGGCTGGGATGCTGTGTAGCTGGTGTGTGGCACAGCTGGGGCGCGGCGCTGCCGGGGTGCGGCGCGGTCGGGGCGCGACGCATCTCAAGCCAGTTCAGCTGGCGGGAGGCACAGTCAGTGGGCAGCACAGCCCGGGCGGAACAGAATCCGGTAGGCAGTGTGGTTCAGCCCCGGGGTGGTGGAGCATCATGGTGGCGGCACGGGTCACGGAGGTCGTGGGTTGCACGGCAATTTCCCTTGTCGCCCTCATCGCCTTTGACATCACTTTACTCCATTTCAAAGAACACCACAATGGAGATTGGCTGAGGGGTCAAACCTCGTTGGTTTGGTCCACACCCTCCACATTTAGGGTGATAGCAATTGTCTCACAAGAACAAAGCAAAACAACCCTCCCATAAAAGTAAAACATCCTCGTTCTTCGTTTTTAAAGAAAGGAATAACATGGGAATGAATCATACTTCAATAAAATTAAACCCCTTCCTTTTTCATTGTTCATCGACGGAGTCACGGGGAATAATATGAATCGTTGGAAAAAAAGACAGGCATCAATTTTCTGTGGATGAGGATGTCCCACATCAGAAGGAGTCTATGGAAGAAGGTCCAAGGAGGCCATTCTTCTTAGTTGAAGGCGTTCCTCATCGGCGTTCTTTGTCGGTGGAGTGTTCTTCGTTGGAGGAAAGCGTTCTTCATTAGAGAGTTTTCTCCCAAGAGCTCTAATACCCCTTTTCCATCCTTTTTCCAACAAATGAATAGATAGCCCCTCCAAATAATAGATTATATATTATTTAGTTTGATGGGTATATAATTCAAATTATTGAATTTAATTAAATGAGATGGATCGAATAATTAAAGGGGGAGGGTTGAAACAATTAAAAGAGGGGGGTGGTGGCACCATTAAGTTAAGGTAGGTCAAGAGACTCTCCCTCATTTATGAGGGAGTTGAGAGGTTTTCCTCAATTAAATGGAGGGTTTAGTCATGGGTGGTCCCCACAACATAACCTCTCGTGGGAGGTTAGGTTCGGGTGGACCCCACCACCATAACCTCTCATGGGAGGTTAATGTGTGGTGGTCCCCACCGCCAACTTCCACATGGGTGGTAATAATAGATAAAATAAAATAAAACATGCGTTTATTTTATTTTATTATTTCCACAAAAAAACCCAAAAACTAACTTTCACCCTCGACCATCTATCATCGAGGCGAAAGACTTCTTAAATTAATACCAGCACTGTGAGTTCAACGGTACCCTCAGATTTCAATTCCGAGCACCGGTTCAAAAGTTAGAAGAAATCACTCGTATGTTTACTCAACATACCCGAACAAAACTTCAGAAATTGATTCCTCGCACTCCGAGCCTTGGAATCACACAAAGTCAATTTTCTCAGACTCATAAAATTCTCGTATATTTAAAAACAAAATTTACATGGAAATTCTGGGTCTTTACTCTACCTCTAAAAAAATAAACCTCCATTGAAACATTCATAAATCCAATATATGGTGGCCAAATGAGCTGAAATTTTGAGAGGCGTTGTGGAAACCCATTTGGAGAAAATTTTATGAACAGGTCCATGTGTTAATCATCCATTTAATGGTTCAAAAACCTGTCAACATTCCTAGAATATAAATATTCCTATTAAATTAGAGGAGCTCCAACCTCACAAATCATCCTATTCTCCATCTCGTTCCTTCAAGTTACCAAGTAAGAGATCTCCACTGAGGGATTCTAGCCAGAAATCTTCCCCCATTATTTTTAATTTTTTAATTTTCTTTGTTTTTGTTTTTGTTTACAATTGTAATTTAGATTTCTAATAAATTCATGCATTGTTTTTATTTCTGTTTCCACCCATCCATGCTATTTTCTCATTCTCATCGTACCGTCATGAACTATAATACTCATGATCATGAGTAACTAATCCAAAGAATATACTGAGAGATTAATTAGGTTCTTGAAACCAAGACCATGTTTTTAATATTCTTTGAGTTAATTATAAGGATAATTTATAGTGGTTGTAATCCTCATTGTGGTTGTCTAATGTCTAAATTCATAATCTACTACCATTTTACCTCGATTGAGGAGGTGGATGGAGGCTGTTCTTGGTGATCTCTAAGTGTACTTTTTCATTTATAACTGGGGTAGAGTAAGGTGTACACACATATGATGGAGTGTGTTCCCTAAGAATATTGGAAGCTGGTCAATCAAGGTACTCTATGAATGTTCTCTTTGGAGAACTTCCTTTCTTCACTAATTCATTTTTTTTGGATTTTATAATAATTTGAATTGAATTTTTGCATTTCATTTATTTTCATAAATTCCATTTCATTTATAGAAATAATAAAAACAACAAAAGGAATTAGTTTAGGCGATTTTTTTAAGTGATTGAAAAACTAAGAATGCTTCTTAAGTGAGATGACCCTAGTCAGCCTCTATGTTGCACTAGGAAAACATAAAAATTTTTTTGGGATTCCCTACAACTGGAATACATCCATTTTGATGCATGACTATTGTAGAGCATAGAAAAAGAAATTTAATTTTCCTAGTGCAGCACAGTGACAGACCAGGGACATCTCAATTTATGTGCTTTTTCATTTCATTCAATCAATAAATCTAATTCACCATAAGTACTTATTTTTGGATTTTTTATTTAATCTAGGAATTTAATTGAATATTATTTAAATAAAAGATAAAACTAAAAACCAATGAAAAATGTAATTAATAAAAGATAGAACATGGCCTTTATGGGTTGGTTTATGGGTTTCATCATTCTATTTGTTGGTTTTTAACTTATGTTTAATAATTCAATTCTGAGACATCATTAGAGAATTACTATTATTTTATTTATTGGTGTGAAATTTTGAATTCATTAATCAATATTAACTTCACCTACTCCTATAATCAAGGTTAATGGTGCACCTCGATTTAGAGGGTGACATCTTCCAAGACCTGGCTCCATCATATGTCATTTCAACCACTAAATGGCTCACCTCCATCTTATGAAGAGATTATATCTAGTATAAGTGAGGGAAAAGATTTAATAAAATAATAGAAACAAGTTTGAGTTCGGTATCGTGGTGGATGATCACCACACCCGTGCATGTCACTCTTCCTTGTCATAAACTTAATACAACTTAACAATTTAATCATTCAATAAATGAAATTTATACATACCTCCCCTGTTCCAATCCTTGAGCATGTCCCTGATTTTTTAGGGTAATAGTTCATAGTGTATGGGATTATAAGATGAAAAGAAGAAAATGGAGAAAATTTGAAGAAAAAGAAAACATGGTGGATGGGTTGACATAAAATTAAAAACATTTCATTAATTTATTATAAATCTAAATTACAATTGAAAACTAAAACAAAAATAAACAAAATAAATAAATTAAAATTAAGGGAGAAGATTTTCAGTTGGCCATCCTTGGTGGAGATCTCCTCTTTGGTTCCTTGAAGGAATGGGATGTAAAATTGGATGGTTTGAGAGTTAGGATCTCCTATCCTTTTATAGGAGGATTTATTTCCTCTGAAAGTTTACACACTTTTTTATCCATTAAATGGATGATTAATGCATGGTCCCCTTCATAATAGTTGTTCTTAATTTTCTTCCAAGTCGCCTATCAAGATTTCATATCATTTTTTCACTGTATATTAGAGTTATGAATTTTTCATTGGAAGTTTCATTTTTTGGATGAAGGTTCCAGGAATCATCCTCAATTGAAGGTGTTTAGGCTGAAATTGACTTCTGTTACGATGGTGGGGTTGATGTTGTCCGCCAGAAATATTCTTCAACTTCATTGATTTTTTAAGGCCTCTAAATGCTCGAATCATCCCCTAGTACAGAAGACAAAGTTGAAGGAAATAAAATAATGATTCTACAAAAAATTGAATCACTCAATTTTAAATTACATTTTTCATAAAATTACAAAAATACCAATGATGTAAAATTATATCAAAATCCAGAATTAATCGCTTTTCACGATTTTCCTTAAAACACATCATAAATCTAAAATTGATTCATATAAGCTCAATTTGACAAATTGGGATGATTAGAACAATTGAAATCATACAAAAAATGTTGAAAATGTTATCTCTATAATGATTTCATACATCATTGACAACATGAAATAAGAGTTTCTAATAAATTTAAGCATTAACACATTTTTTGCGGTTTAAAGGAAAATACTATAGACCCTTTAAAATAGGAAAGGGAAAAATATTTCATATAAATATAGAAGTGAACCAAGAATATTCTTCATAATAAAAAGTATAATTTTATGAAGAAAATGGTTGTTTAAAATAAAAGATAGAGTGATCTTGAAATTGGGTAGGAATTCAGGATGTTCCCTTAAAACAAGTTAGCTTATCGGGAAGTATTGAAGAGGGAATCACATAAAAACATGTATATCCTAGAAAAATAATATAAAGAGTCTTGATAAATGAATTTGTTATATGTAAACAGAATTTATAATATTCACATAAATATATAAAATAACTTTATTTTGGTAAAAATAAATATGAAGCAACCTGATGGAATAAAGGAGGTTCGGGTAGAATCCTTTACGAATTATCAGCATGGTATCAAGAGTACATAAGTGGAATTAATGAGAGAGAAAGTGGTTTCTCATCACTTATAAATCGTAAGGAATGTATAGGGGAGGAGAAAAATCATACCCCATCATTAGGTATTATACATAAAAGGTCATAACATAATGGACATTCTTGAATAAGAGTAAAATAGAGGGGATCCCTTACATTAAGTCTGATGGTGTTCTCCACTTGATATTAATGATCTAAACAATAAAATTAGGTTAATTAAATAATAATTACAGGAACTATTATATATGTAAATGATTTAGGATAACATTATTAAGTTAATTCATGACCTTTTTTATTGGTTATGAGGTTCAATTTCATTATTCTGGTATGTATGCTTCTTTGGTTTTAATGATTGGTTCACTTATTCATGTTCGGAAGCACATGTATGATTAGAGTTGTGGTCCAGAATTGTGGTTATATTTTATTATTGAACATCCAGAAGGTTAAATGGTTTTAAATTTAATTTTTTTAATTATAGTGAAGTTGAATCATTATATAAAACATTAGTGACAACCTTTTGGGTTAATTGGCGATTTTTTTAGCACAGTGAACATGTCTTGTTTTATAAATCAAAACCATGTGTAAAAACGAATTATACAACCATATATGAGAAATAATAAATATTTTATGGTTTTTTCGAACCATTTAAATGATTTCATTACCAGAATTGAAGATGGTAAAAAAATTGAAAAACCATCGTCCTTGAATTTGGTAAATTAACACATCTCGGATGGTGTCTTTACTACTAGTATAAAAGAAGAATAAAAGAGAGATGATAATAAATTATTAAATTATCATAAGAACATTATAGTACATGTATGGTAATCAAGTTTTTATTACATTTTAATGATGATAGGTAATAATAGGAAAGGAAACAAATGATCTTGGAAAGAAAGTAAAAGAATAGAAAACAGGAATTTACCTCTGGAAAAAATATTCCATGAGAGCCTCTTAGGGGGGGATTATTTTATCTTTTGAAGAGACTAAGGGATGTTTGACATGGGGGAGGAACTTTGGGTGAGATTTGGGAATATTTTTGGCAAAGCACGGGGCTTGAAAGGATTGAAGATAAGAGGTAAGGAGGGGTGGTATTTATAGTGGAGGGGATATGGGTTTTCTCAGTATTATATTCATTAATTTATTATTTCTCCACAAGTAATAAAATAGTTATGATTCCATTACCAAAAATAGTAATAAATTCATGTTATTTTGAGATATTGGTTCTTATATGACTTATGGTGTCAGGAATAGTGCATTTAAATTATAATGTATTTATAGGGTAAATTAATGTATTTTACTATTCCACAAAAATTCAAGTATTTCAGAAAAATCCAAAAAATTCAAATCTCTGTTTTTTGACCTATAAAATCCAAAAATGAACTCCATTTTCCAAAAATAAATTTATAAATATGATTTAATTAATTTTTAATTATAATTTACTTGATAAATATAGATTTTAAAACTATAACTGATTTTATAATGTTTACAAAAATTACATAAGGTCTTATAAAATAATCTTAAAACCAAAAGACATAAAATTGTAAATTTTGAACACCTTTTAGGAAAATAAATAAAATTATATAAATTAATTATTTATAATTAATTATTCATGAATTACAAAAATAAATATACTTTTACTAAGGTCAAATTATCAATTATAAGATGGATAAATTTTATTTATACATTCATGGGTCAGATTACTATTCATTTGGTCAATTTACTACTCATAAGGATCATATTACTATTCATAAGGGTAGCATTACTATTCATAGGGGTCAGTTATTATTCAACAAAAATTATGTTTTCCTTATTGGACTCCAATCATCTTACCGATCACAACCGTGTATGTCATATTTTCAAAATTCAACTCACAGAAGTCTCAAAATTTTGTTTAAAGGTCACATAGTACTTAGTAGTTCATTGTGTTGTGATTTCATGTGATTATATGACATAATTATAAGAAATTAATTTCCATTGATAAAACATTGGGTCGTTACATTATTCTTCCCTTATGATATTTCACACTCAAAATTTCATTTTACATTCAAATCCATAAATAGGTGTGGGTAATTTTCCTTTATTTCCTCCTCTAGTTCCCATGTTTCCTATTTGTTGTTAGGGTTCTTCCATAGTACTTGGACTAGGTTAGTTGTATTATTATGTATAACTTTATCTCTATGATCTAAGATCATCACTATCCTCTCTGCATAAGAAAGATCATCATCCAAATGTACCACCTCTGAAGAGAGTACATGTGAAGGATCTAGTATATACTTTCAGAAGAGAGATACATAGAAGACATCATGTACTTTTTTCATGGTAGGTGGAAGTGCCAGTAAATAAGCCACATCCTTGAAAAGATAAATAATCTCTAAGGGTCCAATGTACCTAGGACTTAAATTTCCTTTCTCCCAAAACCTCTTGACCTTCTTCCATGGAGATATGAAGATAAATACCATTCCTCAAACATTAAACTCAATGCCTCATTGATGATTGCATGAATAACTCTTCTGCCGACATTGGGATTCCTTGATTTTTTGTTGATTGCTTTTCACCTTCTATACTATTTCATTGTCCATTTCACATCCTAGTATCTTACACTCACCGAATTCATCCCAACACGTTGATTTTTTTCACATTTTCCCATAAATGGCTTCGTGTGGTGTCATTCAAATGCTCGAGTGGAAACAGTTGTTGTAGGAGAATTAAACTAGTGGAAGATGTTGGTCCAATCATCTTTTTAATTTCATAGAACAAGATCTCAACATATCTTCCAGTATCTGAATAGTCTACTCTGATTTTCCATTAGTTTTAGGATGATAGGCTGTAATTAAGTTCAGTTCAATGCTTAGAGAATGTTGGAGTCTTTTCTAGAACTTTGAGGTTATTCTCGAATCCTTATACGATACAATAGATAGTGGTACTCCATGAAGTATAACCACTTCATTGATATATATCTGTGCAAGTTGATCTAATGTAAAGTCCTATTGAATTGTGATAAAGTGATATGTCTTTATAAGATGTTCGACAATGACCCATGTAGCATTGTTTCCTCTAGATGTAAAAGGATGTCCAGTGACAAAGTCTATAGTGATGTTCTCCCACTTTAATGTTGGTATGGGTAGTCGTTTCTTTATCCCCTTAGACTTCTGTCTTATAGCCTTCACTTATTGACATACCTAGAACATTGATGTATACTTAGTAATCTCATTCTTCATATTGTCCCACAAAAAGTTCTCTTGGAGGTCTTGATAGGTCATTGTCCTCCCTGGGTTGATAGAAAAGGTTAATATATGTGTATCATTTAAAATCTCATTCTTTATCTCTGGATTGGATTATACACATAATCGGGACCCAAATAATAAAAATCATTCCTCAAAAATCATGAACTCAGAGGATTTCCCATTTTTAATGGCTTTCACCCTTTTCGTAATTTCTATATCTTTTTGTAAGCATCCTTTATTTTCCCTTTGAGGGATGGTTTAACAATCATTTGTGAAATGATTGATGATGTTCCTCCCTTAATGATTCTCATGTTTATACTCTGTAAATCTAATAAGATCGGATCCTTTTAAATTCTCATCATTGATAAAGATGCCAGATCCTTTCTAATTAGAGCATCTACAACCTTATATTCCATACCCAGATGGTAGTGGATTGAGTAGTCATAATATATGATGAGATTTATCCATCTTTGATGGATTATATTAAGTTATTTTTTTGCAAATATATACTTGAAAATCTCGAGATCGGTATAGATCTCACACTTCTCCCCATAAAGATAATGCCTCTAGATTTTTAACGCAAAGATCACATCTGCCAACTCTAGATCATGTGTAGGATATTTTTTCTCATGTATTTTCACCTTCCTTGAGGCATAGGCTATCACTTTATCATTTTTCATCAGAACACAGCCTAATACATTCTTCGAAGAATCAATCTACACCAAAAAGAGTTCTATACTTGTTGGGAGTATGAGTATCGGCGTAGTGATTAGCCTATTTTTAAGCTCCTTTAAACAGTCTTCACATTCCTGAGTATAGAAAAATATCACTCCCTTATGTGTCATCTTGGTCATTGGGTTCAATAATCATGATAAGTTCTTCACAAATATTCAATAATACCCAGCTAGAGCCAGAAAGTTGTGAATCCCTATTACAGATATTGGCATGGGGTACTCTTCAATTGCCTTTTTTTCTTAGAAGGGTCCATCGATATCTCCTTTCTAGTGATAAAATTCCCCAATAATGGTACTTCTTCCATCCATAACTCACATTTATAGTACATAACATACAAATTCTCACTTTACAAAGTCTTCAACATAGTATTCAAATCTTCCTTATTTTCCTCCTTTCTCTTGGAGTATATCAGAATATCATCAATAAAGACTACCACAAATTTTTCGAGGTAATCTCTAAAGAATCAATTAATTAAATCCATGAAAATTTCAAGATCATTATTTAGTCCAAAGGGAATCACTATGAACTCAATGTTTCCATGACTAATTCGAAAGGCAGTCATGGGAATATCTTCTTTAATCACCATTAAATAGTGATATCCTGACTGAAGGTCCACCTTAGAGAAATAAGTGGCCCCATGAAGTTGATCAAATAAGTCACCTATCGGAGGTATGGGTTACTTGTTCTTTATCATGATTTTATTGAGCTCATTATAATCAATTCATAGGTACATTGATCCATTCTTCTTCTTGATGAAGAGGACTGGCGCACCTCATGGTGAAGCACTCGGGCATATAAAAACCTTCTCCAGATTCTCATGTAACTACTTTTTTTTCACTTCCATCTCAATGATGGAAATTATATAAGGATTATTTGATATAAGAAGAGATCTTGTAATATGTTAAATTTAGAACTCATCCTCTGGATTAGAAGGAAGAAAAGGAAACTCTTCTGGGAATACATCAATGTAACACCTCACGATTGGCATATCTTCAAGAATGATTCTATACTTTGTCCCAATATTTTGATCTAGATATGATTTACCATAAGGAAGAAATATCCACAAATGAGATGATGATTCTAATGCAGATTCATCATCCTCCTTACACTTTAAAAGTATTGTAGGATGCATTGGTATGTGACGAGTGACATCGGTTTCCCAATAGTTGATGTTATATTTGCATAATGATATCCAATCCTTGCCCAAGATAGCGTTGAAACACACTAAAAAAAGTATGAAAAGATTTTTGGGAAGGTTCAGAACACAAAATTTTACTGGGGAGGAGTTATAAACCACGGATGCAATAATTTCCCCATTTTTAGTTCTCATAGAAAACTTTTCTCCCAAATTATAAGGTGGTGTCTGAGTAGTTCTAATAAACTTGATAGATATGAAAAAATTTGTAGAAGCAGAATTAGATAGTAAATTATCTATTCTTGAATGAAAAACTAGTGTACATGTCACCACATCATTTTTCAGCTCCAACTCAATTGTAGTGATAGAATAATCCCTTCCTCATTGCCTTTGATGTTGTTGTTGATTTCCTCCAACAACCCTTGGATTATAGAAATTGTTCGCATAATGCCCTTGATCCTTGCAGTTTTAACACTGCAGTACAGGCTAATTGTTGATCTGAACCTTAATTTCTTTTTCCACATTAGTGGGATTATTCATATCCCATCGGCAATTTTTAGACAGATGTCCCAAATTTACACACTTGAATCAATTCCCAGTTCCCTTCATACAGTTCTTAGTATTATTCTTCCCACAATTTTTACACATGGGACGATCAAGATTCTTTCCATAATGGAATTGTGGAACCACCCACAATAAATTCCATTTTCCTCTGCTTATCACAAGGACCATGGTACCACTAAGAGTATCCAATCTCCATTTCAAACATGAGGGTACAACAGAAAATATACTCATAACTATCAAAGTCTTGAATCGCCAATGCTTTTCATAGACATGACTTTATTCTTCTAAATAAGTGATCCACCTTGCTTTTTGTGTTCAGGACAAAGCCTGAGTCATACCTTTACATCCTTGTGAAGTTTTCTTCACACGCCCTGATGGACTCATCTTCCTTCTACATAAGTCCAATGAACTCTCTTTCCATCATTAGATGGAGGGTATGAGGAAAATATTAATTAAAAAAAATATTTAATTCCTCCCAATCCATGGAATAAATTTAATCCTGGGGCTTTGTATTCTTGACCAGTTTTCACCGCTGATTAGCTTCCCCATCAAAACGATAGACCGCCAACACAACTTTCTCTTCTTCATAGCACTAGAGGACATAGAATATCTTTTCAATGGAGTGTGTCCACTGTCCCATGAGGAGGGGATTAGAATATCCACTAAATGTGGGAGTACTTTTCCGTATGAAGGATTCAATGGTAACTTTATTTTTCCTTGGAGGAGGAGGGTGTTCCACATGATTCAAGATATTATTCAAAGCTTGAGCCAGCTGATCAAGTACTGTCATGAAGTTTTGAGCACCCATTCCTATCATATCAGGCATATAATTTGGGAAAAATTCACAATCCCTGTAACATTAATTATTGGAACATGTTATCTTATTTCCTTTCATTAGATAAGAAAATTAATGTACAATTATAGGGCTTTAATACATAGTTGTTGAGTATAAAAAGGAAACTTTGAACAAAAGGGGATAAACATGTAAAGGATTAGTATATCCTAACTAGTGATTCTTTATGTTTATATCTAGGTTATCCTGGATCTATTTCGTATCATATATTATTATGGGATTTTTTTATTCACTTTATAATGGTTTGTACTAAGCTCATGAATTTACGAAACCATTTCTCCTAGGAGTGTCAAACCAAGAGTGAGGTAAGGGCCATTGTTGAGCACCAGTTCCCATTTGAGACTATCTCAAAGAGGTGTTTTCTGGTTTTACCCATAGATACATATGTAATAGAGCCACCTCTATCTGTTTGTATCCAGATATGGATGTATTTTCTTTGAAAACAACTTACTCTAGAATTACCAAAATTTAGGGGTGTTTTCTTCTACTTAGTCTCATCCTTAAGGTTCTTACTAAATTGATCTATTCCAAATATACAAAAATTACTAGGAAATCCGCTGATATGAACTATAGTGACCCCGAGCTTTTACACATAACATTACATGATTTTAAGCAGAAATATATATATCAGAGTGCAAGATAAGGATCATGAAGTCTAGTGTCATTGAAGACTCGGCACATAAAACAAAAGCACATGGGACTAAAAATACTTATTTATTTACTCATAAAAAAGATCCCCTAAGTGCCATTGTGCTAATAACTCTTTATATGTTAACCTATAGATAACATGAATAAAGGTAGGAGTTAAAATTCCAATCTAGCGGGTAAACATAAGAATAATGCTTTATCACATGGGTTAGAAGGCATAACATGATGACATAAAAAGGCATGTAACATATGGAATAATAACATATAAAAATAGAATAATTTAAACATGGATTCATAGTAATGTGGAAGAAACATAAAATGAATTTAGCATGATTCATGTATAATTTTCAAGACCATTGCACATGGTATCACAAGCCAATGCTAACTGCCAAGACCGTCGCACAAGCCAAGGTTAACTGCCAAGACCGTCACACATACCATCTCATGATACTCAACTTTACCCATTGCATTGAAGTGATATATGGGTGAAACCATCTTAAAATTTCATGAAAATGTTTTCCACATTAATATTCATATATAATCAATCATACAGAAACCTAAGGGTACCCATGGACAAAAATGGGTATCATAATCATGTCATAAAGCTTAATGAAAGGTTGTATCATATAAGTATCCATGAAAGAAAGGAATTAAAACCTAAATGGAAATTAATAAGTTAAAATAATCACATGTCATGGTAAGTTATTTCAAATAGAAATGAAACCATGAAATAAAAGTAATTAAGAAATTTTATTTTTAAAAAATTTTTGTTCGGTTTTATGGAAAATACTCTAGAACCTTTAAAATAGAAAATGGAAAAATATTTTATATAAAACATAAAGTGAATGAGGAAGGTTTTAAAAATAAAGAGACTGAGTTTATAAAGAAAATTGTGGTTTAAAACAGAATATAGATTTCACATGAAATTGGGTAAGAATTTAGGAAGTTCCCTTAAAACAAGTTTTCTTATCAGGAAGTATTGTGGAGGGAATCACTTAAAAACATGTATATCCCCAAAAGAGAATGATGAAGGGTATAAATAAATTAATTCATTACATGTACATGTAATTTATAATATTAAAATAAAAAGATAAGATAACTTGATTTTTGTAATAAGTAAGATGAAACAACCCAAAGGAATAAAGGAGGATCGGGTAGAATCCGTTACAGACTATTAGCATGGCATCGGGTGCACTAAAGAGAGATTAATGAGGAATAAAGTGGTTTATAATCACTTATAAATCATGATCATATTATGGGAGAGGTGAGATATAATACCACATTATTAGGGATTATACATAAAAGGCCATAACATAAAAGGAATTCTTGAATAAGAGTGAAACAGAGGGGATCTCTTACCGTAAGTCTGATGGTGTTCTCCCCTTGATATTAATGACCTGAAAAATAAAATCAGGTTTATTAATTAATAATTATAAAACCAATTATATCTGTAAAATATTTATTATATACTTTCTAAATTTCATTCATGAAATTTTTATTAGTTATGAGGATCATTTTCCTTATTCGCGTTCATCTACTTCCATGGTTTTATTGATCAGTTCAATTATTCATGTTCAGACACACATGTATGATGAGGGTGGTTGTCAATAATTGGAGTTATATTTTATTATTGAAAATACAGAAGGTTAAATGGTTGTAAATTTAATTTGGTTACTTGGATTTTATTTTAATCATTATATAAAACTTTAGTGACAACCTTTTGGGTTAATTGGAGGTTTTTGACTACAATGAAAACAATTTGTTTTATAAATCAAATCCAAGGGTAAAAAAGGATTCCAGAACCGTATATGAGACATAATACATATGTTATGGTCTATTTTAATATCGTAAATGGTTTCATAACCATAATTAAAGATGTTAATGGAAATGTAAAACCCATCGTCCTTGAATGTGGTAAATTAACACATCTTAGATGGTGTCTTTACTACTTATATAAAAGAAGAGTAAAAGATATATGATAATAAATTATTCCATTATCATAAAAAAATTCATTTAAATGTAAGGTACTAGGGTTGTTATAAAATTTGGATGAGGAGAGGTAATGATAGAAAATAAAACCAATGAACTTGAAAAGAAAGTAAAAGAATAGAAAAGAGGAATTTACCTCTTGAATCAATTTTTTTAGAGCTTCTTAAGGGGAGAGGATTTGGTATTTTGAAGAGAATAAGGGTTTTTAGACATAGGGGAGGAGATTGGGGAGATATTTAGAATAAATTTAGGTATGTAAAGGAGTTTTAGAGGAGTGAAGAGAAGAGGTAAAGAGGGGTGGTATTTATAGTGTAGGGGAGAGGGGTTTTCTCAATATTATATTCATTAATTATTATTTCTCCACAAGAAAAAAATAGTGATGATTCCATGAAAAAAATTAGTAATAAGTTCATGTGAGTTTGTGATATGGGTGTTTACATCACTTATGATGTTAGGAATTTTGGATTTAAATTATAAAGTATTTATACATTGAATTAATGTATTTTACTATTCACCAAAAATTCAAGTATTTCAGAAAAATACCAAAATTCCACCCTAACCATTTTTTGATGTGTAGAATCAAAAAATGAAATAAATTTTCAAAATCACTTTTATAAATATGATTAATTTAATTTTTAATCATAATTTACTTGAGAAATATAGATTTCAAAATTATAACTAATTTTATAATGTTTTCAAAAATTACATAAGGTCTTATAAAATTATCTTAAAACCAGAAGACATAATATTGTTAATTTATGAACACCATTTTAGAAAATGCATTTTATTTTAAATTAGGTAATTATTTATAATAAATTATTTATGACTTAAAAAAAGCAATACTTTTACAATGGTCATATTATCACCTATAAGATGCCTAAATTTTATTTATAAATTCATGGGTGAGGTTACAATTCTTTTGGTCGATTTACTATTCATAAGGGTCATATTACTATTCATTAGGGTAACATTACTATTCATATGTGTCAGTTACTATTCAAAAAAATCTAATTTTGTGTTATCAGGTTCCAAAAATCTTATCGATAACAACAGTGTATCTCGGATTTTTGAAATTCAAATCACAGAAGTGTCAAAAGTATGTCTAAAGGTAACATAGTACTTAGTAGTTCATTTTTTGTGATATAATAGGATTATATGACATAATTATATGAAAGTAATTTCCATTGATAAATCATTGGGTTGTTACATACCTTCTGTGGTTTATACATCCATGTATCCTTATGCTCTTCTAATTCCACTACCGACCTGTACATCGTCTTCATAAGACACAACACAAGTGGGAAATTCCCATTCAGGAATGAGTATATACTAACATAGTTATATTCTTAGAGAGTTGAAGCAGGAGAAATATAATAGATGATAGAAATAGTTATACTATTAAAATGAAGTTATTTCAATAGTTATATTATACAAAAACCATAATGAAAAATCCATATCTGCAGATCAAGAATCCCAAATAAAAGAGAAATGGGATCTACATCTCCAAAGATCATCTAAGAACAATGAGTCTAGAAAGTATACATATTGTATTCCCATCATCTTGTTTCTATCTAAATAAGTAACTATTTAAAGGATGCACACCTTGGCACTAAGTCTAACATGTGAGGGTGAAAAACTACAAGGTAGAAGACCCATGCCCAGCACAAAAGGAGGGTTCTACTCTTCATATATACAAAAATTATGGAGGACCCACACAGTAGTAAAACAATGGAGTACCGTCTCTTCGAATAGAGTACATGTGCCCTGGTGCGATAGTGTAGTACTGTCTCTTTCTGTAGAATAAGTATGGTGGATCCGCTCCCTATTATGATTGAAAATTACCATATCCATGGACATAGGACTCATTTCATGGTGTGATAAAAGAGTATTGTCTCTATATGTACAATGAGTATATAAAAACTGTTCTTTATGTAACCCTTTAAAATTATCTTCACTGTGACCACCATCATTAGGGGTCCTATCCAAGAAGGGCATTCACACCACAGGCATTCATCATTACACCACTATATGAGAAGGGGGATACTTTTTCACCAAAAAATGGTTGATATATATAATTGAAAATCATGATTCGCACTCAAAATTGGTGTTTCATCTATCAGTACCTCTAAATTGATGATTTTCTCTATGAGGAATATTGGAAATTAACATAACCCTCTATTCAATTAGGGTCCGCACAATTCAAAAAACTCATACCATTTCCTCATTTCTACCCTTTACTATATGAGGGTCTTTCATGTCATGAAACCTCAGTAGTCTCTATCATTGAAACTTTTGTAATTTTCTACAGCTTTATGTACCATCATCTTTCCCTAAAAGATCTATCAACTTCTCAACATGCAGATGATCATCTGCCTCTACCAGACGTCCAGTGCCTACCAACATTTGGTCAAAACTAAGGTAAACATTGATCTCTATATTCAACTACGATCTCATAATTTCTTACTAAGACTCCATATAAGAGTTGTTCTCTTTATATTCATTACTTCACGTGCATTCTATAAAATATATTTAATATTTTTGTAAAATTAATTCTAGGAAAACTAAGCCTCAAAATTCCATGTCTTCGTAGTTCCTACCTTTGAAATTTTCCTTATGAATATTATAATGTATTACATGTAAATAAATAGTCTCTACAGTATAGGATGTGTTCTCAAATATCTACCTTGACTCTAAGGTCACTCCCTTTCATTTATATTTCCACCTCATAAAATATGACATAGTGATTAGAAGATGAATACTAAATAAACAAAATATATTTTTTCTTGCTTTTATTAATATACTAATTTTTTTGAATAATTTTTGATAAAACCCTAAATATTGATGATTTTATCCAATATAACACTATCATTTTATATTGAAGGTAATTTATATTACCTTTGATAATATAGAATATAAAAAATATAATTTTAAAAATATAAATGTGTCTTTGACGAATCAATATATTCTCAAAACCTTATATGATTCACTTAAACCTTTTATTTTTCTACTCATCTGAAAACCATTCAAATAATAGATTATTCATTGGACCACAAGATTTTATTTCAGAGTTATGTTTCTTTCTCAAAGTAACCAAATATTCTTTAATGTATCTAACCTTCATTTTCCTTTTCATGATATAGTTATGGAAGTTATTAATTATTAATTATTATACTAGAATCCTCTACCTTAAATTCACAACTTCTCTATAAGACTATTGAGATTATTTTTGTTCTTCCATAACATTCTTTCTCCAAGTAATTTCTGATTTAATTTTATCAATTTACATGGATGGTTCTAAAAATAATCTTAATATTTTCTTATTCTTATTTAACTATATATATATATCCATAAGTGAACTAATAGGATTCAAATTAAAAATGATAATTAATTTTAATTTATATTCTCACTTTCTTTTAGAATAAACATTCTCAATCATTTAAATCATATAATCCTTTATAAGGAATAGTAATCTAGTCACATCTTCTATAAATCAAGTCTCATTTTCATCATATTCTTTACTCAATAATTTATTTCATTGAAACCAATTTCTGAATGTAATTACAAACATTATGTGTGGGTTTGAGGGAAAATATTTCACTGTATTTTGGTTAATTAACCTTCAACTTCTGTATTTTCCTTCTATAAACATCTTTTATTAATATGAAAACCATTCAATTGTTTAAACATGACAATAGTAATTTTCATGTGAATATGCCTTTTCTATTCCTGAACAAGATCACCATGTGATATAAAAACTCAATGCATACATCATATTAATATTTTATAGCATAATTAATGTTAATATTAAAAATATATTTAATTCTATTACCTTTTATGAATTTCCTCTTGTTCCCTTTTACTTCACCCATGTCACACCTGGTTTTTTTCTTTTCATATCTTTGTTCTGATCTGGTTCAATGGAAATCTTGATCAGTTTCCTTGGTTTTGGGTGAGACTAATTTTGGGTTTTTAACTTCCATATGTGTATAATATTATTAACATGGTTCCCCATATATTTTTTGTGATTTTTTGAGGAGAGGGTTGTTACTTCATGATTGGGGCCAACCGTGAGCCAATTTCCAGATTTAAAAACCAAGTTTTTTTTCTTTTATAAATCCATCCTTTTTCAACATTTTTCACTCATTAAACATTCCACATAGACTCCTCTAAAATATTAAAACCCCCTATCCTTTTGTACCCCTTATAAATTGATATGAATGGTGAATCTGGGTTATTTATTTCGGTATTAGGCCAGCCCCTCAGCCCATTTATAGTTTTCATAAAATAATTTTTTTCTTTTATATATTATTTATTTATTTATACTTTTTGGTTATTAAACCTCCCAATAAATAAAAATATCCCTATTCACACCCCAATATTCCATTTTACCTCTTTAGAGCTCATCTTGGTTATAGATTAGGTAAAGACATCTCAATTTTTCTCAAATCGTTCAGATTTTCAAAAGGTAAATTGTCTCATTACTAAATAATTAAATTCATACTATTTATGTAAAATATATTATTTAACTGGTTATTATATACCTTAGTATCCTCTCCAATGTGTTTTAAGCCATTACCTTTCTTCTAAGGCTGCATATCTATGGGAAAACGAAGAGTTTTCTAGTTTCCAAGGTGAGATTCCTTCTAATTTCTCCTCCCTCTTCCACCTACTTTAATTATTTATTGTTTTTCTATTTTCATCTAGTCATGATATACCTAGTGTTATGTTATACCATGATTTTTATTGGTTTTTTGTTCGTTTGGGGCTGTTCGTCATGGGTTTAGGGTTTATCAACCCTCGTATAGTGATATTGAGTGTGTGTTTCCATTACGCCAAGGATTTGAGGTAGGATATCCCTTGAATATTCCTTTATCATTTAAGTTTAATAATTTTCCTATTTTTATCACCTGATATATTTTTTCAGCCTTTTTAGAGTTTTCTTGGTGTGCAAAATGGTTGATTAATACCTGTTTTGTGAGAAGTTCTGTTGTTTTGTCATAAACGTGCACACCAAGTGTTGGTTTAAATGTTCTGTTATCCTTTGCATCTATTTTGTGATATTTATAACCTATTTATAGTATTTTGAAAAAAAAATCAGTATATTTTTTAAAATATGGCAGGGAATTGGTGTTTTATTCCTTGAAAAGTTCTTAAAATAAATTGTATTGTTTAAAAGTGCATGTCATGTGTTCGGTAAATTGCCCGGTAGGATTTTATGTGTTAACTGTGATTCAAAAATTATTTGTTTGGATTTATATGTTAACTGGAAGCATTAATATTTTATTTCTTTTGTTATTTTTTGGTGTTTCATTGTGTATTTGTTTTTACAAACAAATGGGTTTTCGTTTACAACATGTTTTGTCCCGAGTTGCCGGAAATTGGCCTGTTTCACATACTTATAAAAATGGTTGTGTTTTTAATATGTAACATGAATGTTTTAATGGATTTATGAAAGTTTTTTTATACATTAAATGGTTTTTATACACCTACTTAATAAATTTTAAATGCATACCATTGTTAAATGTTAGTTTTGAGAAAGTCTTAAAGGTCCATTTGCCATTTTTCCTGTAAAAATGGTTTCCATGTGTATTTTGTGTTCTATCTTTTGGGTCCATTTTATGGTCCTTGAAATTGATTTATTAATTGTATTTAGGGCTTCCAAATATGTTTTGATATGTTATTTATGGGTTTTTGTCCTTAAAATATCTGTTTTGACTGGATTTTATGTGTAAGGCCTCATTATACTTCTTGAAATTGTTTTATGAAAATTTAGGTGGTTTATAGATCCGTGAATGAAATGTGAGACATGTGTGTGGCTGGTTTTAGGTGTGTATGATTTTAAATGGAATATTCATGAAAAAATGGTATTTCGTAGATGTGTAATTTTTTTAGCACAAAAAGGGAAAACCTGGGTATCTAGGTGGGCGGACATGTACTAGTATGCTTGTGATCCGGAGGGGTTTTGTCCCTATTTCACGTAGAAAGTTTGGAAATGAAGACACTAACTAAATTATGATGATTTTTTGGTTGGGTACCACTAGGTTATTCAATTCTATTACTAGTTGATCTTGTGCACAATAATGGATATTCAGTATGGTTACATTTTCACCAAGATACGAGGTACCTAGGGCCCACAACGAACTAGTGCTTATGGGTGTTCCTGAGGCTTGTACTCATTGGCTATTTTTTACTCACAATTGGAAAACGGTGTGATTATTTGGTTAATTCAGAAGCATGTGTGTTTTATTAAAAATTTTACCTTCTTTGAATCATCCCACTTGAAAACGATTTTCATTTTGAAGTTACACCTCTTTGAAAATTTGTTACTAGAATTCTTGTTTATAAAACAAGAACGTTTTTTTCTGATAATTATTATAAAATAGAACCTCATTTGAAAAAAATAATTTTATATCTTATATTTAAAAATTTAAATTGATGTTTCTTTTATTTTAAAGGAAGTGCATTGGGAATAGAATATCAGGCTAACCTAGTGAGTTTTAATTCTCACGCCTATAGTCTTCTTCTGTTTTTAGCCCTTGTGAAAGTTTTAGCTTGAGTTCTATCACCTTGGGAGACATGTGATCATTATCTTAGATAGTGACCAATAGGGTCACATGGAGTTAGTTGGTTGTCAAGTTTGGTTAGTTGAGTTTTAGGTTTAGTTTTTGTTTCGGTTTCTTGTACAAATAATGTTCAGTTCAATTTTTTATGTAAATGTATTTTGGGTTGTCGGTTTATTTACTCTATTTTTTTATTGTATATATTTCAGATAAATAATTCTCATGTGTACTCTATTGATTCCCTCGGTGCTTTTCACCATCCCGGAAGGATCGGGATCACCTCGTAGGACTTGTCGTGGGTTGGCCTGGGTGACCGATTAAGGTTCGACTCGGGCTGGTTCGTGACAAAATCATATCAAAGGAGTTCGTCTCTTATAAGACCTTTATTTTTAGATAAGACTTGTTATTTAGGGTATATCTTGGTAGATGGAGTATTATTTTTGGTAATTTAGGGGTAATAGTGGGAATAGAATTGCGAACTCTTACCCGTTCAGATCCTCATGTTTCCTTGGGAAGTCCAATTTTATTATTGTCCTTAGTTCTTATTGATTGTTTGATGTTGGGATATGACAAGGGGAGTCTGAATAATGGCCTCCATGAGATCATAGGGCCTATAAATCCATGTGGATAAGGATAATGGTTCTAATAATTCCCTCCGTGTGAGGGTTGTTTTTTTAATATGGTCGCCAACCATAAGGACTTGTCACCCACCAACACTAGTTCCCATTTCTAGGTCTCTTAGACCTTTCTTCAATTCTGAATTTTTGTTTTGAAAATCCTTGTGTGAGAATTTTGGAAATGGGTTTTAAAGGAATTATTGGATTTTTAATATTGGAAATGGGGGATTTCAAAATTAAATATAATAATGGTTTTTTAATGTTGTGTTTTTTGAAACAAACTTTAGGGAGGAAGTGGAAATGATTTAACGGGATTGGATTTTCCCTAATCAAAACATGTTGTTTGTTGAAATAAAATGTTTTGAAAGTGTGAATCATTTGAAATTGATTCTAAATCATTGTTTTAAATGGGGTGTTTTGGGATGTGGACATTTTTTTACGTCTAATAAATTAGTTTTGGAAATTTGTTTGGAGCGGTTGGTGTTTTCCTAGAAAGGGTATTAGTCTCAATTCCCATCGGATTATGAAAATATACCTTGCTGGATTTTAGAAAATTGTAAGGGGTTGTTTGGAGTAGCTTTGTTATTTTGAATTTTGTTAAAAATGGAAAGGGGTATCTTTTTAAGAAAATAGTTCTTGATGAAGTGTGGTTTGTTTTTTGAAATATGAAAAGGGGTTTTGACTTGGTGGTTAGTGTTCCTTTGGATAGTACATGTTTTTTTGTAATGATGTTGTTTTTTTACACTGTGGTGTTTTCAAGGGTGCTCACATGCATGGTTTTATTGATATCTAGAAGGATAACCTGTAATTCATGGAGGTTAGGTGCATATGGTGCCATGGAAATGTGCATGTGAGTGATACTTGATGAAACACAATTGGTTAATGTGAAAACCCACCATGTTAGTTTGTTTTGTAAAAGTTATTTAAGATGAAAAATTGTGGCATTTGTTTATAAACCAATGGTTATGTGGCTTGTTTTTTCTATGTCTTAGAAGAGTTGTTTATTCAGTATGATTCCTTGTGATCTAAAATTCAGAATCTTGTTGTTTCTTGAGATGATATCTTGTTGTTGGCTTGGTTTTTGTGTAATGTTCAGTGTGTTTCTAATGATGTGTTAGATGTTGTGATGTGTCCATGGATAGTTCTCCGCTGGAAATCATTCTTGTTGATCAACCTCAGGATTTATTTAAAATGTTAAATCCTCATCTTTGAATGATGCCTCAGATGATTTTTTGGAATAGAGAGATTTTTGGTATTGATTTAAAGTGATTCAAGGTTATGATAGATCTTTTGGACATAGTAGTTGTGTTCAGTGATGTTGATGTGTTTCACCGTATTACTTTTTCATTCTTATCCTCATTCAGAGTGAGAGAGAATTGTGTTATGTATCTATGAGTTCCTATTTTTATGAATGTGTGTTGTTGACCAAGATAGTTTTTTAAGTGGTTTGATCCATATCACCTTATTGTGGTGCAGTAGATTCATCAAAAATCAGGGCTCCAGCCATAGGCCTCAAAGTTAAGCTTTTCACACAGTCAGGAAATCGTCAGTGTTGTAGAGATCTCAACTAGGATATGACCTCCACCATTTTGGTAAGGTAGTTCGTACTCTATTGTGGTTCAACATCACTGTGAATTTCCTCTTGTCGCGATGAGCATGGGGGACTTACCCCACAGATAGTGTCTATGTTTATGCCTTAATGGATGTGGGTTTCTGATCAATGTCTCTATGTGGACAACCTATGTAAATCAGGTTTGGTATCAGTTTTTCATGTTCATAGGTGGAGAATGTTGGGATGTTAATTTGTTTTTTTTTTTGTTTTAGGGGACTAATTATAAGGTTCCTTTCCCTCCCCTCCCTGAGTTGTAGAGGTCTATATCCGTGCAGAAAGTGTTGGCTCAGTTCTTATCCCCTCTATTCAGGGGTGGGTGGTTTATATGTTCATGTTGTAACCCTCTTAACCTAGGTTTTTAGGTTGTTTTGGGGAGTTTTGGTTGGCATGTGTGGGTGATTTCCAATTCTATTTCATGTTTAATTCTTTTTTTGTTCATTTTTAATTGGTCTTTATTGGTGGGGAGACCCACTGCGGGTCTCGAAGATCTTCCCATTAAGGATTTTTTGGATGGTAGTTGTGATTTAATGGTGGGGACCTCGTTCTATCCCCCCCCCCCAATTCATTGGATTTATTAATTTAACATTGGATTATGTGATTGTTGGATTCATTGGGATAAGTCCCAACAATCTAGTTCTTGGTTTGGTTGTGGAGGTGGTGGATTGATCTTTCCATTGATTCTTAGGAAGTGGTTGTGAGTTGCTGTTTTGTTTGGGGAAGAGGATTAAGTTACATTGATGGTAAATGATATTTCCTTTGCTTTATAGTTTGGATCATGTTGATAAGTAATCCTTAGGTGATTTTCTTTCAGCTGTAAGGTGTTATGGATTTCTGGGGGCCGAAAGATTTAATGGTGGGGAGAATTGTCACACCCGGTTTTTTTCTTTTTCATATCTTGGTTTTGATCGGGTTCATTGGAAGCCCCGATCCTTTTCATGGGTTTTGGGTGAGATTAATTTTTAGTTTTTAACTTCCATATATTTCTATTCATCTTACCATGGGTTCCCCAGAGCTTGTTTGGGGGTTTTGGAGGAGAGGGTGGTTACTTCATGATTTGGGCCAACCGTGAGCCCATTTCAAGATTTAAAAACCAAATTTGTTTCTTTTATAACTCCTTCATTTTTCAACATTTTTCACTCATTATACTTACAATTTTCCTCCACTTACATATTCATACCACCACATATTTTTGACCCCTTATAAATTCATAATCATGGTGAATTTGGGTTATTTATTCAGGTATTGGGCTAGCCAATGGGCTTATTTCCAGTTTTTAAAAAATAATTTGTTTCTTTTATATATTAATCATTTATTTATACTTTTAGGTGATTCCAAATCACAATAAAGGCTAATAACCCTAGTCACACCCCAATATTCCATTTTACCTCTTTAGAGCTCATACTAGTCGCATATTAGGGAAAATTTCTTAGTATTTCTCAAATCATCCATATTTTCTCAAGGTAATTTGTTTCAATCCTAAATCATTCAGTTCATACTATTTCTTCCACAAATATTCTTTAAATGGTTCTTCTAAAAATTAAGAGCCTCTCCAAAGTGTTTCAATCTTTTCTCGTTCTTATAAGTGTGCATATCTAAGGGAAGACAAAGAGTTTTCTAGTTTCCAAGGTGAGATTCTTTCTAATTTCTCCTCGCTCTTCCTCCTCCTTTCATTATTTCATAGTTTTATATTCTCCTAAAATCATTCTCGACCTATGGTTTTGTTATCACAAGATTTTTTATGGGCATTTTTTTTGTTTGGGGTTGGTCTTCATAGGTTTGGGGTTTTTAAACACTCAGATAGTGATATCAAGTGTGTGTTTCCATTATGCCAATGATTTGAGGTAGGATATCCCTTGAACATGACCTTACATTAAAGTTTAATCATTTTCATATATTTATCACCTGATATATATGTTTATTTCTTTTTTTCATCCTTTGGATATTTTTCTTGGTGTTCAAAATGGTTGTTTAATCATTGTTTTGTAAATGGTAGTGTGGTTTTGTCATAAAAGTGAACACCATGTATTTGTTTAAATGTTCTGTTATCTTTCGCAGCTGGTTTTTGAGATTTTGAACCAATTTTATAGTATTTTAAAAAAAATTCAATATCGTGAATAACATATGGCATGCAATTGGTTTTTTATTCCTTTTCAAGTGCTAAAAATAAATTGTTTTGTTTAAAAGTTCATGTAAAGTGTTTGGTAAATTGCCTAGTAGGATTTTCTATGTAAAGTTTGATTTAAAAATTATTTGTATGTATTTATAAATGAATTGGAAGCATGAAATTTTTTTTTATGTTCCTTTTATATCTTTCCAATGTGTATTTTGTTTTACAAACAAATGGGTTTTGGTTCACAACATGTTTTGTCCTGAGTTGCCGGAAAATGGCCCTTTCACATTCTTATGAAAATGGTTGTGTTTTGAATGTGTATCTTAAGTGTTTTAAGGGATTTATGAAATTTTTTATCTACATTAAATGGTTATCATAAAACTCATTAATAAATGTAAAATTCATACCATTTTCAAATGTTATTTTTGTGAAAGGATTCAAGGCGTGTTTGGCATTTTTTCTGTAAAAATGGTTTCCATGTGTATTTCATGTTCTATCTTTTGGGACTATTTTATGGTCCATGAAATTAATTTATTAATTGGTTTTGGAGCATCCAAATTAGGTTTTATATGGTATTGATGGGGTTTTTGCCTTAAAATAGAATTTTTTAATGGATTTTATGTTCCAGGCCTCGTTATTCTTCTTCAAATTGTTTTATGAAAATTTAGGTGGTTTATTGATCCGTGAAAGAAATGTGAGACATGTGTGTGAAATTTTTAATTTGTGTATTATTTTTAAATGTAATATTCATGAGAAAATTTTATTTTATAGATGTGTAATTTTTTTACCATAAAACGGGAAAACCCATGTATCTGGGTGGGTGAACATGTTCTAGTATGCTAGTAATCTGGAGGGGTTCTGTCCATGTTTCACGTAGAAAGTTTGATGATGAAAAAACTAACTAAATTATGATGATAATGATGATGGGTACCACTAGGATATGAATTTTTATCTTACTAGTGTCTCATGTGCATAAGAATGGATATTTTTTATAGTTACTTTTACACCGAGATACGACATACCTAGGTCCCACAACGAACTAATGCCTGGGGGTGTTCCCAAGGCTTGTCGTAATTGGCTATTTTTTACTCACTGTCAGCATAAAATGTGCTTTGTTGGTAAATTCATAATATTGTGTGTTTGATTTAAAAGTTTACCTTCTTTAAAGAGTCCATCTTGAAAACTATTTTCATTTTAAAGTTTCACCTCTTGGAAAAACAATTACCAACATTCTTGTTTATAAAACATGAATGTTTTTGTCTGATAATTATTATAACATTGATCCTGATTTTAAAAAAAATTATACCTTGTATTTAAAAATTGAAATTTATGTTTCTTTTATTTTAAACTAAGTGCATTGGGAATAGAATATCAGGCTAACCTACTGAGTTTTAATAGTAACACCTATAGTCTTCTTCTTGTTTTTATCCATTGTGCAGGTTTCAGATTATGTTTGATCACTTTGGGAAATGAGTGATTGTTGTATTGGATAGTGAAAAGCGGGGTCACATAGAGTTAGTTGGTTTTCAGGTTTGGTCGGTTGGGCTTTTGGTTTAGTTGTACTTTCAGTTTCTTGTACAAATAATGTTCAATTCAATTTTTTATGTAAATGTATTTTGGGAAATCCATTTCTTTATGTTGTTTGTTTGATTGTTTATATTTGGGAAAAATCATTCAGTTGTGTACTCTATTGATGCCCTCAGTGCTTGTCGCCATCCCAGGAGGATCGATAATGCCTCTCGGGACATGTCACGGGTTGGACAGGGTGACCGGTTCAAGGTCGACTCGGGCTGGTTCGTGACAACCCACTTATCATATGAACCTTAGTAACTATAATGTTCATAAATAGAAAATTAAACAATATTACTTTTTAAATATTAAATAACATTTTAATTTACAAATATGTAATCATTCTAATAATATTAATTACAATATCAATAGCTTTCATTTTTTTATAAATTCTATATATATATATCCTACAACACTAATGAGATAACTATAGAAATAGTCAACATTTTTAATTGGGTTCCCCTTAAAAGATAAAATCATTTATAAAATACTCACACTTTCCATCTTTCAAAATGATTTTATCATTGTAAATATTGAAATAAGTTTTCTAAATTTATTTCATTTATGTAAAACTCATATAATCATGTGCGTCAAATTTTACGAATCTTTAAACATGGAATGTTGTGATTTTTCTTTTATATTATGTATTTTTATATCAATATTTTTGATTGAAAATATTTAGTATCACATATATATATTCAAAAAGTAGTTGTTGATAAAAAATATTAATCAGGACACCATAAATACAATATCATTATATTCATACTAATATGGTAATTGTGGCCATTATAAAATTGTACTACGATTGAATTAATAGAGATATCTATGAAAATAATTTTTTTACAGATAGATTCACCATGATTTAACATGAGACAAAAATACAACTTATTGTAACCATATTCTCAAACTGGACTTTTGGGTAAATTAATGTGTGATGTTTTAATCATCTTTAATTATATCTTTTTGACAGGTTGGAATAAATTGATTGATCCTGTTAATATCAATCACACACAATATTTGAATATCAAAAAATAAATGCATACTCATGAAGATTTCATTTTCTTCACCGTTAAGGGATTGCCCAATGAGCATATGTTGGGATTTAGAAATAATATATAGGATATAACTACTCACTATAAATATTACAATTTTATAAAGGATAACCTATCAATCTAAGGGACACACAATCTTTCTCCTTAATCTCTCATATATTTAAAGATGGGTGAAAATTCAACAAATTAAACAATATTTACTCACCAGAAATAGATATAAGAAAATATTAACATTAAAATATAAGGATGTTGTTAAAAATATTAAATCATTTCAATCTAGATCTAGATCGTTAATCTTTGAAAAATAACATTTTTATCCTCTATCCAAAAAATTTATTTTTTAATATCAGATTCATTCTCATTTTTCACATTTCCTCATTTTGAAAAATAACAATTCATAATTCCCAATATAACATTATTAAAATAGAAACATTTATATATAATATAGTCCCATAAATTCATTTTTAATTTAATTAATTAAAATATAATTTAATTCCATTTTCTTTATCCATTGAATCTTTAAATAGTACAAAAAATATTTTCCATAATGTCATGGTAAATCCCAAAATGCCTATTTTGGGGAGTACATTAAAATCCTACTCCAATATCTTTCACATCATTATCTATAGTATCCCTTGATTATTGGTATTTCAAATTTGAATAAAAATTATATATTATCCAACCATGAAATATTGTAATCTACATTTTGATGTATCTATCTTCTTAGAATATCACCCAACAAAATATCCTCTAATATTTTCATACATCGATTTTCAACTCAAACCAATAAATCATAACAACTAACATGGATTAGGATTTGACATATGAATTCTCATATCCCAATTTTTTATAATCTTAAATTTAAAAACAGTTATTTATAAAACATAACCTCTATGTATTTTAAGATACATGTTATACAGCTCACAATTTCTCATAAGTATTTTGTAATCCCATTATGAATTGCATTATGAAATATATAGTAACATATCTTATTTTTGATAATATTTTCTACCATGATCATCTATATGGTTTATATGATGTAACTTTTATCAATTCACATATAACACCATGAAAATTTAGTTTGAAGTAATAATAAGATCAATGGTTCTCTCAACATGAAACGTTGATCTTGAAAACAATCGAGATATATTATAAAAAAATTATTATTTAAATTTGACATAGACGTTTAATATATGGGTATGAATATGAGTAACTATATTATTAAATATATGTATAATTGTTATAATTAAAAAATATTGAATTTTTATTATAAATAAGAATTGAGTTATTAGTGAAGTCGTTTTATGCTTTAAAAATGGTTTTTTCTTTAAAATTTATTTTATAGCATTTCATTCATGAAAATAATTATTTTTGACTTTCACATTTTCAAACATAATATTATAAATTGAAAATAGTTTTTTGAAATAATCATACCAAAATTAACTTAGGTTTATTTTTTTATAAATGATTTATTTTTCAGTGAAACGTGAAAAATACGAAATTTTCAAATACTATCATTTATTTTCAATAATTAGAGTTATTTATAAGTACCATTATTTTTTGATTTGGTATTAAGTGAAATATGATACATTTTATTTTTAATAAAATAATTCATTCCATTTTAATCATAAATTTTCAAGATTTTGATATAAGTAAATTTTCATGATTAGAAAAGCATTTTTCTTAAAAAAATCTACAGAATTTTATCCATTTATATTAAAAGTTTTGTTTAAAAATATCTAGATATTTAATATTAAAAAATTCCATATTTTAAATTAAGTGTTTTAAATTTGTTAAACTGGTCCCTTTTTTCACTATTAATAGTAACTATTATAAATATTTGTCACCTTGGTAATAATAAAATGGGTAAAAGGGGGTTAAAACCATGAATAAATTCTCAACAAAAATCAAAAAAATAATATAATATTATTTTATGGTATTAATTATACCATATCCATTAAAAATATAATATATTCCATTTATCTATAATTTCCCCTTGATAATGATATTTGTACTATTTTAAGTAAAGAAAATTCTAAATTGTAACTTTTTCTCTTAATATCTATAATATTTTGTGATAGGGATAAAAATTTATGTTTTCTTAGAAATTATTATTGAAATATCACATATTTATTATCATGGTAATTCTTTAATAAAATTGTGACGAAATTTTTACCTTAATTGATAATGCAAAGCCTACACAGTTCTTGTGGTAGGAGTAAAACAATCAAGTAAATGATTTTAAAAACAATAAAAATAATGTATATTTAGTAAGTTACACTATACCATGGATTTTATAGCTAAATTTAACATATTATATATTTTTAGAGGTTTATATTCAACTAACATTTATGTTATTTTGTTTTCAAAGTCAAATTATAAGAATATTGTATAAATGGAATTAATGAAATTTTATACTAAATAATATATTATAAAATTATTTAAAATTTTTAAAAATATTGTAATATGAAAATAATGATTCCTAATGGTCTGAAAAATCATTCATTTCTCATTTATGATTCAATTTTTACCATAAAATTAAAATTATAACCCTTTAATATTAAAAAAACCACTATAGGTTAAAGTTGAAATTGCATAACCAAGGTGTTAAATAATAAATAAGGATTAATATGATATATAATCATATAAAATTTTATTTTACAAAAATATTAAGAATATATATTACTTATAATTTAATTAATTTTATTTTGGAACCATTTTATATGAGTTAGACACATAATATATTATAATTTATCATGTATTTCCAAAAATGACATTAATGGTATTTTATAGTGAACAATATTTTATTAAATGATTTAAAGTTATTATAAATCTTATCCTCATCAAATGTAATGTATTAAGGTTTATAATAACATCCATGGTGCATTTATAGGTTACTTTTCCTTCTATCTTAATTGTATTTTCCCCTAAATAGTAAAAAGCATTGATACCATGTTAATTGTCCACAGGGTTAATTGGGATTAAAATCAAATACATATGGTTATAAACATCACATAATCATTTAAAAATGTTATTATATTAAATTATTTTGTCACATAATCATATTATATTCTAATTATATCAATTTGGATAAATTTTTTCATGAAAAATAATTTATATTAATTTAATACTAAAAGTGATTCTATGAGTGCCCCTCCACTCCCTAATAAAAGGACACCCCAAATCGATTTTCTTTACAGATTATTGGAAAAATTAAATACAACAACCCTACCCAATATTTTTATATGATTACCTAGACACTATTTAGTAGTTATGGACTTCTTAAAATTCAATTTCAATGGTTTTAAAGATGGTATCTAAAGGAAGTCTTCCAAATAAGAGGTTATAATCCTTACCGACACTTTCAAATTAATTTTTCTTCTAATTATAATAAAATAGATTTTAATCATACAAAATTAATATGAATAGTTTCATAACTACTCATAGAGTTAATTATTACTTTGAATAAACCTTTTTCACCATTTTTCAATCCCACAGAATGCACAAACATCGCTCGTGCATATATATGGTTTACTATCTCCATATATCAGTGTAATTTTTTTAATCACCATTTTACATGGATTTTTATAAAGATTAAAATAATGAGTATATATGATATTTTTGAAATAATTATGGTTCATTAATTATAAGATATCATTTACCTTCTTACCTTTCCATACATTATAAAATGATAATGTTGCTCGTGCATATGTATGGACTACCACCTCCACAAAGTGATGTGATTTTTTTTAATTTCATATTTACATGGATAGAAATAAGGATATATTTAGTTATTATATATTATATAAATGATATTATAATGTTTCTGTAAATATAAATGGTTATTTACCTTTCTTTATTTCCATTATTCGAAATGTAAAAAGAGTGTTCTTATGTACATATGTCATACCATCACTATGATTATGTATTTTTTTCTATCTACACATTTCATGGGAGATTAAAAATAAGTTTATAATGAATATATATTATATTTATATCATGGTTATACTTATATATAAGATGGATCCAAAATCAAAATAAAACGATTTAAACTTCTAAACAAGAACTTCCATGAAAATTAAAATAATAACACCCATAAACAATGATTTTAAATTAATTTTTAATAAATGGATATTGAAATATTAAATGTGCATAAATATATTTTATATTATAGTTATATAAACGGTTTTGATAGAAATTTATGGAATGTTTAAAAAATTTATATTTGTGGTAAAATCAGGTTCATCAAAGTTGAAGTGTGTAGTAAGGGGTATCTTAACTCAATTTCCTTTCATTGGGTTATACTTCTGGTTTACTAACTTTATTATGCTATGGTTATATGTGAAATTATATCTAATAATACTATATTGTATTTAATTTTTTTTTGAATTTACATTTTTCTAACATAATCACTTCATTGACTAATTTTAACTTCAATGATATGATCTCTTTAAGGTATTTCTTCTCAATTTCTACTCTATTTGGATACATTTGGTATTATACACCTATTTATGTTTATGTGGTTTATATACTTACATATTTATGTATTTAACATCAATATATATTTATTAATTTTGATTATTGTTTTAATTCATGTTCAATCATTCAATAAGTTAAAATTTAAATGTTACTAAATAGGTAGGAATTTAATTTACAATATAATTTATTGGGATTTATCTTATTTTAATTAAAAACATATAATTAGACCTTCATAAAGTCAATATATTTTTATACTCTTGATATTTAAGGGTCTTCCATGTTTTACTGAAACATTTCCAGTCTTTGAAACTTGAATCATTAAAAGTAATGATTACAAGAAAATTTATTCTTACTTCTCCTTTAATTGGGTATATTTTATATATATGACCATATTTTTAAAAAAATGTTTCAAAAAAGTGAGTTTTGTTTAAAAAATATATTTATTAATGAAATTTTATGGTTTCATTGAATTTTTATAAGGTTATAAATGAATATCTATAATATTTTTCTAAATGGTGACCTTCCACTTTCTTTATAAAAAGTCAAAACAATTGTCCTCTTTAACATATACGGCGTTAACATAAATTCCTAGAACCACAACTATTTTACAATATTAAGATCATTCTATAAGTTTTAAATTTTTTTACAATTAAATTTTTGTAATAAAAATTTCATTTGAATATTTCACTTTCATTTTCTTTTATCCACCAAGAAAATTTATTTTACTATGAAACTAAAATTTCAATTGAATTAATTTTCATATCTCATATATTGATTAATATTGATGTCATTAAATTTCTCATCAAACAATCACATTATTTTAATAATTTTTAATCCGAGGTATACATATTATTTGATCATGGATATTATTCTTTCATACATTTTATACCATTTCTACATATGGTGTTTTTCTACTTAATCTAATGGGTAAATACTTAAACTTATTATTATTTACACAATAAGAATATTTGTTGATTAGGCATACTATTTTTGAATTCAATTTGTCATTAAATATATGGGGAATACATTGGACGTATTATGTTATTGGGGAGGCCCGTTATAGACGTTAAATGCATCAGTAAGTCACATGAGAGAAAATAATTTGGGTTATTGGTCGATGTTCTATTCATTTATGTAAAGATTTTTTTTTCACAAGGCCATGATGAAAACCTTAAATTGTACAACATTATATATACCATTATTTCAAAATCAGTTATTGATGTTCAAGTAATTATTTATATAGTTATTAAATCTATGGATTAATTCTATGCTTTTGTTGTATTATTTTATCATCATTTATTCTTTTCATAATATTCTTTATGCTCAATTTAATTATTAAAGTGCATCTGTTTTTAGATATTTACCCATCCATATTTATTATTGATTATTTACGAATGATATATTCCACTATACATAATCTTTATTGATAATTTTATATCACCAATTATTTTTCCCCTTCCCTGAGACTCCTGAAAGTGTAATAATATTTCTATACAATGATATTATAAAAATAGAATTACATTATCAAATAAAATAAAATTTTATTTTAAAATTTCATATGTAATATGTGATCCAGTTATATATCATGTTTACCAAGAAAATAAAACAATTTGTTCTTTTGGGATGTGATCACTTGTATATAGTGATAGTATAATAAAATAATAGTTGACTTAAGGCTACTGGAGTTTAGTTCATTAAATATGAAATCTAAGATTGTTTTTTCGAAACATTAAGAAATAGATTTAAGAAGACATAGATTAGGGAACATCACACTCTAGTAGATGTTGATTATTTGTCTTATTTTAGAATAATGTCATAATGTTTTTGTCAAGGAATAGAATATGGGTTTATCTAAGAGATGCATCCTTTTCTAGATACTAAAATTGGATTTGGATTTTGAAAATATGCATCTAGGGGTAATGATCCCGAAACTATTTGGTCAAATAAATTTCGAACATCATTCTGGTGTGTCGTTAATGTGTCTTTATTTTTTATGTGTTTTGACACTCTTGTTGGATGTACTTGGGTTAATTCACATTTTCATTATGATCCATTGTGATTAATGAGAGTGTAGACCATAATGAACCCTATGATATTCCATAATAACATGGAAGAAACCTAAATTTTCATGTCTTGATAAGTAAAATGATGAACATAATTTAAAATTCATAGAAACCCCTTTTTATGTTTCATTTTATTAATGATTATGTTGATTTATGGTATTTTCAGATAAATTTCATGGAATAAAACACTTTAGTTTAGTATTTTTTTAGTGAAAATATTTTTTTCGGAGTAATGTATATATATTTTTGGACATGAGTTTAACTTTGTTGGTAAGATTTAACATCAATATGATTAATGATGTTGTGTCAATTATTGTTTTTTTGGATAAAGGAGTTAAATATTTTTTTTAATATATTTTTATCATATAGATAACCATGGGATTTAAATATGATTTAGTTACTAAGTGATTATTGTTATATTTGAAAAAGTTCACTATATTGGGAATGTTATATTATTATGGTAAACATAATTTGAGGAATTATTATTTATTTAATTTATAAAATAATATATGATTTTATTGTTTCCTTATAGTGATTCGGGATATTTATGGAAACAATTAGTATATTTTGGGAATTATATGATTAGATAATACATGTTTTTATTATATGATCATATGAGCGATTGATATTATTTAGGGGAAATAGTTAGGTTGATGTAAAAAATAATAATATTTGATTTAATCATTCATATTTAAGGGTTTTGAATTTGGTAAAATTTATTTTTTAGTATTCTTAAGGTTAACTGTTTAAGTAATGGATTATATTGAGCATGAGAGTTATTATTTATGTTTTAAATATTAATTTAGTATATTAATCCATATAATAAACTTGTGATAACCATTTTTTATTTCATTAAATATTTATATAAATAAGGAATAATTTTTCATCCTTTTTTGGATCTTATAATCTATTTAAATTTAATTTATTTGTTTTAAGCATGAAAATTTCATTTTGAATATTCATTTCTAGGAGTAAGTGTTGTTGTGGAAACTGATTGATGCACAAACATTGGATGAAACTTTTACTATGAAATGGAAATAATGTATTTAAATATATTTTCCCATGTTCCCTATCGTGATAGTAAATAATCAATGAAATGTGAGAAATTGATTTTGAAATTAAAATGTTATCATTTAACTTTCATTTTAAATTAATTAATGGTCTTTTAACCACTAACTAACTTATGCTTTTGTGTTAATTAGATTTTTAATGACCTTGTTCTATGTCACTATCAATTTTTCCTAGTCTGGTATATTTCTATTATATGTATATAAGTTTACATACCATTAATTTTCTCATTATTTGGGAACAAATTTTCTATCATTTCAGGAAACCATAATCCTTTTAATCTCCCATTAATAAAAGAAGATATATTATCCCTATTTATGATGTGGGTTATCTATAAAGGTATTTTCAAACATTGAGAACTTCATGACTGAGGTAAAATTGTGAGGTGATAATTTATTTTGTGGGGGATATTATGAAACACCCATAAAATTTAGTTTAAATGAATTATAATATTGATAGGTTTATTAATACACAAAACCGAGCATTAAATGAATTAAGATATATTATAAAAATATTATTTAAATGTGACCTCGTCATTTTATTATAGGGTATGAATATGAAAAACCAAATTTTGATACATATGTATAATATTCCTACTCAACAAAAATTTATTGATTAATTCATTGGAAATAAGCACTCATTTTTTAGTCAAGTTAGTCTACACATCAAAAATTCTTTTTTCTTCAAAAATGATTTTCCTTAATTTTTTGTGCAGAAATTATAAATAATTTATGCTAAAATTATATATTATATTTTGTAAAATAATTTTTTTTAAATTAACATATAAAAATTAACATAGGTTAAAAATTATATATTTTTTTAAAATAATTGATTTTTTTTCATCAAGTGATGTAACATACTAAATTTCCAATTACTTTAATCTCATGTCATTAAATTAAGTAATCAAAAATTCACATTATATTTTGGAATTTTCCTAAAAGTGAAATATTATACATTTTATAAGAATTATATTATTAATTTTATTTTAATCAACAATTATCATGATTTTGATGTATGTTATTTTTCTTTCATAAAAAATACTATTTTTCAAAAATTTGTTCTCAATGGGTTTTATGTATTTATATTAAAATTAATTTGTTCAAATTATAAATATTGAATATTTAAAAATGGATTCCCTATTTTTATTCATGAAGATAATTTTTTTTAAATGGTTCTCTATTATTTTTTTCCATCACAAATTGTAGTCGTGGTGAATATTTTCCACCTCGTTAAGGATTAAATGGGTACAATAGGGTTAAATCCATGTAATAATTTCTCAAAAAAACACATGAATTAATTTTATTATAAGATAAAAAGTATACATTATCCATCCCAAATTATAATATATTTAATTTTGGTGCCATTTCCTCTTTATAATTAAATTTAAATTATTTTATGTAAAGAAAATTCCAAAATGTCACTTTCAAGCTTTTAATATCTATAATATTTTTTGATAGGGATAAAAATAACTCCTGTTTGGTAGGAATTTTTTATTTTAAATATGAAATAAATTTTTTTAATCATAATCTATTATTAATTCTCTAGGGATGAAATAATTATCTTCAATACTTATGCAATGCCAACACAACACTTGTGTAAGTAGTAAAAAAATAACGTAAATGATTTTAAAAATTGTAAAAGTAATATTTTTGGGAAACATAAAGTGACATATAAACTATATAAAGAAATATTATATATTTTATTTCTATGAAAGGATTATAGTATAATTTCTTTCTTCAAGTTGTTTTTTAATCATATTATGTCAATAGTGTTAAAAATGATATTAATGATATTTTGTGTCAAATAATATTTGATTAAATTATTTAAAAATCATAAAAATACTTAATGGGGTCAATTTTGAATAGTAATTTTCTAACAAATTACCCCTCTATCACTTATAAACATATTTACCTTATAAGGAAAATTACAACACTTTAATATTAAAAAATTCATTACCATATTTTAGGTTGAAATTGGATAACTGAGGGGTTAAACCAAAATATAAGGTTTAAAATGATATTTAAACCAATAAATAATTTATTCTATTATTATATTAAGACCATATAATAATTATATATAAATATATGTCATTTTTACCATTTTAATGGATTTAGACTCAAAATATAATATAATACCTCTCGTATTTCCAAAATTGTTGTTAATGATATTTTATAATAAACATAACTTTATTAAATGATTTATAGTCAATAAAAATATTATATCCATATAATTTAAATATATATGGTTAAAAATAATAAAATATTCCATTATAGGATAATTTCCATGTAAGAACCTAGTTTCTGGAAATAAAAGTCTCTGGAATATTCCTGATATTATTCCAGAGCAGCGCCCTCAGACGGCGTGCGATTCCGAGCCCCAATGTGGACAGAATTAAATTTTCAGTGCGTTCATACTGGGCATGCCAAATAAATGTGATAACTCCCAAATGGTGCTTCGGATCAGAGATCTGAGTGTAAGGATGGGTCCAGAATGGGGTTTTTACCCTAGAAATGACCTAAAGCATGTCGGCACGTGGCGTTTGGACCCCTCGCTCGCTATCGGAGCGTGGAACGGATAAATTAAAAAATTAATTTATTTTTTTAACGGATTAACTCAAGTATCTCTTAAACGGTGGCTTGTATTGTAAAATGGAGGGCACCGTTGAGTTTAGAGCGTATCGTTTACCCTAGGAGGGGTGTAAGTTTCGCGGGCGCGGGTCGCCTGTGAAAAATGGCCCCAGGGGCGTTCTCAGAATTTGGCAGCTGCGAGAGTTGAGTTTAATAACATTCAAAACGGAAGCTCGGAATCAAATTCTGAGACCACCGTTGTGCTCAGGAGGTGGTTTTTACCCTAGGGGAGGCTTAACCTCGACCCCGTCGGGCGTTTTGGATGAGGGTTATTTTGGGGGTTTTAAAATAATTAAAATTTTAATTAATTTTCTTTATTTAAAAAAACCCTCCCCCTTACCTTCTCCTTTACAAACCCTGGTGGACGTAACACACCAAGGCATACCTCTCCTCCTCCATCCTCCCCTCTCTAAGGTGTTGCGGGCGGGCGGCGGATCGTCGCGAAGCGACGGGCTAAGCCCCACCAGGTAGGAGTTTTTCCGTTTCGTTTTTAATTTCAAACCCCTCCATTTGAGCTCATTTTTCATCGTTTAATTCTGTTTAATCTTTGAGAAAACCCCATGGTTTCGTATTATGAATTCTTTCCTTTCCAATTCACTTTTTGTTTTCGAATTTGGAGTCCCGAGACCTCGCAATCGCCCGCCGAAGATTGCGGGGTTTTGCTGGTTATCCGGCGGTTTTGGGGTGGTCAAGCAGTTCTCCTAGGCGGCGGCGGATGGTTCGGCCGGGGGAGCTCCGCGGAGGCACGACAGAGGACGGTTCGGCTAGGTGAGAACCGCGGTGGCACGACAGCGGCCAGTTCAGTTGGGCGAGCACTGTGGAGCCATGGCGGAGGTGTGGGCTTCATCTCAAGTAGGCGGAGCAGGGGTGACCCGGGGCGGCGCTCGCTTTGCGTCGTGCTGCGGAGGAGGATCGGTCGGGCACAGACGACTGATGGGAGGTCACCGAAGGCGACCTATGTGGAGACCCAGACCCGTAGTCAGTGGGTCTTTCTTAAACTGGAAAAGGGGGCGGCGACCCCTGTGTAGGGGGAGAAGATGAGCAAAAGAAAAAAAACAGAGGAAAAAAATAAAGGGTGGCGGTAGGGATATAAAACTAAAAAAACATAATAAGAAATAATAATAATAATATAAAATGCTATTATTATTATTTGTTGTTAAATATTGTTTTCGGTCGTAACTCTCCCATGTGACGTCCGATTGAAGGGCTGCCAGCGACGATGTGATCCTGTTTTTGAGACGGTCATTTTGAGTCAAATCTTGGATAATTAATTCCGAGTTGAGGCATGGCCCGCACGGGCCGTCGTTCGAGCTATGTGCAACGTTTTATAACATTTTCATTGGACATCTGTTTGGGGTGAATGAGTAGTTGTTTTAGAGTGTTTTTATGAGGGCATTGCAATGGTGCAATCCGCCCGCTTTAATTCTGAACGGTGGTGCGGGCCCCACAAGGGTCGTTTTGGGCGTTGATGGTGAATTTATATTTCATTCATCGGGTATCCGTTTTGGACAAGTGATTATCACATCTTGTATACTTTTTTGATAGGATCACAACAATGCAATCCGTTCGTTGTGTTTCGGGACCAGGATGCGGTTCCCACGAAGCACCACTTGTGTGCAGTATGCCGGAATGCATCTTTTTCTCCGGATATCCATTCTGCTCAAGAGAGTAGTCCTTTTGACATGTTTTCATGAGGAGATCGCAATGGTGTGATGCACCTGACTGATTTCGGGGTCGAGGCATGGCATCACGAGACGTCGTTCGGGCGTAAAGCGGTGTTGGATGCTTTTCCGTTGGACATCCGTTGGAGGAGAGTAAGTAGTTGATCTCACATGTTTTTCTGTGAGGATTACAATGGTGTAATCTCTTCAGGAATGCGTAGCCTCTTACGTGATCTTATTAAATTTGGAAGCAATTAAGGCGCTCCGGTGGTGGTTTGTTCTACTATGTTTGTAGCGGACCCTTGGCGTGTGATCATGTGCACTCTCGTGTGAGTGATGTAAATGCTTGAAGAGATGTGGTTTTCTATGCCTCAACTGTTGAGATGGTAGGTTGGAGTTGATATGTTATGCTTTCTCATTAACGTTGGGTGCCGTGTGCACGATAGCCTTTGGGCTGGAAGGTGGTATACTCTGGGAGTATACAAGAACGCGTTGAGGTACATGTGGTTGTTTGTACATGAGGACATTTGTGCACTCGGTTGGGGTTGAATTGGGACCACACGTCGTGTGGTCCCCATGTGCATACCGTGTTCTGCTTTACGTACATTTGACCTCTCACGACGTAGAGGGTTCCTCCTGTTCTCGTTTGTTGACTAGCAGGGTTGAGTTTTCCCCTGGTCATGTTCTCGTGTGTTGACATGCATGGTTGAGTTTTCCCATGGTCCTGTTCTTGTTTGCTTTCCAGTAGGGTTGAGTTTTCCCCTGGTCCTCTTCTCGATTGTTTTGACCAGCAGGGTTGAGTTTTCCCCCTAGTTCTATTCTCGGTGGTTTTGGCCGACAGAGATGGTTTGGTTCCTCTGTTTCTTCAGCTATAATGGGTTTCAGTACCGTGCCCCTTTCACCGGACTACGACACCATTTGAGACTATGTGTGCTCGTACAGCGTGGGTGTTTCCCCATTTTCTGGGATGAGTTGTCTCAGTCTGCTTTGACATTTACTCAGCGGATTGGAGTGTGATCGCCCTGAGAGGCTTGGGGAGTTTCTCCCGTCACTCCGTGTTCCCTGTTAGAGTTCTTGTGAATTCGGTGTGACCAACACATTACGCGGGCACTGATCCTCTACCCAGGAGGTTGTTTCTAGCAGGGCGGAGGTTGTTACCAGTAGGGCTGAGGGTGTTTCGAGCAGGGCTCGCCAGTAGTACCATCCAGCAGGGATGGCCAGAGCAGTTCCAGGTTTACCTCCAGCGGAGCTGGGAAGTGGTCCCCGATGCCGGGCTTACCTCCAGAAGGGCTGGTTAGTGGTCCCCGATGCTGGGCCTACCTCCAGCTGGGCTGGGAAGTGGTCCCTACTGCTGGGATTACCTCCAGTTGGGTTGGGTAGTGGTCCCTGATGCCGGGTTACCTCCAGTTGGGCTGGGTAGCGGTCTTGTTGCCGAATTTAGTCGAGTCTTCCTCTAGCGGATTACCCTGTTACAGGACTGGGCAGTGTGGCACCTGTCAACTCTTGTTTGGTCTCCCTGTAGTGGGAACCCATCAACATCCAGGGACCCTCCAGCGGAGCTGGGTAGGGGGTCGCCTGTTGACTTTGAGGAGACATATCGAATGCGGGGCAGTGACATGGTGTGGTTTGACGTTCCCCCAAAACTCTCAAGTACGAGGGGCTCTTTCCCCACTGATACGCATCCTTGTTATGCGACCTAATACTATGTAGGCGAGTCAGTGCCACCCAAAGAGGATAGTATCAAGGTGTGGTGATTTGAACCCTTGACTTTCAGTTTGGGGTAGACGTGTGGGATGTTGGGCATCGATGGTGTTTACTTATGGGACTGTTGGCGACTCACTTTCTTGGGATGAGCTACGGGATGGAGATCCCCTTATGATCTTGTTTGGGCGTCTTGTTTGAGAATATGGTTATGTATATACCTTGTTCCAGTACCCACTCATTGGTTTTTGGCTACTCCCCTTCCAGGAGAGGCGAAGACGTGTGGGGTATGCCACATGCTTTCCGTGTCTAGCTTATTGTGGTTGGACGAGTTTACTCTCCTGTTATAGGTAGAAAACACTCGACAAGAATTTCATATTCTCACCGTTTCCAGCTCCTTGTGTCTGGACGAGTCTACGTTCTTTCTCTTGTTGGGTTGAGCTGCACTATCTACTGTACTCTTTACTGCACTTTCGGTTTTACTCCTTACTTTCCCCTGTTCGATCTACTGATCACCCTTCGGTACCTCATTTGTTGCTCCCTCAAGCCATCGGGGTATCCTTCTGAGTATTTTTATACTCACCCCTGCTTGGGCTTTGCCCACCCTTGGTGTGCCCATGCCGACGACGGACATTCTGGTCGTGATGACAGTGGAGCTTAGTAGTTCGGGAGCTTGGACCGCGTGTGGTGTTCGTAGTCGGGTTCCAGGTGGGGGACCATTCCAGCTATTTTTCTTTTGTTTACCTGTTGCCAGGTTGTCGCACCTTTTCTAGTTGGGCACGTGTTTTCCCATTTCCTTTTTCATTTTACCTTCAGCAATTGCTTTGTACGGTTTAGAGGTCGATGCACTTTGTGGTTTATTTATAGCAGTTGCCCTTTACATTACTTGTCTTTTATCTTTTACTCTTCACTTTTTCATTGAGTGTGTTTTGTGTGTGTGTACATGTACTTAAGAAGAGGCCTCCCCGAGTTATTTTTCCTTCGGCACAGGTCGCCAGCCCCTGGCCTATAGAGGCGGGCTTGGGGTAGTTGCGGCTTGAGCCCGGGTGGGATCGGGTCATGAAAAAGTGGTATCAGAGGTGGTTTGTTCCTTGGGATGTTGTGCGGATGTCCCTAAAAGAGGAATTGGTTGGGATATAGGGAAACAGTGTTAACGTGTCTTGAGAGCGGCTCTCAGGCCAGGGAGTCCAGTGACGGTGCGACGACCGACATATTCGTTCACCAGGACCCTGATAACCCGCTTGTCGACTCGGCATGCTGAGACACATGTTGCAGGGAAAATTGGTTGTGGATCAGATAGGATTGAGTCTTCACTATCCTTATTGAGTCTTCTCCCCATTGTTTTTGTTGGTATATACATTATTCTCATCTGATCGCGGCACTCCTTGATAATATTCAGGATGCCTCTGTGAAGACAGCCAGCCAGGATACGAGCTTTGGTTCATGAAGACAACCCTGTGAGCTATGAGGCCACAGTCCAGGACCCATCAGACAATCCCCTTTCTCCGGGTGGTCCGGTAGCAGCACCCCCACCTGTTGAGCAGCAGACAACTTCAGTAGAGCAGGCTGAGCGTGAGAACAGGTTGAGCGCACTCTGTGAGTTCCAGCGGCAGAGACTGCTGAGGTTCAGTGGTGAGGCAGGCCCTTAGGTACCAGAGGTTTGGCTAGAGACAGTGGTTATCCTTTTTAGGCTTGTGCAGACACCGACAGATCAGAGAGTGGCTTTGGCATCCAACCTTTTACGTAGAGCATCTTGGTGTTGGTGGAGTCTGGTGACTCAGTTTTTTGACGATTCGTCGCTTTAGTGGGGAGACTTTTAGTTGTTGTTTCGTGAGGAGTTTTTCCCCTCCTGCATGCACTCCGTTCAAGTTCAAGAGATCCTGCAGTCTCAGCAAGGAGGGATGATGGTGGCCGGGTACGCAGCTAGTTTCGCAGACCGTGCATGCTTTTACCCGAACTTGGTCCATGACGACAACATTCGAGTGCAGAAGTTTGAGCAGGGTCTCCTGTGAGATATTCGTGTTGTCATAGTACCCTTGGTCATTTCCACATATGTCGGGGTGATTGAGCATGCGCTGATGACAGAGAGCTTCCTATCACATTCTAGAGTTTGTGGTGGCAGCAGGCACGCCGGAGCCAAGACGTCTGTCGCAGCTAGCGGGCATCAGCAAGACGAACCTCGACGTAGGTGATTTTATGACAACCAGGCTCAGGGGCGTGGTCGTACACCACAGTGGTGCCAGAGGGCACCAGTGTATCTTGAAGAGAGTTGGTGCTATGCATGCGATGGGCGAGGTCACCTGGCACGGGGCTGCCCAACCAGGCATGCGGAGAGCATCGGTCAGGTAGTAGGTACACCACCGCAACTGAGGCAGTTCCGTGATCGAAGTATCTCCCAAAGATGTGGTGCTAGAAGAGGATTGGGAGGATCTGGTAGTGGGGGACGACCTCACGTGGTCTTCCCATCACCACTAGGTAGTCCATGTTAGACTCCGGGAGCTGACAGTTGGGACCGCGGACTACCGCGATCTTTGGATGTCTACAATCCTGCATAGCATGAGGTGATAAGAGGTATGCTCTATGGCTCTTCTATTTTTTGTAGTAGAGTTGTTAGACTCTGTCTGTGAAATTCTTTTCTCCCTGCTCCTTGTTTCAGTTGTTACCAGGGTGATGCAGGGCGTTAGGTGTAACCCTGTGTTGGTAGAGTAGAAGGTGTATAACCTTCCTATTTAGTCGATGGCATAGACTCGATCGCTCTTCGAGCGTGTAATAGAGTCTTAGTTGAGATACATCGACTGTGAAACCTTGCGCGAAAATATATCCTTGGGTGTTCCACCATATGGATATTCTAAAGGATGGAATCACCGGGCGTTGTTCCAGGTGCGGTGGGTGATTCCAGTCATGGTATGCCATGTAAGGGTTCGGTCGGGGAGGTGGGCTACCGCCTAGAGCCTTCGGCCCATTTGAGACAGTGCAAAGGGATGGCGAGGTTCCCTACTGCCTTTCCCTAACCCCAAGGTTGGGTGTGGGTGCACGACGTATCCCGCGTGGCTTACCCGAGGAGATGTGTGTGTGCTTCTATGCATGTCATCATCAAGGGCAGACCTCGCGTGAACAGGTCAAATCCTTTGGTCTGTGTGTGGTGATGCAGAACTGTGCAAGAGTTCTTCTGGGTACGAGAGAGTCAGGTTCGGGCTTAGTACCCTGACTTGTTCCCTGGTTTTTCTTTTTCAGAGACGAAAATCTTGAAGGAGGTAATGATGTAAGAACCCAGTTCTTGGCTATAAAAAGCCTTTATAATATTCCCGATGTTATTCCAGAGCAGCACCCTCAGACGGCGTGCGATTCTGAACCCCGGTGGGGCCGGAATTAAATTTTCAGTGTGTTCACACTGATCACGCCAAATAAATGGAATAACTCCAAAAAAGTGCTTTGGATCAGAGATCTGAGTGCACGGATGGGTCTAGAATGGGGTGTTTACCCTAGGAACGACATAAAGAATGTCATCGCGGGACGTTTGGACCCCTCTCTTGCTATCAGAGCGTGGAACGTATAAATTAAATAATTAATTTATTCGTTTAACAGCTTAACTGAATTATCTCTTAAATGGTGGCTCATATTGTATAACTGGGGGAACCATTGAGTTCGGAGCGTGCCTTTTACCCTAGGATGGGTGTAAGTTTCGCGGGCGTGGGCCGTCTGTGAAAAATGGCCCCAGGGGCGTTTTCGTAATTTGGAAGCAGCGGGTGTGGAGTTTAATAACATTCAAACAGAAGCTCGGAATCAAATTATGATACCACCGTTGTGCTGAGGAGGTGGTTTTTACCCTAGGGGAGGCTTAACCTCGACCCCGTCAGGTGTTTCAGATGCAAGTTATTTTGGGGGTTTTAAATTAATTAAAATTTTAATTAATTTTCTTTATTTAAAAAATCCCTCCCCCTTCCCTTCTCCTTTGAAACCCCTGGAGGAAATAACACACCAATGAAGACCTATCCTCCTCCATCCTCCCCTCTCCAAGGTGTTACGGGCGGCCGGTGGATCGTCGCGAAGCGACGTGCTAGGCCCCACTAGGTAGGAGTTTTTCTCTTTCATTTTTAATTTGAAACACCTCCATTTGAGCTCATTTTGCATCGTCTAAATTCTATTTAATCTTTGAAAAAACCCCATGGTTGCGTAGTATGAAATTTTCCTTTCCAACGCATTTTTCGGTTTTGAATTCAGAGTCCTGAGACCTCTACAATCACCCGCCGAAGATTGCAGGTTTTTGCTGGTTATCAGGCAGTTTTGGGGTGCTCCGGCAGTTCTCCCAGGCGGTGGAGGCCGGTTTGGCCGGGGGAGCGCCGCGGAGGCGCAGCGGAGGCCGGTTCGGCCGAGTGAGTGCCGCGGAGGTATGACGGTGGCTGGTTCAGCTGGGCGAGCACCGCGGAGCCGTGGCAGAGGTGCAGGCTTCAGCTGAAGCAGGCGGAGTAGGGGTGACCTGGGGCGGCGCTCGCTTTGCATCGTGCTGCGGAGGAGGCTCGGCCGGGCACATATGACCGATGGGAGGTCACCGGAGGTGACCTGTGTGGAGACCCAGACCCGCAGTCAGCGGGGCTCGCTTGACCTGGAAAAGGGTGCGGTGACCCCTGTGTAGGGGGAGAAGACGAACAAAAGAAAGAAAAACAGAGGGAAAAAAATAAAGGGTGGCGATAGGGATATAAAACAAAAAAAACATAATAATAAATAATAATAATATAAAATTCTATTATTATTATTTGTTGTTAAATATTGTTTTTGGTTGTAACTCCACCATGCGATATCTAATTGAAGCGCTACCAGTGGCGACGTGATCTTGTTTTTGAGATGGTCCTTTTGAGTCCAATATTGGATAATTAATTCGGAGTTGAGGTGTGGCCCGCACGGGCCGCTGTTCGAGCTGTGTGCAATGTTTTATAACATTTTCATCGAATGTCTATTTGGGGTGATTGAGTAGTTTTTTTAGAGTGTTTTTTCTAGGGCATTGCAATAGTGCAATCTACCCGCTTTAATTCTGCATGGTGGTGTGGGCCCCACGAGGGTCGTTTTGGGCGTTGACGGTGAATTTCTATCTCCTTCACCGGGTATCCATTTCGGACAAGTGATTAGTCAATCTTGTATACTTTTTTTGAGAGATCACAATCGTGCAATCCGTTGGTTGTGTTTGGGGACCAGGATGCGGGTCCCACGAAGCACCGCTTGTGTGCGATGCGTCGGAATGCATCTTTTTCTCTAGATATCAATTCCGCTCAAGTGATCAGTCCTTTTAACGTGTTTTCCTAAGGGGATCACAATGGTGCGACATACCCGACTGATTTCGAGGTCGAGGCTCGGGACCACGGGACATCGTTTGGGTGTAAAGCGGTGTTGACGGATTTTCCGTTGGATATCCATTGGAGGTGAGTAAGTAGTTGATCTCTCATGTTTTTTCCACGAGGATTACAACGGTGTAATCTTTTCAGGCATGCGGAGCCTCTTATGCGATCTTATTAAATGTAGAAGCAGGTAAGGCTCTCCGGTGGGGGTTCATCCTACTGTGTTTGTAGTGGACCCTTGGCATGTGATTGCGTGCACTCCTGTGTGAGTGATGTAAAAGCTTGAAGAGATGTGGTTGGCTATGCCTCAGCCATTGAGATGGAAGGTTGGAGTTGATACGTTACGCCTTCACGTTAACGTTGGGTGTCGTGTGCACGATAGCCTTTGGGCTGGAACGTGGTATACTCTGGGAGTATACGGGAACGCTGTGAGGCACATGTGGTTTTTTGTACCTAAGGATGTTTGTGCGCTCAGTTGGAGTTGAATTGGGGCCACATATCATGTGGGCCCCATGTGTGTGTCTTGTTCTGCTTTACATAATTTTGACCTCTCTCGATGTAGTGGGTTACTCCAGTTCTCCTTTGTTGACCAGCAGGGTTGAGTTTTCCCCTGGTCCTCTTCTCAATGGTTTTGATCAGCAGGGTTGAGTGTTTTCCCCCTGGTTCTATTCTCGATGGTTTTGGCCGGCAGAGATGGTTTGGTTCCTCTATTTCTTCAGCTGTAACAGGTTTCAGTACCATGCCCCTTTCATCGGACTGCGGCACCGTTTGTGACTACGTGTGCTTGTATAGCGTGCGTGTTTCACCACTTTTTTGGGATGAGTTGTCTTAGTCTACTTTGATAGTGACTCAGTGGATTGGAGTGTGATCACCCTAAGGGGCCTGGGGAGTTTCTCTTGTAACTCTGTGTTCTCTGGTAGAGTTCTTGTGGATTTGGTGTGACCAACACATTATGCGGGCACCGATCGTCTACCCAGGAGGTTGTATCCAGTAGGGCTGAGGTTGTTACCAGTAGGGCTGAGGTTGTTTTGAGTAGGGCTCACCAGTAGTACTATCCAGCAGGGATGACCAATGGGTTACCATCCAATAGGGATGGGCAGTACAGCGGTGTCCATCGAGAAGTACCATCCAGCAAGGATGGCCAGAGTAGTTCCGTGTTTACCTCCAGTGGGGCTGGGCAGTGGTCCCCGATGCCGGGCTTACCTCTAGCTGGGCTGGCCAGTGGTCACCGATGCCCATCTTACCTCCAGATGGGCTGGGCAGTGGTCCCCGATGCCGGGCTTAACTCCAGCTAGGCTGGGCAGTGGTCCCTGATGCTGGATTACCTCCAGCTCGGTTGGGCAGTGGTCTTGTCACTGACTTTAGCTGGGTCGCCCTCTAGTGGATTACCCTGTTACGGGGCTAGGCAGTGTGGCCCCTGTCAAATCTTGCCGGGTCTCCCTGTAGTGGGAACTCATCGACTTCCAGGGACCCTCCAGTGGGGATGGGTAGGGGGTCGCCTATTGTCTTTGAGGAGACCTCTCGACTATGGCTAGTGACATGGTGTGGTTTGGCGTCCCCCTAGAACTCTCAAGTATGAGGGGTGATTTCCCCACTGAGACGCATCCTTGCGACGCGACCCAAAATCATGTAGGTGAGTCAGTTCCACCCAAAGTGGATAGTATCAAGGTATGGTGATTTGAGCCCTTGACTTGAAGTTCAGGATAGACGTGCGGGATGCTGGGCATCGATGGTGTTTACTTCTGGGACTGTCAGTGACTCACTTTCTCGGGCTGAGCTACGGGATGGAGATTCCCTTACAATCTTATTCAGGCTTCTTTTTTGAGAATATGGTTATGTATATACCTTGTTCTAGTACCCACTCCTTGGTTTTTAGCTACTCTCCTTCCAGGAGAGGCAAAGACATGCGGGGTATGCCACATGCTTTCCGTGTCTAGATTCTCGTGGTTGGACGAGTCTACTCTCCTGCTATAGGTAGTGAAGACTCGATGATAATTTCATCTTCTCACCATTTCCATCTCCTTGTGTCTGGACGAGTCTACCTACTTTCTCATGTTGGGTTAAGTTTCACTCTCTACTGTACTCTTTACTTCACTTTCGGTTGTACTCCTTACTTTCCTTTGTTCGATCTAGTGCCCACCCTTCGGTACCTCCTTTGTTTCTCCCTCGAGCCTTTGGGGTATCCTACTGAGTATATTTATACTCACCCCTGCTTGGGATTTTCCCGCACTTGGTGTTCCCTTGAAGATGACAGACAGGTTGGTCATGATGACAGTGGTGCTTAGGAGTTCGGGAGCTTAGACCGTGGGCGGTGTTCATAGTCGGGTTCCAGGTGGGGGAGCCTTCCAGCTATTTTTCTTTTATTTACCTATTGCCGGGTTGTGGCACCTTTTCTGGTTGGGTGCTTGTTTGTCCCTTTTCTTTTTCAGTTTACCTTCAGCACTAGCTTTGTACTGTTTAGAGGTCTATAAACATTGTGGTTTATTTGTAGAAGTTTTCCTTTACTTTACTTGTCTTTTCTCTTTTACTTTTCACTTTTGCATTGAGTGTGTTGTTTGTGTGTGTGTGTACAGGTACTTAGGAAAAGGACTCCCTGAGTTATTGTGCCTTTGGCGCTGGTCGCCAGCCCCTGGCCTATGGAGGCGGGCTTGGGGAAGTTGAGGTTCGAGCCTGGTTGGGGTCAGGTCGTGACATTCAATTTTATATTACAACTCTTGTCCCCTAATTTGTAAAAAACATTGATATCGTGGTAATTCTCAAAACGGTTAACAGGGTGTTAAAAAAATAGAAAGGTGTAAAAACTAACATAAATATGTCAAAATATTATTTTTTGAGATTATTTTTACACATTCACATATTATATTCTACTTATATCAATTTTGATATATTTTTCCTTCAGAATCAATTTATATTAATTTAATCCTTTAGGTAATTCTAAGAGTGCCTCACCCCTCACTTATAACAGGACACCCCTTATCTCTTTTCATTACACCTTCATAAGAAAACTATCTTGAAAAAACCCTTATAAATACTATAATAATCTTTTAAAAACACTAATTACTGGTTCGGTTCTTCTAAAAACATCATTCCAAGGGTCCATAAGAAGTCACCTAAAGGAATCCAATCAAAGTAGAGGAAATCATATTTACCGAACCTTCCAATATTATTTTTTCTTATAGTTCCTATAAAATATTTTTTAACCATCCTAAAATATTAAATATGGAATCATAAATATACTTAGATGTTACTATTTTTATGATACAACCATTTTACACCTCTTTTTTATCCTATCAAATGTGCAAACGTCACTCGTACGTACGCCCGACCTATCATCTCCACATAGAGATGTAATTTATTTTTCAACACTATATTAATCAGATGGTTATAAAGTTGGAAATATTGAGTATATATTATATTTGTGACATAATTACGGTTTTATAAATATAATACACTTTACCTTTACTTCCATTGGGAAATGATGAAGTCACTCATGCATACGTGTGGACTACCACCTCCACAAAGCAACGTTATTAATGTTCATTTTATCTCTATATAAATGGTAATAAGTATATATTAAATTAATATATATGACATATATGATATTATAATTGTTATAGTAAGGTTAATTTTTATTTTGGTTTATTTTTTCTATCTATCAAAAATTAAGAACAACATTCTTGCATATATATAGCATACTATCTCCATGAATGTTGTAATTCATTTTTTTATCTCAATATTTCATAAATAATTATAAATATGTATATAATGAATATATATATTATAATTGTATAACGATTATAATTCTAGATTTTATGAAACCATAATCAAAAGAAAATTACCATAACTACTAAAAATATTCTATGAATAAGGAAACATTTAACACCCATAAATGATGAATTTGAAGGAATTATTAATAAATGGGTGATGAAATAATATAAGTGGATCATATAAGATGTTATATATATATATGGTTTGTGTATAAATTAATAAAAAAATTATGACTATTATATATTTGGATAAATCATGTTCAAAAAAGTGGAAGCGCGAGGTAAGAGATTTCTTAATTCAGTTTCCATTCATTAGGTTATAATTCTACTTCATTGACTATGTTATGTCATGGTTACGTGTAAAATGAAATATAATTTTATTATGATATATTTTAATTATTTTGGATTACATTTTTCAACCATAATCACTTCATTGATTAAATTTATCTTAAATGATATGATATTTGTAATGGATTTTGCCTCTATTTCTTCTCAATTTAGTCAAATTTATAATAATGTACCAATTTACTTTTATGTGATATATATAGTAAAAATTTTATGTATTCAACATGAATATATATTTATTCATGGTGATTAATGTTTCAAGTAAATTTACACTTTAAATGGGTCACAATTTAAATGTTATTAAAGAGGTAATAATTTACTTTAAAGAATAATTTTTGGGATTTCTCTTATTTTCATTGAAAGAATATAATAATAAATACCTTATAAAAACAACTTATTTTGTTAAAATCATGATATTAAATAAGTTTCCATGTTTTATTCCAACTTTTCCTCTTTTTTACCAATTAATTAATAAAATAAATGTTTAAAATAAAATCTAATATTATTTCTCTTTTGATTGGTTATATTTCTTTTCCATGTCTATATTTTTCAAAATAAAAATACGAAAGTCCTTTTTATTGACTATAATGATTTATTGAGGTCATTTTATGTTATCTATGAATTCTAAAAATGTTAAAAATGAATATCTATAATCATTTACAAAATTGAAATTTTAGATTTATTTAAAATAATTCAAATTGAATGTTTCTTTTTAATTTATACAATGTTAACAAGATTTACCACAACCACACCAATTTTATGATATTCATCCTATTCTATTAGTTTTCAATTTTTCAAAAAATAAAATAAAATAATGAAAATTTATTATAAATGTTTCACATTCATTTTATTTTATCCTTCAATAGAATTGATTTCACTACAAAATCCAAATTTCTGATGAATTAATGCTTATCAACCATATTTTTTAATTGTGTTTTCATTGAATCTTTATAGATATATTCTCCTTATTTTAATAACTTTTCATCATTAATATAGATAATATTTTAATCATGGATATGATTATTTCTTAAACCATATACCATTTATACAAATGATGTTGTGATACTTCATTGACTGGATAAATACTGCGATTTAATATTCAATACCCAATATCGATATTTATTTAAGAGGCATGATATTAATTAATTAAATTAATCATTGAATATATGTGTAATTCATTGTACAAGGCATGTTATGGGAGAGGAATGTTGCAACCCATTGACGCATTGATATGTCTCATAACTATTTTTTTATTCGTCTAAGGCCTAACCCGTTTATTTAATATGTCATCAAATGAGGATTTTATGGTATGATTAAGATCTCAGGCATTATGAATTCCATCATTATGAAATTAATTATTTATTTCTATGTCAATATTTTCATAGTTTTGACATCTATCATTTAGTTTCAAGATTATGTGATTATTTATATAACATTATATAAATATCATTTATTCCTTCAATTTTATTCTTAGAGTTCAAGTTATTGATTAAATGGTATGTGTTTTCAAATGTTTACCATTACATATTTATCATAGATTATTTTCTCATGATATCTTATGGTGTACATAACCCTCTGAATAATTTGAGCTCACCACTTATTTTTTTCCTTTTCCCAACACGCTTAGAAGTGTACTATGACTGTTATTAAATAATATTATAGGGAGAATAATGATGTAATCAAAGAAAATAATAGTTTTATTTTATATTCTAAATTTTAATTTGTTATCTAGGATTTTATCTATTTTTTGAAGAATACTAAACTATTTGGACCTCTGGGATGTGGTCTCTTGTATCTAGTGCCGATGTAATATAATATAAATTTGCCTCGGGATATTAGAGTTGGGTTGTTACATCACCTTATTTATTTTATAAAATATTTATATGGTTCCTAAAATTCCTCTTGTATCAAAAAATGATTCCTTTATAAAAACATAATCTAAATAGATAATCAATACACTATGACAAGATATTTCTTCAAATTAAATACCTTATCATTTTACTCACTAAATCATTATGTACCAAAATATTAATGTACATGTTATTCTTAATATATGTTTCATTAGAAAAAAATCTAAAACACCCAAAATATTTTTATACTCACCATTTGTTAATACACTAGGGTATTATCCTTATCACCATGATATGCTGAGGTAAAACTCAAACAATATCACAATAAATAAATATATTTCTTTCATTAAACATATTAGGGTTTCATTATATTCCAAATATCGTCATTATCACTTCATTCTATAAAGATTGATAGAAAACACTATTCTCTTCTTCAAACACTCTTTTATAATTATAATATCTCCAAGAACAACATTTATGGTTCTAATACAATAACTTCATCCCATGGGTAGTTTATACCATTATTTCTCTATTTTATGAATGTTAGACACGTTCTTACAAGTTTTATGTTAAAATACATGATAATTATTTCATGGAATCCCCTTAACTCCTAAATATTTTTATGATGATGAATTATGAGTAATACCTTAGTTTTATCTTGGATAAATTCAAAATCATAACACTGAAACATAAATTGAAGGAATTTTTAGGAATTTAATCTAAACTCAAACTCTAGTGGCTTTAACTTTATGTTATGTAAAAAAATTAGAGATCATTATTTTACATTAACAATTTTTTATATAAATTAGTATAATTTGATAACAAAATCACATATTTTTAATTTCATTATTCTTATAATGAGTTGTTTGATGATTTTATTCATTTTACTTATATCGGTGGAACCATATTTTTAAATCCAATGGGATTCTCTTTGTAGTAGTACACTCTTTGGGGTTCCCAAAAAGAGTTATATTATTCGTCATTGGGATATATTTGAATTTAATTATATCCAAAATTTCATCCCATGAATGATTAATCTTGAATAAAAATTGTTTTATTAATTCAAAGATATAAATACCCCATCCACAGTATCCTAGAGTTAGTGGTTACTTTTTTACATTGGAACTATGTATAAGAGATCATTTCCCAATGGACTGAATAGTTTAGTTGCATTGTAAATCTTTGTACAAACATAAGTATTGCATTACAACTTTAAATGAAATACAATATAGTAACCCTATTTGAAACACCCATATTCTTATAGATTATCCCTACATGTAAATCATAACATAAATCACGGAATCATGGAAAAAATAAAACATAACAAATGGGTTATCTCATATGATCAATTAGGGTAAGAGTATAATAGAATCTATCATTAATATACATAAAAAGGCATAGATAAAAAAATAAAAACACATTACATTAAAATATAATCTTGAGCACCATTATGTAGGAATAAAAGGTGATCAAATAATGTCCCATAAATAATCACACAAGAATGAAACATATCCATAGATATTATAATAGTAGAATAATCACATGAATTATCAATAACTAATATAATAATTAGGAAGTTCATAATGTTGGACATCATAAACATACCTCGTAGGTTTCGACAGAGACCCCAAACATAATCGGGTAAGACATCAGCCAATACCCAAAGTAGTTTGTCTCATGATAACTACTGATGCATCGAGGGGCTATAGTGGGCCCTGATCCACACTTACTATATCTAATTCATTCCTCATAAGAAATGGATGAATCATAATCAATATATACAGTCATATTGAAACTAGCATATTAAATAACATTCCCCAAAAAATAAGCATAATCATGAACCATCCTATATAATATGATGAATGGTATCAAAAAATCACATCAAAAGTTAAAATAATAATAAAAAATTAAATAAAATATGTTATATAGTATCATAAGAGATCAATCTTAGTTGAGTATAGTATCCTAAAATTGGTGTTAAAATAGATGAATATTCTCTAATAAAATCATTGCGAAATTCTTGATAGAAATTCCCCTTTAATTTGAAATAATAAATTTCAAGAGTTCTAAAATTGTAAAAAAAATATTTTCTTGGAAAATAACCATGTAACCATTTAAATTATTCCATACTACCCTAATGCATCATCAATTTGGGAAAATCTGCTCATAACATATAGGTGAAAAACATTCCTTTTAATATTTGAAAAATAAATATTTAGAAGAGTTGTTTAAAATAATGCATGAGCATTAACAAAAATAATATATTCTATGTATCAGATATAAAGCCACATAAAAGATTTCAAAATAAAAAATAATTTAACCAATAAAAATTCAGATATAATCCTAGTATGACATAACCATTGAAGTAGAAGTTAAACCCAAAGAATGGAAATTGGCTTAAGAATTCCCTTACCAATTTGTAATTAGTCGAATCATATGCCCCATAAAATTATTGATAATTAAATGAGGCATTTAATTAAAATAATATAAAGATATTAATGATAAGATACATCAAAATTCATGATGTACACCACACACAAAAAATAAGGGTTGAATAAGGAATATATCTCATAGAATTCAAAGTGAGACAAGAAACCCTTACCTTATGTTTGGAAGCATTCTAAACATGAAATAAATATCCTGGATAATAAAATTAGATTCATTTATTAATTAATTGATAACATATTCAACATAATATTGATTTATTATAATTTAATTAAGTCCATTTATGGCTATTTAGATGAGTTTTAATGTTTCATTTCATTGTTCCAGGAGCGTTCATTTCATGGTTTTAAGTCCAGTTCCCTTGACTATTAATATGGGAGTACCTTTAAAATGGGAATAACTTATTCATAAGTGAAATTATTTAGTATTAATGAAATTAAATAATTTTAAATGGTATGATAAATCATTTTTTTATATGGTATGAGGATGATTCATTATATAAAATATTTATGAAAATGGATTAATTTATTTTTGTAGTTTTTATTACCATCATGAACTTGTGTCATTTTATTTGAAATTATGTTTATATATTGGTCACATAACTTTATATAACGTGAAAATTTTATGTTAAAATATTATTTAACCATAATAATGGACTTATGACCATACTTGAAGGTGGCAATAGAAAATGAAAAATTATTGTCCACAATGGTGGTGAATTGACACATCACAGATAACGTTTTTGTTATTAAAATAAATGAGAGGAGAATAAAATTTTTGATGGATAAAAAATTAGAACAAAACAATTCATGTATATATATATGATACTATAATTACCATTCCACTTTGGATATAGAATTTTAGGAGAGGATAAGAAAATAAAATAAAATAAATGAGAAATAAGGAGTATTTTACCATTGGAATATCGTCTCCTTGGGAATCTCCATAAGACGCTTGGATTTTTTGTTTTGTTAAGTACATAAGGGGTTAGACATGGATAATATTCTTAAGAATGAAATGGGTTAGAATTTAAAAAATAATAAATTCTTATAAGGTGTTAGGAGAATGGGTTGTGAGATGTGGTTTTTATAGGGGAGGGGGTTTTGATTATTTTATTCATTTATTTACTATTTTGGATCAAGATAATAAATAGTTTTTCTTCTTGTGACCAAGTAATGTAAATATTTTAGGTGATTTATAAGTAATGGGTGAATATATTATCAATGACTAAAATTTCATGTATTTGACTTACAATGTTAAATCTAATAAATTATGGTATTTCACTACTCGTAAAAAATTCAACCATTTTGGAAAAATCCCAAAAATTGACTCTATCCATTTTTCAACAAGGAAAGTTCAAAAATATACTCCATTATATAAATTTTTTTTTCTAATTATGTGATATTTAATTTTTAAATAAAATAATCATTTATTTGAAAATTACTGATCTTAAAATTATAACCGATTTTATGACACATTGAAAAATTAATTATGGTCTCAAAAAGTTATCTTATAATTATAATGAAAAAAATATTAATTTATGAATATATTTTTTAAAAATAAATTTTCTATTAAATAATTATATTAATTATAAACTCGTAAATAAATATTTACATTTCACAAAAAATACTAACACTTAATTTATCATTTAAAAAACATTAATTCACTTGTTCTATTATATAAATGCATCATATTTTCATTTATGAGAGTTTTATATATTATTTATACTCTTATGAGTGAGTTTATTATTCTAATGTTAATATTATTATTTCTAATGATTGCATTACTACTCCAGCCTTTAGGTTAATATATAATAGTATATAACATTTTGTTTAAGATCGATGTTGTGTGAAATAGAATATATCAAATATATTAAATTTTATTTAAGAAGATACAAACCATAAAATATTGGGGTCTCGTATTCATATCTTCTTTGAAGTTTTTCTTCCTTGATAAAATCATGAGTATTACCTTCTAAATAGATGAGGGTGGTTCTTCTTCAGAGCATCGTCACATTCCCACATTACTTCTTCTATTTTATGGTTTCTGCAAATAACATTTACCAATCAAGTTGTATGATTTTTAAATACATGATCTCTAGTGTCAAGAATCCTAATAGGGTTTTCACAATTGGAGAAATTTGGTTCCATTTAAATTTCTTTATAGGTTTTTACCTATGTTGGTTATGGAATGTACTTACTCAAAAAATAAGATATGTAGAACACATCGCGTACTTTAGAAATGATAGGTGGAATCTCTCAAAAAAATAAGACACAACTCTAATTATTTATAGAATTTCAAAAGGCCCAATATACCTTGGGGTCAATTTCTCATTCATATCGATCCTTATGGAACCATTACATAGAGAAACTTTCAAAAAGACATGATCTCCCACTTAAAACTCCAAATCATTTCTACTTTCATCTACATAAATCATTGGCCTACTTTCACCTTCTTTAATATGAGACTGGATAGTCTTTACCTTTATCATTATCATTTTAATAATTTATAGAACTATGAGTTTCCTCTCCCTAACATCGTACCAACAAGTTAGAGTATGACATCTCTTTCTATATAATGCTACATATGAATCAATTGTGTATACTATAATGGAAACTATTATTGTAGTAATATTCATCTAAAGGTAACTAATGATCTCAAAAATCTATAAATTCATGTGAGAATGATCTCAACTTTTATTATATTGTTTGAATTGTCCTTTTATACTATTCATTGGTTTGATGGTGGTTAGAAGAACTCAAATGAAGCTCAATATCCAAAGCCTTATGAAGAATGTTCTATACTTTTTATGTAAAATGGGGATCTTGATTACACAAAATAGATATATCTACACCATGAAGTATTATAAATTCATTAATATTGAGTCATACAATGGGATCAAGTTGAAAATCCTCCCTTATAGTGTGGAAATATGAAGATTTGGTATCTCAATCCACTATTACACAAACTAGATCATTCATTCTTGGAGTATATGATAATATAGTGAAAAAAATCATAGCAATACCTTCCCATTTCAATACAGGAATATATATAGGATGAATGGCTCCTAAAGGGTGTTTTCTTTCATTATTTTCCTTTTCAAAAACTAAACATCTTTACCCATAGTCATTAATTTAATACTTCATATTATCCCACAAAAACGTTCCTTTAAATCACTATATATCTTAGTTCTAGAAGTGTGCATAGATAAATTTAAGCTAAGAGAATCGTCCAATAATTCCATATTTACCTTGGGTATAGGGGGTATAAAAATAATCTTCCCAAATTTAAAAACACTATATTCATAAACATATTCTACCAATTTTCTATCTATCATAGCTTTAATTTTATTTTGAAAATTCTCATCTTCAAACTAAGAACTTTTTATCTTATCAAATAGAGATGGTTGGGAAAAATTTTGGAAAAGTAGTGATGTTTTACCTTTTTTGATAATTGTCATATCCATATTTACAAGATCCATGTACACCGGATCCCGATCAATCCTCATTTTGTTCAGAACACCATTGTCATTTATGATTAATGAATCTTCTACCTTATTTTCCATCCATGGGTGTTAGTTTATTGAAAAATAATAATCCTTTCATATCTTGAGACACTACCTTTACCTCATGTGGATTTATTTCTGTGAGAATATATATTTCAAACTCTTGTAATTTTTATATTTCTCACATCATTAATCATATGGATACTGACTCCATATCTTTAGAGAAAATATTATAGATTCTAACTCAAGATCTTGAGTTGGATAGTTCTATTCATGAGTTTTTAACTACCTTGAATCATAGGAAATAACACTATCATTCTTCATAAGGATACAACCAAGTTCTTTCTTCAATACCTAACTATAAATAACAAATCCACCTTCTCCTGATGGATGTCAAGATTCGAGAATTCTATAATTTTCCATTTAATTATTGAAAGTATTCATCATATTACTTTTTCCAAATAAACGTAACCCCATTATGAGTAATCTTGGTTAATGGGTTACCAAATCATGAAAAATTATTAATGAAACACTTACAGTAACCTGAAAAATCAATGAAACTACGAACCTCAATTGTGTACGTTGTTGTATCAATTTTTATACTTAATTTTTACTCACAATATCAACTGATATTTTATTCTTAGATACAATATATCCCTGAAAACAAACTTTTTTAAACCATAACTTACTGACTGAAACTTATTTTTTTATTAAGATAAACACTTTTGTGGGAAAAGTGAGAAACCGAAAGTTTCAGCATACAACAAAAAAACACCCAAGCATAAAACCAGAAACAGTCCCGACCAAGCAAAGATAACACTGCCAACCCCAATGCAGGACCACTCAGTGATCCCATGCAATCATGGTCCCTCCCGAAGGCAAAGCCCTCCCTCAAATTCAACTATGTTCCAAATGGCATGAAAAGTGGAAAGAGGTGTGATCCAGCCGATCAGAACCAATCTGGCCCTCAGACTTTTCCACAGACATCAATGAAGATTGCAGAATCTTTGACAAACAATTTGATTCTGCCTGAGCCCATATCCCTAAAAATATTCCACAATAAGAAGGATACCTGATAGTGTGGTTCCTCACTTAACAGATCTTCAAGTGCAGAAGTCATCTTGTTCCATACCTGGATATACTCCTCTAGTTTGATCACCCCCTTGTTGAAGCCGCCAACTAGAATCATATCTTGTTTGTCAACCAATTTATATTGCTCCTCATTGAGATTCATGTCAAGGGTTCGACCCATAATCCGGGCTGCATCCTCCTCTGAAGCATTGAGAAATAGAACATGATCTTTCACCTCCTCGACCGAGGAAAATATCATGTCCAAGGATGGGTCAGACTTACTAGTTGAAATTAACTGACATACAACCCCACTGTCCGGCTCCACAGCCCCTGCCCTTTTATCTAACCGAGTCCTCATAGGAGGTGGTAGGGGGGAGTAGTCCTTCTTACCCCTCATCCTCCTGTCACTCCTATTTCTCTTCAGACCTTGTTCTCCTCCAGAGTAGTATTTACTGACCCCTAAGGGTTCTTCATGGGGCTCCTCTTGGTAATATACTACAACAAGACTAGAAAATATATTGTTCAGAGTGACCAGAGTTCGAGTTGGAGAAACTGTTCCCCCTGCCTGAAAGCCCATGCCCGATCCCCCTACTTCCCCAACACTATTTAGGAAAGTAATTTCCAAGACCTCCTCCTGCATAACACCAGATTCGTCCTCCCCTATCCCCTCCTGAGAAGCATGTTCTGCACTGCCAGCATTAAACAGACCTTCATCCAACTGCTTGTCCCCCACACCAGCCCCCATGGAGCAGCTGGCCACCCATCCTTCTTCGTTATCCACACTCTTCAACAAATTGATTTCCAGGTTTTGAACTGGGCTCACCGACTCGCCAGGGTTTTGCGGTGTTTCGATACCCCTGCCCATAAACTGGAAAGCAGTATCAAGGATAAACACCTTGGAGTGTATTGTTTCCCTCCTGAACATATCAAAAATATCCGAAGGAAAAGCTGCAACATCCTCAGATAAAGGTTCCTTCTCTTTGGCCTTATCCAATCCTACCTCTTCCTGAGACACCCCCGGCCCCATTGAGACATTAACCTCACTTGACATAGAAGGGTCCAAATTAGCATGAGGCTGGCCTGCAAGTGTGGCATGTGCACTACCCTGTCCAGCATTAGTGGTGATCACACCACCCCTCACAGGTACAACAATGGAAACATTTGTGGTCACAGAGGGTCGACCACTGCCAGATCTTCTTCTACAACCATGCTCAACATGGCCCTGTCTGCAGCAATAGGAACAAAAATCAGTCCAGGATTCATAAACAATCGGCTATGCATACCTGTACTCCTCCTCAACCACAATCCATACTATCTCTGGTGGGATTCTAGAGAGATCCATTTCAACACAAATTCTTTCCGACATGGGATGCGACAAGGATGTTGTTCTTCGATCACTGCACACAAATCAACCTATAGAATTGCCAATTGATCTCAACAACCCAAGGTTTTGGAACGGGAGAGGAAGGCCAGGAAACTGGATCCTAATCGCCGTAAAGGGGGAATCGCAGTTCATGTGGACATCAAACGACTAGCGGAGCAAATGGAAAGGGAGGCCGGAATAATCCATAAGTGTTTTTCATGGTCCTTGTATATTGTAGAGTATCCAAGATAAAATCAATAAATACCACAATAAAATTATCAATATATTAATTTAATACTCTATTTGTTACATCAGTAAAAACATATGGGGAATTAGTTAGTCAAAATCGCATTACTATAAACTCATAATGTCCATACCTTGTTTGAAATGCAGCCTTCAGAACATCTCTCTTCTTTATAGGTAATTATTGATATCCAGAACTAAGATCATCCTTTGAGAAATATTGAGATCTATGAAGTTGTTCTGAAAATTCATCAATTTGAGGACAATGATAGTTGTTCTTTATCATAATACCATTGACCGCCCTATAATCAATAAATAGACTCATAGATCCAAATTTATTTTTAATGAAAAAAACCTGATCTCTCAAAGTTGAAACACTAGGGAATATAAATATCTTACCACTCAATTCCTCTTGTTTTTTTATTTAACTTTCTTATCTACATCGTGGACATTATATATGCAGTATTTTATATAGGTCTTGAATCAGAGATTAAATCAAAACAGAAACTCAACTTCTCACTATAGAGGATGTCTAGGTGATTCCTCTATAAATACATCAATGTATTCATGTAAAATAGGTAGATACTAAATTTTAGGATCAAATTGTTTATCTAAACTTATTCTCCAACAATCTAATTTAGAAGATATATTAGAGATGGATCTAGATATTAATCAAATGATGAAGTCTCCTATCAAAATATTAGATGCTGCATATCTTCATCAGGGATCATAATTTAATTCATCTTGAAATAAATTTGGGAGTTAAATTTTGGAATCCAATCCATTCAAAGTATTCTATTAAAATCAATAATAGTTATGATAATAAAATCATAAATTATAGCATGTTTATGTTTCATAATACGAACATCTTGACACATCTCGGTTGAAATAAGGTTTTCACTATAAGTTTTGATTGAAAACTCAATTGTTAAGGTGAATTTGAAATATCTAATTTTTATTGAAACTGGGAAGATAAAAAAATGTGATGATCCAAATCAAATAGTGATTTTGATAAATTTTAGTATATGAATAAATTATCATCCACCACATCATTATAAACTTCAACATCAGTTTTTGGGGTTGTATAAGCATTCCCTTGTTCCATTGTTCATTTCTAGGGAAAGTCCCATTGATGTATATGACAGTCATGTGCATTTTTTTGTAATAGTGGGTTCATTAAAGCAACTTTAAACATACTTTTGGTTACCATATCTTTTATATAGTTAGATAAACATGATGTATTCTTACCATTATAGTTTAGATATTTATACATTCACTATTATAATAGAAATGTCCATAGATTGATTGTCATATCAAAAAGACATACCAGTTCCTGGGCTACAACGAGAACCTATAGATAATATGACATTAATCTTAAGTGGTATTATGTTATAGATACATTTTATAGAATTGACACAGTAGATGTTTGACTATAAGGTGTTGGGAGATTATAAGCATTGAAACATATTCTCATGAATTTCATACTTGGTGTTATCTGGTAGTGAGATCATGAGGGCTGACCTACTAATAAGAACATCACATGGTTTGGGTTTCATTGGTTATTCCTATATATGTTCAATTGTAATAGTCAAATAACATGATAACATTACCTATGTTTTTTATTTGATCATGTACTATGATTCAAGTAAAAAATCATGATATTTAAATCATAGGAAGGTATATATTTTTCTGTGTTTCATCAGTGTTATGACATTATTTTAATGGTGAAGAATGTGTTTATCCCTTCTAATATAAGTAGTGTAATACCATGAGATCTTGTGAAATATTTTTTCAAATTAATTTAATCTTTTGATATATCTCATTTCACGTAACTCAAAAAATATATTTTTATTTATTTTTTAAATAACTAAGTCAAACATTCCTTTTACATGTCAAATACATGGAGTACGTTACATGATACCAACTCGACGTATGATACATGGAACCTCGTATCAGCATATGTGACACACATCCATGGCTTGGTGTATGTTACTCACATCATTCTTGTTTCTACGAAGCATTATTTTACTGTAATAATTATTTAAATAAGATAATTATCACCTTTCCTTTAAACCTATTATTATGAACAACAATAACTATATTTAAAATTTTAATTATAAAGTATTTCTAAAAATAAAACATATTTTTAATGAAATATATATTTTTTTATAAATACATTATATGTTTAAAAATATTATTTTCTCAAATAAACTACATTTCATGCCCTTATATAAAAAATAATAATATTAATTTTAGAAACATATAAAAATTGAGTGTGATAAAATAAAATTAATTTTTGAATTTAGAATTCTAAAATTATCTTAGTTTGAATCTTTAGGATTTTTCTAAGAAACATCATTTTTTATAAATAGTGGAAAATACTTCTTTTTAGTTAAAAACTACGTTTTGTTTAAATAATTATTAATAATGAATTATATTATAAATTTATTTTAAGGTCATTTTAGAAAAATTATACATATATTAATATAATTTAGGTTATAATAATCAATATCACTTTTAAATTTCATATAAAAACTTAATAATCTTTTGAACTTTTTTCAACTTTAAAACCCCGTAATTTCATCTCGTCTGCGAGATTAGCATTAATAGTAATTTTGTATCATCTATGAATTGAATTTTGAAAAACCTAAATAAAAAATTTTACTCAGTATAATATTTATATTCTAATTATATAATAGTTTATTTTTTTCCAAAATTATTAGTAAAAGTGATTGAAATTAATTACAGTGATTAAGGTAAAATTATACTTAATTAGGGAATAAACCTTAATGTTAGGGAACCGAATGACCTGGAAACTTGTCCAAAACCCATTTTATAGAAATATTTCATAAATTAACATTATATTATTTATTTTTTATGGGGTTTTTTCCTTGTTTTAGGTAATAACATGTGTACTCCTAACTTGTTTTCAAAAATTCCAAGTGAGTATTTTTCCTTCCTAATAAAAGTCCTCCACCTCTCCCACTTCCTCAATCCTCTCAAACATCTTATGTTAAGAAAATATATAGCTAATAAACATACCATAATCCTCCATTATTCATATAAGCTTTACTTTTGGTAGAATTTATTCCATGTAAGCCTTTTGGCACAAGCCCAGAGAAGTTACCCGATTAAGAGGTAAGTCTTCTCTCAAGTCCTTGCATTTATTTTCATTCACCACCCCCTCCAATTTAATTTTACTTCCATTATTGTTTAAAAAAACCATTATCCTCAATAAAATGGCATTTTTAGGCTATTTTTTCATCCTACACTTACACACACCTCCATATAATGGATAATGACCCTTATATTAATATGTGCATCAAACTACCACCTCACTAAACGAAGATTTTTCAATTTTCTTTAACACCTCTCATAGTGAAAATTATGATGGAATGTATATTTATATATTTTAAAAATTATATTTGTTATTTATTTATTCTTATTTATTCATTTTATAACACATATCTTTTTTACTTTCCATTTGGTGTTAATAGGATAATTTTGTTTGAGGAAGTGTAGACTAACGCCCCCTAAAAGCATTATGATTCATTCATACACTACATTAATTTTATTAAGGATGGTTTTAGTGAAAATAGAATACATATATGATATAAAACATATAATATAATAATGATATATATATACATATTTATTGTACTTTATTACTTTCAACACGACAATTAACTGGAAATAACATTCATGCGTACGTACAGCCTACCATCTCCATGGACAGTGTATTCCATTTCATAATTACTTATTCCATAGATTATTATAATAAATATATAATATATTAAAAAATGATATTTATATCACAATTTAGATTTTTTAAATCATGATATAAGTATAGGGCCCATAGATATTACAAATTAAGACACATGTGAAGAATAAAGAAAAAATCACTCAAAGTGAAACCTTCACATAGGATGGTTAAAATTCAGGTAATATAAGGTCATAATTAAACAATATATGGTATTATATATAATAATATGTTTATTTAAATTATATAGAATAAATGTATATTTATTTTACAGGTTTTTTGAATAGGTACGATGAGAGTCAAGACACAAGTTAAGGGTATTTTATCACTTTTTATTTCTGTGAGATACATAGTATGTTATCCACTCATTCCTTTTGTGTGGTGTATGAACAAACAAGGATTATAATCCATGTATCTTATACATAAATTTATTTGTATTAACATATATATTTTATGATCTTTCTTTCATTGCTATAAATTTAAAAATTTACCAAATCGGGGAAATAGTTTAGTATCAATTTTCTTTCTTTGAGACTCATGAATTGTTTTGAACCTAAATTCTCATCGAGGTGTATATAAATAGATTTTAAATTTTATTTAATAAATATATATCTTTTCATGATATTATAAGATTAATTAAATTTCTTTTTCATACATGGAGAGTATGATCCCAAGTTACCAAGTTATAAGAATTTATTGAGACAATCATATTACTTTTCAAGATTGTTTATGTTTATGATTACATTGATGAAATATTTGGAAAATATCTCAAGAATATTCATGAATTTTATTATACTATGTTCATTAATGATTTGTTCATATTTTTGTACCATTTAATCCTCTCTTTCATACATAATATAGTTAAGAATGTGTTTTCATGAATTCGTGACTTTACCTTCTCTTCAGTCAAGAATTTGATTTATTTTAAAATCATGTCTTCCAAATAGGGTTTCCAAGAATATTCTAATGTTATATTATGATCATTAAAATAATTTTTTACCCTTTTTTAATTTTCCAATGTTTTCAATGGAATATTCTTATCACTTTCTTATTGAGGAATTTTACTAACCTTTTTATCAAGTAAAATGAAGGTTTTTTTAAGTCATACGACATGTGTGGATTTATCATCCATCAATACTTTAAAGATTTATCTTCATTTTTAAAGTTGAATTATTAATAATTTTCTTTAAACATACTTTCAAAGAAATTGTTTTTAAAAAAAATTCAATCTTCATTTATAATTTTTCAAATATAATCTTTTTAAAATGTTTTGAAGCTTCTTTTATCGGTTTTAAAGGGAAATGGTTTTCTGAATGATTTCAATCCTCATTTATAATTTTTCAATGTATTTTAAAAAAAAATAAAATTACTTTTAATCTTATTTCATATGTTTTCAGATAAAAATGTTTTCAAAAAAATTTTCAATATTTTTTTATAAATTTTCAATGTCTTTTTTGGAGAAATTGTTTTAAAAATGTTTTGAAGTTTATTTGTTAAGATTTAAACGAAAATGGTTTTCAAAATGTTTTCAAGTATTCTTTATAATTTTTCATGTTGTTTTGTAAAAAATAATTTTCAAATGGTTCTATCTATTAAAAATAATTTTTCTCTTTCACGGGTTATAATTTTATGAAATATATTTCTCTTTCAAAGATTATATGATTAGAAAGTCTATTTATCTTTCAATAGTTATATGTCTGTGAAATATGTTTCTCTTTCATGGGTTGTATGTTTATAAAATCCATTTCTAATTTAAATTTTGTGATTTATATTAAATGGTTACAAAACCTATATCTTTTTCCAAAGGTTATGAAATGTTTACAGATTTATGATATCCATTTCATTTCATGGGTTATGTTGTGATTGTTTATGATTTTGTTTCACATGTATTTAGGATTTCACTATGAGACTATTGTGACATATATCTCCTTCAAATTCATTGGGTAAAGATTTTTATCTCATGAGATAGACTAAGATGGTAATGGTAATGAATCTGGACTACTAATATGGCCATGGGAGTCAAACATGACTACCAAGATGGTATGTGGATTGAACGCATGCTACTAAGATGTCCATGGGAGTGAACTATGACTACCAAGATGGTATGGGGAGTGAACCCACACTACCAAGATGGGATTTATGGTGTTGACATGGATACTATGGAAATCATATTATATGATTATATGTCTACCATAATTCCATGTTTTATTCCTTTGTTATTCTTTTAGGTCTTATGTTCTTTATTTCCTTAAGAATCATTCCTTTTGAACTGCCAATATTTATTTCATGATTCATGTATATGATCTTTGATTTGTAGGGTATGATCTTCTATTTTCATTATCATGTTCTTATTCGCTTATGCTCGTGATTATGCTTACATATATCCCTTCTTTACCCATACTGATAATTTGAGATCCACCCCTTTCTTATGTTTCTTTTCCCCATATTATAAAGAAAGGATGTAGGTAGATGTAATACTGGTGGAGATCATTATGGGATATGTTTAAGATATTTTACCATGATGAAGAGTTTGATTCCATGTTTCCAAATACCCTAAACTCGTATGGTCCCTATGCATGTATTTTTCTAATATACTAAATATTCATCTAAAATGATTTAATATCCATGTATTTCAAGTATGTGTATCAATAGATTGTATCAAAGTAAAGGATTATTAAACCTTTGGAAACTATGATGATAGAAATTTAGTGATATCCATAGGTATATTTCTAATGATATGTATAGGTATGCTTATGAGGATAAGTGTAATGATGAGTCAATACATAGGAAAATGTCCTAAAATTTTGGTAAAGGATAGAGTGATTGGTTTCATAGAAATAAATAATTTTTTAGATAATAAAAGAGGATGTCTCCCTGGAATAGATGTACCTAGGGGTAACAACACTGAAAAAACGTTATGGGCTTGACTCGAGGTAATATAGAATATGTTAACGAGCCTTACTGCACACCTAGTTTGACACTCCCAGATTATATTTATTGGAAATGAACAAAATATTCATGAACCATTATGAAGTATTTAAATATTATTTGAATGTGAAAACCTTAGGATGAACCTAGGGTGTCATTTTTTAAGGAAGATTACATAATTTAGACATCCTATAAGTAATTATTTTTATGACTATGTGGTTTTCTACTATGATAATTAATCCACACACGATGCTTTTGGTTTTAGTCAATGGTGTGAACTGGAAGAAACTGGATTGAAGTTGAATGTGATGGTTGATTTGATGATGAGCTATCAAGTTATATGATCACTGTAGTGAGAGATGTTGTGATCATTCCTAATCAGTTTTCATGGAACATGATTTACAATGTGTACCTTAGCCAACTATGAGACTCACCAATGAAGAGAAAGAAGGAGTTCACTGAGAGTTCGGGTAATACAGACCATGGAGAAAATAATATTTGTTAACCTATGTGTCAAGAATGTGGAAATAATCACCTATGTGTATGTCTTAGAGGAACAAGAGGATGATTTGAAAGTGGAAATTAATGACACAAAGAAAGTGACTACAAGGGGAAAATGAAGAGTTTGATTAACAAAAAGGTTGAAAATATTAGCCTCCTTAAGGAATAATTGAAGGTTAAGTGTTTTAAGTGTGTCATAAATGTTCATTATGAAACTCAATGTCCCAAGAGGAAATCTTCTTTATAAAATCATCATGTTCGTGCGAGTAATGATTATATTTCTGATTATGAATAAACTACAAATAAAATGTGAAAGGAAAGATGTATTATGATGAGGTAGCCTTGTAAATGTATTAAGTATGAATAAATTGATTTTTTATGTATTTGGATTCAAGAAGTATGTTATATCAATGTTGAAATATAAATAGATTGTTCAATTTATATTTTTTAATATGGATTTACAATAACACATTGAATGGTTTTGATGGAAAAGAAAAGTGATATAATGGCATGGTGATGTCGACAAAAACACATTATTAAGGGATAGATAACCCTTAATATGTTCTTTATGTTATGATAATTTTTTTTGATTAATATATATGGGATATGAATAAATAAATGGGATGGTACTTATTACCTTGGAACTAATTAAGGACTTGTTTATTGGTGGTTTATTGCTATCATTGATGATGTTCACAACATTTTTTGATTTATGGAATAAATAAAATATACTTTTAATAAAGAAGAATTCATGTTTTCAATAATCATTTATGGTAATTCAGGTTATTAATATGTTTCAAGAGAATATATGATGGGGTTTTCCACATGTTTGTAATGTGACCAACAAGATCCACTTTCTAATATTCATGGGAAACAATGATAAATTTATTTTGTGACTTTATTTATAAGTTTATTGATTTTCATGTTTCTGAAGGGTTATTAGGTTAAACATCCATGATAAGTTTATTTAAATATTTGGGGAAGTATTTATGCACTATGTTTGTATTGAAAACCACTATTAATAGGTTATTCATTGATTAACCTTATTTCGAGGATGTTTATCATATTTTAAAAATTATATTAGTGTGGTTTTAGAAAAGTACAATAGGTAATTCGGGTGGAAACTAATCAAGTCCAGAAAGGCTGTGGGCCTTGAACCCATGATCGAAGGAAAATAAGGGTTTCATGACTACCACTAGCCCAAGTGATGTCATGGATAATGTATAATTATTTTTAATGAATAATTATTTATGATGAAACAATAGTGTTTCTTTTTCTGTTTAGAGATTAATTTATTATGCCTACAAGTCATTTTTTTCATTTTCCAAAGCCATTTTATGGGTTCCTGGTACCTAAAAGTTTACAACCACAAAATCAAAGCAATATAAGCACAAAAGTAGGGAGAAAAACAACAAATAATTACATATCATAATAACCATACTCCTCACCATATCCCATGCATGATTCCTCTCATCTGGTAGCCGTAGCCGATTCCCATTCTGGGGATCTCCAGTAGCTTTCACTTTGAACCCGACTCCAAAGCTAATCAAGTAGCAGTTGTTCCAGAGATGTCCTTTTGACCACACTACCCTTCTTAAAAGCCACAGTCACCTCACTATTACTCTTAGAGGAAGATCTGGTCCGCATCGGCTGTGGAAGGCATGAGTAATCTCTCCTTGGTCGTCTTCTTAGTGTAGCAGATAAAGGCCCCTCAGCTGGAGTCAAAATATACTTTCCATTTTGAACCACATCGTTGAAGGAACGACTAGAAGTGCCACTCAAATTTTCCTTCCCTCCTCCAGACTTCTCCCATCCTTTACCGGTTTAATCCCCTCGACTCAAACCAAAATTCCATGTCTTGTTTCCCCTCTATTGGTCTAGGGTTTTATTTTCCATTAAAGGTAGACATTCATCCTTAGTGGTCAGCCTCCCCACGGTTGCGGCCTGAACCTCCTTCACGCCACCACCATCTTGAATCTATTCCACCATCAAGATTGCGTTCCTAGTCACCTTGAAGCTGTCTTCCAGAGATAGAAAAACTGGAACTTTCTCCAAATCAGTAGCCTGGAGGTCCACAACCTCATCTCCACCCATAGCAGTTATGTTTTCCAATCCTTCATCTGGTTGTCTGTCAAGGACCTCCTCACCATCATCATTTCCTCCATGAGCAGCCTCCTCCAGCCCCACGGTCAACATACTATCAGATAAACCTTCAAGATTGTTACTCAGTAATAGAAATGGAGCAGCCAATGGGTCCAGGCCTCTAAAATCCTTAGCACCCACCGGGGCAACAACCTCCCTTGCATTCAAAACCCTTCCATCCCCGACCTTCCCAACACTCACACTACCCAGTGAGTCCAAAATATTCATATACCTCTTACCATATGAAGCTCCAGAATCCCTTCTGCTCTCATAGGAAGCCTTAAGAGACCCAGCAAACTTATCTTCCAAAGCTGAACTAGCCACCTCGGAACACCTCCCTCCAGCACCATTTCCTATCAACCTCTGGTCCTGATGCAACTCCAAGTCTGCTTCCAAACAAATACCATTAGCAGGAATCACAGGATTAGGTTTCTCAGCATGACTAGTCCCCCTTAGAGGTGAATGAAGTCCCCGACGACATACCTCCGCTGAATGGCCTTGCCTCCCACAAGAACCACAGAACTCGATCCAATATTCGTACACAACTTGTTGCTTGCAACGATATTCTTCTTCAATTGTTATCCAAAAAAAGTCAAAAGGTGTGAGATACGCGTCGATTTCAATACAGACCCGGGGGTTCACAGGATGACAAACCGCCTCAGTTCGGCTATCGGCACAAAGAAATATCCCTACCATGTTTCCCAGCATGAAAATAATTGAAGGATTTTGAAACAACAAAGGGAGTTTAAGGAAACTAACCCAAACCATGATGCAAGGTGAATCACAATTCATATGAAGGTCAAAAGACCAACGCAGAAGAAGAAAACGATAACCCTTGAAGTAGCGAGGAGCCTTCGACCATGCTTGGATGAGGTTTGCCTCCATCTCGAATTGAATTATAATTCTTTTATTGTCGAGTAACCAAACCACAGCGTGCTCCTGGAGATCCCAGGAACCGAAGACAAAATGATCTAAGTCGTCCACTGAAGGCTGCTTGTGCTTGAATCGAGCCACAAGGGTGAGATTCAACAAGCTAGAAGATTCTAAATACTCGGAAGAAGAGAGTTGAAGATTCAACGCTCTATTGACCAGATCTATGAACCTTACGGTTTAAAGCAGCTGTCGAGAATGGAGGGAGAAACTCCGGATTGGAGAAAGGTAGGAAGCTCGTAGCCCTCCTACGAAACGGCGAATCTCCCTCCCCCAACAAGGGGGGAGGAGCCGGTGCGGGGGCCGTCGTCGTCACCGGAGGACGAAACACCAAGATATCTCTAGGAGAGATTAATTTATTAACCATGTTTATTTTTAAGAATAGTTATAGATAAATAGTTATGATTTTAATTATTTTCTAGGACTTAAGATCTACTAAAACTATATTTTAGCACTTCAGGTATCGAAGTTAATTTCAAGATGTCTATTACCTGAAGTAATGTATAAATTACATATTGATAAAAGAACAAATAATAATGAAATTCTGTTTATAGAAATATATCATGTAGTTATATTTCTTTAAATTTTTTGTCAATAAAAGAATTATTCAATTTTAGGATAATGATCAAAGGAAAATGTGTTGTCCTAATACCTTAATTTTTTTAACTGATGGCCTTTTAAATCATCATAGATTTATGATTTTGAGGCCCTAAACTTTTTCTTTAATCATTCACTTATTTTTTATTGATGCCCTCATTAATTACCTATAAATATATCCAATTTTCCTACGTGTCCAATATTCACTCCCAACCAATGTTCTTCTATGTGGAAACCCAGTTATATGTTATGTTGGATAACCATTATGGTTAAAACTTTCCATTTTTGAGGGAATTTTTAGTATCCTTTTTTATAATGTCGGTTTCTATGAATGAAACTTTAAAGTATTAAACCATGGATAACACAGATTAATTTTGAGCGAGAAATTAATTTTAAGGGGGGTAGAATGTAAAACCCCAAGATTCTTTCAATTATTATTTTCAAATTAATTTAATATTTTCATGTTTTTCATTTCATGAAACTCTGAAAATACTTTTCTATTTATTTATTAAATCACTAAGTCAAATATTCCATCCACATGTCACCGACTTGGAGTATGTTACATGGATCCAACTCAACATACAATAATTGGAACAATGACTCAGTGTAAAAGGGACACAACCATGTCATGGCTTACATTACACACAAAATTAATGTTTGTACAAAACATCATTTAAATGTTATGATTTTCTAAATGAGGTAATTATCACCTATCCACTAAGCATAGTAATGTGAGTAGTAATTACTATATTTAAAATATTTTATATAATGGTTTTATAAAAAAAAACATATTGATAACAAAAGATATAATTTTTGTTAAAGACCTTATATGATTAAAAATATTATTTTCTCAAATAAACTACATTTCAAGTCCTTCTATAAAAAATAAAAAAATAAATATTAGACATACATATAAATTTAATATGATAAAATAAACATCACTTTTTTAATTTATAATGACAATACTATCTTAGGGTTAATTTTTTGGATATTTATGATAAACTTCATTTTTGATGAATAGTGAAAAATACAGTTTTTTAGTTACAAACTGCCTCTTTGTTTAAATAATTATTAACGTTATGTTATATTTTAAATTTTTTTAAGGTCACATTAGATAAATTATACATATATTAATATAATTTAGGTCATTAAAATAACTTTAACTTTTAAATTTAATAGAAAAACATAATAAACTTTCAAACTTTTCTCTATTGTAAAAAACTGTAATTTCGTCACATCTGCGAGATTAGAAATAATATAAATCTTTTAGCTACTATGAATTGAATTTTCAAATCCTAACATTAACAATTTTAATAAGTTTAGTATTTATATTCTAATAAGATCATATTTATATATTACCAAAATGATTAGTAAAAGTTATTGAAATTAATCATAGTGATTAAAATCTAATTAAGCTTAATTAGGGGCTAAAGTTAATCTTAGGGGCCCTAATGGCCAATCCACTAGTAAAACTCCCATTTTATAGATATATTTAGTCATTTAAAAGTATAATTATCCAATTATTTTTTCTTTTTATGACTTATTTTAGGTAAAAACTTGTGTACAACTAACTTGTTTTAAAAAATTCCAAGTAAGCCCTTTTTCTTCTTTATAAAAGACCACTACCTCTCCCACTTCCTCACACCACTAAAAACTCTTAATTTATGACATTATGTACCCAATATACTTCCTAGAAACCCTAACTTATTCATATAATCCTTCCCTTGGGCATAAGGAAAGCCAAGGAAGCCTTTTGGCAGAAATCAAAAGGAGTTATCTGATTAAGAAGTAATGTATTCTCTCAAGTCCTTTCATATATATTCTTTCTGTATACCATACACATTAATTTTTTCCATTATTGTAATAAAAAAATAGTATCCTAAATATAATGGAATTTTTTTCTAATGTTTTAACCTATACTTACACAAACCACCATCTAATGGATAACAAACATACTATTTATGTGTACGGTAAACTACCGCCTCACTAAATGATGATTGTTCAATTTTTCATACCACCTATAATGGAAGAAATTATGATGGTAAATATGTTTATGTAGGTTATATATAATATTTATTATTTATTTAATCTTATTTACTCCTTTTACAACACATATCTATTTACTTTCCATTTGGTTTGAATATGATAATTTCTTTTGAGAAAGTGTGGACTACCGCCCCCTCAAAGCGATATGATCCGTTCATACACTACATGGATTGTATTAAGGATGGTTTTAGTGGATATATAATACATATATAGTATCATAAAAATAGTTTAATAAGTATATATATATACATATATGTATTTTACATTCTTTCATTCAACATGACAATTAAATGGAAATAGAGTTCATGCGTTTATACAACCTACCGTCTCCATAAACGGTGTATTTAGTTTCATACTTATATATTATATAGATTTTTATAATAAAAATATAATTTATATATATGATATTTATATCATGTTTTAAATTCTATAAATCATTATATAAGTATAAGGACCAATGATATAACAAATTAAGACACATGTGAAGAATAAAGTGAATATTTCCCAAAGTGAAACCTTCACATATGATGGTTAGAAAGAGTGTAATATAAGGTCATAATAAAAATATCTATGGTATTATATATAATAATATGGTTCTGAAAAATATGTATAATAAATTTATATTTATTATACTAGTGTTTTGAACGAGTATGATGAGATTCAAGATAGAATGTAATGTTAATTTATCTGACTTTTTATTTCTCGGAGATACATGTTATGTTCGCCACTCTTTCCATTTTTGTGGTGTATGTACATCCCATGATTGTATTAAATTTATATTATAATTAAATTTATGGGTATTTACATATCCATTTTAGGATCTTTCTTTCATGGGGTTTATGTTTATTAAGTTACTGAATTTTTTAAATTGTTTTGTCTCGATTGGCCTTCTTTGTGACTCATGCATTGTTTTGCACCTAAATTCTATTAGAGGTGTATATACCTCCATTTTACATGTTATATAATTAATTTCCTTATTTTAATGATATTTTAATCTTCACAAAATTTCCATTTCTTTCATGGAGAGTATGATCCCAAGTTACCATGTTATAAGAGTTTATCGAGACAATCATTTCACTTTTCAAGATTATTTATATTTATGATTCCATTGATGAACTATTATGATACATATCTCAATAAAATTCATTAATTTTATTCTATTATGGTTATTAATGATTTATTCATATATTAGTAGCATCTCATCCACTCTCTGGTACATAATTTACTTAAGAAAATGTTTTTAAGAAATCCTGACTTTACATTCTCTTTGGTCGGAAATTTATGTTCTGTTAAAAACTTGTTTTCTAAAAAGGGTTTCCAAGAATTTTCTACTATTATCCTATGAACATTAAATGAAATATTAAACCCTTTTTATTTTTACAATGTTTTTAAAGGGATATTCTTTTCTCTTTTTGAATGATCCATTTTCAAACCTTTTTATCATGTAAAAGAAATGTTCTTTTTACCTTGTATTGAATATATGGATTTATCTTTTTTCAATCCTTCAAATATTTCATTTCATGTTTAAAGGTAATTTTTTAGAAACATTTTTTAAAATATCTTTTCAAAGAAATGGTTTTCAAATATTTTTCATGCATCTTTTATAAGTTTTCAAGGAAAATGGTTTCCAGAATGATTTCAAGCCTCATTTTTATGTTTTCAAAGTATTTTCAATGAAATGGTTTTCAAAACAAAATCAATATTTCCTTGTATCTTTTCAATGTGCTTTCAGAGAAAATGTTTTTTGAAATGTTTTGAATCTGATTTTATATGTTTTTAGAGAGAATGGTTTTCAGATTTATTTCAATTATTCTTTATAAGTATTCAATGTATTTTCAAGGAGAATTATTTTCAAATGGTTTTATGTATTAAAAAGACTTTTTCAAATAATAAAGGATATTTTACTCAATATATGTTTTTGATAGATATTTCAAAATAATTTCCCATTTTTGATGACATCTGTTGATGTTAGTAATTCCCTTCTAGAAAATAATCTAAGGGATTCACTGCTACAAAAACGGCCTATATCAGCACTCAAAACGGGCTTTAACAGTGCTAAAAAAGTGATGTAAAGCTCAGTGCTAATATAGGGGGTCCCTTTTATCAGCACTCCGAAAAGCGCTGATAAAGGCCCCTTTTATTAAACCTAAAAAAAGCGCTGAAAAAAGACCCCTTTATGAGCGTTTTTTCAGAACTGATAAAAGGGAACTTTATCACCTCTTTTTTAAAAGTGCTGATAATGGTCAAGAAAATTAAATAAAAAATAAAAAATTATTAAATAATGCGGGGAGAGCTTATAACAGCTCTTGACCCCCCCCCCCCCCCTTTATCAGTGCTAGGAGGTCTCCCACGTGCTGACCTTCCCACGCACCCTCACACGTGTTCGCCCCTTTGCTTCCACCCAAACTCGAACCCGCAACCTCCCCCTTTAGCGGCTGCACCTTTACCACTAAGATATTTCGTTTTTTTCTCTATTTAATGATATATCTATATATATATATATATAGTTATATTTATTCGTATATTTATATAGATTCATATTAATATAAATATATTTATTCATATATTAGTATATATATTCATTCTTATATTAATATATATTTATATTTATTTATTTATATATATATATATTTAGTTATAATTTTTTATCTTATTTGTATATTAATATATACTCATAAGATTAGTTTTAAATACATTTATGAAATATGCATTTTATGTGTGTTTATAATTAAATAAATAAATACATACATACATACATATATACAACACACACACAGAGAAACATATATATTTACGAATAAATACATATATATGTCTATTTGAAAAGCCATAGAATGTAAAAACGGTAATAAATTATAATCTAGAAGCCCGTTTCAACTCCACAACCAGTAAAATCGACGAAAATGAAACAATATTTGATATGATATGTGGTACAGGGCTAACGGACATCCGGATCAGATGTTATACCTGTTTGAATGTTAACAAATCGGTGTATCCGGACTAAAAACTCAGTTTTGGAGGCTTTTTGGGCTTTTTGGCCTAAACAATGTGACCGAGGCTTCGCCAAGGTCATTAGCGCGTAGATATCATCGTTGGCTTCGATTTGATTTGTTGTAGAGCTCAAACGGACATCCGGATCAAAAGGTATGGTCGTTTGAAGTTTGAATTACATTTTCAACTTATTTTAGATATTTTATTAATTGTTTTGATTTTTTGTGTCTTGAAATTGTTATTAAATGATTTTTAATCTATAATAATTAAAAAATTATTAATTAATAATATTTTTTAAAATATTTAAAATCCATTTCCATTAAATTTCTTATATATTAAATTTAATAGTCTATTTATACGTATCTAAAACATATTTAAAAAATATATATTATATTTATATCAATATAAATATACTTATAAACCAATAATTTATTTTTCTTGATTTTTTTAAACATAAAATTTATCACCGGCAGGAAAAAGCGCTGATAAATCCCCACTTTACCAGTGCTACAAAAAAAAACGCTGATAAAGGGGACCCCTTTATCAGCGAATTTTTTAGCACTCATAAAGGCCCCCTTTATGAGCGCTTTTTTTAGCGCTGATAAAGGGGTAGCACTTCCCTTGCCCATTTTATAGTAGTTCTTCAATCATATTATTTCTATGAATGGGTTATTCTTAATTCCATGGTCTTGATAAAAATCATTTATCTTTCATGGGTAATATGTTTATGAAATCTATTTGACTTTCATGGGTTATATGTTTATGAAATCTATTTCCCATTCATGGGTTATATGTTTGTGAATTATGTTTCTATTTTAGAGGTTATAGGTTTATGAAATCCATTTCTATTTCATGGGTTATGCTTTATATAAATTGGTTATGAAACCAGTATCTTTTTTGACATCTTATGATATGTTTTCAAGTTTATGATACCCATTTCATTGCATGGGTTATGATATGATTGTTTATGATTTTGTGGAATTTATGTATTATTTGACTATGAGATGGGTGAAATCTATATCTCCCTCCAATGCATTGAGTAAATATTTATATTTCATGATATATACTAAGATGGTCTTGGGAATGAACCTTGACTACGATGATGTCCATGGGAGTGAACCATTACTACCAACATGGTGTGAAGAGTGAACTCATGTTTCAAAGATGGACATGGGAGTGAATCGTGGCTACCAGGATGTTTTTGGGAGTGAACCCATACAACCCATATAGTCTATGAAGTGATGTCTTGCCTACTATGGAAATAATATTATATGATTATGTGTCTTACATAATTCCTTGTGTTATTCCTATGTTATGCTTTCACAACTTGGGTTCTTTATTTCCTTAAAACTCATGCCTTATGAACATCTAGTATTTATTCCAAGATTCAGGTATATGATCATTGTTATGCATGGTGTAATATAATCTTTCATGATCATGTTATCATACCCTTATTCTCATGATTATTCTTACATATATCCCTTGTTTACACTTACTGAGTATTTGAACTGACCCCATTTTTATGTTTCTTTTCTCAATGTTATGAAGAATGGTTTTTGGTACAAGTACAAAAGGTGGATATCTTTATGAGAGATGGTGAATATCATTCACCAGGATCGAAGTTTTGGTTTCCATGTTTACAAACACACTAAACTATTATGGTCCCCATGCATGTATTTTTTTAATGTATTAAATATTTATATGAAATGATGTAATATCCTTGTATGTCAAGCCTTCTCGCTATAAGTAGTATATATTGGTCCTCATTGATCAGAATGGAAGTTCATTAATAAATCCATGTATATGGTAGTCCAAAGTAAATCCATCCAATTAGATTCAAAAAAAAGTAGAGAAAAAAATGGATGATGACCCAGGTGTGCATCCTACTTTATAAAATATTAAAGACAAAGATATTATATTACAAAGTGTGTGTTCATTGGTTGGATGTCTTTGTTAAGACCATCCTTATCTCTCTAGGGGTCATGATGGGTTGCAAGATCCCACTCATGGTTTGTGAATAATATTCAATGCTATCGAGATATGGTTCTAGAGGGTCACGCACAATAGAATATTCAAAAATCTTCCATATTCCGTTGAAAAGTTATATTGGAAATAGTGGGACCCACCACAAGGGTTCAGGTTTTGTCGAAGGATAAACGATCACAAAAGGAATAAATAAATTCATATTATTCATGTTAAGAGTAACTGGCGCAGAATTTATTTATTAAATTTATTTACATGTTTTAAATTAAATACATTGAAATTATTATTTGAATGAATATTTGTCTAAAATATTCAGGGATCATTTAATATTTGCAGGAATCTTGAGCCAAAGTAATGGCTCAGTTATTTTCAAGTAATATATTTCTTATACTACAGGAAGATGATAATAATAAAATAATTGATATTTATGGCTCATTATAATAGTCGTAATATTTTTATATAGTTTGTTAATTATTTGAGGGCCGGAGAGCCAATTTTGGTTAAATGCAAACACTCTACAAATGGGGGAGAAGAGATCTCGCCACATAACTGTTCATGGAAAGATATTGAGAGATTCTCTCTCCTATATACCTTCATAGAGAGAGAATATATGGATCCTAGTCATTAGATCATGTTCTCTCTTGTGCATCGCAAGTGCCACGATGAAATGATCACTAGAGCATCGAAGGCATCATCAAAACTCCATGCAAGAACATGGAATTTGATGATTGGGGATTTTCAGTTTGTTGAACATGTTTGGATGATCTACATAAATTCAGCTTCGGATTCTTCGAACATTGATCACCAATGATGAGTAGACGTCGAGCATGACATTGGATTAATCCAGTAATTTTTGTTATAATTTTGTGCTTAAAATTCCTCAAACAGGATCCCCAAGTGGTAATCAGGAAACACTTCTTTGACAAAAACGAGCTCATGTCGATCGTTGGAGGAAATTTTTTTTAAAATCCCACCATTTGGAGCTTTTTCTATGATTCAAGTTCCTTCAATTTTGACCAGAGCCACACTTGATTTTTTTTAGCCAGCGTAAAAAATATTAAAATTTCATTAAATGTAATAGAGGGTGTCGTTCTAGTCCTAACTCCATAGATGTTGTTGAAATATGACATCAGATGACCATTTTATGGCCATTAAATGTTTTAAATATGGATTGAAAAAAATTATCAGGCATTAGAATTCCAAGAACATATATGTATTTATATGTTTATATAACCAGGAACTGGGCCACGAGTATTTTCTCAGTAAACCCACTATCCGGTCATGGGAATAGTATTTGGTGGCACCAATTATTTTATTATAATAAAATTATTAATTTTCTAATCCAAAGTATTAGGATTCTAAAAATTAGTATAAAAATATGGGGTGGTGGGTCAATACACAATTTTGTAAAAAATATTAAAAGGGAGATTATGGGGTTACCTACTTTTACCGGTCAACAAATGATAAAAAGAGGTGTGGTTCAAAGCCTCCCCCTCCTTTCCAAGGGGTGATGGCCCAACCCTCCAGTATCCCTCCCGGTCACCTCCCTCCAATGCGGTGAACCCCATCCGGCATGGCATCACCATCAGCACATCATTCTGTGGCCCTCTATCATTTGGCTGCCTCCTCGTACCCCGACCTCCGCCTGGTTTGTGCGCCAGTGCCGCCTCTAGCCTCTGCGGCCAGATCTGCTTCCCTTGAGCACTGACGAATCCATGGTGCACTCCCTATTGAGCCGCCATAGAGCATTGCACCACTAGAACTGCCTCACAGCTTTGTCTGTCACTGTTGGAGCTTGTTCCAGCTGCGGCTCGCCTCTCCTCTTCCTTGTCTGCCAGATAGCCACACTGCAGCCGTTGTCCCTTCAGAGAGTCTACAAGCCTTGAAAAGGGCCTTCGCAGGTTTAGCATGAATGTCATATGCCTTCTTTGGGATTTTCAGGGCCCTACTAATATTTATAATCATGAATTATTTTAATTTTGGTTTTAAATTAAATTGATGAAATATTAATTTTTTTTTGTAAAATTACTACAGCGGGATAAATTAGTTTATTTTTGGAGATAAATTAAATTAATTAATTAACTATATTTTTTGTTTTAGAACTAAATTAATTGATGGGACAAATGTATTGAATTTAAATAAGAGTAAATATTATTTCAAAAAAATTCTATCGGAAAAAATTTTTAACGCAAGATTCATTTTTCATTTTTAAATTGATATTAATATGTCAGTTTAGGGCGTGTTAGACAAATCATGAGCCTTACACCATCCAATGTATTTCTTGAGATTGTTTTAGTATAAAAATTATTATTTCAATGGTTTTTAATATTTACATTAATTAAAAGGCTATTTTTGTATCATCAAAGAGTCATTATATGTATAAGGGTCCACGTCCCCATTTTTGTTAGTTGTATTTTACTCTCGAGATCTCCTTGCTTGTGTGCATGTTTTTTTAATAATGATGAAGACAAGAAGTGATGTACTTCACGCCATGTCATGATGACGCACCAGAAAGGAGTTTGATGCTTTGGATGGGAAGGAACTGCAACTCGAGTTTCAAGTGACACGACTCAAGGCCTTACCCTTGGGTCTAGGTTGATCCGTCATTCACTCAATGGATTTGCCATTAGTATCAGATCAGGATCATGTCATCATTTTATTTTATGATGGTTTATTATTTTGTGAATGTGTAGTTTTCACACGATCAAATAGAATAATTAACAAGCATTCAAAGAAAAATGAACATGTTTAAGGTCGGATTTTACTATTTATTGCATAGTCAGTTGTCAGTGTGTTCACATAGATTGGGCTTATATAATAGAAAATGGTTTCTTTCATCACATAAAAATAATAAAACCATCAAATAAATATTAAGTCATAGATTCCTTTCCACATTCAAATTTTGATAAAACCTGGTGTTTTAGGCTATCATCATCCAATATTGAGGGTGCCTCTTACTATTAGGGAGTTCTTATGAGATTGGTGGGTTGACATAACAAAAATGGTAGTAAGTATTATCCAAATACAACTTTATATAATTTTAGTGGCAATCATTGAGTAAAAAACATTATGATTTTAGAAGCTGGGACTTCGCTCAACAGATCAAGGACCCAAAAGTTTGTGTGGTTGGCTCGTCAAATTCCTACATTGAACACTTTGATTAGTGGCGTAGTCATAGCTTATAGACTATGAGGGGATGTTTTGGGTTACTTTCCACTAAAATACTCATTCGATCGATTATTTGGATTCTAGCATAGATGGTTCCTAGAATTCGATAAAAAAGTGGGATACATTTAATAAATAAATTATTTAATCAAAATGTCTACATGGTTATCAATATGAAGTACTAATTTGTTATATTTTACATTTTTATAATAATGGAATGTTATACCAAAATAAATACCACAATAAGATATGGACAAATTAAATGTCCACATTTGAATGAGTATCTAATATCAGTACTTATGCTTGTGAAAAATACAACATTTTTGGAAATTCATGGTTCCAGTGTCCCCAATATATGTTAACCTACCTTAGGAAGCAAGGGTATAAAATGATTATAAGAGACTGTTGTATGCAGCATATGATGGGGTTTTCCATAATATTTTCATCAACTTATGATTCTAGGTGTGGTCATTACATCCATACTTGGGTGATATAACATGTAGTCTCATCTCTTAATGGTTCATATGGAGAAAAAGAAGCATAGAATCAAATAACTAATGATTACACTGGTTCTATGTAATTTGAAAGGTGGATTATGATATTTCAATAAATCCTATTCTAATATCCTTTTCACCCATTTCATTAATTTTGATGAATATTAAAAAACAATTAATATATAGAAAAACACTTTTTTACCTATTTAGGTAAGGATCACCAAGTATATAAGAATATTAAAAAAAAATAAATCTGTAATTCGAATGGGGAAAAAATTAAAAGATAGGGCGAAAATGCCAATATAATGTAATGGAAAATGTACATTTTCAACATCCTTCAATGAAATGAGGTTGGATATAAACAGTAGGTTTTTTTCATTACATATCATGAAATAAATCAATGGATGTTTAATAGAAAAAAATTGTATAGCAAGTTATTGCTTCTTCTTCAAGTATATTAATCAATTTAAAATGTAGTGTTTTAGAAAAACTTATTGGCTATTAAAATACAACATACCTATAACATATGTGTATTTAAATAAAATAACAAAGTATATATAGAAACATTACTAGAAGTCTGTTGTATTCTCCAAGAGGCTGAGAAAGGGTGATTCTTATGTTTGTAGTAATATGTACTTTACATCTACATTTCCATGTAAATTATTCTTGTAAAACAACTATTTATTATAACCAAAAGATTTAACTCAATTGTAATTTAGACACAATGAGACTTTATTCTAGGCTCATGAATTATTGGTGTCTGTGGTGTCTTATACCCAACCAATAGTTCAGTGATAAATGAATCATAGACAATACTTGATGAATATAAATGTATGACTTATCTATCCATTTGTGGAAAGATAAATATTTATCAACAAAAAAAGTACATGTCTGGAGTATACCCAGTATGGTATTTAGGCCCAACCAATCTAAACACATTAGGTATCATCGACATATAAGATTAGTTCTGTAAAAAATATCCGTTAGAAATAAAAGTAATCCACAAGGACATTGGAATTAGTTCAACAAGTGAGTGTGAACTATTCCAGGAGTAAGCTTGTGAAAAATATACTTCATAATATTTATTTAAGTAATTAAGGAATGGAACGTGATGTATGATATATTCATGGAAAAAATATATTAGATTATTTGGAGTAAAGAATATTTTTTCCAAGCAATCATCGATCAATATAATGCAGTGTGGAGTAATTAATAAATACACATTACCTTATATAAATAATGACATTGATGTTAATGAGGATGATTGATTATGAATAATTTCATGTTAACATCGATAAAAAATTTATCATGGAGTAATTCCTAAATGTAAATTTTATACATCCAAGTTATGATGTAAGGAATATCAATGCTTCATCTTGAAGAAACTTACATTATATTTTAAGACATGATTGAAAAATAACAACATTATCCAATGACATTGCGCCAACTATAATGAAAAATGAATATCATATCAGTCATATTATGATGAAAATCCATTATTTCATAAGTCATGCGTTTAAAGGGAATTATGTTGTAAGGAGATTAAAAGCCTTTCATCAAGAAAAACCCAAAGTCTATCTAAAGTAATTATCCTAACAATTGATTTGGATAATACATAAATCCATAAGATAGAAAATTTTTATTCAGATGATGCTATAAATTTATATAAAAGGGTGAACATATCTATTAGAGGTAGTGTGATCAAGATTGACTTGGGCTGAGTCAATTCTTGATATGTACAAATAATTATCACAGGAACTAGTTCCACAAGTTCATGTGGAACAATAATATTCTAGAGACACATACAACATAGGATGATTACAACCCTAGTGATAGTTACGAATTTAACATCATCTTTGATACAATATTGATTGTGAATAATAATTCCTACAAGAATGAAGTATATAGTAATTAGTTGACATTGTAAAGATCAATTAAAATTCAATAGTGGGTTCTATGTATCAAAGTGAAAAGGGTTTATTATTTTGAATATTGAGCCGAGTAGATAAAGGATATTAGATAGGGATGATACATGTGCAGTACCACTATGGATTAATTGGTTATAAAAAATACTTCTTACTAAATACAATATAATTTTTCTTTTCATAGAAAATGTTTATGGTGATTATATTGAGCATTGTATGTCAAGATCACTAATCATGGAAACTTTCTATATGACGCGACCAAAAAGGGATATCACGCCATAGAATTCTAATAACTGTTACAAGTTACTAAAATACATTATTGGATTGAATTAAAAAAAGGATCATAGAATACTCATTTGGAATGATTTTTTCCATGTGTCTACTCGAGGTTAGAGGGAGATATATTTTTTCCAGTAAATATAATCGGTAACATATGAAAACAAATAATGTTATTCAAGTTAGTTATGACCAGAATGAAATATACATTCTCTAGTGATTGGATTAAATTATAAAGCTATGTTCTAGGGAATAGAATATACTGAGGCAAATTAAATGGTTTCTTGGACCTATTCAGTCATACATATAGTGACATAGTATTGAAAAATGAAATTTAGAACAATTCATGTTAGCATCGTTGTCAGTGACACATGGAATATATCTCCCTTGCTTGAAATGTCTGGCTCATTGGGGGAGATTAATATGTTGAGTTTAAAAACATATGATTTAGAGATGGATTAATCAAATATGTCATGATATGAACTAAAATTAATACTTACATCATGCTCTTTATAGTAGGATAATATCAGTTATATTCTAGAGCACTGTAAGGGAATAAGTTTGAACTATCTGATTGTAATTCAGCAGGTACAAAACATATGTACCTGGTAAGTGGAGAAAAAGGATACAAGATTTCAAAGAATAAAAACAAGTCTTCCTTACATCCATGTGATCTAACATCATAGTAAGGTTACTTTAATGAGATATAAAAGCTCATATAATCCATTGTATTTGATACATACAATTATCGAGTACATTGTAGCTTTTGAGGCATCTAAGAAGTAGTTAAACGAAATGATTTGTTCTTGTTCTTATAATAAAACCTAGTAAGTAAATTATTTCCATAATGTAAATTTTGATATTATTACTATCCAAGATTTCGAGTTATGATAGTGAAAAAGAGCCATATATTTGGTGATAACATCTCTTGAGAATTTTCACTCAAAGAGATGAGGTCACAAAAACTCGAATCGTCATATGGGTGGAATTGTGGAAGACTCAGCAATTAAAGCCATGACTTAGAAGAAAAATGATATTTATTAACTGAGAGATAACAATTTTGGTTATAAAGTTGGATCTAGTGCATGTGGGAGTGTTGTAATATTAGGTTCCCTATACCTAACATGAATAGTTTGGTTACCAAATTGTTTATGTAGTTAGATATTCACAATTTATTATTACCATTATAGTGTAGATATTTATGGTTGCACTATTTAATGGTAATTTCAATATACTGATTATCATATCATAAAGTCACAAAAAATCCCAGGATATAATAAGAACATCTAGATACTATGACATCAATATTAAATAATTGTTCTATGGTCTTGATACATCTTACTAAGTAGACATAGTAGATATTTGACTATCAGGTGTTGGGGGATCATAAGAATTGATACTTATTCTCATGAAGTTCACACATGGTAATCTCTAGCAGTTAAATGATGAGCACATACCCACCAACAGTAACACCGCATGTTTTGGATGTCATTGGTTGTTTCTATCAATGGACAAGTGTAATAGTCTCCGAACATGAGATAATTTCCAACATGTGTCATTTGATCACATACATAAATGTAATGAAAACCCATGTTAATGAAATCATTGTGAGGTAGCTCATGTTGGGGTCATCATTTGTGGTATGAAATTGGTTGAATGATCAAGAAAGTATTTTTCACATCCATGTTAAGTAAGTAGTACATCTTGGGCCTGGTTGGTCAGAATTATTTTACCTTAGAAAATCCATGGTCATAGTAATATAAGGAAAATTTATCTTGTTAGATCAAAAAATAATAAAGTATGAAATTTTTTTGACATGAATTTTTTTCATTCTTTACGAGATATTAAAGGTAATGAGATTATATTACACAGTGTGTGTTCATAGGTTGGTTGTTGTTGATATGGTTATCCATATCTATTTAGGGACAATGAAGGGTTTCCAGATCCCACTATTGGCTAGTGAATAGTATCCACTACTATTGAGATATGGTCATAGAGGGTTACACACAATAGAGTATTCAAGAATCTATCATATTCATTTGAATAGGTATATTGGACATGGGGGACCCCACCACTAGGGTTTGGATTTTTTCCCAGGATAAATGATAACAAAATAAATAAATAAATTCATATCATTTATCTTAATAATAATTGGCGTTGATTTTATTTATTAAATTTATTTAAAGGTTTTAAATAAAATACATGGAAATTATTATTTGAACAAATATTAGTTTAAAATATTCAAGGTTCATTTAATATTTGGGTGAACATCGAGCCGAGTTAATGGATCAAGTATTATCATGTAGTATATTTATTATAGTAAAGTAAGGTGATAATAATAAAAATGATATTTACAGCTCTATATGGTATTAAAATATCATTTATATATCGTGTTAATTATTTGGGGGAAAAGTGGCAATTTCAGGTTATTGAAAACACGCTATAAATAGGGGACAAGAGATCATGCCACATAACTTTTCATGGAGAGTTCCTGATATTTTCTATGTCTTTTCATGCTTCTTAAAGAGAGAATATTTGGATCTGAGTCACAAGATCATATTCTCTATTGAGAAACGCAAGTACAGTGAGGTGGTGATTTTAGAGCATCGAAGGCATCATCAGATCTCCATGTTAGAAACTAGAATTTGATGATCAGGGCACAAACAGTTTCTTGAAGTGCGTGAGTGTGATCTATAGGAATTATTATTTATTTTTATCAAGTAGTGATCACCAATTAGGATCAAACATCAAGCACATCTTCGTATTGATCCAGATATTTTATGGTAATTATTTTTTTCCTTATAATTCCTCACATGGGATCCTCGGGTAGTAATCAGAAAATGCTTCGCTACAGATGATAAGATGATGTTGATCATTAGAAGATTTTTTTAAAAACCCGCCATTTGGATCTTCTACTCCATTCACGGTTCCTTCATAGTTTCCCATATCCATAGAGATGAATCATTTCACATTGAGGACATCTTTATTTCCCTTGTAATCATGGGTTTGGTGGCCTTTTTATCCACACTTTTAACATACTCTAATTTCAAGAAGGTATGTCCAGTGATGTTTTATTTCACATTTTTTCATGTTGGAAATTTTGTTATTCCTTTATATTTTACCTCATTCCCTTTTTCCAGAGTACCCAGCCACCCTCTTCTTATCATACATCATTTTGAATTCATATGTCATGGAACATTCCTTAACAATGTTGATATTACAAGATACTATATCATCATAGGAAGATAATATTAGGAACACTAGATCCCTTAATATATTTGGATTATAACCATTTTAGAAATTGTCAATCTTGATCTTTTGGATATTTTACATTGTTTTTGGAATGCCTTGATATCCTTGTAAGTTTGTCATCATACATAGAAACAATTTCATCCACTTTATATATCAAACTCAGAATTTTTCTCTCCATGCATTATTTCTATTCATAAGGGAAATATATTACTTAAAAAATTCTTTAAAATCCTTCCATTTAATATTTTAAATATATTCTTCCTATTTTGTGCTTTCAGTTTATGACCACAACTGATTTACATATCCTAAGAGATGATAAACTTCAATGATAACTTTATTTGTTTTGTTGCTTCTCAAAGTGAGAAATATATTCATAAGGAAATTATACATTACTCAGCTAAAATTAGGTTTGTAGACCCATGGAATGAAGGAGGTTATTGTCTTAGGAAGTGATTTGACATTTTTAACTCGCATTATGGATTAGGATACTCCATGCGAGTATTGTTATTTCTTACAATCTATTTCAATGGTCCCAATATAGTTATAAGATTTTCATCTCTTTTTGAAACTCCAGCTCCAACATCATTATCTGGAATAATAGGGAAATCACAATATTGAATACATGTGTTAATACAATTGTAATTTCATCCACTAGGATCAATTACTATTAAATGAAATATACTATATTAGTTTATGGAATTTTAAAACTAGTGTAAAACTTAAAAAGTTTATGTATAACTAATCTAAAAATCATAAGCCTAGTAACCTTAGAAATATTCTCAAAGTAATTTATAGGGTAATATTTCCCTAATCAAGGATTTCTAATACTATTTTCCAATTTTTCTTATAATCTTTATCTGATACCAACTGTAAAGACCCTACCCCTAATAGCCCATAGTTGGTGGTTTCTTTCTTAAATTGGTACTAAGTACGAGTGATATCTTCCCAATGGACTTAATAGTTTAGTATATTTGGAAAACTAGATATGAAAATAAGTATTATATTACAACTTTAAATGAAATAAAACATAGTTACTCCCTTATAAACACCCCTATTATCATAGATTATGCCTGCATGTATATCATAATTTTTATCTTATCATCTTAGGGAAAACAACAATATAAGAAAAGGGTAATCTCAGATGATCATTAAGGATAATAATACAGTATAATCTATCTTAAATAAAAATAAAAACTAATTAAAAGTGAATAACTAAAAACACATTCCCTTAAAACATACTCTCGAGCATAATATGGATGGAATTAAAATTGGTCAATTAATTCCATTTAAATAATCACATGCGAATGAAACTTTTCATGGACATTCTTATAGTAGAATAATCAAATGGATTATCACTAAATTTTCTCATTATTATGGAATTCATAATGTAGGACATCATAAACATATCATCAAGGCTTCATCCAAGACTCTATATATAATTTGGTAAGAAATCATCCAATATCGAAACTAGTTTGTTTCATGAGACCTATCGATGTATTGAGGGGATATAGAGGGCCCCAACTATAAAATTCGAATAAAAATGCATTCCTAATATAAAATTAATTAATAATAATCAACATATAAAATCATATTGAAACTATAATATGAAATAAATTTTCCCAAACAATAACTATATTCAGAAAACATCCAGTGTAATATGGTGAATGGTATCAAAATAGCTCATCCACAGTCAAAATGATCGTAAACAATTCAATAAAATATGGTATATGGTATTGTAAAATATCAAACTCAATTAATAATAATATCCATAAAAGGGGTTTTATGTAGATAAAAATAAAATAATAAGAATGTTGAGAAATTATAGAGAAATGCCACTTTTCTTTGAAATCATTTATTTAAAATGCTGTGAAATTATAAAAGAAAATATTTTATTTAAAAATAACATTGTAAACACGTAAATTATTACTCAAGACATTATGAAATTATTAATGTGTTAAAATATGACTATTCTATATATGTTGAAAAAAATCATTTAAAATTGTGGAAAAGAAACATTTAGAAAACTATTTATGAAAGAATTAATGAATGCTAACCAAATGAATTGATTATGTTTATCAGTTGTAAATCCACATAATATAAGAGGAAATATAATATAAGATTAAAATAATTCATTTCACAAATAATCATAACATGACATAATCAACGGAGTAGACTGCTAACCCAAATAATAGAAATTCGGTGAAGAATTCCATTACCACATTGTAATCAGTTGAATCATATTCCCCATAAATTTTATGGTAATAAAATGAAACATTGAATGTAATGAAGATAAATATATTCATGATATGATATATTATAGGTAATTATTTAAACCACACATAATAAATAAGGGTTCAATAATGAATACATCTCACCGAAATAAATGTTAGACGAGAAACCATTACCTTATATTCGAAAACGCTGTGCACTAGTAATTAATTTCCTAGAAAATCAAAATATATGAATTTATTACTTAATTATGAACCTAATAAACATATTATTGATTTATTATAATATTTTAAGTTCACTTATGTATATTTATATGATTTATAATGTTTAATTTCATTATTCTGTGAGTTTTCATTTCATTGTTTTATTGTCGCTTCCATTGAGTATAGATATTTGAGCTGAATAACTTCTTCAGAAGTGAAATTATTTAATATTAATTAACATACATAAGCTCAAATTTTATCATATATCATTTGGTTTTATGGTATGAGGACGATTTATTAGATAAAATATTGATGAAAATGTGTTAATTTATTTTGGTAGTTTTTACGACCATTACAATCTTGTGTCGTTTTGTTTGATATTATGTTTATATATTTGTCCCAAAACAATATATAACTTTTAATATGTATATTAAAGTATTATTTATCCATAATAATTGTTTTATGACCAATCCTGAATGTGGTAATGAAAAATGAAAACTTGTCATCCACGAAATGCAGTGAATCGACACATCCCAGATGATGTTTTCATTTTTAAAATAAAAGTAATCAATAAGGGATTTGATGATGTATAATTATTTATAAAAATACAATTCCACTATATATGTGGTATTGGATATACCATGTAACTTTTTATAGGTTATTTGAGTAGAATATAAAAAAATAAAAGAAATTAAAAGAGAAAGAAGGAGGATTTTACCTCTTGAATGTCATCTCTATGGGAACCTCCTAAAGACACTTGGATTTTCTCTTTTTGTAAGACCATTAAGTCTTGGACATAGGGAATAGTTTTGTGAATTTAATTTGTTAGAATTTATACAGTCACCATGTCTTAAAATGTGTGAGTAGAAGGGGTGGTGAGGTGTGGTTTTTATAGCATAGGAGATGAGTGTTTTTTAGTATATTATTCATTTATTTATTATCTTAGATCAAGACTATTAATAGTGTTGATTCTTGAGACTAAGTACAGTTCCAATTGCATGTGAGTTATAAAAAATGGGTTATTACATTATCAATGACTCAAAAATTCATGTATTTTACTTATAATGTTAAATACCATAAATTACCATACTTAACAATTCATAAAAACCTAACTATTTTAGAAAAATACCAAAAAAATCACCCTGATCAATTTTCAATGTTTAGATTTAAAAAATATAAACCATTTTTTACAATTAATTTACTAAATAAAATAAATTTAATTTTTAAATAAAATCATTAATTATTTGAAAAATACAGATGTTAATATTGTAACTGATTTTAAGACACCTTGAAATATTTTTTATGGTCTCATAAAACTATATTATATTTATAATGAAAAAAAATATTAATTTGTTAATTTATTTTATGAAAATAAATACTATTTTAAATCATTATATTAATTATAAAATGAAAAATATTGATTTATGTTTCTCAATAATACAAACAATTAATTTATCATTTTAAAACATTTATTAACTTATTCCATGATATAAATATATCATTTTATCATTTATTAGATACCTAAATTTTATTTATACTTTCATAGGTGTGTTTTTCATTATAATGTCCATATTACTATTCCTAATGGTTGTATTACTATTCTAATGGATATGTTAATTTTTAATAGTATATCAAAATTCGTTTATACTCAATGTTGTGTGTAATGTAAGATATAGAATATATTCACTTTATTGATTACAATACATTCCATAAAATATTGGAGTGTTATAAAATATATAGATTGATGAGTGCATAGTTTTTATTTGGAAAATTATTATTTAAGTCCCTAATGTTCACAAAGACTTTAAATAGTCTATTTTTCTTCTTGATAGAACTAAAATTGGTTATTCATATATGGTACCAAACATCACAATATGAATTAAATTTGATCAATTTATCAACCTCTCCCTCTATTATAAAAATATAAAATAGATTCATTATCTTTTCCACTTCATTATAACTATGGTGATTGGCTGTTATGCCTATGTAATGAAAAAAACTTGTTGATCTAAACCTAACATATCTTTATAGTTTCATATAGAAGTGTACTAATTTTTGTTATTAAGGAACATATATTACCCTTTCATATAGGGAACCATGGATAATCCTATTACTATATTTAAATAGTATTATTTTGTTCCTTAAATCAAATACTTATTCTCTTAAATTGATGTGAAAAAGGATTTTCAGTAGAAGACAAGGGGTCCTTGAGTTACAATCCCATAATAGTATTAGAGTTCATGGATGTATCATCCTCCTATGATTTAGATTATTTAATAAAAATGTTATAATTTCTTATCTGAAATAAACTAATTAAAATTTGGAAAATCTCTATCGGGATTAGTGTTTATTAAGTTAATATATACAATATTACATAAACCCATGTTTTTACCCAAATGGTATATCCACCTCTATTATAAATTACAATATTACATTGGCCAAATATTACTTAATCATATATTATGATATAGGAAATAAATGATAGTATTGATCTACATTTCTCACACTAGAATATATTCTTTATCTAGTGGATATAGTTAAATATGTGTGTGGTTTATTTATTTTTAGATAATAAGGTGATAATGTAATCCTCTCTTATATATGATAGGAAAATTTGATTTCCAAATATATATTAATCACATTAATATTATTTTTAATAATTGATAAACATAATTTAAAATCATTACAAGGGTTGATAGGGTGACCTATAACCCATTAAGAGCTATAACTTGTGATGTATCATATAAATATAATTTCTTAACTAATATTATTTTGATTACCTCATAGACACTTTTATTCTAACATGAATAAAAAGGGGAACTACTACCACAAATACTCCATCTTTTCCTTCTATAGACTATTTTAGGACTTCTTTGTATGAAAAGGGAACCACTATATGAAAATAATGAAATTTTCTTTTCCAATAAGGAAATGATAAGATTTTTTTATTTCATACATGATCAATAATTCAATAATTGGAAATTTTGGTAACATTGTATCCTAAATAATCGTGGATCTAGTCGAGAGTTAAATTTTTTCTAAAAAATTGTTTACTAGAGATCAATGGATTTTGGCATCATTAATCTTTTTAAACACATAAATAGGTTTGAAGTCCCTTGATATTAAATTTTTAAATTATTTCTTTATAGATAAGATAATAGTATGATGTTTGGTTAAATTGGACATAGAATGATATAACTCAATATTAGACACCCCATCTAAGACTCTTAATTATTTAATAAATAATCAATGATAGAATCTATATTTTATTTATAAAGTTATAGAAAAACTAGGATCAATAATCCCTATAAAAAAGATATAAAAATGTCACAGTACATCATATTTTTTGAGCTAAAGGATTTTTTCCTTTCATGTCCCCATCATAGAGTTTTATTGATTGTAGTATGAGATGATTATTTTGATAACATTCCCTTACTTAAATTCAAGGTTTATTTTTTTATAAGTTAGAATGACTTATTTACACCATTCCATAATATTATAATATTAATTATTCATCAATGAAACCATCCCCAATAACAATATAACATGTATGATAATCTAAGGTCTTAGTTGTAAATTGATGCTCCTACGATGATAGTTAGATTTTAATTATTGTATTCCCACATGAATGGATTATTTTTAGTTGAATGATACCTTGGACCTAATTACATAATTTGGTGTGTCTCCCTCTAACATGTAAGCATACACTATGGATTTTTATAGAAAATTTTGTTTCCTATAATTATTATTTATATGAAAATAGTTCTATCAGTAAGATGACATAGAAAGCTCTATATATAATTTATTCATTGAAGTAAATTTCTATTAGATTTTATGTCTCTTAAACTACTAGGGGTATAATTATAAAATCTATATGGGTTCTAAATTATATTAGAACCCATTGATGTACCTTATCTTGATAATTTATTTATCATAGATTGTATCAGTATTTGAGTAACTATAAAGTGAGACGTATTTATATATGTGTTTTCAAGGGAATTATTGTCACTAATATCTGATTCAGGCACACCCATATTATTTTGTGTGCATGATTGAATAATTTATATGTCATCTAATAGAAATTTTTTCTATATTCATATTTGAAACCTCTTTCCATTTATTTTACTCATTGAATTATGAAACCTCCATGAATTTAATTTGTGACTTGGGGATAAAAAAATAATTGGATCCCATCACTCAATTATTAAAGAATTATAAAATGTAAAAATAAATTTGGATTGTGTTACCATTAATTCAATGGAAGGGAAGTAATTGAGGTGATTTCTTAACCCTATGTTATATAGTTCATTAATTCATGGTCGTGTAACCATGTTAGTTTCTGATATGGAAATAAAATACCTTTCAATTTTATCAGATTATAATGAATAGATCATGTTCTTCCAATTTAGAACGACTTGATTCTGCTTTTATTTTCTTATATCTCTATGACCATTATTAGTGTGTGTATATTGATGATATATTTTATCAGGATTCACCATGTTAATACAAAATTATGTTAGGTGTTATAGTTTCTAAATTCATTTGTTTTAGAGTCAAAATATTATTTTCTACCATTCCATAAATACTTGTTTAAGGTGGTGGTATTTTATGAGATTTTGTATGGTTAAATGAATGTTATCCCCCAAAACATTTATTGTAATAATATAAATAATTCTATTAGGTATATATATGTGAAATTAGTATAGTTTATAGTCTTATAATAAATTATCTATTTAAAGTTATATAATTTTTTCCTAGGGGAGTTTTATGTCTAAATAATATGTTAGATCATTCCATCTATCAATGAAATCCCTGACTCCATAATTTTGGTATTACAAAAATCTTAATAGATTATAAATAATATGATTATTTAGTGTGGTTATAAATTAATAAGGAAATTATTCGTTAGGATCTTCATAGTTATTAATATAGTTTGATGATTAGAATAAGTACTAGAAAAATATAGGACACCCAAAATTTTACCCAAGACATCTAACCGTAACCATTTCTTTTTGTTGTGGGATTCATCAAATTAGGTCACACTAGAAATAACAATATGATCCACAATGTCTCTTATTTTATTAAATAATGATTATATATTGGTCTTTTAGGTTTATTGAAGGTTGATTTAGGTTTACCAACATGATATATAGTTTTTTTAGTTTTTAATAGTGTATTCCAGCCTTTAATAGCTTTTAACTAAGAGGTACTGGAACATAGTATTTCAGCATGATGGGTTTTATCTGTTTTATGCATTTTCATGGATGAATTATATGTTTTTATACAGTTATCTACCTGTGTTATTTATTTTTAGATTATTAATGGATAAAACTATTGGTAGTCAACCCGTGGAATAATTAACAAGATAGAACCTTTTTCTGTTTTTTTGGATGGTCAAATCAATTTTGTTTTTATGGAAAAACATTCACCACAAATGTAAAAGGGTTAACTAGAGGTTCTATATCCTAGATAAAAAATCATAATAAATTTTTATGTTTCCCCTATTAAATTTATTGATAACATGATCATGATTCTCCACTCTAGGCTCGAATGTGGAAATTTTCCCTTCATCTAATAAGTCCTCAATATATTTATGTGGTGCTTGGGATAAGGTCTTCTCTATAAAATTTCCAATATTCATTACTATTAATATAACATGTTTTCAATAATAAAATATAAATGGATCCCTTAAATATTTTACTAGCCTCAAATACCATTTATCTACACCTTCTTCTTGTATCTCCATGTGAAAAAAATCTCCATAAATACTAGATATGTTTCTTATTCATTTTCAACATAATGCTTATTTCATTAATATGGATTTAAATAATGAATCTTTTTTATAAAATTTCTTTTGTAAGATAAAATTAGAAAAATATTATAGATATATAAGTAGACTCATAAACTTATGAATAACCTTTAATGATTTATGAAGAATAGCACATATTTATTACATATAAAAAAGATATTTTAGATTTAATGGAATTATATGGATTTTATTTCCCTTCGTGGAACTACAATTAAGGTGGAATGGGAGGATATAAATGAAAATTTATCCTGATTGAATTTTCTCTAATCACAACAAAAAAAAATTCCCATACTTAGGGGTTGATTCATTAACTATTAATGGGGTTAACTTTAGAGTTTCATGTAGATCTTCCCCCCCTCCCACCACAACAGAAAAATGACTTATTCAGAGGATGTCTATCATATCTATATATATAACTTCTTGATTAAATATATTAAGGGTGTTGATGTGTGTCATAAATACTCTTATCCTATGGGTTTGGGTTTCACTTATGTTTTCTTAATTGTGGATACAACTCTCTTTGAATTTTGGGTTTGTTCTCTGAAAAAAATTCAAATATTATTTACCATATAATGGTTTTATATATGAGATTATCATTATAGAATTCAACTTCTTTTTGTAATTTGGGATCATATTAGTCCTATCTCTCTATTCAATACTCTATAATCGTGATGGAGGAGTCATTCAATTTCTTATTCTTATTGAGTGTGTCTCTTATGAACCTTATAAATTTCTTAGATTCATTAGATGATTTGATGTAAATATCAATGTTTTAGAATTTAATAGTAGTTATTATACTGCAAACTACATTGTAAGGGTAATCTTACTTACTTACAAGTAGGATAAAATGTGGCACTCCCAACTCTACCATCCTTTTATGAATAAAAAAGGTGTTTATTCTTGGATTATTTGATAAATATCCTTAAGTATATATAAATATTAATATTGAATATTATCACAGTACCTTCCAAATTTTATATTCTATTCTCCTATGGTTGAAGATTAATAAATTTAATGACATTAGAATTATAATAACTTAAGATGAAATTATCCCTTTAAAATTATGTTTTTTATTAATGAAATAGTTTTTAATTACCCAATTATTATGGTGAATGAAAAGACTTTATTTTCCCTTAAGGGTCTTAGGAACAACACATTAATATTTTTTAGTACCCAAAACATGAAAATTATTTTATTTTTAACCAACACCTCCCATATGATGTTATAATAGTCATATTTCAATGTGAAAAAATCATTGTTTAGTTCTAATATTGGTGATCACTCTCTCATTCCTAGTGATATGGTAAAAAATACTACAAAAATTATAAAAATATATATATTTACTCATTTTGGTAATGTAACTAATGAGGATCATTATCTCATCTCATCTATAGATTGTGATGAGACATCACTAGTTAATTGTGATGTTATTGGTGTAGATATATTTTTTTATTTATAATATATTTATAAGACAATAGAGTTGGAACAATTATTGAATTATATTGAAAACAACATTAATTTAAGAATCATCAAATGGTGTAACATCATAAATAGAACCACTATGATGATCTCTATGAAAAATTAATGTTTGATTAAAAATTGTGGGATTTTTTTGATTTATTTGAATATTTTCATAAGGAGGGACTATGCAAATGTAAATTTAGGGAGGAAATAAAGAGTTTACTTTTTTTACCATATAAAGGACCTCCATGAGTGATTTATATACCATTATTATTATGTGGTGGAACATTATGTCTACTTCTCGAGATAATACCTATAGGTTATAATTTTTACCACTATAGGGAGGACATGTATGTTGAATATTTTTATTGTTTCATAGAATACCTATAGAATAATTACTATTATGTGGAACTCAAAGTTTAGAATATTATTAATAATAATCTAAAAGAGGAACAAAATGTAGTCATTACTTTATATCTTGATGATCACCTTCCTGGTAGGTACTCTGAGAGGACCACCTGTTATTGGTAATTAAGGAAGGAACTCTACGGTTACTTTACATATCATTAAAATGAAGGCCTTTCCTATAAAAGTTTTCTTCCTTGTATATACAATATCCATTGGTGGATCACCTAATATTTTCATTGAAATAATTTAAGGCCTTATGTTGATGATAACATATATATGCCCACATACTAGCATTAGGATTTGGTATACATTACTTGGTAACCTTGAAATTATAAGTGTATAAACCTTATTCACGACCTCATTGACTTATTTATTCTATTAATACCTTAATTAAGGAGTATGTGTTTTCATGAAAAATACTTTGGCATCCTTATTAAATTTTTCGGGGATATAGAGTAGTCCGATAATAGTGTCAACATCCATGATTAGTTATATCCATTATTAGAGACTCATGAGTAGTCATTGTATGTAAGAAACATCATCTTATGCCTCTTATAAATAAAAAATATGAAAATTAACTCTCAATTAGGTTATATTAATTAATTAGATTTAGATTTAAATGGGGAAACCTATCATATATTGGTAGGTCATCATGATGTTATCCCATTGGTCTCATTATTTTCAAATTGTCACAATATATACCTTAAGTGATTATTACCGCCTAATAGTGATATGTTAACATAATTTTAATCAAAATTATTTATTATAGTCACAAAAAGGTGAAAATATTCATTTATTCTTTAGAGATGAGTAGGTTATGATAATGGTAGTGGAATTATAATTTTTTAGTTCCACAAATAGGTGGTTCATGGGAACTATTACGACAACACAATTACATCTAGGTTAGATGTAGAGCTGGATTCCTTGTGATATGTTCACTATAGAACCCATTTTGATATTTTGTGAAATTATTAAACAATAAATTGATGAGTATAGTGTAATAAGTGGGAATACATATTTAGTTAATCATTTTAGTAAGTCTTTGATTTTACTTTGGTTGTCACCATTTTGTTGTTGTTTTTTATTAATAATACTATTTGGGTTTTCTTCTATGATCATGCATAACAAAATCAAGAGATTTTAAGGTTGATTTACCCTATAAATGAGTCCTTTTTATCATCTTTATAACTCTTAGAGAATTAAAAATATTCATTAAATCATTCCTAGTAGTATTGTTGGTTACCTTTTTGTGATTTTTTATTAACTCTATTATTTTTCTAGAACACTGCATAATCAGATATTTATTATTAAATGTTAATTATTTATAATATAATTTAATATAATAGATAATTTCACTATAGTAGTAAATTTTAACAAAAAATGAATAAGAAGGGTAAAGGTGTTAAAAAAATAATTAGGAATATATAAGGTGATTCCTACACATCCCATCTATGTAAATCAAAACCTCTAAAAGTTTCAATAAAATGATGAAGAAAATTATACCTTTTAAGGTCACATGATTAGAAAAAAATTTCTTTAAAGGACTAATATATAAGACGAATGGTTGATCCTTTTTAGGAAATAAAACCATTTCCATTGTGTGCCTTTTATTTTTATAGATCAATGACTATTGGGTTTTTTAGTTTAAGTTAATATATAAAAACCCACTAGTGGGTTAGTTATTAATAGTGGAATATATATGAGACTTATGCATTGTTTTTCCTTTGGGGTGTATCTTGATAGATTAGATAAGTAATGGAAAAGCAAACTTAAAATAAAATGGAATCATATTTGTACCCATTATCTAATAATATACACAATGTATGTGTGTGGGAATGATGCGAAGGTAAGATGGGAATCCAATGATATGCGAGAAGCCACTAGAATCCTCAAGATAAAGGACAGTTTCCATGAAGGAATACATGATTGACTAGAATTCTAAAATATATAGCAGGAGAAGGAATAATAGATGTTTTATCTTCAATAAGATATAATATTCATATTATGAGAGAAATACAAGATCATAAGGTTTATTTGAATATAAAAAATTATATAATCACGAGGATTAGGATTTCATGTAATAAGGATAGGTAAAATAATAATTTAACAGGTTAACCTGTTTTAAATGTTGTTAAACGGGTAATTCATGTCACTAGGATATAAATTTAGGGATTTACCTAGTTTGGTAACTTGGGTGAGTGTGGTGTACAAGTTATACCAGAATGTATTAGCATGAGATCCTTAGATTAGAGGTACTTACGTGAGATGGTGTTTCATCCTCTATTCCTAACTATCATCCTTAATGGGGTCTTTCTCCCAAATCTATTTGAATACATTGTAAAATTATAATGTCATGTTGGATATTTATATAAAACAATTGAATGACACAAATAACTACATAATATTTCTATTTCATATACATTATGATTGAAAAATAACCTATGAGGGTTTGTAGTGTGAGAGGTAACTCATGATTTCGATCATTGTATGCTATATTTTAATGGAATATATTTTTTCTATATGTGAATTTATTCTATAGGTGAAGGGTTACTTTTATAATAAATACAATCCTATATTATTTTTTTTCAACCAAAAACCACCTCTAATTCCTAGACATGTGGTTTTCATATGTGATACTTGTGAGAAAAAATGGTGTTATGCATAATGGCTTGAGAACGCAATGGAGACAATCAATAATAGAGAATAATTGAAAACAGATATTGTAAGGATCTAGAAAATGTGTGTATAAACATGACCATAGTATTCATATAGGTCTTTCACACTAATTGAAAAAAGGAAATGAACTGTCTTTTACTTGGGTACCTAGAAATCCTTGTGTTTTACAATTTGCAGGATTTACTCCTTCAACATTGTGTGGATAAAATCAAAAAACATTATTCACAAATAGTATTTTTTTTTAATCATACTGTTTTATGAAATGGGATTTTTTTATTTGAATTATTTCTCACTTCAAAACAATAGAGCATCATAATTGTTATAAAATATACAAATATCATATTTTGTGTTTGGTTCATACGCATTGGTAGGTATTTTTATGATTACTAATTCTAGTTTCAGTTTTTGTTTCCCTTCATTACCATTTCCCAATATGTGGATACTGTAAGAGAAATCATATATCATAACCAATGGTAATTTACTATCATCCTCTATAATTAAAATATTGACAATAATATATGATTGTTTCTACATATGGTATCTATTTATTTAGTTGTGAAATTAATCACTATATACAGTGTTATTTATCATTATAAATGATATACCCAATTTCATTATACTTTTCCAATTACTAATGGTGATATCCTTATGAAAATTTATATTTTATTCAATTATATTCAACAATTATTATAATTTTTAATCTCATTATAACTTTTCACAAATTCCATCTCAATGATTTATTATTTGTAAACATTTAATTTTCTACCATGAAATTGTAATCTAAATTAAAAACTAAATAAATAAAATATAAAATATAATTTTTTTAACAAATCTATAAAAAAACAGTAAAATAATATGAATTATATAATTTTCTTTATATTATGAAATTATTTTAAATTAGAATGTTAAATTAATTAATAAAATACAGTTAAAAATATAGTTATATCACACACACACTTATCTTTTTCCCTCACAAAGAAAAATCATATACTAAGGTAATGCTTAAAATTCACAAATTAAAATTAATAGAACATGTAAATAATTTATACATTAAATCTCTAGGTTTTATAATTGATTATAAATCAGTAACTCATTTTGATTCATTAAATTCATTCAATCACCACTTTTTACTCATTTATAATGTATACATACTCTATATAATTGGATCTCTCTTTAATTAATTAAATTTTTACTATGTTTTACTATTATTAAAATCATGAATTATTTCAATATGGTTTATAATATTCTATTTTATCCTCTAAAATAGACATAATTATATATAAAAATTGTTTTTTATACTTCTACATTTATTTCAATTGTATCAATTTTTTGTGTTAGGGATTCAATTTATTGTGGTCTACTATGCTGTACTCACACCCTTTCTAGGTAAACCATGTACACGGGTACTCATGTATGTCAAATTAATCATATATTTCATTATATTTGAGGCCTATTCTTGCATGATCGATCTAGATTATAATGAGGGTACTTTCAGAGACTGAATTAGGTGAGGCTTGAGGATTGAGGTTGAGATTTTAATATATATTAATACATATTTATTTATTTATTTTATATGTGATACGAAAAGTGGTTGACCATTATATCTATATGATAATGTTATCCATTTCATTAATTATATAATTGTTTATATTTTATTATTCAACATACCATGATTTTTTTATTATTTTTGTTGATATTTGGGTTATTTTTTGTTTACTACTCACTCATTTATGAGAGTATAGTTTCCCCATTATAACTTGTTATTCCATAACATCTGAAAAATATCATATAGGGTATAGGGAGGAAAATATGAGGTCACATAACACTCTAATATAGTTACTATAGCGTTAACTATGGTGGTGTGTTATAAAGTATTATTACAACCTTTTTATTTTTTTTCTTACTATTTAAGATAAGAGAGAAAGGGTTTTTATCAATGTGTCAAAACTTTTTATTGAACTCTGAAGGTCCATCATTTAAAACATTCTTTTGGGAATCAATACTTTCCATTGTGATGAGAATTTTGGTTTTAGTATTTATTATTACATATCAGATATTGATTCAAATATGTTTTTTTATTTAAGGATGTTATTTTTGGATATTTCTCATAGATCATTAGAAAGAGGCCCACATTCACACTTTATAATTAGAACTAGGGATTCTCATGACATATCTGTGCTTGTTTGATATTAGTATCACTGAGGATAGATGATAAAACTATTTAAATTATCAATAACTTATTTAACATTTTTATGTATAAGTTGATTTTGGAATTCTACTCAATTGAACCATATTATTTTTTATTGATGAAAAGCCATGTTTATCATAAAAAGAAACACATATTGATCATAACTATATAGTCCCTCCCTTAATTGAATGTATATTAACCCTTAGTGAGATTTTATTAGAACTAGTTTTCTTCATACTGTTTTTGGAAGAGGAATTATGTTATTCTATTTAAAAATTAAATAAAAACTAATATAGTGTTTTATTATATAAAATCATTGTGGAAATATAATTTCCCAAACCTTGGGAATGTGAATTGGTTCATATGAGTCATAAAAGTTTGATGAAATTGAATTTACATATTGATGTGACCAAGTACCCGAGGGGGAATTTTGGTAACTAGATTTTCCTTGAGGATAGGTTCCCTAGACTGGGAATTTGACTTAGTATGTGATGCTTAATATGTGTATGCATCTATTAGAATCCTAGAGTGGGTGTGTTATCATGTGTGCTTCCTTGTGATTTTTAAAAAGGGAGTATTGGTGTTACCTTATGAGTTATAACCCTATAAGATTTGATTAATCATCTATATGGGAGATCCTAGCAGCCTTTGTGATATGACCAAAGATATCAATGAGTCAGTGAGTTGTAATGTTCATGGGTAACCCAAGAGAGGGGTTTGAACAAGGTAGTGAGTGAATCAGAAATAGAATGTTTTATTATATGTTATTTTTTAGATTTATTTATTAGAAGTTGTGTTATATATGTGATATAGGCATTAGGATATCATATTCACTATAGATTTGGATTCCCTTAGGGGGTTGAGTAAAGTAATGTGGGTTCATTTTGATTGATTTGTAAATAAAGTCATTCAATTTTGGTCAACATGATGTATTTTTGGTTTATGATCTGTGGGATTCCTAGACATTCTGATTTTTGGGAATGATTTACAATGAGATAATGGATCATGACCCTAGGTTAGTAGGACTCACGCGGATAAATAATGGGTAGATTATTGTGCCTTTAGAATGACATCAGGAGGAACGTGATCATGTAGTAAAATGTAGAATGGGTGATATGCCTTGAATTTTTGAAATAATAAATTGATTGTGGTTCTAACTATATTTTATTGAATTACACATGGAGTGGTCAATTTTATAGGTAGATGATCCTATGTTTTATTGAAACTGAGTTCAATGATGAGAAATTAAATGCAATAGATTTATTTGGGAATCAATCTTACTTTTAACATGTATTTTCAAGTAGTAAGTCTCATTAAATGAAAAGGAATGTGTGAGTGAGTTTCACACATTTCATGTTAGTATATGGATTATTGTGCTTTTATGTGTGGATCGAGGAATAATGGCTTCTTAAATACATAAGATATTTATGGTATAAGTATAATGTGGTTTTAAAATTTTTCATATGATTATAGGTGAATTTGAATAGTAATCAATGTATAATATTATGGGTTATCTTTCATGAACCATGAAATTGGTGTTAGGGTTGATAGGATTGATAATTGTGGATAAAAAAATTGACTATCAGGTGATGGAAGATATCATTGGGTGTTGTATTTTAGGGTAAATACAATGGAATCCATATTGTGGGGATCCCAATTTTTTCCATTAAAGGGTTTTAGCCTATTTTAGGTTGTAATTTTAGTAGTTGCAAAAAATGATATTCTTGGTGGGCTTGGGACAGGTAAAAATTGTTTTGTTTTATAAGGATTCTTGTGTATGTATGTTATAAACATGTCAAGTCATTACATACTATAATTTATGGAGGGTATGTAGTTGATAAAGTACTGGGATATTGGTGTGTAGGTAAATCATATTATTTCAATTTAATGGTAGATATAATATTGGGGAATAAAACCTGGAGTCAACTTTAATATGTGGGTTAGCATTGGGATCGAGATAGTGTGGTATGTTCCGATAATGAATCAGATCGTGGATGCTTAAATGCCCATGGTATACTATGATGATTGATTAATAAGGTTGGGGATATAAAAATACATTTATATTTGGAGTTATGTTTGAACTATAGTTTTGTTGGTCTAAATATATCTAGATTCTATCATAAATTTTGGCCTAATGATTTAGAGATTTGATGATTTGTCATAGGAAGAGGCTATGAATTTCTAAGTGAGGTCAAATAAATGATTATTAGAAAAAACAATCATGTGTAATTGGGTTTGGGTGGGTGAATAATAAATAATTATAGAGCTATATGTTGAAGAAGAATATGTATTATAATGAATCCACCAATTATAACTTTTTTGTCATTGAATAGACGGGTGTCATTGGGCACTATCTTAGTGTTTGATGATGATTAAGAGAGTGTGGATAAAACTTTAAATAATCTCATGATTGATGTTTAGAGTTATGTAATAGAATTTCATTTGGTGTTACAGGGTATATCATAGTTAGTGGCTCTTAAATTATAATTATGATAGGTTGGGTTATATATTTAGTGTACTGCCAAGGATTCTTGGGGAAGAAAACCTCTATAGTGTGGATTTTATAAAAAACCATATATTTATAGTTTGTGAAAACAAGGGGAATTTAGATTTTTTTTGTTCTAAGTTCCTATAATATGTAAAATGGTAATTTCGCCTCTTAAATTATTTCAAAAGGGTATTTTTATTAATCCAATGATCCTGTGATGAGCTATTTAGCTACAGGTTAAAATTTAGTTATATTTTGAGACCATTTCATAATAAGGATGTTTAATATTATAGTAAATGAATATTAATTAACATAATGTGGTAAAATTATAATATATTAAAAATAAATGTTCAAATGAAAATTTTGAATATAAATTTTGTCTATAATATATGGTTTTACCAAGGATAGATATAACATTTATTCGGGTCGTGGATCTTGGGTTAGGCCCATGAAAGAGTGTTATATTGTATATTATTTTTATTTATTTACTATTTTTTTATATCATATTCCCCAATTTATCTCCCTAATATTCATTAGTAATCCACATTAGGATGATATAGGGAAGGACAGAGAGGGGAAAGAGTTTCACGAGGGAGAATGATCAGATCTATATCGGGATACAATATCTATAGATTATGGATTTGATCATGAAGCTTCAAATACTGACTATAAGGATGGTCACTACATAAATTTTTCATTATTTTCCATTCAATTAACCATTTTAGGTTTCGTATGTGTTAAAGTTTAATTTGGGTTTTTGTTAAGGTCCACTGTGGAATGATTTTTGGTAAACTAGGTTTTATTATTAAGAATTTTAGATGAAAACATTGTATTTGAATAAGGTCAACAATTTTAATATTTTTCTAGGTTTAATAATTTAAAAAATATGATACTAGGGAGAAGAATAGTTTTATTACGTTCTATATTATGCTTATGGAAGTAGATCATGCATAAGGGTAACATGATTTACCTTTGAACATGGACTCACGATTAAGTGTAACTTGTGTAACTATTATCCAGGGACATATATTTAAAGGTAACAATATTTGTACCCTTACATAGGTACCTTGGTGTAAGCATAACTTTGGAGTCACCCTTACATAGGTAAGTTTTCTTATTGGTAACCATGTTTTATATAATTTTCTTAAGGATACCTATATAGGGGTTATATATAAGGGTGTGTATATAAGGGTACCTACATCAGGGTACTTGTGTAAGGATAATGTGAAAGGGTAAAAAAATTGACAAAATATTTAAAATTGTGTTTTTATTAATTTTCAGATAATTATTTTTATGTAAAAAATGGGGAATTTTGGGTATTTTATTTATTAAGGATAAATACGTATACATGGATGGTGTGGACCTCTTTCTTTAGATATTCATATTATGGTAGATTACTAGTTAGTAATATCTTGAATATGCCATATAATTTAATTATGATTTTTTTCATAAATTCAAAAATATTATCATTTTGTAATTAAATTGAGATGGTTTTGAAATATACAGGGTCTCATATTAATGGGATATGGATGGTGGGTTTTGTATAAGTTTCAGTAAGGCATACACTGACATAAAGTTAATGATAACTTCATGTATGAGGTAGGTTGTCCCAGAACATACCTATATGGTTTATGGTTTTTAATTGAATGTAATATGTTGTCTATCTAGTATAAATACAATTTAATTTATTTAATTTTTTCCTTTAAATGTTATTTTTAAAATTAAGGTGAAAAGTTCCATGATATACCCTTATCACTTGACCAATGCCTCGACCATCCTTGGTCAAAGGATAAATGATAAATATGATCCATGATTTATATAAACACTAGAATGGTATAAATTTTATAAATTAAATGAAATTAACCATATGGTAAGAAATCAGAAAAGTGAGACACAAAGGACCCTTAGATAAGTGCCTCTAGTTTTCCCCTATGTTGGTAGTGGTGATGGATTAGGTATGGTGTACCTTGGCTATCACCTTAGAACCTAAAGAAGTATTATGAGAGACATTTGAAGCTATGGGTTCCATGGTATGATCACATACATATCAAAGTATATTATTACCCTTTAATAATAAGTGTTACATTGGATTTGTAGGTGATTCATAGAAACCCATATAGGTAATCTTGTATATGTTACAGATTAAGGGTCCTCGGTGGCTTCTCTAGAATCATGTTAACCCCATAGAGGAGAAATGTAAGGAATCCATACTATCAATCAAGATCCCACCTTAGAACCTGGGAGCTTCTAGTGCTAGGGTTGAACCCTGTCCATGAATACATGATTAATAGGTATAAAAATATCAATTTAAATAGTTAAATGATAAAATTAGCAATGAAATAAATAAAAAATATGATATTTTGTGTGGTAAATGAGGTTCTAAGGATGGAATTCCCATTTTCGAATTCATATTTACATATTTATATGGATTTTGGGATGGTTGATTCACCCAGATGTGTGTTTTATTATTCATATATGATTACTTATTTTTAAGATTTTAGTTATAATCCTCTCTTTTGGGTAAATATTTTATATTGATTATGGTTATAGGATGAAGAATACCATAGGTGTATGTGGCATGATGTTTTTTGGGGCTGATTATTTCCCTAGGTGTATGTGATAACAGTTTTAGAGAGGGTTGGGACCCTTGAGTATATGTTATTTGTTCCAGGGATGGTGGATACCCCTAGTTAAATATGATATATATCTATGGATAATAAAAAAACATGAGGCGAGTATACTGGTTTCGATTAGGGTATGTGACACCCCCTCGTGTGGAAAGATATATGGGATCCATTTATTGGATGTGACTCTCCCTACCTGACAGGATTTTGGAATCTCCCTAGGTCTGTGATGTTGGTTCTAAAATATTTTTCCTTTGATGACTTCATGTTACATTCTAAGAGACACCCTTCCACTAGATAAAGTAGGTATAGTTGTCCTTGATAATTACATTAGTACCTAATGTTTTTTTGAGATTTATTTATTTATATTCAGATATTATTTTATTATTTTGACCATGTGACATGTGCATGCACTTGTAATGTTAGGGGTACCATTTGTGGTTGTCTATTGATTTTTACCCATACCTTACCTAGGAGTCCATGAATCTTAGGTACCTGAGTAGATCTCACTAATTATAGGTTTAGGTAATGAAGATGCCCGATTTTGTATAATTAGGATTCAATAAAATAAGGTTACATTAGTGCCAAATTATTATTTTTACCTTGTTTATTTATTTATTATATTTTTGGTTAGATCTTTGGGTGACAAGTTGGACATTATACATATGTTCTATATTTAATTTATTATAAAATGAATCTATTATATAGTTCTACCCACTATGGTGTTTATTATTATTTTGGGTGATATTTTGGTTATTTTTTGATGTTTCTCAATCCAATATGATGTTATATTCTTTACATGGTAACAACATAGACTCTTTATCCTATTTGGAATACTATATAATATAAGAAGGCACACTTGAGGCTTGTACCATGCCAATTCGATGACTGTGGAGTGAAAGATAGAGGGGAATTACAAAAAACCATCCACTATACTAATATTGAGTAATATTTAAGAAAATTAATTAGAAATGGGTTGGTAAGGATACATAATATTTTAGTTTGGTACACTTTTCAGAAATTTCATGCTCTCTAGTGGATTAAAATATAGATCAATTATATGGTTAGTCTCATTAAATATATGAGCTTAGAAATAGTTCCGTATTCATATTTATATAACCTATAAAATCTAATAGTTTATAAAGGTGACTATAATTATTTTTATATTTGATAACAGAAACCAATAATATTAAGGAAATTGGAATTTTAAGAAAATGTAACAAATTTAAAGAAACCTCTAAGGATAGTAAGTTAAAAATTTGATAAAACATTTGTATATGGGATTTATATTTGATCCAAATTTATTTAATAATAAAATTAATCATTATAGATTTAATTAATATCAATAATCATGTAAGTATCTATATATTTAAATCTATTAGTATTTCAAAAATTATCATAATTATTCAATTTAACTAACATATTCAATTAATCTAAAAAATGAAAATAAAATAAAATAGAAAAACTATTATAATCAATAAATAATTCCATACCTTACAATAAATTATTAATTACACATAGATTCATTAAAATATTATTTTGGAAATTTGAGAATATTATAATAAGGTGTTACTTAATGAAATATCAATGTGAGAAACAACCTTATGTTTAATTTTTAGATTTTCAATAGTTGAAGTAAGTATCCTATATTTATATTTATGGTTTAATTGACATATATATAGTTAATAATATATTTCAATGGATAAATGAATACAATTAATAACATAAAATAAAAAAAGAAAAAGAAACAATATGGTAAATGGGGGTTAAAAACCCATGGGGCGCAGGTACTGTAGCAGCACTGTAGCGGTACTGTAGCAGTGGCGACACTGTTCATCAGCAGGTACTGTAGCGGCGGTAGGGCACTGTAGCGGTACTGTAGCAGTGGCGAAACTGTTCATCAGAAGGTACTGTAGCGGCGGTAGGGCACTGTAGCGGTGACGATACTGTGCGGTATTGTAGCAGCAGGTTACTATTCACAAAATGTGAATTGGCCTTTGAATTTGGGCCTACAGGCTATGTAATTGGCTACAAACCCACTGGGCCTTCGAGCTACGTAATGGATTTCCCTATACTCAGTTAAAAGAGGTCTTTTCTTTGATTTAATAATAAAAATGAGGCTTCGGCCCCAACCTTTTAAAAAAAAGTGTTATTATTATTATTATTATTATTATTATTATTTCTTATTATTTTTTTGAAACCCCATGTAAGGGATATTAACCTCCCAAGAAATTTTATGAAATTAATATATAACGTTTCATAGGATCATATCAATTAATATATTATTAACTAATTAATATAGTAAAATAGAAATCCTTGGGTCATAAATTAAGGTGGTCAATTAACACTAAGAAAATAAATTATTATCATAAGTAATTATCTTATTATATATTCTTAAATATGGAAAGTAGTAATGATAGATCAAGTAGTTGTAATGTTAAAACAAAAGGAATTTAAAAAAGAAATTAATATGTTTCAATGGAATAATTTAATAAACCAAATTTATTTTTTAGTTTTTTCCTTCCATGCAGTTGATATTGATTTGTTACCATTTCATTATCCATCAATGATTATACTAAATATCCATTACCATGTCATATATCACTATTTAATAGTTATAATTATCAAAATAATGAGATAACATTTGTGAGGTTATCATCTTTTCACATGGCTAGTGGTTTAGTACATTCATTTTTTGAGTAAATATCTCTTGAAAACTCATACTAGTTAGAGAAATCAAAAGGATAATCCCACTATTCCTGAATTGTGATCACCTAAATAATCCTCAATAGCTCACTTACCTCTTAAATATGATGAGTGGATATTTAAAAGAATCATTAAAAATGTATGAAGATAAAGTAAAAATAATAATTGTTTTGAGGAACATGGAACATTTCCTCACCCAAACACTTTAAATATTCTCTATCACCATATAGAGTGAAAATGAACAAAGAAATTGGTATGAAATATTGTAAATCAAGAAATAAAAATTAAATAGCATTCCCTAAATTAGATAATTTTAGTAATATATATTTTATCATGTATTTTATATAATAATGATGGATAAATACACACATATATATAAATTCCAAATGAAAATATATACTAAATAAAGGAAACAAAATCTTTTCTCAAGAGATAAATCCATAAGAACTTATTATATATTCTTTAATATTATTCATTGATCCATTAAAACCAAAATATTAAAAAATTATTCACTATTTAACATGAATATCATTCATAATCAATATTAAAATTTTCTATATTCTTGATGAATCTTTATATTAAACTAGTCGTGGACACTCCTTATGGTAGTGCCTAGTAAAATATTAAAAAATTTCATCTTCTTTGATAATTACTCATTTTTAAATCCTAAAATCTTCTAACATATTTGAGTCAACTCCACATTATAATAACTCTGATGGTTTCCACTTATTGAAGATCAATAATCCTCCTTACCATTTGAATATTAAAAGTGCATATAGAGGAGTACTAGGGAATGTTTGTATGTTGTATGGATGTCAAATCATCTCTATGTCATAATAAATTTAATGTTGATACTAATTCTATATACTATAAATAAAATTTATGTACATGATGGGTTGTACAATCCCTTTATATTATTTCCAATGATTTAGAACATGAAAATGTATTTATGAATAAGTTACATATAATATGAAAAAAGATATCACAAATGATGATGTAATGTAATTTAAATCATCAAGCCTACTATATATAATTCTATATCCTTGTTTTTATTCAAGATATATGATTATTTAGTTAACCTGGACAATAATAATAATTTAAATCATGATTTTATATTAATATATAGAATCGTCATTGATGATATAAGTTTTTACAAGCACAAATATTATAATTTTATATTATTTCCATTCTCTAGGCATTCATTTTCATTTTAATGATATTTAAATCCTAGATAACTACATAGTTTCATATAATTTAATTGCACCATCCTAACAAAAATCACCATAGTCTGTTTAGAATATATCAATATTTTTTGTTTATCTAGATTATAAGAAATAATAGGATTTGTTGACATCAATGATAAGGGTTTCCTCATTTTATCTCTATATAGTCACTGAACAATAATAGGATATCAAATGAAATGATATATTTTATATCCAATTATAAAGTCTTAATATAGGATCCAATTAAAATATTGGTAGTAATTTATGCTTTTCATTTTTTTCAATAGTTATTTATTAAATTAATAAATTAATAAATATTTATGACATTATTTTTCATTCTAAATGAAATTTCTTTCTCCATTCACACCAATTAAATCACCATATGTGATGTTTTTAAATATTTTTATTTGATATTACCTTAGGTTCTATAGTTATTATCATTTTAAATCTCTCTATGAACTTATTTAGTTTCAAAAAACCACAATTTATCATAAGTCATTATTTAAAATCTATCAATGATATTATAATCTAAATTATCAATAAAAGTAATTATATCATAATTTTATGTATTATTTTAATTTTATATATGAATACATCCAAATATTATAAATGTGACAATTTATCTTACAATTTGGAAATTTTTCGAATTAATATATTGAATAACCTAATAAAAATATATATAAAATTATTTTACCACTCCATCATACTTATTTTTTTAATTCACCAGAAAACATATATTAAAGTTATATTTAAACGTAATAAATATAAATCTGTTGATCATTTTATTTTTTTATCAATAGAATCACCATAATTCATATATGAATATAATTATTTAAATCATTTTTATTGACTAAATACATTAAATCTCTAATTATTACCAATGAAAAGTTGGATCCTTTCTTCTTAGATTTATACATATCCATACAAAATGTAATTTCTTAAAAAAATCCTGATCTTATGTTAAAAAATAATTTCTAAAATATTACTATTATTATTGATTTTCATCTAAAATAGACATATGTATAGACCAATATTGTGGCATGTGTCACAACATTGTTATAAAGGTAAGTGAAAGAACCAATGTGCTCACTGAGAGGGGGAAGGGTGGAATATGTTATCTATTTCATTTTATAATTTATTCATTCTTATAAAATTTACTTTTCATCATTTTAATGTGATATAATGTTAGTAAAAAAATTATACATACAAAGGCCTAGGAAGAAAAGTATTTACGAGGATCACGACTCATAAAAGTGTATCTAGTTACTGGAATTGTTTGAAGAAAATCAAATACCACACAATACACTATAAAACACTTTTCTTATTTAGGATACTAAAAAAAATATCCTTACACTTTTTATGCACTATGATAAAGACAACAGTGCATGTTCTTTCTACAAAGATATATATATAAAAAATATTGTGAAAAATCTTTAGTAACCTTCACAAACATGCTCACGATTTTTACCTATTATTCTTGTATAAAATTGACCTTTTCAATTATTGGAAATATTCTTCACTTTATCACCCACACACAAGTAATAAAATATTCAGTAAATTGGTTGTTCATCCATGTTTTTTAAAATTCCATCTTGTAAGGTCAATCCGTAAAGGTCTTTCTGGTGTCCTCTGAAAAACTCTAAAACTTCCTAACACCGTGTACAACCAATTTCACATGATATAAAATTTAATCTGGTGAAACCTAATAATAACCTCAATGTTAATTACAAACTTCTTCTTCAACCAATTATCATTATTGGTTCAAAACATCCTTCTCTTGATTCTAGCTAATTGAAGTGTGTCTGATGTATCCGTATTAATCAAATTTTGCATCTTTCCATCCTTTCTTTGCATGCGTAAAAAATAACTCTTCATTGTACTAGTAATTTCTCCCATTTATATAGGTTCTCTTGAAAAGTAAAATGCAGTTTGTCCAATTCATTTTCCTACTTAATGAAAACATAGATTTCATATCACTAACTCAAGACAATTCACTTATACCTTCTCAACAATGGTATAAACATATTGAATGAATTTGGTAAACTCCAATGAATATACCCATAATCAAATTTCCTTACTCCTCAATGAGAATCATGATTTTACTCTATCATATTTGGTACAGTGAAAGGACACCTAAACAATGTCACATTTGATATCTTTACCTAATTTTCATAAAAAACATATATTTATAAAACATAATCCAGTAAATGTTTTTCAAGAATACTCAATATAATTTCTTCATCTAGTGAAAAATATGTAACAAATGTTCCATTCAAAAAATATATGTCTTATTCTTTCTTAAAAACAATCATAGGAACTTCACAAAAGGATTCCAAAAATACTTTTGCCACATGTGTTGAATTATAAATCTCTATTCAATTCCCTACTACATAAAATTTTGTTCGATGAAATTTATAAAAAACATTCATCCCAACATCTAGGCCCAAATTTTATATTCACTTAAAAAATTATACCAAAAGTTTATTTGACCATATAAATGAAATTAAACTTCATAACTTCATGGATGTGAGTATGATGGGTATTATATGAAAATTAAGTCTAATGAACATTTTCTAGAGAATTTATTCAACTAAACGTCATCTGATCCCTTTCCTTAAATTAATTTTGAACTTCAGCTTCTTTCTTCAATCCACTAGAAAACATTAATTTTGTACTTCCAGAGTATCCAAACATCATAAAATTCAATGAATCTGTAATATTTTTAAACAACCTTCATTAACCAAAAAACTTACTAAATATTTCTATCTACTAAACTTCACAAAATTAAACTCCATACACCTGAAAATGTTTACCCCCACTTTCTTCTAAATTCATATATCATGAGATCTTATAACTCATACTGATAAAAATTATCAGAACAAAATAGAATCACCTAATTTTTTATTCTAATCATTATTTTCTTAAAAATTGTTTTTTTTAACATTGTTTTTCCAAACCATGTTTTTAGCCTACTATTGATAAAATTTCACCACAAAAACATCAATCAATGGTCATCATTAAGAAAAAAAATTCTATCCTATTTGTCTGAAACCAAATCTTTATAAACAAAAATTTTAGAAACTTTTACAAAGTAAAGTAATTTTTTTTTCTTAACAATGTGTATATTATAAATTATGATCAAAGAAAGAAAACTTTTCCAAAAAATTAAAATAAAAATAAACTTCAAATCAACTTAAACATATTAACAAAACATCAAAAATTTAAAAAAAACCCTCAAACAAAAATGGTCTTAAAAACAAACCCTTTCTATTTTCATTTCACCCAAGAATAAAAAATAACTAAAAATTTTTAAATTAAGGTATGGATTATGGATTAAAACGTTCTAAGACAATGTGAATGAACTCTATATGAGAAATAAGATTCCTTGAATAAAAAACTATTATATCTATAAGGAGTGACTTATGAATTTATTCTTCCATATATCATCAACATACTTTTCCTTAAACATAAAACATTTACAACTTTTGCCTATAAAAAACTGTTTCCTCCACTAACTTCAAAAATCTGTTAAAAATTTGGAAATTACACAGATGATGAAATCACAAAATACTCATTTTAATAATTATACCTAAATATATGCCTTTATTTAAATTTTAATAAAATATAAATGTATAGATTAATGTAACATCATATTCTCTACCTTGAAAACAAAAAAATGGAGACAAGTTGTTATATAGTATGGATTTAGATACCTTTTCCGTGAATTGATGGATGTTGTAATCTCATATTTATTCTCATTTTATAAAATTATTCCTTTGAAGGTATTTTATGAATATATCAACAACATGTTCCATTTTAGGAACAGACACCATCTTCTGTTCATTATGTTTTACATGCCCTTTGATGAAGTTATACTAATATCAAAATGATTTTAAAGAGAAAGCCCCATGGAATGTTTAGTGATAATTATAGCACATTATTTATCAAAACCTAAGAGTATAGGTAACATAAATTTTACAGATATTTATCCAATCCAAGTATTTATCCATAAATGTTTTGCTGGACTTGCTTCAACGCATTGAGGATTTCTCTTGTATGACTTCGGTGGGTGCTCTCGGGTGCTTTTGGGTGAGGATCTGGTTCTGATTTGTATAAAAAATATGAAGGAATTTTTGAGATATTTGGTCATACTTTATAATATTTATGAATTTAGTGTTGTTTATTTTTTCCTTAATAATATATATGCTTGTTTTTTCATTGTTGTTTGGGAATGATTGTAGGTTGGGTTGCTGATTTAGTCTTGAAAATTGGTTCTAGAATGTTTTTATTTTTTGATGTATAAAAGTATATAAGTATCACTATATGGGAGACCTTGATGAATGTATGGGTGTGTTAAAATCCATAATTAGTTATCTATCCTCTTCATTGATGGACTAATGGGTACCCTACCATTGAATTCTTGCATATAGTGGTCTATCAGGTTTTTTGATTCATTAAGTTGACATTGTGTTGATTTCATTGATACTTTGTTAGGTTGGTGGATTAAAAGAGTGATAAGTGTGCTTAAACCAGTAATATGGTCCTCCTACATCATTTTTGTGTTGGTTTTAGGGGTTCTCTACAATATTTTGATAACTTACACGAAACAACTTCTTGGAGTGGGGTACCATATCACTATTGACCGACTCCTCTGTTGCATTTTCTGGTGGGTGGGGGATTCTTTTTAAGATTCTTTTTTATATTTTCTTTCCTTCAATCACTCGATACCATATAATACCTATGGAAAATATTTCATAAAATAATATCTCCATTTTTACTATATGGTTTCCCACTCTAACCAATTTTCATAATGATTTTTTTATTTTATGTTCAATAAAGGGGGCTTATCCTTCATCCATTTAAAAAAGACAATATTTTACCAATAAGAAAATCCACGGTACGTGGATATTCTATCATCAGAACATCTTATTCAATCATCATCTGTATAAAAAAAAATCAATCTTTTCACAGGTATAATATTTTATACCAAAATCTATTGCATCATAGATATATTTGAGAAATCATTTTTTAACAAGTAGATGAGATTCTTTTGGATCACTTTGAACTCTTTTAGAAAAAGTGAAAAAAATATAAAATATCTATCCTTGAAGTACATTGATTAATAAAACTTACAACCAACTTCTTTAATTCCTTAAGAAATACTTTATTATCTTCTTTATATTTCAGTTAACACCCCAAGCTTCTACGGTACGATTCTCTTTGAATAATACATTAGTGTGTGTTGTACGCAACTTCGAGTTCTAACACACCGCGACCAATCAAAGTAGCCGTTATGAATAGTAATACCCACTTTTTTAAATTTTATAAATTTTATCTTTCAAAATGGACTTCATATTTGGATTCAGAATATCAAAATTAGCCTAGGGTGAATTTTTTGTATTTTTCTGAAAACTTTCAATTTTTGATGAATAGTGAAAAAAACCCTAAGTTGTTGTTTAAAAACGATTTTTTATTTAAATAATTATTTATTTTATTTAAATTTAATTAAGGTCAAAATAGATAAATAATACCTATATAAGTTCAATGTAATTCATTGGAGTTTGTTTAGAATAATATTATATATATAATACTTTTATTGAACTTTTCACCGTCTTTTACCCACCTCTTATGAGAATTTGGAAATTTACATAAAACATAATTTTACAGATTCTGTGAGTGGAATTTAGAAAATCCGAGAGACATGGTTAATATCAAACAGTAAAATGTGGTTCAATACGATAAAAATAATTTTTGGTAAATAGTAACTTTTTTACTTTTATTTACCCCGGTAAAAAGTAAATAGGGTAATTAAGGGTAAGAATGATATTAATATTACCCTAAAACATGTCCTAATTCTATTGGACAAGTGTATATCAACCAAAAACAACCTTAGGAATAAAATATTATCATTTATGTCCACTTGGATTAGATTAGGACATTTATTATTATTTAATTCAATGAAGAGTTAAAAGAGTTAAAATCAAAGTTTAATTACTAAAATATTTTTAATATAGTGTTATACATAATATAAATTCTATTATAAATATTCATTAGAAAGATAAAACTATTTCATACATAATTATATTTTATTTATAATTTTTAGACATTATATAATTTAATTTATTTATGACACAATGATGATGCAGTAATTACCTTATTAGTGAAATATTAAAATAATTGTTATTATAAATACCCAAATGAATATAGTTTGAGACTAAAAATAATATACAAGAATTTCATAGGTTAATATGACATGTTAGAGTTGATTAAATGAATTATTTTCGAAGAAATAATGCTGTTATGAATTTATCAAAAACAAAATACCCAATAGTGTCAAAATTGACATAAAAGAGTTTGTAAAACAAATAATATATTATTAATTTATATTTAATTCCTAAAAATAAAAGGATCGGCCAAAGGACTTATATCATGATTGGTGTATCATTAATGGAACACTTTGGGGTCTCTTGGATGTATATAGTGTGTTTATTAACTATATAATATAAAAATACAAAGTGACATTGTAAGTGTCAAACTAATTAACTAAGAGTTAAAAATAAACGATATGCTTAATAATGTGACCCAAACCTGTCTAAAATATATTGGTTGAGTTGTTTTTGACATATTTACACCTTAACCTTTAAATAATTTACTTTGGAGCCATTAGAAAGCGAATATGGATTTATTATAAAATAATATTTCTAGCTTTTCCAAAGAAGCCCCTCACCCCTCTTATAAAAGGGCACTCCCCCTTCTCATTAATTCGCACCTTAAAAGCCATTTGTCTTGTCCATCCTCTGCCAAAATATCCTCCCAAAATCACTCACTTCATCCTATAGGCCTTAATTTTATTATAAATCCAACCTAAGGAGCCCTTTTGATCACATCTAAAGGAAGAACCTAAAGAAGAGGTAACGTCTTAACCACCCTCTTTAAAGTCTTCTTCAACTTCTTCATTCCTAGTAATTTACATTCAAAAATAATAAATCCAGTATCTTCTATATAATGTGATGTTATTATAATTATGGAACAAAAAAATTCATTATTCTATCCATCCCTTGAATGACATTTCACCATACGTGCGTACGTACGACCTACCGTCTCCACGTTGTGGTGTAATTGTTATTCAATATATTATTATTTAGATGGGTGTAATAATGATGTATAATTCATGTAAATAATAAATATAACATGATAATTATTCTTTCTATATGATATAACATCCAATTATATATTATTTTAATATCAAAAGGATGATATTGTCCCTCGTGCGTACGTACAGATTACCGTCTCCACGAACGCGATGAGATTCATTCCCTATCGTATCCATTCAAGACTAAATTTTATTGGATGATTAAATATAATATTTAAGGAATTGATATAATTATTTATATTAATAATATACAACCTATCCATAACAAAAATGGCTTATGTAACAAAATAGACAAAGGAAAATGAATCAATTAACACCCGAAATGACAATAATACTAAAGTGTTATTAACAAATCAATGTTAAAAGCTCATATATGATATCATATTAATGTATATGATTCTTGTATAATTTAATAACAATTATTTCACCATTCTACAGGATTTTAACCAACCCTCAACCAAGGAAAAGTACAAGGTAAGGGTTTATTTCACAATCTCTTCATTATTCGAGGTTGTTTATACGTAATTATCTACTGGGACCTCTTTATCATCAACATCCATGTTTCTTAAAAATTTATTTCAAAACATTCTTAATATTTTACAGAATATGGGTTAATTTCATTTATACCCTTGTTTGAATTTTTATAAGAAGTTTATAAAGGAATCTTTCCGTCGCTTTCCAAACAAGGTCCTTTTTAACATTTTTGGAAGAATTAATGTAATAATGTTTTTTTAAACTTATACGGTGGATGCGGCTAATTTATGCCATTATAAAACGTCAAAGAGTACCTTACAATATTATTAGAATATTATCAAAGTAAATGTTTTATTTTATAATTATGTGACTTTTAAATGATTTAAAAAAAGAGATGTTTCCATCAAATAGTTTTGATTTCATCTATGTCAACATCCTTTGATGGATATTATGCTTATTTGAAGTTGATTTATTATGATACAAAACTTCCATATTGTATTGAGGTTTTTGTGATTTGTTTGACTGCAGATGTGTTATTTTTATACTATTCGTGGTTTATAGAGAAAGTATTGACATTTTGTATGCTAGTTTTAATACGAATGTTTATGTTATGTTTAAACCTGTTCATATGAGGAAAGCATTGGACTTAATAAGTGATGGGTGGAGCCTGCAATAGCTTCTCGATGCATTGGTAGGTCTCATGAGACAAACTAGTGTCTTGGCACGAGGCCTTGACAAAATATTATTTGTAGTCTTGGCACGAGGCCATGACTATGTGGTTATGATAGTATGGCATTATGCGCTCCATCATTATGAAAGTGGTTATTGAAATTGCATGTGATTATTTGATTAGTGGAATATCCATGTGAATAAGTAAATGGAATTATTTTATTTTATCTTTTCCATATTATGCTGAAGTTCAATTTTAAAAGGCTTTTGTTTTAGTTATACATTGCCTTAAATGTTTATGCTTATTTGTGAAAGTTTCTGCTATATTGTTATCCTTACTGCGAATCTGAGCTCACCCCTTTCAATGTTTTATTTTTCCCAGGATATGAAGAAGTAATTTATGAATGACCTACACTGATAGTATGTAGGGATATGAGTGTGGAATATGGAGACTATGTTGTTGTAGTTTTCATTTTTATGATGTAATGTAAGACTTATTAATATATCTAGTGTTTCCAAGGCTACTAAACTAATCGGTATATCAAGATTTGGTCTTTCTTGTGATAATGCCAATGTTATGTAATAATGCACCGACTCTGGGTAACTAGGGTCGGGGCATTACAGTTGCTATCAGAGGAAGTTTAGTACAAACCTTGGAAGCTAAATTTTGATAAAATCTGATTAGAGAACAAATCCCTAAGATAGACTTTGAGGATTAGTATAGAAGAACTTACTAGAATTTGGTATTGTAGAGATTTTGTGAGTTTTCTGAGCAATACATACCTGTCTGGATACAAGAAGGTAGAGGCGGCTCTGGCACAGATGTACCTAGGGGTAAAACCCGAAAACACCACTTTGAGCTAGACTCGAATGAGAACTAGTGCACGACAACGGGATTTGCTGCACTCTTGGTTACGACACTCCCAGGGGATATGCTTAGGATTATTCTCATTTTCATTACAAACCATTATGAAGGGATTATTAGTATATACATCCTCAAAGAAAACATTTTTATGATTATGGATTATATCCATAAACTATTGAATATATGATTAGTGTTTTTCAATTTTGGAATTATGTATTTCTATTCATAAACTAATCTAGTTTATGAAATTGTTTAGAAATGGTGCCTAGTGGAAGGAATGGAAACCGTATCAATGCATGCACTCTATGTACGGATTTCCCTCCTCCTCAAGATAATTATAGTGGAGCTAGTGATGCAACTGGTGCTGAACAACTAATCACCATGCTGGGACAACTCACTCAGGTTATGAATAATAACCTTACCCATATAGAGCACCTTGATCCACAGCATGGAGGATCAATGTTAGAACACTTCATGAGGCAACAACCACCAACATTCAATGGGAGTACAAATCCCTTGGTAGCTGAGCAATGGATAAATTCTTTAGAAAAAAATATTCCATGCCTTGGGGAGTAGTGAAAGGGAAAAAGTTATCATGGCAGTTTACCGCCTCACTGGAGATGTTGATCAATGGTGTTCATTGATACAAAACATGAAAGAAGATGATGAAGTATCAGATATGAAATGGAGGGAGTTCAAAGAGCTGTTCTTAGAAAAATAATTTCCTCAAGACCATCAATTAGATATGGAAAGGAAATTTATGAATCTGAGGCCGAAAGAGGATGAGAATATTGCAAAGTATGAGGCTAACTTTACAAGGTTAGAGAGGTATGCTTCAGATTATATACGTAACCCAATAAGTAATATTGATCGTTTCTTTTATGGGTTAAAACCATTTCTCCGTCGAGCATTAGTCTCACAAACCTTCTCGTCGTATGATGATATTGTCTTGTGTGATATCAAGACAGAAAAGGTATTATCTAAGTCTTATTAATTTAAAGAAAAGAAAGAGAAGAAGAGATATGATGATCTATCTGGAAATGGAAATAAGGGGAAGAAGGGAAAAGTTAAAAATCTATCTTGCAGTAAATGTGGGAAGAAACACCCCAGTACTTGCCTAAAAGGAATGGGAGTCTCTTACAAGTGTGGTGAAAAAGGCCACCAATCTCATGATTGCAAGGGAGAGAGAGTTGATATCAATGTGGAATTCTATAATTGTAGAGAGATTGGACATTATGAAAATGAATTTCCGAAGAGTTAGGGGAACTTGCCTCAGAAAAGGAAAAGGGATCAAGGCCAAGCTTATGCTATCACTACTGCTGAGGTAGAATCTCCGAAAGACATGGTGGCAGGTAATTTAATGGTTTCCTCAAGTTTAGAAAATGCTTTATTTGAATCTAGATCATTGCATTGTTTCATATCTTCCCATTTTTCTAAGAAAATTAGATATTTCCAATTTGATTTAACAAGAGAGTTGTCAGTCAAAATCCCTAAGGGAAGTATCACTGCTACAAAGTTCTATGGATCCGTTCCCATTAGGGCATATAAATGTTCTTTATCTACCGATCTCATCGTCATACCCATGACTAAATTTGATATAATCCTTGGTATGGATTGGATTTCAGACCATGATGCGAATATTTATTGTAAGAAGAAAGAGGTTATGATTTTTGATGATGATGATAAGGATCACCCTATCTTTAGAGTAGAATCGTGACCACATAATTCTTTTCTAGATCCACCCCCGGTAGCTCAACTAAATTCAATTATCGGGGAGGAAGAGAATGAAATAATTTTGGGTGAGGAAAGTAATGTTCAAATATAGGATGTACCTAATGTGAAAGAATATGTAGATGTGTTTCTGTAAGATTTACCTGAACATCCTCCAGAACGAGAAGTTGAGTTTTCCATTGATTTAATTCCTGGATCAAGGCCTATATCAAAGACCCCTTATAGAATGGCCATTGTGGAATTGGTTGAACTAAAGAAACAACTAGAGGAATTTAGTAATAAGGGATTTCTTCACCCTAGTGTTTTTCCATGGGGATCCCCTGTTCTTTTTTTGAAAAGAAAGATAGATCTATGAGGTTATGTATCAACTACAGGGAGATCAATGCTATAACAATAAAGAAAAAGTATCCCCTACAACGCATTGATGATTTATTCGAACAACTGCATGGAGATCAATACTTTTAAAAGATTGACCTTCTATTAGGATACCATCATTTGTGTGTGAAGAAGGAAGACATTCCTAATACAGCATTTCGAACAACATACGGGCATTACAAGTTTAGAGTAATGCCTTTTGGGCTAACTAATTCACCCTCTGTATTCATGGATCCAATGAACATAGTTTTCAAGGAATATGTTGATGACATTGTAGTGGTATTTATTGATGATATCTTGGTATACTCAAAAATCTACAAAGATCATGAAAATCACTTGTTCATTATATTGAAGACTCTGAGAAGACATAAATTATATGGGAAGTTTAGAAAGTGTGAATTCTGGATTTAAGAGATTTCTTTTCTTGGCCATATTTTCTATAATGATGGAATATCTATTGATCCTTCTAAGACCATGGAAATCCATGAATGGCCATCACTAACGAGTATAACTGAGGTACGCAATTTTATTGGTTTAGGAGGTTATTATCGACGTTTCGTCCATAATTTTTCCCGATTGGATAACCCATTAATGAATCTCACATGTAAAGGGGTTAAATTTTTCTGGAAAAAAGAGTGTGAAGAATGTTTTGATGAACTGATGAGAAGATTAGTAAATGCTCCTATATTTAATCTACCATCGGGGAATGATGGGTTCGTTATTTATAGTGATGCATCAATGAAAGGACTTGGTTGTGTCCTTATGCAGAATGATAGAATTATTGCTTATGCATCACGACAGCTGAAAATTCATGAGAAAAACTATCCTACTCATGATATTGAGTTAGCTATTGTAATATTTTCTTTGAAGATATGGAGACATTATCTCTATGGTGAGAAATATGAGATTTACACTGATCACAAGAGTTTGAAGTATATTTTTTCACATAAAGAACTCAACATGAGGCAAAGGATATAGCTTGAACTACTCAATGATTATGATTGCATGATACAATACCACCCGGGGATGGAAAATAAGGTGGCAGATGCTTTGAGAAGAAAGGATCATGGAGTTTTGAACGTGATGAGAATTGAAAGAGATCCTATTTTCATGGATCTAGTAAAGATGGATATGGGAATCACCATGGGAGGTGAAACATCAATGATTTCTCAAATGGTTGAAAAACCATCTTTACTAGAAAGGATATTGAGTTCTCAGACCGATGATGAAGAGTTACAAAGAAATATTAAAGCTGTGAATGATGGGAAAATGAGTGACTTTGTGTATGAAGATGGAATTTTGAAGTTTGGGAAGAGACATTGTGTTCCCGATATACCTGATCTAAAAATAGAATTGTTGGATGATGCTCATAGTTCCAATTTCTCTATACACCCTAGGATCACCAAAATGTATAGATATTTGAAGGAAAATTTTTGGTGGGACGACATGAAGAGGGAGATTGCTGATTTTGTGTCAAGATGTATGGTTTGTCAACAAGTGAAAGCTGGAATTCAACATCCTGGTGGAGTATTGCAACCTCTTCCCATACCTGAGTGGAAATGGGATAATATCATTATGGACTTTTTCATGGGACTACCAAAGACTCCTAGAAGTAACAATGCAATATGGGTCATTGTTTATCGTCTTACCAAGTCAGCACATTTTTTTGCTATAAGGGAGGATTTTCCACTTGAACGTCTAGCAAGGCTATATATTAATGAAGTTGTGAGACATTATGGAGTACCCCTATCAATTGTCTCGAATCATGATCCTTGTTTTACATCAAGATTCTGGAAAAGTCTTTGGAAGGCCTTTGATACTAAACTTCATTTGAGCACTGCTTACCACCCTCAAACAGATGGATAATCAGAATGAACTATTCAAACCATTGAAGACATATTGAGATCATTCTCACTTGACTTTCAGGGTATGTGGGAAAAATATTTACCACTGGTAGAATTTTCTTATAACAATAGTTTCCATTCAAGTATTCGGATTGCACCATATGAAGCATTGTACGGAAAGAGATGTCGCTCACCAACCTATTGGGATGATGTTGGTGAAAGAAAACTTGTTGTACTAGAACTAGTGAAGGAAATGACGAAAAAGGTAAAGGTAATCCAAAACCACATCAAAGCAGCTCAATGTAGGCAGAAGAGCTATCCCGATAATAGAAGGAAGTATTTGGAATTTCAGGTTGGAAGATCATGTTTTCTTGAAGGCATATCCATGAAAGGGAGTCATACGTTTCGGTAAGAAAGGTAAATTGAGTCCCATGTACATCGGACCTTTCGAAATTCTAAAATGAATTGGGGCTGTAGCATACCGTTTGGAAATGCCACCAAATCTCTCCAAAAGTTCACAATGTGTTCCATGTATCACTGTTCAGAAAATATATGCCTTCCCCAACCCATGTACTCACCTATGAGGAATTAGAACTGGAACCTGATCTGTCTTATTGCGAAAATCCCGTCAGGATTCTTGATACGAGAGAACAAGTGCTGAGAAACCGGACGACTCGTCTGGTAAAAGTTCTATAGAGAACCCATAAGATAGAAGAGGCAATGTGGGAACCCGAGGAACTTTTGATGAAGAACCACCTGAGTCTTTTTATGCAGTAATATTCTAGAAATTTCGAGGACGAAATTATTTGAAGGAGGGGAGAATGTAACACCCCAAGCTTCTACGGTACGATTCTCTTTGAATAATACAGTAGCATGTGTTGTACGCAACTTGGAGTTCTAACACACCACGACCAATCAAAGTAGCCGTTATGAATAGTAATACCCACTTTTTGAAATTTTATAAATTTTTACTTTCAAAATGGAATTCATATTTGGATTCGGAAGATCGAAATTATCCTAGGGTGAATTTTTGGTATTTTTCTTAAAACTTTCAATTTTTGATGAATAGTGAAAAAACACTAAGTTATTGTTTAAAAACGAATTTTTATTTAAATAATTATTTATTTTATTTAAATATAATTAAGGTCAAAATATTTAAATAATACCTATATAAGTTCAATGTAATTCATTGGAGTTAGTTTAGAATAATTTTAGATATAGAAAAATTTTATTTAACTTTTCACCGTCTTTTACCCACCTCCTAGGAGAATTTGGAAATCTACATAAAACATAATTTTACGGCTTCTGTGAGTATAATTTCGAATATCCGAGAGACACGGTTAATATCAAGGAGTAAAATTTGGTTCAATAAGATAAAAATAATTTTTGGTGAATAGTAACTTTTTAATTTTATTTACCACGGTAAAAAGTAAATAGGATAATTAAGGGTAAAAATGATATTAATATTACCCGAACACATGTCCTATTTCTATTGGACAAGTGTATCTCGACTAAAAACAACCTTAGGAATAAAATATTATCATTTAGGTCCACTTGGATTAGATTAGGACTTTTATTATTATTTAATTCAAAGAAGAGTTAAAAGAGTTAAAATCAAAGTTTAACTACTAAAACATTTTTAATATAGGGTTATACATAAGATAAATTTGATTATAAATATTAATTAGAAAGATAAAAATATTTTATACATTTTGATATTTTATTTATAATTTTTATACATTAAATAATTTAATTTATTTATGACACAATGATGATGCAGTAATTAAATTTTAGTGAAATATTAAAATAATTGATATTATAAATACCCAAATAAATATAATTTGAGACTTTTAATGAATTCCACGAATTTAATAGCTTAATATGACATGTTATAGTTGATTAAATGAATAAGGTTCTAAGTAATAATGCTGTTATGAATTTATCAAAAATAAAATACCCAATAGTGTCAAAATTGACATAAAAAAGTTTTTAAAACAAATATTATATTATTAATTGATATTTAATTCCTAAAAATCAATGGTTTGGCCAAAGGGCTTATATAATGATTTTTTTATCATTAATGGACCACTTTGGGGTCTCTTGGAAGTATATAATATATTTATTAACTATATAATATAAAAATACAAAGTGACATGGTAAGTGTCAAACTAATTAACTAAGAGTTAAAAGAAATATAAGGTTAATAATGTGACCCAAACCTATCTAAAATCTATTGGTTTAGTTTTTTGCGACCTATACCCACTTTAACCTTTAAATAATCTACTTTGGAGTAATTAGCAACCAAATATGGATTTATTATCAAATAATATTTCTAGCTTTTCCAAAGGAGCCCCTCACCCCTCTTATAAAAGGGAACTCCCACTTCTCATTAATTCACACATTCAAAGCCATTTGGATCGGCCAAACTCTGCCAAAATATCCTCCCAACAGCCATAAATTCAACCTAGAGGCCTTAGTTTGATCAGAAATCCAACTTAATGATCCCTTTTGATCAAATCAAAAGGAAGAACCCGAAGAAGAGGTAACGTCTTAACCACCCTCTTTAAAGTTCCTTTCTTCTTCAACTTCTTCATTCCAAGTTATTTCCATTCTAAAATAATAAATCCAGTATCTTCTATATAATGTGATGTTATTATAATTATGGAACAAACAAATTCGTTATTCTATTCATCCCTTGAATGACATGTCACCATACGTGCGTACGTACGACCTACCATCTCCACGTTGTTGTGTAATTGTTATTCAATATATTATTATTTAGATGGGTGTAATAATGATGTATAATTCCTGTAAATAATAAATATAACATGATAATTATTCTATATATATGATATACCATCCAATTATATATTATTTTCATATCAAAAGAATGATATTGTCGCTCGTGCGTACGTACAGATTACCGTCTCCACGAACGCGATTAGATTCATTCCCCATCGTATCCATTCAAGACTAAATTTTATTGGATGATTAAAAATAATATTTAAGGACTTGATATCATTCTGGATATGAATAAGATACAAACTATCCATAACAAACATGGATTATGTAACAAAACAAACAATGGAAAATGAATCCATTAACACCCGAAACGACAATAATACTAAGATGTTATTAACAAATCAATATTAAAAGGTCATATATGATATCATATTAATATATATGATTCTTGTATAATTTAATAACAATTATTTCACTATTATACAGGAGGTTAACCAACCCTCGACCAATGAAATGTACAAGGTAAGGGTTTATTTCACAATCTCTTCATTATTCGAGGTTGTTTATACGTAATTATCTACTGGGACCACTTTATCATCCACATCCATGTTTCTTAAAAATGTTTTCCAAAAAATTCTTAATATTTTACAGAATATGGGTTAATGTCATTTATACCCTTGTTTGACTTTTTATAATATGTTTGTAAAATAATCTTTTCGTTACTTTCCAAACAAGGCCCTTTTTAACCTTTTCGTCATAATTTAGGTAAGAATGTTTTTTTAACTTATACGGAGGATGTGGCTATTTTAAACCGTTATAAATCATCAAATATTACCTTAAAATATTATAATAATATTTTCAAAGTAAATGTTTTATTTTATAATTATGTGACTTCTAAATTATTTAAAAAAATATATATATTTCTCTCAAATAGTTTTGATTTCATCTATGTCAACATCCTTTGATGGATTTTAAGCTTATTTGAAGTTGATTTATTATGATACAAAACTTCCATATTGTATTGAATTTTTTGTGATATGTTTGAATGTGGATGTGTTATTTTTATACCATTCATGGTTTATAGAGAAAGTATTGACATTTTGTATGCTAGTTTTAATACGAATGTTTTTGTTAAGTTTAAACCTATTCATATGATGAATGCATTGGACATAATAAGTGACGGGTGGAGCCCACTATAGATCCTCGATGCATCGGTAGGTCTCATGAGAAAAAATAGTGTCTTGGCACGAGGCCTTGACAAAATCTTATTTGTAGTCTTGGCACGAGGCCTTGACTATATGGTTATGATAGTCTGGCATTATGCATTCCATCATTATGAAAGTGGTTATTGAAATTGCATGTGATTATTCGATTAGTGGAATATCCATGTGAATAAGTAAATAGAATTATTTCATTTTATCATTTCCATATTATGCTGAAGTTCAAGTTTAAAATGCTTTTGTTTTAGTTATACATTACCTTAAATGTTTATGCTTATTTGTGAAAGTTTCTGCTATATTTTTATCCTTACTGGGCATCTGAGCTCACCCCTTTCAATGATTTATTTTTCCCAGGATGTGAATAAATAATTTATGAATGACCTACAGGGATAGTATGTGGGGATATGAGTGTGGACTATGGAGACTATGTTGTTTTAGTTTTCATTTTTATGACGTAATGTAAGACTTATGAATATATCTATTGTTTCCAAGGCTACTAAACTAATCAGTCTTTCGATATTTGATCTCTCTTGTGATCATGCCAATGTTATGTAATAATTCAGCGACTCTGGGAAAATGGGGTTAGGGCGTTACATTTCAAAAACTTAGTCCCACTAAAATAGGTATGGAAATTATTTTTTAATTTTCTATTTCAAATTTACGTAGAAATTATATAGCATACTTTTTTTAGATAGAAAAATATATTTCTTCTTTTGTGAAATTTTATATCTAATAAAGGATTTAATTTTTTCACGAATAGAATTTTCAAATAACTTCTTCTTATCAATAAAATATTTTCCCAAGTTTCTTCATTATTATTATAAAATACTATATCATCAATATAAACAATCATAATTAGGTAAAACTAACAATTTTATTTGATATATATATTTATATCAAATCTTCCTTTATTTAATTTCATTTTATTGAGTAGTAATCCAATACTGAATACTAATCTCTTTAACATATACAAATCCTTATTCAACTTATTCACATAACATTTATCTTTCCTAAACACAAGCCCTAGGGTTGAACAATAAATAATTATGCATAAAGTTCCCTGTTAAGAATAGCTATATTTTCATCATTCTAAAATAATTATGACCTCATTGTTTTATGATAATAAGAAATATTCTAATATTTTCTAAGATTTTTGCTGGAAAAAAGTTTCAAAAAATTCAATGCCTTTAATTTTTGATTAACATTTTTAAACAGGTCATGATTTTTTTCTTATCACTTCACCATATTTATTCAACTAATTCTAAAACACTCAAATTTTACTAATAACATTTTATATTTGGTTTCATTACATGTTACCAAGAATCATTCTTCTAAAATTGATAAAACTCTTCATTCATTGAATCAAACCACTATTTGTTATCAGAATCATCGTTGACATCTTTGGGATCAACTTTAGAGATTAAGGAATCGTGTGAAACTAACCTTGATGTTTTGCAGGTCTAAACCTCTTTTTTTATTTCTAGTTGCTTTTTTAACATCCACCTTCTTTATCAACAAATTATGAGATGTAGGAAGTTATTAAACATCACTAGAACTAGTCTAGTCAGAGACTTCATATCGAGGAAATTTCTCACATTACTCAACTACAATCTTTTTATCCTCTCTATCTTCTATATCTACATCTATTACTAAAATTTATTATAAAAATATTCAAGAACATTTACATATTTAGAATCAACTATCATTTTTGATTTTATATTAAAATATATTTATCCACTTCCATTAGGTACATATCCAATAAATATTTCATTAAAACCAATCTATTCAAATTTACCATGATTACCTCCTTTTAATTTTATAATGCGGGGACTTACAAACACCCTTAGGTTCTTAAAAATTGTGGTTTCATTTTAAATAATTTAAAAAAGATTCCTATCAATATTTTTTTATAGAAACATAGTTTTTCATTATAAACCACAATATTGACAAAATATAACAAAAAATATTGAGAAGTATCAGGCTCGATCAACATTTTTAGCCCATTTATACAAGACTTTTGTGCATTATTTCATAAAGACCATTTTTTGTGGTGTGTATGGTTTAATTAACCAATGATGAATCTCATTTGTTTCAAGATAATATCTAAAATCTTTTTTTATTATTAACCACCATTATAAGTTTTTAAAATCATCATAGAATATTCACATTATTTCTCTGTAATTCTCCTAAAATTCTTAAACATTGTGGGAAACTATAATTTCTTTTTCCAATAAGTAATATGTTTATTGTGATTAAAGTAAAAGGAATGAAATAATATACCTATCTATATGTGTTTATTTTTAATCATCACTCAATAAATATCAGTATCTATCACTTCCATTGGTTGAGTTGAATAAATCTGAACTTTATTGTATACTATGATTATAATCATTCATTTCTAAAAAATATAAGAATACCAATCAATTATTATTTTCAAGCCAGTAATACATGAATATTATATCTCTTTGTCGACTTGATCATATTTCTTTGGAACATGTGTCCCAAAATTTTATTTCAAAGTTCATTTTATCCATCATGCTAAGATAACTTGAACTTTATACACAAACAATTACAAAAAAAATTTCTCATGGTTTATTGGTATTGGTTAAAAATTTTAATATCATCTTATTATTTCTATAAAAAGAATATTTCAAGAAAACAACATTAATACATTGATACAGAATTTGTGAAAATCATAACAAATTTTTATTTCATCTCATTATCAAATAAATATATTTTGGATTTTAACTTTTATTTAACAAAGATTCAATATCCAACACCTTTGATTATATGCGACTCAACATTTCCAAAATTCATTTCACCTTACATATAATATTTTAAATTCATAAAAAACATTAAATTTCTTGTCACATGTAAGGAAAATTGACTATCCAAACTATATCTTCATTCTCTTTTTGTAGCTTTGAGAGCATTGTCAATAACAAGAGTTTTTCCATTTCATTTTTCATTCTTCATATTCGGTTTTTGAGATTTGTTGTAATTTTTTTTTTGTGAAAAAATAAACACAATAAATCATTTTTCAAGATTACTAGGTTGTTCCCATATTTCACTAATATTTTTTAGGGGTTGGAATATATTCTCAATTTTTACTCTACTTTTTTTAGGTTTCCTTATTTGAGTGGGTTGAGTCCCCCTTAACTATTTTATCCAATTCCTCTTGGGATTATTTTATAGTTTTTGTTTGAACCAACAAATATTTATTATATATATAAATCCTCCATAATACAAATAGTATTAATATAAAGAATATTTTCCTTAGTAACCTCTATACTATCTGATGTTTTAAACATTATTTCCATTAATTGTAATGATTTATACTTATGAACTTTATTTCACCCCAAATTTTTGGTTACCAAAAAATACTATTCTTTATATTAATGTTTTTAAGCCATAAAAACACCAGTATTTGTAATTTTGTGTTCAGTTATATTAATTTTATAAGCTTTATAATTTCGTTACTTATTTGGTTTTGGAAACATTAATGATTTCATAAAATTTCTTACTTCTCGAAACAACTTATCCTTTATTATCACCATTTGAGGATATATTTTTTGATAATCCTTAAGTTATCACATTTCATAAAATTCACCAACTTCTCCAACATTGTTTTATAAATTTGAAATTCCATTCTTAGCATTTGGATTTTTTTATTGAATATGTTCTAACTCTTCCTTCTTTATCATCAAATTTTCTTCAATCTTGAAATTGAGATTTTTATTCTCATAAAAAATCCTCTCCAAATTATAAATATCTTTTTTGAACATTGAATTTTCATCAAGAACGAATTATTGATTTTTTCTTATAGTATTTTAATTTTTTGACCTTTTGAACTCTCTTTAAATTATTATAATTTTTTCAAGATACTCATTCAACATTATCTTTTTTGGGTTTTTAGGGTTTATATTTTTTCAGGTTTTTTTGTTTTTTAGTGTATTTATAGAAATTATGGGTTTTATAGTTTTTATTTTTTTAGGGTTTTTAGGGATATTTTGAGTTTTATTTGGTTTTTTTGGGTTTTAGGGATTCCAAGTGATTTTAGGTATTGATTTTAGGGCTTTTTTGGCTTTGTTAAAGTTTTATGGTTTTCATGTTTTTTTAGCTTCATTGTATTTTTTAATGATTTTTCTAGGGTTTTACGATTTTTTTATGGTTTTAGGGTTTTTTGGTTTTTTTGGATTTTTTTTTAATTTTTTCTGGGAATTTTAGATTTTTTAGGGTTTTAGGGTTTTTAGGGTTACATTTTCGTTTTATAATTTTATTTGGTTTTAAGGGATTAAAGTTGTTTATGTATTTTTAGTGTCATAAGGTTCATATGGTTTAAAGGGTTCTAGGTTTTTTGAGGTTTTAAGGGTTTAAATGATCATTATGTTTATTAGGGGTTTTAGGGTTTTTTAAATTTTAGGGTATTTGAGCGTTTACAAGGGTCCTTTACAATTTTTATATGGGTTTTAGTGTTTATAAGGGGTTTTATAACTTCTAGTATTTTTATGGTTTTTAGAGTACTTTAGAGGTGTTTAGGGTTTTTAGTATTTTTAAGATTTTATGGTATTTTAAAGGTATTTTGAGTTCTTTGGGGTTTTTTTGGTTTCAAGGGTTTTTATGGGTTTTAGGGTTTTTATGTCGTATTTATGGGTGTTCTAGTTTTTAGGGGGGTTTATGGGTTTTTTTGGTTTTTTTTGGGGTTTTGGGTTTTAGGGTTTTTATGATTTCTTTGGGTTTAAAGGTTATTATGGAGTATAATGGTTTTTGGTGTTTTAGGGATTTTAAAGGTTTTTAGGGATTATAATGTTTTTATGGATTTTTATCATTAAATTATAGTTTTATGGGTTTTTTTTAGGGTTTTAGTGTTTTAGGGGTTTTAATTTTTTAATTTTTTATTATTTTTGGGTTTTTAGTGATTTTTATGATTTTTATGATTTTTTTGAATTTTTATGGGTTTTGGGGTTTTAAGGGGTGTTATTGTTTTATTATGATATTTATTTTTTAAGTGTTTTTATAGTTTTAAGGGTTTGATGGTTTTTATATTTTTTAGGGGGGTTAGAATTTTTAGGGGTTTTTGGGTATTTTGGAGTTTTTAGATGTTTTTGATGTTGTTACAGGTTTTTAATGGTTTTAAATATTTTTTAGAATTTTTTTTAGGTTTTCATCAAGTTAATTTATTAAATTGGGTTTTTATAGTTTTTAATAATTTTAATGTTTTTTGGGTTTTAGGGTCTTTCTCATATTTTTTATGGTTTTATGGGTGTTTAGGGTTATAGGGTTATTATAGGGGTTTTAGAGTTTTCTTGAGTTATGGTTTTTAAGGGTTTTTAGGATTTTAATGCTCTCATGATATTTATTTGTTTTTTGGTTTTTACGGTATTTGTGGTGTCTAAGGTCATTAAATTATCGTCCAAGGTTATTATCATGGTTATAGGCTTTTTTGGGTGTTTTAAGATCTTTTAAGGGGTTTTAGTGATTTTATTTATTTTTTGATTCTCAAGGTTTTCAAGGCTTCAGGGTTTTTTGGGGTTTGAGGGGTTTTTTATAATTTACGTGTTTCTAGGGGTTTAAATGTTTTTTTTCAGGGTTTCGGTGTTCTTTTATGGTTATTAGAGTTATTATGGGGGGTTTAGTGTTGTATGGTGTTTCGGGTCAGTCTCGAAACGCCCAACGGTTCTGTATCCGATGACACGTGGACCTGCTTTCCAAAGGTAGGCGTTCACCGAATGATCTTACCAGCGACGCTTAAGAACTCACATTGGTCGAGAAGATGGGAAGTCGGGCTCATCACAGCCTTTGGGGGGAATTATTTCCTGTTCCGGGACTCTCTTATAGATTTAAGATGTATTCATATGTTCACGAATCTTTGGTTTATATCCAAGCATAGTATCCACAGATTTCTCCTGGTTGGCAATGGTCAGCTGAAGACATGGGTTTGGAATCATTTATACCCGAGGATTACCATCCCTCATTGGATTAATGACCCTGAGGAGTCAGAACTCATTGAGGCGGCACTAGGAGTGGCGCGGTGAACCGATGTGAAGATGGTCGGATCGACCGATTGATGGGATTGAACCTCATGGAGGCTTCCTACATACCATGCCTAGGGGACAAGGATCAATGTACATGTAGTTCGAATGGGAGCGTCGAAAGACTGGCATGAATTTGGACCCATGGGGTCTACTAGTGATCGGGCTTGAACCTCATGGAGACTACCTACATATCCCTATGGTAGGGAATCAAAGTTCTCGTAGTTCTCATGTACAGTTTATCATCATGCGGGACAAAGGCGAACCAACGTGAAGGTTGTTGGAACAACAAGGTTGTGGGCTTGAACCTCTTGGAGGCTTCCTACATACCTTGCATAGGAGGCAAGGATCAAAGTCCACGTAGTTTGCATAGGCTTGGGGCTTACGCTCTTAGGAAGCCCAGAGTAACGGACTGGGACTTACACTATGAGGAGGCCCAAAGTAATGGATTGGGGCTTACACTCTGAGGAGGCCCCTAAGAGGATGTCATGGTCAATGCTTACTCTAAGCCCATGTGAGTCATGATCGGTGTGAGAAATAAGAGGCAGCAGGGACCAGACGATCACGTCGTGAAAGGTGCGTCCATGAGAAGTGGAGCGGGGCTTACGCATGGAGCGGCCCATAATGATAGATTGCGGCTTACACACTGAGGAGGACCATCCGACAAAGCACAGTGGGAGAGGGAAAGGGGGTGATCTTGTTCCCATCTCCTCTCTTGCAGTGCATGAGGGATAATTTCTGAACGGTATTTTACTACCCCTGAGGATCCCTTAACAAGTGGAGAGGTAGAAAGGGGATTCCCGATCTCAGACTCCACATTACCTTGGGAATCTGAACCCAGGAATGTTTCTGGAATCTACTCAAGGGTTGGGCAAACCCCTTCACCTCTACTTACCGTGGGTATGTGAACTCAAAATTGCGCGCTGATGCGCCTGAGGGTTACACCACGCGGATCTGGTGGCTCTGGTGGAGTCCTCAGCTCTGGGCCGATGAATAGGCCAATGAGGGAGTCACGGAGGATCAGGCCGGATTGGAAGGATTTTATGTGGCTCGGGGAATGGGAACTCCGAAGGCTCTGATGGGCCACACGTATGAAGGAGTGGTGGTGCCCTTCATGTAGGAAGGTGATACGCGGCTGGAGACGCCCTCCGTGAACCGGCGTGGTCTGCAGACTGAGGGGTATCCCGCGAACCAGGGTGGTTCGCGGTCTGGCGAGCATCTCATGAACCAGGGTGGTTTGTGGATTCGGGTTTGGCCCGTGTACTAGGGGGTACGCGGAGGGGTCCACCCGAGCAGCGGCGGCCAAGGTCGGCACCGATCGGGGGTTTGTCGGTCGAGGCTTCGCCCGCGTAGGAGGGTGCTACGCGGTGCGGCGGATCGGAAAAGAGGCATAAACACCCTGGTCTGTGGGGAGTGCATCCGTGAAGGGGCTATGGTTCGCGGTCTTATCTTTTTATGTTATTTTAAGTTCGTGGTTCACCAAATTATTATGCATTTTCGGTTCCTTATTAGTTTGTTCCCAGGCTTATACCTGCTCTGGTTCATGAACGGGAACTTCGCTGTTTGCGAAATCCTTAGCCTTCCTTGGAAATCCTTCCCCCCAAATCTGATAGTTCTTCACTGAATTCTCTTCCTCCACCTTCAAATCGTCTGAATCCGAATTCCTTTTCCTTTCCCCCTCAGTCTCCTTTTATAGAGTGGGGAAAGAGATGTATCATCGGTCACGCGACACCTTTTGCGGAGTCCCATGACCGAAAACCCGGTTTATGGATGACTTGGTCAGTCCATGGCTCGCGGTGGGTACTGAGTGGCTCTCCCCCCCGCGAACCGAACATAGGGAGTGTTGCGTGGCCACGGAGGGTTCCACCTCCATTCCAAAAACGACAGCGAATACAGCTTGAATCGGTCGACGCGGTCCGCGGTTGGGGAGGTTCATGACGGTTAACTGGATTGGCACCCATCGAACCTCGTGACTGCGGAGGATCTCCGCCTCCATTCTGTGAATGACAGTGGTTCGTAGAGGAGGTGCTTCGCGGGGTCTGGCCACGTCGCGTTTTCATGGGATCGGTCCGCAGAATGGTCCTTCTTGTCTCCCAACTTTGAATTTTCTCCATTAGTTTCCCCAATTCTTGGTGGAATTTGGGTAGAATTTCTTTTGCAGATTTTTCAGGACCCTGCAAATGCCCCCCATCAGAATGGGGTCTGATCGGAATGAAGAGGAGGCCATTCTGATGCAAAGTGGTCCTGAAACTGAGATGGTTTGCGGTATAGAGGTGGAGCCGGTAGGGGACCACGCCTATAAATATGGGGGGGCCTTCATTTTTCCATTACCGAATTCTTCACAAAACTAGAACTCTCTCACCCCCGCGCGCCTGTTCCGTCGTGATGTGCTTCATTCACGAACCGGCTGGGACTTCCACGAACCATTCCACCTTCGCGGTCACCTTCACCCGCAAACCAATTTCCCAACCGCGAACCATTACTCGTAATTAATTAAAAAGTAATCCATGACCGGCTGCGGAGGAACTTGCTCCGCGATGTTGATGGTTCGCTAACTGAAATCAGGAAAAATTTCTAAGTCTTCCAAAATGAACCACATAAATTCGGGATTGAAATTCCGTGGAGCAACTTGGTTCGTGGTTTTCTGTCCAACGCTCTGTGGGCCAGAGTGTCACGAACTACTTTCGAGAAGGGCTGGTTCGCGGGATGCTGTCATCGCGAACCATCCCTCGAGGCCTCCTCACAGATTTTTCTATGAAGGCTCCTCAACTGATCTTCAGCCACCTATTTGGTATTTTTGTCCGATAAAAATTTATTCCGGACTAACCGATTATTGGATCTCGTTGTGCAGGGAGAAGATATGTTTCCCCCTCATTCTGCACTGAGGCCTGCTGTAGAGCCTCTCCCAATTAGCGATCAATGCCTGAAGGACATGGACAGCTCTGTTCAGGATGGAATCCGCCACACCCCATCATCTTCCTTTCTTGCCGACCAGTTCTCCATGTCACAACAAGAGTACACCTTTTATAACAGCCTTCCTACCTATGGGTTCGGTTTGCTGTCTGATACCCCGATTCCGGTACCATCCCATGAAAAGAATTCTGAAGCATGGATATTCACTACCACTATCCCTCGGTTCGTGATACCTATCAACGGGCGGCCAACCCCGAGGGACACAGCTGTCGGATCTGTGTTGAATCACCTTCCAGTATATTCGACAGGAGAACAACGTCAAAATGAAGGAGTAATCCACTGCAATCGAAGAATTGCCTTCAATTCCATAGTAACCGACTGGCATGGATGGTCAGCGAATCGGGATCTCCGACCAGGAGGAGAATTTAAGTCCATGGATTGGGGGTGGCCCTTCTGGGTCCGCTAGAGCTGTGCAAATTTCGAGTAAGAATTGCAAGCCGTAGGATTGTATTACGCGGCCTGGGTTTCCCAAACCTATACCTACCAATCTCAAGCCCTCGCCAGGAAACTTATAAGCCGTTGGAGCCCGGACACCAACAACATTCATCTGGTCCACAGGGAGGTGGGTATTAGTCTCTGGGATGTCTTTCAGATTTTAGGGGTCCCCATTGTTGGGGCTATGTTTGATGAATTCCCGCCTCCCCCTTCTATGTGGGATGATGAAGGGAGAACCCCTCCCTTGGTGAAGCGGCTCATTGATCTGGACCTGGAACATTCAAAGGCTACATCTCCAAAAAAAACTTATCCCTGGTCGTGAGGAGAATCCAAAGGATACGTCTCCGAGAATGCTTGTTCCGTATCACGACTTGATCAAGGATTTTTCCAAATAGAGCCAGTCTATAACTCTTCCATGTAGGCCCATGACCTGCCCTACAATGGAGTCCCAAAAGTAGAAGGGTAGCTATTGGCTGAAACTAGAGCAAGGCCAATTCAAAGATTGGGGTTGGGAGCTTGTCCCGGATGTCGATCAGCTGCTCCGTCTGGCGGTTTTTCTAGGCATGTTTTTGAGTGGCTGGTTATTGCCTATACGCGATTCTAGTGGCGTATGGGTCTCTACCTTTGTCATGGTGGAACAATTGGCTACCACAACATTATTAACCTATCTGTCCTAGTGCTGTCCAGGATTTACCGGTTGCTCAGTAATATTACCGATGGGAGCTGACCAAATCGAGTGGCCGACCCTTTTCAGATTCTCTGGGGATGGTTAGGCATTCATATCAAGAACTTCTACACCTTTATCCACCCTCTTCAAATTCTAGGCATGACATTCTGGTCATACTTGCAACTGAACAGTAGGGTTATTCCTGAAGAGTGGGCCACCCAAGAGAAGGATAATCAACAGACAGTTCAAAACAGGTGTCTGTTATCAAGTCGAATCTCATGGTATGACCATTTTAATTTCCATCCGTTCTCTTCCCCAACTGGTGAAATCACGAACACCATAACAGAGGAGTTTAGAGAGAGGGGCTATATCTTTTCCCTTCGAGAGGGTATTTTGGTAGCTCGTATTGGCGGGGAACTGATCTGCGAGGGGTACGCGCCTTGCTGATTCTAGCGTAAATTTGGATGTGTCTAGGCACTGCGTCCTCCCGCACTCAATGGTGCCCATGAGAATCATCATTTAATGGTGGCCATGCAATTGTGTTTAATGTTTACCCGAGAGGATACCGGTTGTGAGGTTATGACTCCCACACTTGCAGACTCCACACCCTTCTTATCCAAGAATTATAATGACTCCTAGGTACAATCATACCCAAATGACTAGCTAGGGATGTTGGTGCCTACCATTTCAATTCCCAAGCCAACAATGGGAAAGAGGAAGTGAAAGGGGGATGGTGATTCAACTAGGCTGGGCAATGTCCATCGCCACCCTGCTGGTCCTGTGATTTCGGGGAAGATCATAACAGACAGAGGTGTATCCTCTCATGCCCTTGAGGCTTCCCGAAGGGGGGTGGTTATTCCTACAGATGCTGCTTTTGCGACGGCCTGGGGTCAATGGGACGAATTCAAAGGTCAATCGTCCTTTTGTATCTAGTACCCCCGTTCTCTATGGCAGTATCATTAGGAATCAAAAGTGTCTTTTGAAAGGCTGGGCTACATATCTGCCCCCGTTAACATCCTTTATGATGTGAACCCAGAGCGGGTCAATCGATATCTCCAGGATCTTGAAGCCTATATTTACGCGTTCCAGGGTTATGAAATATTAACCCACAGAGTCCAGGCCATGCTGCATCTGGTGACTGATGAGGAGGGGGAAGGAAGTGACCACTCTTCAGTGGGCGATGAATTTGATTATCTCCCTATCATGGCTGAAGCAAGGGAATTCCCCTCCCTAACTGCGAGGTCCCACCCACCGGTATCCCTAGAGAGTTCTACGGTGGTGGCGAGACTCGGAACACAAACACGGCCACCGGCACCCCTACCAGCCCTTTCCACTGCCCAACCCTCTCAGGTTGATCCTTCTAGGCTAACCTTTCCCATTACAGCCACATTCCTAGACGCATGGAGGATTTGGGATGACCTGAGGGCCAGGGGCTCAGATGAAGAGGTTTGGGTATCACTCCAAATGAGCCCTCTCAAGTTCCCAGGTATTGGGGTTATCTTTGCTCCGCCACACCTTCAGTTAGAAGAGGACGTGGGTGACATAGTCTCGTCATTGAAGGATATGGACGCATACGTGCGCTCACTCCGAAACTGGCTCTATGGGACCACCTGGGTGTCCATGATGATTAGACATCCCGAATTGTCCGACCCTAAAGAATATGTTTCTCTGTAGCCCATTCTTGATTTCTTCCCCCTTTATTGTGGAGGTTCTAAGGTTTCTCCCCTTTGTGCAGGGTGCCGAAGAATCTCAGGGGGAAATTCCCTCTCTAGAGTATACTCCCCATGGTACCGCAATGGGTGAGCATGCCCTTTCGCCCACATGGGTCATCAAGGAGGGGTCCCCTGGTGCAACAGAGCTTATGTAAGTGACCATTGTAGACCCAGCTAGGGTCTTCCCTCCTCCAGATCCTTCCAGAATTCTGGGTGAACTATCCCCTGGATAGATCCATAGATGGTGATAGGCGTTCCATTTATTAGAAAAGCTCAGACAGGGGATGCCGGGTAATCATGACTTCCTGTTTTTTTAATTTCCAACCTGCATATTCTGGCTCTTCCAGTCATTAGCTATTTTGGCGTATAGTGTAGGGCCACTCAGGGATCTGGATGCGGCTACCCAAGCGGTCATACCTTCTGCCTCCTTTCCATCTGCGGAATCTCCTGTTTCCATGCATGGGCGCGATGAAATGGAGGGCCCTGCTGGAAGGTCCAGTGATGTGGATGCTTTACTCCTTCCTTCATTAGTCAGAGATACATCAGAGGAGGAACTGCTGGTATTCGAGACTCCTACTGATAAAACATCCCTTTCTATCCTAGAGGAAAATGGGGCACCCGTGATTGATGAGGGGCCTCCATATCTAACATGGAAATCCACCTCAGACCCAATAGATCCTGTGGTAATGGATGAAGAGCCTTCCATTAGTCCAGTTGCTGGAATCCCAGAGCGGGCCATTTTCTTGTTTACCGGGGGAGTGATTTCCCCGAGCTTGGTCTCCGTAGGTGACTGCTTGGGGACGGATTTGGAATCTACTAACCTCGTTCATGGCATTAGGTCATGGATCACTCTGGGGGATCCCCAGACTCCCTTTCCTTTTGAGGATGTGGTATTTTCCTCAAGTGGCTATCGCGGCAGTGGAGAGCTTGAGGATGTCGACGCCTTGACAATCAAGAGTAAGTTTCCCGATATATTACCACTAATTCCTACTCCTTCCCTTTTCTAATTAGGGTTACCTACCTGTATTATTGACTCTAGGGCTTCAGGACCACGACCTTTGGTGCTGGAGATTGTGTCTCTAGACCCAACCGTGCCTATGACCACAACTTTCAGGGGAGAAGTTGCTGCAGTGCCAGAGTTTGTGGGTGAAGTCGCATTGGGTCCCTATTTGGTGACATTAATCCTCGAGTATGTGTCCTCATCGGGGAGTGATTCCGAGCCTGATAAACAAGTCCTTTTCAGTCTACGGCCTTCTCTCCAAAGGGATTGGGAGAAAATTTATAGACTGATTTCTCAGAAGCCCCTAGCCGAGATGCCGACCAGATTACCGAAGCTGTGCAATCTGTTTATGTTTCTAGGATTTGACGGCTTTGACTATCATCGTGTTTATGACATATTCAAGCAGGTGGTTGATGATCGGGAAAGACTGGGTGGTTTCAAATATCGCCTTTTTGCTACCCAATCCGAATCCTACCTTTCTGCAACCCGAAAACTTTTCATAACAGAGGTTCATGATCATGCCGGGGAAGTTGTGAAGCTCTAGGGAGAAGTTATTGAGCAGATTTCTCACCTAGAGGTACTGAGGAATGAGATATAGCGGCTACAGCAGGAAGATTCCAATGTTGCCACCATAATTGAAGAAGGGGAATGTCGGATGGAGGAGGAAATGAGGGAAAGAACAAAGGAAGCCCAGGAGGCGGAAGAGTTGCGGGCTGGTACAGAAGCTGAAACGACCTTATTGCAGAATCTCTCTCAATCAATTGAGGATTCTCACCAGCACCTGATAAAACTTTTTGAATCCGCTGAAAACCTCCTATAATAACCTTTCATGCTAGAGGAGGATCCGGATTGTGGATTCCCTTCCTACTAACTTTGTTATGGAACAAATAAATATTTCTCCTCAGTGTTCTTATCATCTTCTCCTGTGATAGAAATTATTTGGCATGATCGCTGCATATGTTAATTCCCTGAACATAGAATAATCAGAGTCTAGGACCATTGATAAAAATAAAACGATCTCTAACTTTTTCCTGACCATGGGATCTAGCGAGAATAGTTTGACTACTGCAATGGATTTTTAAAAAATCCCTACAAACTTTTTTTCTTTTTTTGTTAATTCCCTAATTTTTCCTGGGCCCATCTGGTGTGGACCCAGCGGGTATGACCTGAATTTTTCTTAGGTCTCCCTTTTCGGGTTTTCGGCCTAACAGGCTTTGTGCCTCTTTTTTTGTGGTTTAATGTCCCACCATCAAGACTATCATTACTGATGTTTTAATTCGAACAGCTTTCACAAAATATGCTGGGGCAAGGGACCCAATGGTGGTTGGTTGATTAGAATATGTCTCAGTGTCCTTCATACGCATTTGGAGGGAGTGTGGTGAATTTTGAATGACATGCAGGGCATGTCTCAAGGCATGGGATCCATGTCGGTGTGCAGAGGTGGCAGTAGCATTGCCTAAGGAAATATTTCCGTCGGTAGACGGGTCAGGGGCGATCAATATGCAGAGCCACTAAGGGCATGGTATGAATAGTCATGAAAAGGTGTCCTTATGTCAATGACTAACCATTTCTGATTTTCATAGGTCTTCATGAAAGTCCGGCTTATGGAAACCACTCTGGGTGGCTTGGAAAGGGTATGTGACCTCTAAAAGGTTTTGAGAACGTCTGTATCAATCAGTAGTATGGAATCAAGGTTCATGTCCTATGCATTTATCTAGCATAAAGGACAGTTGGGGCTTGGAGTAGTTTAAATTCATGTAGCTAGGACATCATCTGTAATGGAACAGCTTCACCTAGTCCTCAGTAATCTTGTCAGATACGTTCCACCATATTCAGGCATGGTTGTGAAAGAGGTTAGTAAACTGTAACTCAGAGGGTTTCTGAATCCCAGGATGGACATGGGGATCAAGGTCCAAGAGGCATAAGAAGATAAGTATCGCCTAAATAAATATTTCCCTTGGTCGATGGGCCATGGGTGATCAATATGTAGAGCCACTGAGGGCATGGTATGAATAGTCATGCAATGATTTCCTTAGGTCAATGATTGTATTCCCCTGATAGCCATGAAACTTCAAGGAAAATTTAGATTTGGGACCACCAGGGGTGGCTTTACGAGAGTTTGGCATTCTCTGAGTACAGAGTATGGTTTATGAGGAGAGGATTCCTGGACACAGGAGGAAACATCTAGACTGAACTTCCCAAGAATGGGTGAATTAATCCCTTCTCACGCGGGTGTGAGACAGTGGCTTGCATCGGTCTGACCTGTGCACCGAAGGACAGAGAAAATCCTTCATTCCTTAATGAACCCGTGACTGGTTTGACCGTTCAGTTTAGTGTCATATGGTAAAGATGGAGAGCATTATTAAAGGTTTTTGTGCATTTTAACATCATACAGCAAGGACATGGGGAATTTTTCTTTCCTTTTCCAATGCTGTACAGTTTAACGTCATGCAACAAGGATGATGAGCATTATTAAACAAGTGAAAAATGCTTTTTGTTGGAGGAATTCCCCTAGATGTTTGATTCTTGGCCTTTGCATCCTTACGCCAAGTGGACAAGATGTTATCCGTTCCGTTTTATGTCATGAGGCAAGGACATAGTTAAAAAGTCCACTCTTGATTAGATTGTAACTGGGCCCGAGTATCCTGGCATGTCCAAGACGTGGAGGGGGGTGATGGTGTAAGTCATGGTTCTGGGGCTTCTTGGATCAGGAGAGTTGTCATGGAGGCTCTGAGGCCAGTAAGAGTACGGAACTAGGAAGAGTATCGCCTGGGGAAATCTTGCCTTTGGTAGATGGGCCAGGGGCTATCAATATACAGAGTTGCTAAGGGCATGGTATGTATAGTCATGAAAAGGTGTCTCTAGGTTGATGAATTTCCACTTCTGATGGACATGAATGGTTATGAAGATTCGCAATTGTCCAAACCGTGAAGTCTATCATCGGGGAAGGAAATGTCTGGGCATGTCAGGGGTATTTTCACCTGGTTGCTGTTAAAGCATATAGAGCTCACTGCGCTGATTTATTTTGTGCGCGGGGGTGTGACTTTACTCCGCGCAGTTTAACATCATGCGGTAAGGATGAGGTACCCCTAGTCTAGCGGTCATAGAGCTCAGAACATTGGGTGACTATTACTACAGTCACTCGAAGGATAACTTGGTCAACATGTTCTGATATACTTGGAAAAAGGTGGGGAATGAAGGTTGTAAACTACAACTTTGAGTTTTCTCGGATTAGGAGGTGTGTTGTGCGGGCTCTCAGGCTGGTAAGCATATGGAGCTAGGAAGAGTACCGCCCAAGGAAATATTGCATTTGATGGATGAGCCATGGGATATCATTATAATGAGACGATGAGGGCATGGTATGAATAGTCATACAAAGGTGTCCCCAGGTCGATAACTTTCCACATACGATGGCCATGAATGATTATGAAAATCTCAGATTGCACACAGTGTAGAGTTCAGCACGTGGGGATAGTGGTGTCTGAGTATACAAGTAACATATTCACTACAATTGTCCGTTGAGTCAAAGTAGCCTAGTCCTGGCTTGATGTTCGCTGATGCGGGTTGCTATGTGAACCACCAGAAGACACATAGGCTAGCCAGTTAGGGGTACCCTGGCAACATTTCTATGTGAAAAGGGGAATGGACTTGTAAACCACTGCTCCATAAATTCTTGGATCGAGAGATATGATACGGGGACTCTGAGGCCGGTAGGCATACGGATCTAGGAAGAGAGTCACCCGAGGAAATCTTGCCTTTGGTAGAAGGGCTAGGGGATATCAATATGGAGAGATGTTGAGGGAATGGGATGGATAGACATGCAAAGGTGTCCACAGGTCGATGACTTTCCACATCCTATGTCCATGAGTGGTTAGGAATATCAATAATTATTCGGGCCATGGAGTTTGATGTATGGAGAGGATGCATCAAAATGTGCAAGGAGTATCTCCATCTCATTTCTCCATGCGTCTTGTGTGGTTCGTGATGAAGTTCGTGCAGTTTAATGTCATTCGGTGAGGAAGAAGTCCGTGCAGTTTAACATCATTCGGTGAGGACGAAGTATACCCCTCGTGCAGGTCTGGTCTGTACATGGGGAAGAGGGAGTATTTTTTTAAATCTTGCTATCCGTGCATTTTTACGTCGTGAATTAAGGATGAGGAGTACACCTCATGCCGATCTAGTCTGTACAAGAGGGGGAAAGGGAATTTTTTATCTTTTATTCAGGGGGCTGGGCCATGACGGGGAACCCTGGCATCACTACGTATCCTGTGAGGGCGGGAATCAAGCCGCATATAGTTCATTGAAATATGTACACCCCGGGAAGGTCTGGTCCATACACGAGGGGAGAGGATCATTGTTAAAGCTTCTTTTCCATGCAGTTTAACGTCGTGCGGTGAGGGCAATGGATACACCTTATGCAGGTCTGGTTCGTACACGGGGGGGGGGCATTTTTAACTTTTATTTGGGAGTGGCAGGGCTAGGATAGGGGATCCAGGCATCACTACGTATCCTACGAGGGCAGGAATCAATCTGTACATAGTTATCTGAAATCTGTGTAGTTTAACATCGTGCGGTGAGGACGGGGAATACGCCCCGTGCAGGTCTGGTCCGTAAACGGGGGCAGAAGTAATTTTTAACTTCTATTATCTATGAAGTTGAATTTCGAGTGGTAAGGATGAAAGCCATACATTTTAATGTCATGTTGTTAGGACGATGGGTATTATTAGACTCCAAGTAGTTTAACGTCATGTGGTGAGGACGTAATACTCTAAGTTTAAGGTTATAGAGTTTGGACCATTGGGTTCTTGGCAGTTTAATGTCATGCAGCTCGGATGAGGCATACACCTTTAGTTATCATGTGAAATAATTCTTTAGGAATTTCGCATTTGTAGGAGTCGTGGTGAATTGCCCGTCCATGGAGATCAGGGTATATGATACATTGGAGTAGACCTTTTTTACAACGTACCATCCCTCCCATTTGGGCTCTAGCTTTGGAGGTTTCTTGCTGGGTATCATTGGGGTCCATAGGACCAACACTAATTATCCTTCCAAGAAATACCGATGGCGAACATTTTTGTTGAAGGCTCGTGCGATCCAGTTCTGGTATACTTCTAGATAGTGCAATGTGTGCAACTGCTTCTCGTCTAGCTATTCCAATTCACCTATCCGCTTTTCTGACTACTCATTATCAGATAATTGATCACAGAGGGAAACACGGAGTGGGGGAAGTTGGAGTTCAATGGGAAGGACCACTTCTGTTCCATATACTAATGAGTATAGAGTGGCCCGAGTAGCAGTGCGGATTGTGGTTCGATAAGCCCACAACACATGAAGAAGTTTATTCGGCCATGACTTCTTGTCTTTGTACACCATTTTCTGGAGAATGTTGGACATGGTCTTGTTGAAAGCCTCTATCTGTCCGTTGGACACTTCTTGGTAGCGGGATGAGTGGTTAGCCTTGATACCATATTTGCGGTATAGTTTCTCCACTTTGTCAGAGCAAAAGTTGGTGCCGTTGTCCGTCAGTATGGTATGAGGGAAACCAAATCTAGTGATGATGTTGGTCTTCACAAAGTTGAAAATATTTCTTTCAATGAATTCCTTGAGGGGTATGGCTTCTGACCATTTGGAAAATAAGTCGGTTTCTATGAGTATATACTTCAATTGTTTGGCTGTGGCGGGAGGATATGGTCCCACGATGTCCACCCCCAGACGGAAAATGGCCAGGAGTACTTGTCTAGATGAAGTAACTCCGGGGGTTGGTGAATGAAGTTGGCATGAATCTGTCATGAGTGGCATTTTTCGGTAAAATGCTCGCAGTCTCGTGCCACTGTAGGCCTGTAGTACCCAAGCCTTCGAATCTGATGGTAAATCTTGGTCCCCGGTTGATGTGATCCACACACTCCAGCATGTACTTCATTCATTATGACAACAGTTTATTCTCCATCAATGCATCTAAGGAGCACTCCATCGAGGTATTATTTATAGAGGACCTCTTGTTTACCCGCGCTGCCATATATGACAAAGTTGATTGCCCTTATTTGTATTTTCTCTTGTTCATCCCTGTCTGATGGAAGTTCTCCTTGTTGAAGTTAGTTTACAATGGGTTCATCCAGCCGGTGGCAGGAGCATATGGCTCGGGGACAGGACTGACTTCATGGATTTCTTTCGTCTTGGTCTGAACAAATGGAAATACCATTCGATGGTGAGAAATACTGATAATCGTTTCATCTCGGGCTGGGTCAGATAGGGCTTTGGCCGCGTTGGCTAATTCATCAGCCTGAGCATTCCGAGACTGGGGTATATAGGTCAATGTTGGTTCTGTGGGGAACTCAACCATTAACCCTCGAACATGGTCAAAAAGGGGGATCCGCTCCTCCTTTTTTATAGCATAGTCACCGTTGAATTTCTTGATGACCAGCTCCAAGTCACCTTTTACCTTAAAGTGATGTACTTATGCCTGGAGTGTGAGATCAAGGCCTGCAATGAGAGCTTTATACTCCGATTCATTGTTTGTACATCCCTCTGATATGAGGAAGGAATATAGGAAGAATGAATTTTCTGGGGACATGAGTATTATCCCCAAACTCACTTTGTTGAATTTGGGATCCTCCATCCTCTTCCTGGATGGGCTTCGGGATGCGCCATCGAAGTACATTTCCCATGATAGGAGATCTTCTTGAACTGAAAAGATGTCTTCATCGGGTAGCTCGACATCCAGTGCAGTGGTCCCTATCGAAGGGTGATCTTCCAGAATTTCTGCTAATGCCAGACCCTTGATGGCTCTCTGAGGCACGAACCAGATGTCAAACTTTTGCAGGATGACCGCCCATTATGATAGGCGTCTGGTTAGCATCGGGCGGCTGAGGATGTACCTGAGTGGGTTACTCCGCGAGATCAAATGGACTTCATGATGCTGCAGATAATGTCGCAGCTTTTGAACTGTGAATAGGAAGGCCAAACAACCCTTATCGATATCTGATTATCGAGTCTCAGCATCAATCATGGTTCGACTGAGGTAATAGAGACTGTTTTCACTACCGACGTCGTTCTTTTGTGCTAGGAAGGCCCACAGTGACCATTTTAGGGCCGTCACGTATAGTATGAGTGGTCTTCCTACAACCGGGGCATTAGAACCGGTGGGCTTAAGAGATACTTCTTCATGTTTTCAAACTCCTCTTGGAAGTCATCCATCCATTGGTACATGACCCCCTTTTTCATTAACCTGGTGAAGGGAAAACATTTTCCTACCAGGTTGGATATGAACCACCTAATATTGTCTAGGTGTCCTTGGAATCCCCTTAACTCGGTGAGATTTTGGGGAGGTGGTAATCCAAGGATAGGCTTTGTCTTCTCAGGGTCGACTTCGATGCCACGATGGCCTACAGCGAAGCCAAGAAATTTCCCTAAGGTAACCCCAAAGGCACATTTCAAGGGGTTCATCTTCAAGATATACTATTGGAGTTTATTGAAGACAATCTGAAGGTCTGATAGGTGATCCGAGCGTTGTCTGATTTGACCACCAGGTCATCCACATAACATTCAATGAATTTCCCCATGAACAGCTTAAAGATCCAATGCAAGGCCTACTGATATGTGGAACCAGAGTTTTTGATACCAAAGGGAATGACCCTGTAACAAAATAACCCTTTAGGGGCCCTGAAGGTAGTGTCTTCTTCATCTTGTCGGGCCATCCTGATTTGGTTATAGCCGGAATAGCCATCCATGAAGGACACAGCCTCATACCCGGCCATTTCATCGATTTACAACTCGGTGATTGGGACCAGGAATTCATATTTCGGGAAATGCCGATTGAGATCTCTGAAATCGATACAGACGTGGATTTGGCTGTTCTTATTCTTGACGGGGAAACTTTTTTCAACCAGATGGGGTATTGGACCTCCCTTGTGAAGCCTGCTTTAATGTGCTTATCTACTTCAGCCTCTATCTTGGCAGCATGTGAGGGTTACATCCTTCTGGCAGCAGGTTTATAGCCCCGGTGGTCCTCTAGATGACCTAGGTAATGTGTCGCTACCATGGGATCCAGTTCTGGTATCTCCATGTAATTCCAAGAAAATACATCCCAGTGTTGCCTTAGGAAGGAGGTATATACCTCATGTTCCTCGGGAGACATGGCTGCACTAATTAGAGTGGGCCTCTGGTCTTCCTCGATACCTTGGTTTATTTACGTGAGTTCATCCACAGTGGTGGAGATACCTTCCTCAAATGTAGGAGGTGCGTCCCTGAGATCTTCCCCCTCTTCTTCTCCCAAATCCTCATCTTATTGGTCCAATGTGGAGAGAGCTCCTGTCGCGAGATCTTGGGAGTCCGGAGGCGAGGTGTTGTGGGCATCCTTACTCGAGTATTCATCCTCAGATCGAGGTTTGATGGACGTTCCTGCATTGTTGTTCTCAGCCTTTATGGATGAAGTTATGAGGACATCTGAGTGCATGTCCGGACATGAACTCATACTCTCAATATGTTTGATGGGCAGGACATAATCTCCACCAAGATGCCTGAGGGGGTCATTAGGAACCATTTCCAGGCCATTTGGAGCGGGGATCTAGTCGACACCATCAACCAAAGGCTTCTTTTTATTTTGCTCATTGAACCCGATGTCAACGTAATGTGACACAGAGAGATCGAAAGGGGTCTTGTCGGCATGAAATTTTCCAATTTTCTAATTGACACAGTACTTGATACATTGGTGGTAGGATGAAGGAACGACCATGTGCTTATGAAGCCACGACCTTCCTAGCAGGCCATTGAATGATGTGATCTGCCGAACCACCAGGAATATCGTGTAGGCTAACAGGTCACCAAAATGGGTCCTTATCTTATTTTGTCCCATTGGCTTCTGTTCATTCCTATCGTAACCAAGCAGCAGCTGCGCCTCCCCTGGTATACCCTACCTCCTCGATTCCTCCTCCCGGCTCCTCATGCAGGGAACTCGGGTTCATAACCATACCCTTTTTCAGGGAAAGATTCTATAATATTGATGACATTAATAGAACCAAAGACTGGATGTTCATCCTATGACAGGTCAACCTGGTCGATTGTCCCTGATGGTGTCATTTGGTAGGTCGGTGCCCGTGGCGCCAAATTCGAGGGCATATAATCTGCCAGGTTCGGGACTAACTTTTTCCCCATTGCGGACTACTCCTCTTGCGATTGTTTCTTCTTATATTCCGCCCAGATGACCGGGTCGTAGAGGATTATGAGGTCGATGCTGTCAGTCGTGCGGCGTCAGGGGCTGTTGGCGGCAACACTGGCTGCTGTAGCTAAGCTCGGAGTATGCCCTGGGCCCGGTTGATAGTCATCCGAGTCATCCATTCATCCTGTCATAGAATTTCTGCACCTGCTTTCCGGTGACTTTCTGCCACCCCTCCTCTTTTTCAGAGTCGTTGGTAGAGATACATGCCACATGTGCTGGGGGTGGTCCCATCTCAACCTGTTCGGAGTCTACCATTCTCTACAGGAGGACTTTGAAGATGAATCATTCTCAGATATTGTGCCCCAATACTCTATGGTAGGGGAAGTAATCTGGCCTGTCCTCGCGGTCGACTTCTTCAGGTTTCCTCAGCACCGGGAGGTAGAGCATATTGCAATTAATTGTGGTGATGAAGTAGCCGCAAACTTGATCGTCTCGGAATAAGTATAATTTTTGTATTTGTTCCTCAAATTAGTTCCTCTTTGTTACTCTCTGATCGTCCCATTTTGGCGGAGGCGACTGCTGATATGCAGGGGGCCCTTGAGGATTTGGTGGAGGCATGAGTGGTGGAGCAGGCACAGGGGCCAGCTTGAGTGTGACAAAAGACGCTTTAGCTCTAGGGGATCTTTTTACAAGAGCCTGCAAGGCTATTCAGGACTTTGATATAGTCCGCTGCAGGGAGACCTCAATTATCTGGGTAATGACCGAGAGATGGAGGAACCTAGTGGTGCACTCCACTGGTATGAGTGGTGTTCGCAGCTCATATCTCAGATTATCGATGCATATGGCTAGCATCTCATCATGAGGCATTGGCCTATTTAGAGAATACGTCAGACCTTTAATCTAGTAATGAAATCTGATACCCTCTCGTTCTCCCTCTACTTGCAGTTCATGAGATCGCTGACCGTTTTTAGGAAACGTTGAGCTGAAGTGGAATATGAACTGCTACCCATGGTCCTCCCATCTCTTTATTGACTGGGATGGAAGACTCGTGTACCAGACAAAGGCGGATCCTTGAACGGTCCGTATGAAGCACTTGAGTTTCACTGCATCTTGTTGTTCCATATTTCCCATCATAGGGTCGCAATAGGATGCGTAGTGCATCAAATGCTGTTCCGGATCGCCTGACCTGTTGAAGATAGGGAATACTGGGCTCCCAAAATTGGGTGGAGGTGGTGTGTTGGTCACCCAATATGGGTAGGGTTTCCGCTCTGGATGTATCAGAGCGCATCGACCTTCCATTGCTTCCAATTGAGCTGTTAGTGCCTCGATGGGGTTGGTGAGACCCTAGTTTACATCATGTTGGGCCCGGTCCGGGTAGGCATAGCCTGAGGCATTTCCTGGGGATCCGGATTGGCCGACACCAAGGGTTCATATTCTGTTCGGGGTACCCTCGGAGGGTTCGGGCGTACATTCTCTAGTTTCCTCCAAAGTGGATGGAAATCTTGGTATTCATCATCCACATATAGGTAGTTGGACGAACCGAGCGCCTCATTGGGCAAGAGCCCTGACCGTGATTCGTTTTTCGGGGAAAGCCTTAGCCTTTGAGGTGCATTTTCTTGGAGTGAATGATGTGGCTCTTCCTGGGATGCACTTTCAATAAGGAGGTTCCTCTGGAGTAGCTCGTCGTTAAGCTGCCTCAATTCTTTCATCTCCTCTTCCTATCTAGCGAATCTCTCTTCGATCATGAGTGGATCGTTTTTTTCGAGAGAAGGAGGCGGGTTAAGGGTAACCAGTACCTTATTCTTATCCTTATTGGAAGTTCACTGGGTAGGTAGAGGAGGGCCAGCTGGAAGGACGACCATATTTAGGGTGGCCCTGTGATTCTGATTGTGCACACCAGGTGGATTATTGTGAGTCACAGCCTAACTGGAACCGTCGTCTCCCGATCCATCCAGATTTTCATTTTCCCCGGTGTCACCCATGGGGTTAGCCTCTATGGAATTGATGAATGCATATCGCAGGGTGGAGGGGATGTCATCTTCCAAATAGGAAGAGGATCTCCCGCATCTTCTGTTGGCCTTCCCTTTCATGAAATGGGATTCCCTTCAGACTTCTTGACGAAGGGTGACGCGGAGAGTTCTTTGATGGGACCTTATGGTGCGCCATCCTCTCAGAGGGGATGATGATTCAAATGATGGGATAAGATAGGAACCTCCTCCTCTGACTGTCCACCCTAGATGAGTGAATAATGACTCTCGTTGGGGAGGTTGCTGTTGAGGGGGTAATAATGCCCCCATCCCTGAGGGCTGGGGTTGGATCCGCTCCTTGGACGTTGAGCCTCCTCCCATTTTTATTGGTCTTATGGGTGAATTTATTGTTAAAAATTCCCCCAGCCCTGCATGCTGGGGTTGACCCTGGATTGCGGCAGTGGTTACTACTATCGCGACCTGCCTGATCTCGCGTTCCCCCATTCGGGGGTGAACCAGATTTGGTTCCGAATTCACATGTGGATCAATCCCTTTTGGGGAGGCAGGCAAAGATTTCTGATTGGCCTCTCTTAGGCGAGAGTCCTATTATATGCTCTTGGTGGCCTGATTCAGGAGTTCTTGAATGTCTTGTTCCCGCCGGGCCTGAATCTTCTAGGACATACTCAAGTCCTGAAACTGTCAAGTGTATTGCCTTTCTTGAACAAGGGGATCAATCGATTTCCATCTAGAAGTGATGACAATGCAAGACACCATGACGAATGGGTTCTTTTGGGTGAGGAGCAGAGTGAAATACAGAGCTCTTTGTTCCCCCTATCGCCTGATATGGACTCCCGTTGGAGCGTCACCGATGAGGTGACACAGCTGGTGCAGTACACAGAGGCAGGCTATCTTCTTGTTTCCTTTAAGTCTCTCGAGGCGCTGTCGTCGTGTCATACGAAGGGCCTCCAGGTCGATGTGACGCAGGAGGTCTCTTATCATCTTTACATGGTCTACATACCCTTCATAGGGCAGGAATCTTGATTTCAATCGACGGTGGGTTGTCCATATATTATGGAGGATGCCGTGCACGCATTCTTTCGACAACTCTCTAGGTATGTCGAACTGAGAGGTGGCCTTTGGCCAAAACATAACTGGTATATAATTTTTGGCCAGTCAATTCATCATGTGCAACATGTCGGCATACTCCTCCACTAGTGATTCCTTTACGTGGTCAGCCCAAATGAGATGCTCACTGTCAATGTGGTCGGAGGCATTGGGACCGGTAGGTGCTGAATCATTATGTGGGAGATTTCGAGGTGGTTCAGAGGATGAACGCGGCCCTAGAACATCAAATAATTGCAGAAGGATTTAGTTAGCGACTAGATGGGAATCTGACATGCTCGATCCCGTCCTTCTAAGTTCCTCATCATACAAGGGCTTTTCTGTGCTTGATTCGGTAGGAGGAGGACCTTCCTATCGATATGATATTTCATCATGGGGAGGACCTCCGCAATGGCGGCCGTAATAGAGAGGACTACCATTACTTCTTCATGCTTCACTACATAGAAGAATTTTGCAGTGCACACGTTGGGGAGGACCTTCAAGGCGTGTCACAGCAAGGGGAGGACCTTCTGGATGTGTAGCGTCGTTACAGGGAGGGACTTCGCAATAAATGCCATCATGATGAGGATGACCATCATGGCTTGATGTTTTATGTGCATTATGGGGAGGACCTTCATGACACACTGCGACAATGGGAGTACCTACTTGTTGGATGGGGCTAATGCAGGGAGGACCTTCACAATGGTGTCCGTGGTGGCAAGGAATTCCATCACAACTACGGCAATGGCGAGGAATACCATTAAATCTTCCACAGGGAGAATATCAATGGGATACACCCTGGGGAGGGCCTCCAGAATGTACCGCAATGAGGGGAGGGACTTCTCGTTGCTTAACATTTCTATGGGGAGGACCTCTGTTATCAGGGTGGAGAGGACTACCACCATGATATGATGCCCAGATGCACGGAGTGTTGTTGCAACATAACCCCTGGGGAGGACCTTTAGGGAAGGCTACGACAAGGGGACGACCTTATTGTTGTGATGAGACGTCACTGCGGGGAGGGCCTCCGTAGTTGGGACTACGATAGTGAGGACTACTACGATAATCTGTTGTCCCACTGCATGGAGAGTGATTACAGTGTATACCCCAGGGAGGACCTTCATGGTGGACCACAGAAAGTGGAGAACCTTCTTGTTACTCGATCTTCTGGTCACGTGGAGGGTTTCCATGACTCGCATAAAAAGAGGAGCTCTCGTGATCAATCATTATATTCCCGCGGGGGAGGCCCCCACAGGTGCTCTGGGGAGGACCTTCAGAGCTGCTGGTAGCAACATTGTGGGGAGGACCTTCGCAACTACTACTGCCACTCCCATAATATGGTAATGGGTGGGCAGGGTTTTGTGCCTGTGATGTGTGCTTAGCGGTGTTGGGAACCCCAGATTCCAGCAGAGCGGAGTCATGAACCCACTCTTTATTTTCCGGCTGCCTTTGGCATGTTCAGGGCGCTCTCTTGCAGGAAGCCGTGATCGTCTACTATTGACAATGGAGTTCACCTTTGGGGCCCTGTTTAATTGGGTCCAGTGATTCCGCCCGAATACGCCGACGAAAATCTTGAATTTTAGAAGGGATATATGCCTGCTCTGGAGTATCCACCATGATGGATGGGTTTCCCCCAATTGGAACGAGTGAATCTACTTGATTCGGTTGCCCTTGCATCATGGAATATTGCCGGCGACCCTCCTGGGCAGAAGCAAGGATACAGATCTGCTCCGAGGTAGCTATCTCATCCCTTAGATGAGTCACCTCAATTGGGGAGATGGGCTCTCGGGCCCAAGTCCTTGCTATTGCTGCTGATTCAATTACATTCTTGTAAGTTTGCAAGATATGATCTGGGATCGATACCTGCTCCTCCATCATTTCCAGGATATGTAGAGAGAAATATTAGGCTGGAACGAGTATGAAGTCCCATTCCGGTATCAGAGTAGGAATATCCTGATCCGGTCCTCCAATGGTCATTGGGTACTGACAATTCTCCTATGTCAGGACAGGTGAATGAATCCTCCCCTATACCGGGATATGCCGGTTTATCTCTCCGTTTTCCGCCACATCGGGGTGGATGAATTTACTTGCATCCGCATGGAGCTAGCCCTGCATATATTGGTTTTCCACCGTATTGAGTCGGTGGCCTTTGTTGGTGGGGATATGTTCCTGCCTATGAGTTGTCGCTACATCTGGTTGGCGGGCTTTTTTGACCGCCACCATGTCAGGATGTCGGGCATGAGAAGCATCTTTTAGGATCTGGTCTTACAGGCGCTGGGCCGCCACAACGTCAAGCTGGTGGGATTCACGACCCTGGGCATGGAGAGGTGCCTGCATGGTTAGTGCCTTCCTGTGTGAGCAATGGGCTTGATAGAGCTTGGCGGGGGTGCGTGTCAGCTCGTAATATGCCTCCATGTCTGGATGTCAGGCTTGGGAGGAGAGAACAGGTGTAGGTGCCTGTTCGTGGTACGTCTCCGTAGCTGGACAGTGGATCTCCTCCTCAGGAACTAGGATGATGACCGGTCCCAGATTGTACATCTGCCACCCTCGTCGGGTGGTCTGAGGGGCCAGAGCTCGGGGAGCGTGGGCTTAAATCCTTGGGGAGACATCCTCCTTGGTGTGAGGATGTTGAGTCGTGACGTGACCATGATGATGCCTTCTGATGAGGGCCTTGGATCGGAATCCCCGTTCGGCAGGGATGAAGTCCTCATCGTCAACCACATCTGCCTCCCTAAGATAGGGGAGGTACGCATTGTCCCGTTTCAGGGAGAGACTCCCAAAACGGTTTGAGAAAGAAATAGGGGATATCTGGATCTGCCTTTGCGGCCACTGATGTGCAAGCGAACAACGAGTTCTGGCAGATTGGAGGGTGTGCATGGTAGCCTCCACCGTTGGGAGAGTACCATTGACATGGTACTCTCGGATCAGCGCATCCGAGACCCAGTGCTGAAAACGCTAGGTGGGTGACGGGGTCCTCCGTAGGTGAGGATGTCTGATCCTTGCGTTGTTGAAATAAAACTCTTGTGAGTTCCTTTACGATGCCATTGGATCGAAGGGAGTTATGAAGGTACATGTAAAACATTTTAAAAAATACAAATAGAAAACCCGACAAAGAAGCATCTCATGATCCCATGCATAACTAATGACCTTGATTGGCCCTCCTTGAAAGTATAAGGGGGCACAGGGTGATATTAGGTTAAATCCGTCATGTTTGGTTAAAGATTCACGTTGGATTCAACATTTTTTCTTCGGGTCGGTCTCAAAGTGCCCAACGGTTCCGTATACGATGACACGTGGACCTGCTTTCCAAAGGCAGGTGTTCACTGGATAGTCTGACCAATGACGCTTAAGAAATCACATTGGTGGAGAGGATGGGAAGTTGGGCTCATCACACCCTTTTGGGGGGAATTATTTCCTGTTCCGGGACTCTATTATAGATTTAAGATGTATTCATATGTTCGTGAATCTTTGGTTTATACCCAATAATAGTATCCACAGATTTCTCCGGGTTGGTAGTGGTCAGCTGAACGCAGGGGTTCAGAATCATTTATACCCGAGGATTACCATCCCTTGTTGGATTAATGACCCCAAGGAGTCCGAAATCATTGAGGCGACACTAGGAGTGGTGCGGTGAACCGATGTAAATATAGTCGGATCGACCGGTTGTTGGACTTGAACCTCATGGAGGCTTCCTACGTACCCTACCTAGGGGGTAGGGATCAAAGTCGACGTAGTTCAAATGGGAGCATCAGAAGACCGACGTGAAGGTGGAACCAGGGGTTCTGCTGGTGATCGAGCATGAACCTCATGGAGGATACCTACGTATCCCTGTGGTAGGGAATCAAAGTCCTTGTAGTTCGCATGTACAGTTTATCGCCATGCGGGACAAAGGCGAACTGATGTGAAGGTTGTCGAAACAACCGTGTGGTGGGCTTGAACCTCTTGGAGGCTTTATACGTACCCTGCCTAGGAGGCGGGGATCAAAGTCCACGTAGTTTGCATAGGCTTGGGGATTACGCTCTGAGGCAGCCCAGAGTAACAGATTGGGACATACAATCTATGGAGGCCCAGAGTAATGGATTGGGGATTACACTCTGAGGAGGCCCATAAGAGGATTTCGTGGTCAATGCTTACTATAAGCCCACGTGAGTCATTCTCGGTGTGAGAAACAAGAGGCAGCAGGGACCAGACGATCACAACGCAAAAGGTGCGTCTGTGAGAAGTAGAGTGGGGCTTACGCATGGAGCGACCCATAATGATAGATTGGGGATTACAATCTAAGGAGGCCCAGGTTAAAAAAACAGTGAGAGAGGTAAAGGGGGTGCTCCTGTACCCATCTCCTCTCTTGGAGTGCATGAGGGCTTTCTTCTAATGGGTATTTTACTACCCCCGGGGATCCCTTAACAAGTTGCGGGGAAAAAAGGGGAATCATGAGCTCAGACTCCACATTACCGTGGGAATGTGAACACAGGAATGCTTTGGGAGTCTGCTCAAGGGTCAGGGAAACCCATTCACCTATACTTACCGTGGGTATGTGAACTCAAAATGGCACGCTGATGCGCATGAGGGTTACACCACGCGGATCCGGTGGCTTTTGTGGAGGCCTTGGCTCAGGTTCGATGAATAGGCCAATGAGAGAGTCATGGAGGATCGGGTCGGATTGGAAAAAATTTATGTGGCTTGGGGAATGGGAACTTTGAAGGCTCTGATGGGCCATACGTATGAAGGAGTGGTGGTGACCTTCACGTAGGAAGGTTCTACGCGGCTGGAGAAGCCATCCACGAACCGGGGTGGTCCACAGACTGAGGGGAATCCCATGAACCAGGGTGGTCCGCGGCTTCGTGTTCGGCCCGCGTACTTGGGGGATACGTGGAGGGGTCCACACGAGCAGCGACGACCAAGGGCAGCGCCGATCGGGGGTTCGTTGGTCGAGGCTTCGCCTGCGTAGGAGGTCGCTACTTGGTGTGGCGGATCGGAAAAGAGTCATAAACACCCTGGTCCGCGGGGAGTGCATCCGCAGAGGGGAAATGGTTCATGGTCTTCTCTTTTTTATGTTATTTTAATTTTGCGGTTCACCAAATTATTATGCATTTTCGGTACCTTATTAGTTTGTTCCAAGGTCTATACCTGCTCTGATTCGCGAATGGGAACTTCGCTGTTTGCGAAATCCTAAGCCTTCCTTCGAAATCCTTCCCCTCTAATATAATCGTTATTCTCTAAATTATCTTACTCTGCCTTCGAATCGTTCGAATCCGAATTCCTTTTCCTTTCCCCCTCGGTCTCCTTTTATAGAGTGGGGAAAGAGATGTATCTGCGGTCACGCGATACCTTTTGCGGTGAACCATGACCTAAAACCTGGTTTATGACTGACTTGGTCAATCCGTGACTCGTGGTGGGTACTGAACGCTTCTCCCCTCCGCGAACCGAACTCAGGGAGTGCTTTGCAACTGCGGAGGGTTCTGCCTTTATTCTGTAAACGACAGCGGATGAGGCTTGAACTGGTCGACGTGGTCCACAGTTGGGGTGGTTCGTGATGGTGAACCATATTGGCTCCCATCCTGCCTCACGACCGCAGAGGATCTCCACCTCCATTCTTCGAACGACAGCAATTCGCGGAGGGGGTTCTTTGTGAGGCCTAGCCACGTCGCATTTTCATGGGACCAGTCCACGGACCGGTCCTTCTTGTGTCCCGTCTTTGAATTTTCTCCATTCTTTTCCCCAATTCTTTGGGGAATTTGGGTAGAATCTCATTTGCAGATTTTTCAGGACCCTACATATGAATTTTAGGTTGTTTTTTTATAAATTTTTAGAGTTTTCAGTGTTTTATTGGATTTTAGGGTTTATGCGTATTTATGATTTTCAGGGGTCTAAGGTTTCTCTTGGGTTTTAGGTTTTTTCATGTTTTTTGGTTTTTTGGGGTTTTAGGGTTTTAAGGATTTATGTGTTCTTTCAAATTTCTAATAGTTTTATAAGGGTTTTATTGGTTTTTTTTGGTATTTATGGTTTTAGGGGTTCTTAATTTTTTGGATTTTAATGGTTTTAGGGGGTGTGGGTATTTTTATGGTTTTAAGTGTTTTTTAGGATTTTTATGTCTTTTGTGTTTCTTTGTGTTTTTAGGTTTTCATATCAGTTTTCAAGAATTTAGGGGTTAATGATTTTCTAGGTATTTTTTTTAGGATAAGGTTTTAAAGGGTTCTGAAGATTGGTTTAGGGTTTTATGGGATTCAATGTTTTTAGGGAATTTATAGTTTTTTAGTATTTTTTTGTTTTTATGGGTTTTAGGTGTTTTAAGGTGTTTTAAGCGGGTTTGTCTTTCTGGATTCTATGGTTTTTATTTTTTAGTTTCATTATGGTTTTTAGGGTTTTAGGGGGGTTCTGGGGGTTTAGTTGGTTTTTATAGGTTTTTATATTTTTTATATTTTTTATGTTTTTAGGGTTTTAAGATTATTATGGGTTTTATGGTTTTTATTGATTTTTTTTAAATTTTAGGGGTTTTAGGGTATTTTTAGTTTTTTTTTGGGGTTTTATAGTTTTTTTGGACTTTTAAGGGATTTAGGGGTTTTAATATATTTATCAGTTTTAAGGGATTTTAAGGGGTTTTATGGTTTTTAGGTTCGTCGAGGATTTTATGGTGTATAGGGTCTTTCGTGGGTTTTAGGGTGTTTTTGGGAGTTTTTGGGATTTTAGGGTTTTTAGGTTCTTTAGGGGTTTTAGGTGTTTTATGTCTTTTAGGTGTTTTGTAGGGTTTCTCGGTCCCTTTTTAGTTTTTATCATTCATGAAGTTTATATGGTGAATTAGGTTCATTTATAGTTTTAAGTGTTTTTAGGGGAATTTAAGGTGTTTTTTGGTGTTTTAGGTTTTTTGGGATTTTAGGGTCCGTTATAGTTTTTAGGATTTTCTACGGTTCATTTGGGTTATTAGAGTCTTTTATGTATTTAGTATTTTTAGGGGTTTGAAGGGTTTTAAGGATACTTTATGGATTTCAATGTTTTATATAGTTGAGATGGGATTTTAAGGTCTTTTGGTGGTTTTAGGGGTTTAGGGTCTTTTATTGTTTTTAGGGTCCTCTTGGGTTTTTAGGATATTTATCTTTTAAGGTTTTATGGTATTTTTTGGTTATTTAGGAATCATTATTGGTTTTAATTTTTTTTGGGTTTTATGGAATTTAGGTTCTTTTAGGGGTTCTAATTTTTTTTGCCTTTTAGGTGTTTAAGGATTTTAGGCCCTATTAGGTTGTTTTGGGGTTTTTATGGGTATATAGTTTTTTTAGGTGTTTTAAATGTTTTTACGGTAAATTGTTATGTTTAGTACTTTTAGTGGTTTTAGATTTTTTTTAGGATTTATTGTGTTGATATTTTTTTGGGTTTCTATGGTTTTATGGGTTTTAGACATTTCTATGGATTTTTGGTGTTTTTAGGGACTTTAAGTTTTTAGTGTTTTTAAGGTTTTAAGGGTTTTTTGGTTTTTAGGGAGTTTAATGGGTATTATTGATATTTTTATGTTTTTATAGTCTATTAGTCATTTCATGGATTTTCAGGTCTTCTAGTTTCTTTTGGGTTTTTAGGGTCATTTATGATTTTTTACAGTTTTTGGATAATTTAGGGTTTTTAGGACTTTTACAGTATTTTAGGGATTTTATGGGTTTTAGGGTTATTAAGGTTTTTATGTTTTTAGGGTTTTCATGAATTTTAGGAATTTTAGGAGTCTTTAGTGTTTTGTGGAGGTTTCATTAGTTTTTAGGGTTGTTATTAACTTTAAAGGGTTTTATGGATTTTTAGGCTATTTAGGAATATAAAAGTGTTTTATGATTTCATTGTATTTTTTAACATTATTATATGGGTTATTGGATTTTTAAAGGTTATTTTATGGTATTTAGATTGCTTCTATATTTTTTAGCGTTTTTAATGTACATTTAGGTGTTTTAGTATTTTATTGTTTTTAAGGTTTTCATGGTGTTTTTGAGCATTAATAGGGTTTGTATGTTTTTTTTTGGTATTTACGGTTTTGTAGGGTTCTATAGGATTTTGTAGGGTTTTAAAGGGGGTTTAGGCCTTGTTTTATTTTTAAATGGGATTTCATGTTTTACGGGTTTTAGGGTTTTATAACGTTTCTAGGGTTTTGTGGGTTTTAATATTTTAAGGGGTTTTAGGTTTTTAATGATTTGTTCATGTTTTTACGGATTTTAAATGTATTTATGGTTTATAAGAGTTTTATGGGTTTTTGAGGGGTTTTATGGTTTTCCATGTTTTTTGAGGGTTTTATGGTTTTTTTGAGTCTTTTGGGTTTTAATGTCTTTTAGGATTTCTTCTTATAGTTCTATTTATGGGGTTTTCGTGTTTTTTAGGATATTTTAGTGTTTTTAGGTTTGATATGGTATTTCAAGGATTTTATAGGAATTAAGTGTTATTTATGAGGTTTATTGTTATTAAGGTTTTTATAGTTTTTAGGTTTTTGTAGGATTTAATTTTTTGTGTATTTACGGTTTTACTGGTTTTACAGGTTTTAGGGATTTTTTAGTTCTTTAGATTTTTTTTTGTTTTAGGGTATTTTACGGGTTTTAGAGGTTTTTATGGTGTTTTAGGTTTTTATTATTTCTATGGGTTTGAGGATTTTTATGGGTTTTTTGGATTTATAGGGGTTTAAGGGTTTTTAGTGGTTTTAGAGATTTTTTATAGTTTTTAGGGGGTTCTAGGGGGTCTTTTTTATGCTTCAGTTTGTTTGGATTTTGTGGAATATCTTTAGTTTCTAGGGTTTTAATGGGTTTTGTGGTTTTTTTATTGATTTTTGGGTTATGTGGATTTTAGTGGTTATATGTATTTTGAGGGTATTTTTGATTTTTTTGGGTTTTTAGGGTTTTATGTGATGTTTAGGGTTTTAAATGTTTTGGGTACTTTAGTTTTTTGGAAATTTTTATGGATATCTTACAGCTTCAATGTATTTCTTATATTTTTAGGGGTTTTATGATTTTTTTGGGGTTTTACGGCATTTAGGGGTTTTAAGGGATTTGAACTGTTTTTATGGTTTTAGAGGATTTTAGAGTTTTAAGGATGTTTAGTGTTTTTTGGGTTTTTTGGGGATTTAATAGTTTTTAGGATTTTAAGGGGTGTCGTGTTTTTTGGTGTTTTTTTATTTTTTGGTTTTTATGGTTTTATGGTGTTTTTTAATTTTTATGTCCTTTTATGATTTTTTTGGATTGTTAGGGTATTTTAGGATATCAAGGGTTTTAGTGTTTTTATGGTCATTTATAGTTTTTAGGTTATTTTATGTGTTTTAGGGAATAATAATATTCTTTTTATTTTTTGGGGTCTTTAAGGGTTTTAGGCTTTTAGGATTTTTGAGGTTTTTATATTTTAATGTTATATTTGTGTTGCTTTTAGATTTTGTGGGTTTTAATGGTTTTATGGTTTTTAGAATTTCAAGGGTTTTTAGGGTGTTAGTGTTTTACATTTTTAATGTCTTTTTTTTGTTTTGAGGTTCTTGGGGTTTCTATGTGTTTTTAGGATTATTTTGAGTTTTATAGGGGTTTTTAGGGTCCTTTGAGGGTTGTTAGGGTTTTTTAATTGTTTTAGTGGTTTTAAGGTTAATATAGGGTTTCAGAATTTTTGAAAAAAATGGTTTGTAAGGTTTTGTATGGTTTTAGAGTTTTCTTAGGGTTCTTATGGGTTTGTAGGTTTTTTAATATTTTTATTATTTTTTGAGTGGTTGTAAGGGTTTGACAGGTTTTGGGTGTTTTTATTGTTTTTAGGGTTTTGGGGTTTGATGTTTTTTTTGTATTCTTATGGGTAGTGAATGGATTTATGTTTTTTTGGGGGTTTAGGGGTTTCATGATGTTGAAGGATTTTAGGGGCCTTAATGGTTTTTTGGGTTTTTAGTGTTTTTAGTATATTTATTATTTTATTGATTTTAGGGGTTTTAGAGGTTTTTAGGTGGGTTTTATATGGGTTTTTTGTGTTTTTGGGTTTTTATGGTTTTTAGGGGTATTAGGAGTTTTATAGTCATTTGGTTCTTTTAAATTATTTAGTGATTTTACGAATTTAATGTATTTTTAAATAATTTTAGGGGTTTATGTTCTATTAGGGTGTTTTAGGGCCCTCTTGGTATATTATGGTGTTTAGGTTCCTTTAATTGTTTTTTGGATTTTAGGGTCGTTAGTATTTTAGGGTTTTCGGGAATTTTGGTGGGTTCTAGGGTTTTTTAGATTTTTAAGGTCATTAGAAACATTTTAGGGGATTCTAGGGTATTAGGGTTTTAGTGAATTAGGAGTTTTTAGTGATATTCTGGCTTTTCTCGGTTTTAGGGTTTTTTTGGGTTTTAGTAATATTAGGGGTTTTAAGGGGTTTAGGTATTTTTATAGTGTTTTGATGTTTTTTAAGATTTTTATGCATTTTAGGGTTTGGGGGTTTTATCATTTTTTGGGTATTTTGTGTTTTGGGTTTTATGGTTTTTCAGTTTTTATATGATTTTCAGATGTTTTTTGGAATCTTTGGGGTTTTAGGGATTTCTAAGACCTTTGTAGGTTTTTTTTGGATTTTTGGATCTTTATGGTCTTTTGGGTCTTTTTGACATTTTAAGGATCTTTTAGGGTCGATGACAGGTTTTTAGGGCTATTTAGGGTTTTTTTATTTTTTATGCTTTTATGGTGGGAAGGCTTCTTACAATTTTTGGGGTTTTTGATTATTTTTATTATTTTTATTGTCTTCTAGGTTCTTTTATCTTTGTTAAGGGTTTTAGGGTTTTTAACCTATTTTAGTTTTTTCGGTTTTTATTTATTTTAGTGGGTTTAAGCAATTTATAGGGTTTTTAAGGTCTTTAAGGATTAATGGTGTTTAGTTTTTTAAAATTTTTATGGTTTTTAGGGATATTGGTGTTTTAATGATTTCTGGGTGTTGGATGTCTTTTTGGTTTTTGACTGTTTTAGGGCTTTATAATTTTTTGGGTTTTTTTTATTTAGTGTTTTTTTAGTTTTTTTGTATTTATAGTTTTTAGGGTTCTTATGAAATTTTTAGGGTTTTTAGGATTTTAGGGTTTTATACGTTTTTATGGGTTTTAAGGTGTTTAAGGTTTCAAATATTTTTAGTTGTTTTTTGGGGTTTAGTATATTTATGATTTATGGATTTTATGGTATTTTGGTAGCGTTTTATATTTTTAAGGGGTTTTAATTCATTTATGTTTTTTATGTTTCTTTGGATCGGGTAAGAGTTTTTTATGGTTTCGTACATTTATTATTGCTTTTATGGGATTTAGGGTCATTTAGGACTTTTTAGTTCTTTTTGGAATTTTTTGGGTTTTAAGGTTTTCTATGCATTTTATTGAATTTTATGGTTCTTTAGGTACATTTAGATTTTCTTATTGTTTTATAGTATTTTATGGTTAAGGTTATTGGGTTTAGGATGTAGGGTTTAGAGTTTATGTAGTGGTGTAAGTTCAACCTGACGACCCAAAATCCTACTTGACCCAACCGAACCCCATTTGGTCACGACCCTAAAAACCTTAACTATGTGGAGCTTGGCTCAAGATGAGGGTTTGGTGGGGTCAGATATAGTCCATACTATATTTTTCCAATCATGTCCTGATAGCTCGACCCATAGGGTAATCCTAAAAGTTCAGCCCAACGAGATACATTGAATGCCCAGAAAAACAAAAAAAACATAACTACAGATGATTTGATACTAGAGATTAAATCCATATATCCTAGTCTTCTAAGGATGTACCAGAAAAAACTAGACTAGGAGTTGAAAAATAATTATTTATATGATATTTATAATTGTATATCTATTTCTATGAAAATATGATAATGGAAATTTTAAAAATATATTATTTTTACTCTGATATTAATGGTATGGTTGTGCAGGCTCGTGGCTCAACCCAATAAGCCTAGACCAACCAGAAGAATCATCCCAGCATTAGTTCAGGCCTAGGATGAGCTGCAACACAGTTTGGGTCAGGCTGATTTTATGAAATTATTTTTAATGTGTACAATATATAGTGTTAGGGGTAGGTTTCATGATTTATGGTGTATCTTATAAAGTTTAAGTTGTAGGGTTTAGGGTTTAGGGTTTAGGGTGTATATTATATGGTTTAAGGTCTATGTTTTTGGGTTTATGGTGTAGGATATATGGGTTCAAGGGTAGTGTTTAGGGTTCAGGGAGTTTTGTATAGGGTTTTAGGGATTATGTTTTAGGGATTAGGTTTTGGGTTGCAGGGAATATGGTTTAGGGTTATTATAGGATTTTAGGTATTTTTATTAGTTTTATGTTTTTTAGTGTTTTAGGTATATTTAGGTATTGAAAGGATTTTTATGGTGTTAATGTTTTTTTCATGTTTTTAGGTGTTTTTATACATTATTTGGGGTCTTTTGGCATTTTGTTTTTATGGTTTTATAGGTTTTTAGATTTTTAAAATCTATTTGGAATTTTATTATTTTGTATGGTTTTTAGGGGGTTTATATTTTTGTGGTTTTAATTTGTTTTGGGGTTTTTAGAGTTTTTAGGTGTTTTCGGCGTTTTAATGGGTTTTTGGGTTTTAAGGGGTTTTAAGAGTTTCTAGGTTTTTGGGTCGTTAGGTTGTTTATGGTTTTACGTAGTGTGTAGGGTTTTTCTGTGTTTAAGGTATTTTTTATGGGTTTAGAGATTTTATGCTTTTTTAGGAATTTTTAGGGTTATTCAGAGTATTTAGAAATTTTTCGGTTTCTTAACGTATTTATGGGTTTTAAGGGTTTAATTGTTTTCAAGGGTGTCAAGTATATTTAAATATCAAATGGAAATTTTTTAGGCATTAATGGTTTTTTGGGTCTTTATGACAATTTAGGGTTTATATGAGTTTTTAAGGTAATTTAATATTTTTTGTGTTTTTATTTTTCTTCTAGGGATTTTAGGGTTCTTTAGAATTTTATATTGGATTTTAGGGTCATATATTGAGTTTTAATATTTTTAGGTTATTATTGACTGTTTTAGGGTTTTAGGTGGTGATTATGTTTTTTAAGAGTTTTTAAGGTTTTTAGTGTCTTTTTTGATTTTTATAGATTTTAGGTTTTTTTAAGGAATTTTGGGAATTTTGGTTTTTTATAGAATATTTTTTGGATTTGAGGATTTTTAGTGTCTTCGCAAATTATTTAGGACCTTTTAAAGTTTTTTAGGTATTTTAGGTTTTTTAAGATTTTATGGTATTTATGTATTCTTAGGGTATTTACGATCAGTTAGGGGTTTTAGCATCATTTTAGAAGTATAGGGGGTTTTAGGGTATTTTAGGATTTTTATAGGTTTCAAGGGTTTTCTATGGTTTTTAGGGGTTTTAGTTGTTTTTTGGGGTTTCAATGGTTTTCATAAATTTTTTGGGTTATTACTGGAATTTAAGGATTTTTAGAAGTTTTATGAGCATTTAATGTTTTTATGGGGTTTTGTTATTTTTTCATGGGGGTTGGGGACTTCTATTGATTATAAGGTTTTTATTGTTTTTAGGGTGTTTTATGGTTCTAGTGGTTTTAGGGGTTCATATGTTTTTTTTGGATTTTAAGAATTTTATAGGGTTTGGGGGGGGAGGGGGTTTGGTTTTGTAGGATTTTCTTGTGTTTTAGGGTCTTTTAAGATCTTTTAGCGTGTTTTAGGGTTTTAGGGTCATTTATGATCTTTTTAGCTTCTTTTAGAGGCTTTTAGGGTTTTATGTGTTTTTTTGTTATATATGGTTTTTTGGCATCAAAGGGGTTTAGTTTATTTTATTATTTTGTAATGTTTTTAGTAATTTTAGGGTTTTTTCAGTTTTTTGGGATGTTAGAGGGGTTTTAGAGTCTCTTATGGGTTTTAAGGGGTTTAGATTTTTAGTGGTTTTAGGGTTTTAAATGGTTTAAAGTGTTTTTGGAGGGTTTATGTTTCTTTTTGGATTTTTATGTTATTTTAGAATTTATTTATGGTTTTTTAGAGTTTAAATGGATTTTTTTTTGTTTTTTAGGGTTTTTTTGTTTTTAGGGTTTTTAGGGTCTCTAGGGTTTTATCGTATTTTTAAGGAATTTTAGGGGTCTTTATAGTAAATCAGGTGTTTTAGGAGTTTTGGATTTTTTGGCGTTTTAAATTTTTTATTGGTTTTTAGGGTTTTTAGAGTTTTTTAGGATTATAAGGGGTTTTGGGGTTTTTAGGGGTTTCTAGGTTGTTTTATAGTTTTATAGGGTTTAGGATATTTTCATGTTTTATTTGGTTTTTATGCTTTTCTTAGTGGTTTTATGTGGTTTTATGTTATTTTTTTGGGTGGTTACGGGTTTTAGGGATTTTATTGAATTTAGAGTTTTTTTGGTTTTTATGGGTTTCCTGGTTTTTAATATTTCTAGGGGTTTCTATGGTTTCTATGGTTTTTATGTTTTGCTATGGATTTTATTATTTTGGGGGTTTTTTGGGTTTTAGGATATTATTGAGTTTAATTAGGTTATTTGGATCTTTTATGTTTTTTAGGGTATGGGGTGTAGGGTTTGGGTGTTATGGTGTAGGGTATAAGGTTTTTGGTGTGGGGTTTTGGGTTTATGTTTTAAAGTATAGGGTTTCAAGTGTATGATTTAGGGTTTAGACTGTATAGTCTATGGTTTAGGGTGAAAGCTCTATTATTTAGAGTGTAGGGAAAATGATTTAGGGTTTTAGGGTTCTATTAAAGTTTTTTTGAGTTTTAGGGTTATTAGGAATCTCCTAGTTTTTTAGTTATTTAGGTTTTAGTATGGGTTTTATGGTTTTTATGGGGTTTTAGGGTTTAGGTTTTTTTATGGATTTTAGGGTTTTTTTAGGGGTTGTAGGGTTTTTTGGGGGTTTTGCGGGGTTTTAGGTTTTTTTTTGTTTTTCGTATTTTAAGTGTTTTTTAGATTTTAAGGGGTTTTATAATTTTTAGTTTTTTAGGTAATTTTTATGATTTCCTTCTTGGATTTTGGTTCTTTTTGTGTTTTATATATTTTAGGGGATTTAAAATTTTATAGTTTTTAGGATTTCTTAAGGATTTTGTGATTTTTTGGGTTTTTAGTTTTATTAGGGGTTTCAAGGTTTTTTGTATTTTCATAGGATTTTAAGAGAATTTTTTATGTTAATTTTGTTAAGTGTTTTTCTGGTTCAGTGGGTTCTAATAGGTTTTTGTTTTTTTAATGCTTTCTAGGGATTTTTATTGTTTTTAGTGTTTTCTATGTTTCTTGGGGTTATGGGTTCTACTAGGGTTTTTAGGTTTTTAAGATGTTTTAGGGTCTTTTATAGAATTTCATGTTTTTTAGTATCTTATGGTTTTTAGGGTTTTTTATGATTTTTATGTTGTTTATGGATTATGGGGGTTTTAAATATTTTTACGGTTTTTAGTATTTTTTAGTCTTTTAGGGTTTTAGGTTTTATATGATTTTTATTATTTACGGTTTAAGGGTTATTAGGGTCTTTTGGCGTTTTAGGGGGTTTTTGGTATTGTTATTGTCTATTTATATTTTAATGGTTTTTAGGGTCTTATAGGGATTTCATGGTTTGTTGGACCATTTTCAGGTTTTTGAGTTTTTAGGATTTTTTAGGGTTTCTATGTGTTTTAGTGTATTGAAGTGGGTATTAGGAATTTTTTGGTGTTTTTATGTTTTAATTTTTTTATATTTTTTCATGGTTTTATAGTCTTCTTAATTTTCAATGGTTTAAATGCTATTAAGGGGTTTCATGATTTTTTATGTTTTATTTATGGGTTTTAAGGATTTATAGTGGTTTTAGGTCTTTAGGGGGTTTTAATGTTTATAAAGTCACATTGGGGTTTTAGAGTTAATTAGGTTTTTTAGTGTTTTAGGGTTTTTATATAATTTTTGGAATTTTTTTTGATTTTTAGGTTTTTTCGTGTTTTTGGGGGTTTTAGGGTTTTTAGGTATTTTTTAGGGGTTAAATGGTGTTTAGGGTCTTTTAGAGGATTTTTTTTTGTATTTTAGGGGTTTAATGTCTTTTAGGTTTTTTATAGTTTTTAGCCTTTTGTGTTTTATGGTTTCTTAGTGGTTTCTATGTTTTTACAGTGTTTAAGGGGTTTTATCAATTTTATATTTTTCAATATTTATTTGGTTTTTATGATGTTTATTTGGTTTTAGGGTTATAAGGGTTTTTAGGGATTTTCGTGAATTTTTTAGGTTCATTAAGGCATGTTAGGGTCTTTTATGGCATTTTAATTTTTTTTTGGAATTTTAGCTTTCTTGGGGATTTCAGGGGTTTTGTTTTTTTTTGTTTTTAGGAATCTTTATGTTATTTTAGGATTTTAAGGTTTTTATGGTGTTTGGGGGGTGTTTCTAGGGTTTTATAGGTATTTAGGGTCTTTTTAAGGATTTATAGGGGTTTAAGATCTTTATTATGGGTTTAGGTTCTTTTGAGGCTTTTAGGGTTTTAGGTTTTTAGGGGTTAAGGATTTATTTTGGGACTTTAGGGATTTTAGGAGTTTTGTCATTATATTTAAGAATATTTTGGGGTTTTATATTATTAGGGGTCTTAGTGGATTAAAGTGTTTTGGGGGTTTTTAGGGATATTTGGGTGTTTAATGGATTTACGGTTTTTTGGGTTTAATGGGTTTTTAAGGGGGGTTTTGGGTTTTTTTGTTATTTTTTGGTTATTTTATATTTTTATGAGGTTTTTTATATGTTTTTAGTAATTCGGGATCATTTAGGGGCTGTTTATAATTTTTACAACCCTATATCAATTTTAGGGTATTTATGTACTTTTTTGGTTTTAGGGGGTTTTAGGGTTTTTAATGTTATTTGGGGTCTTTAGGTTCTGAGGATCCTTTACTGTTTTTAGGGATATTAAGGTAGATTTGTGTTTTAGGTAAATGGTTTATGGTGTATGGTTTACGGTTTAATGTGTATGGTGTTGAATTTAGGGTTTAGGGTTTGAGGATTAATATCTAGGGTATAGGTTTTAGTATGTATGGTTTAGGGTTTATGGAGGAGGTTATATGGTTTAGGGTGTAGGTTTTTCAGTTTTGGGTGCACGGTATTAGGTTTCGACTGTAGGATCATGGGTTTAGGGTTTTTGTTTTAGGGTATAAGGTTTATTGTTAAGTGTGTATTGTATATGGTTTTGAAGTTTTGTGTGGTTTTAAGGTTAGTGGGGGGTATTTAGAGTTTTCTTATTGTTTTCTCTGTTGTTAGTGTTTTTATGGTTTTATAAGTTTTAGGGGGTTTTAGGGATTTTAGTATTTATTAGGGTTTTCAAGGGTTTTTTGGGTTCTATGTATTATTAAGGGTTTTAAAGGGCTTTTTTTGTTTTTTTGGTATTTTATTGGTTTTCAGATCGTTAGGGGTTTCTAGGTGTTATTAATGGTATTTTGGGATTTTAGGGGTTTTATATTTTTATAGTATTTGGAGATTATTTTTTATTTTTAGGCATTTTATGATTTTTTTAGGGTTCAATGGGTTTTTTGGAATTTGGGGATTTTAAGGGTTTATAGGGGTTTTGGGTTTTTAAATATTTTAGTGTTTTTCAATGTTTTATGTATTTTTTATAAATTTTAGGTCCTTTTAGGTTTTTAGGGCGTTTAGGATTTTCAGGGAGTTTAGGGGGTTTTGGGTTTTTGGTATTTTTTGGGGTTTAAAAGGGGTTTCTAGCATTTTTATGGTGTTTATGTGTTTATAGACCATTTTTTAGGAGGTTTTATGGATTTTAATGTTTTAGTATTTTTAAGGAATTTTAGGGGGTTTGGTTTTTAGGTTTTTTATGTTTTTCACTATTTTAGGTCTTTTTAGTGATTTAAAAGTTTTTAAGGGTCCATTATGTAATTTTGGGTTTTAGGTTATTTTAGGGGTTTTAATGATTTTTTAGTCCTTTCGATGCTTTTATGTTTTTTAGAATTTTATGTTTTTAGCGTATTTTAGGGTCTTCTATGTGGTTTAAGGCAGTTTTAGTTTCTTTTAGTGTTTTTAGGTTTTTGATACTTTTTGGGAATTTTATAATTTATTGGGTCTTCTAGGGGTTTGAATATTTCTAGGGTTTTTAAGGGATTTAGGTTCTTTTATAGTTTTATTGGGGTTCTAAGGGTTTCCAAGTGTTTTTAGGCTTTTTTGGGACTTTTCGAGGGGATTTTAGAGTTTTAAGTATTTTTTAGAGTTTGGGGGTTTTTAGGGATTTGAGGGTTTTTGAGTTTTTTATGGTTTTCAGTGATTTTAAGGTTTTAGGGGTTTTTTGGGTTTTTATTTTTTGAGGTTTTTAGTTTTATAGTGATTTTAGGGGTTTTTTGGGGTTTTACGGCCCTTTTAAGGTTTTCGGGTTTCATCATGTTTTTTAGTGGGTTTAGTGTTTTTTACAGTTTTATCATTTTTTATGTTTAATAAGGGTTTTAGGAATTTTTTGTATCTTATGTGGTTTTCTAGGAATTTTATAGTGTTTTAGTGTTTTAGGGGATTTTTTGGATGTTTTAGGGGATTTTTTGGGTTTTTATTATTTAATTGTTTTTAGCATTTTAAGGCTTTTTTGGTTTTTTTTGTGTTTTAAGGGGTTTCTCACGAATTTATGTGATTCTATATTTTTAGTTGTTTTTACCATTTCGAAGGGTTTTAATTATTTTTTGGTTTGTTCGAGATTTTTAGGGTTTTATGCTATTAGTGTTTATTTGGGGTTTTAAAGGGTTTTAGGGTTTTTAATTCATTTAGGGGGTTTTAGGGGTTTTTTTGGATTTTTGGGTATTTTGGTTTTTAGAGTTTTAGGGTTTCATAAGTGTTTAAGGGTTTTGGGATTTTTTGGGTTTTCAAAATTTTTATGGGTTTAGGGTTTTTAGGATTTTAGGTGTGTTTTGGGGGTTCTAGTATTTAAACATATTTTTAGGGGTTTTAGGATTTTAAATCAGTTTTTGAGGTTTTATGTTATTTTTGTATTTTTAGGGTTTTTAGAGGTTTTTTGGGTTTTTATGGTTTTATGGGTTTTAGTGTATTAATCTTTTTATGATATTATAGGTGTTTTAAATATTTTCCCTAGTCTATTTGTGTTTTATAGGGTTTTTAGGGTTTTATATGGTTATTTTAGTGTTTTAAGAGTCTTTAAGGATGTTTTTGGGTGTTAGGATATTTTGTGGGGTTTTTAGAATTTTTGGGGGTTCAGTGTTTTTAAAGGGTTTTTTGATTTTTAGGGCTTTATTGAATTGTAGTGGTATTTATTATTTTTAGGGTTAAAATTGTTTTATGAGTTTTATGGGTTTATAGGTTTTAATGTTTTTAGGTTTTAGGGATTTTTTTGTTTATTTGGTTTTAAGGGTTTTTTAGGGTATTTAGGTTTTCTAGTGTTTTAAGTGTTTCTTTATGTTTTTTAAGGGTTTTTGGGTTTTTTTAATTATGGTATTTATGGTTTTAAAGGGATTTACAGTTTTAAGGGTATTTAATATTTTATGAGAGTTTAGTGTTTTTATGGGTATTAGGATATTTTTGCTTTTTTTTTTGGTTTTGTTAGGGTATTTTAGGTTTTTTTTATGGTTTATATAGAATTTTTTGAGTTTATTAGTGTTTTTAGGGTTTTAATTGTTTTTTTTGGGGTTTTTGGGGTTTTTGGGTTTTGAGGTAATTTATTGTTTTTTTGGCTTTACGGGTTTTAGGGTTTTATGTTTTTAATGTGATTTATGGGTTTTATGGATTTTAATGATTTTTAGGGGATTTAGTTTTTTTTTTGGTTTTTAGTGTTTTTACTGCAATTTGTGGTTTTCATGTTTTTTAGACACTTTGGGTTATATATATTTTTTCATCTTTTTAGGGATTTTAGGGTTTCTTTCATTTTTATGGTTTTAGGTCCATTTAATGTTTTTAGGGTTTTCAAGTCTTTTAGGATTTTTGGGTATTCTTGGGTTTTTAGGGATTGTAGGGAGAATTAGGGTTTTAGGTTCTTTAAGGGGATTTAAGGGGTTTAAGGGTTTTTTATGGACTGATTGGATTTTTTAGCGTCTTTTAGGTTATTTATATTTTTAGGGTCTATTAGGGTTTTGGGTTTTTGGTTCTTTTGGGTTTTATGGATTTAGGGAAATTCAGTGTATTTAAGGTTTGTTGGGACTATTAGGTTTTCATGGTTCTTTTGGTGTTTTTAAGGGAGTTTATGTTTTTTATATTTTTTAAAGTGTTTTAGGGTTTTAGGTTATATCGAGTTTTCTAAATTTTTTAGGATCTGTTAAGATTTTTATGGTTTTTTTGGATTTTCATATTTTTAGGTTTTTAGGATTTTTAGGGGTTGTAGGGTTTTTAGTGTTTTTTATAGTTTTTTATGATTTTAGGTATTTTGTTTTCTAAGGGTTGCTTGGTGTTTTTATGGGTTTTTAGGTGTTTTACATTTTTTCGGGGTTTTTAAATATTTTTAATTAGATTTAGGTGATTTTTGTTTTCTTAGGGTTTTTAGGGTTTTCTAGGGATGTTCAAGGTTATTAAGGTTTTTTATATTTTTTATTGTTTGTATGGTTTTAGGGTTGTAGTGTTGATTGGGTGTTTTATGGTTTTTTGAGTTTTTTAACATTGAAAGAATTTAGGGTTTTTGGGGTTCATTAGGGATATTAAAAGTTCCAGGGTTATTTTTATGTTTTTAGGGATTTTAAATATTTTTATAGTTTTAAGAGTTTTAACCATTTTATGCTATTTAGTGCTTTTAGTGTCTTTAAATATTTTTTAGTATTATTAGGGTGTTTTAGGGTACTTTTGGTCATTTAGAAGTTTTTTAGGGTTTTAGTGGTTTTAGTGTTTCTAAGGTCCTTTAGGGTTCATTAGGGTTTTTTTGGTTCATTTAGGTTTTTTTCAATTTTTCTAGTTATTTGTGTGGTTTTGGGGGGTTTTAATGGTTTTTCAGGGCTTTTTTGATTTTTAGGGTTTTATGGGGGTATTAAATGTTTTTAGAGTCCTTTAGGGTTTGTAGGGATCTTATGGTCTTATATGTTTGTTATAGACAATGTCCTTTAGGGTTTAGAGTTTCCTACAGTATTTTTGTGGTTCTTAGGACCCTTTAAGATTTTTAGAGTCCTTTAGGGTCATTTATGGTTTTGCGGATTTCTATGGTCCTTTATGAATTTTTTGCAGTTTTGAGGCATCTAAAAATAATTAAGGTTTTTTTCATTCAATGGTTTTAATAGTTATTTGGGTTTTTTGGATTTACATAGGTTTTATTGTTTTTATAGGGTTTTAGTTCTCTTTAGGGTTCTTAATATTTTAATTGGGTTTTCGGGAAATTTGGTGTTTTTTGGTTTTTTGTGTCTTCTAGTGTTTATGGTTTTTGGGTTTCCTTTATATTTCTTATGGTTTTATAAGGATTCACTGCCTTTTATGGAATTTAATGGTTTTTGGGGTTTTTATAGGTTTTTAGAGTCATTTAATGTCTTTATTACATTATGTATTTTATGTGTTTTAGTGTTTTCATAGTTGTTTACTATTTTTTTGGGTTTTATGGGGTCTTTTAGGGTTTTTATGGTCATTTATATTTTTTTCATGTTTTAGGGTATTTAGGGGTTTGAGTTATTAGGGTCTTTTATGGCTTTTACAGTTTTTAGGGTCCTTTATGGGGTTTTAGGGTTTTTAGAGACCTTTATGAGGTTTAGACTTGTTAGGGGATTTTATGGATTTTTTAGTTTTTATGGTCTTTCAAGGATTTTTGGGTTCTTTAGTGTTCAAGGTTATTTTTAGGTTATATGGTTTTTAGGGACCGTTTGGGGTTTAGGGGGTTTAGAGTGTTTTATGGTTTTTTAGGTTATTTATGGTCCATAACCGTTTTTATGTGTCTTTTGGGTTTTCTTACAATTTTAGGGCCTTTATGTTTTTTGGTGTTTTGGGGTATTTTTTGGGTTTTTAGGGTATTTTAGGAATTTTAGGTTGTTTCACAGTTCTTGTGATTTTTCGGGTCTGTCAGATGCTTTTTGGGTATTTTAGGGATTTTTAGTATTTTTTAGGGGGTTTATGGTTTCTATTGATTTTGTGGTTTTAAATGTCTTTAGATTCCTAAAGTGGTTTAGAGTTTTTAATGTTTTTTAGTTTTTTAGGGTTTTAGGGGATTTATGGTTTTTTAGGATTTTAGTGTTATAAGGGTTTTCTTAGGGTTGTTAAGGATTTTTTAGGATGTTAATTATTTTTACTGATTTTATGGTTTTTATTATTTTTAGAGGTTTTTGAGTGTTTTTAGGTCTTTCTAGGTTTTTTAGGGTTTAGGGGTTTTCATTATTATTAGTGATTTTGGGGTTTTAAATGTTTTCAGGGGTATTTAGATTTTTCATTGTTATTTTTCTTTTAGGTACATTGCAGTTTTTATTGTTTTTATTGTTTTTAGAGTTGTTATAGCATTTTAGGCGATTTATGAGTTTTTATGGATTTTAGGAGGTTTTATATTTGTTTAGTTCATTTAGGGGTTTATTAACCTTAGGTTTTTTCTTTAATTTTCAAGGGGGTTTTACTATTTTTGGGTTTTTTGACGTTTTTAAGTGTTTTATGGGTTTGATGGATTTTAGTGTTTTAGGTGGTGTTAGGGTTTTTAGGGGTTTTTGGGTTATTTAAGGTTTTTTTGATTTTTAGGGGTTTTCTAGGGTTTTGGGGTTTTATTGGTTTTAGTATTTTTAATTGTTTTTATGGTTTTTAGTGGGTTTTTGGGTTATTTTGGACTTTTAAGGGGTTGAAGTGTTTTTTTGGGTTTTTACAATTTCTACGACATTAAGATCTATAGTGTTTTGTAGTGTTATAGGTTATTTTTAGGGTTTTAGGTTTCTAATGGTTCTAATATGTTTTAGGGATATTTAGGGTTTTGGGGGGTTTTATGAGATTTTATGGGTTTTAGTGGTTTTAATGGTTTTTTACTTTTTTTGATTTTAAATATTTTTAAGGTTGTTAGTGTTTTTAGCTGATTTACGATATTCAAGGTTTTTACTATTTTTAGTATTTTTAGGGTTTTTATGGTTTTCAGGGATTTTAGTGTTTTTTAGGGTTTTTAGGGGGCTTTGTAGTTTTTAGGGTTTTAGGTATTTTTATATCATTTTCCGGATTTCTGGGTTTTAAAGTGTTTTATAATTTTAAATTTTTTTAGGGTTTTTAGGCTATTTTTGGGATTTCATGTATTATTTTATGATTCTTTAGGGTTATTGAGTTTTTTGTATTCTTTGGAATTTAAGTGTTTTTAGGGTTTTTAGTTTTTTTAGGATTTTTTTTGAGTTTTTAGTGTTTTTGTAGTTTTTATATTTTTACATTTTTTTTGTTTGAAATAGTATTTTGGGTGTTAAGTGATTTTAGGGACTATACAATTTTTGTAGAGTTTTTATGTTGTTTTAGTCTTTTTCAGTATTTATGGTGTTTTTCTGATTGTGGGGGGGGGGGGGTTATGGTTTTTAAGGTTTTACGTATTTTCAGTGCCTTTTATAGCTTCTTGGGATTTTAGGGATTTATAATGGTTTTATGGATCTTAGGGTTTTTTTGGTGTCTAGGGATTTTAGGGGTTTTTCTAGGTTTATAGAGTTTTAGGGGTATTTAGTGTTTTAGGGGTTTTAGGGGTTTTATGGGCTTTTGGATTTATGATTTCTTAGGTTTTTAGGGGGGTTTTATGTTCTATAAGGGTTTTAATTATTTTTAATTTTTAAGGGTTTTATAATTTTTTAATGGATTTTTGGATTTTTAGGGGTTTTCATGATTTTAGTGTTTTAAAGAATTTTTTAAGAGTTTTAGGGGTTTTAGGGGTTTTCAATGTTTTTAGAGTTTTATAATTTTTTAGGATTTTTATGATTTTTAGGTTTTTTTGGGACTTTATGGGTTGTTCGTCTTTTTTGGGGGTTTTAGTGGTTTCTAGGTTGTTTTTATAGTATTTTAGTGTTTTTTGTGTTTTAGGTTCTTTTAGGGGTTTAAGTGATTTAAGGGTTCAAAGGGTTTTTTTATTTATAAGGGGTTTTAGGGTTATTTTTTGGAATTAAATGTTGTTTTAGATTTATTTTTTTTTTCAGGGTTTTTAAGTGCTTTATTGGGTTTTCTAGGTTGTTTAGAGGCTTTAGCAGGTTTTTTGGGTTTGTTGGGGTACAACGTTTTAGGCGTTTTATGGGTTTTGTAGGTCAAGGAAGTCTCGAGACTAGGCTTTCATGGCCCCCCTAATATTATAGCAAGAAGAATGAAAAAGTATAGTGATACAAGGAAGGGTTACATAACCAGGTGTGCAACTCACCCTTCAAGTCAGAGTCCACAAGCAAAGACCAGGAGGGCATGGCGTCAAAGGACCACAACAGGCACCTCTCCACAATGGCCTGTTTGGAGAGAGAATCTGAAACCGCATTCGCCTCCTAATAGGCATGTGTGATAGTAAGATTCATATTTGACACAAGGTGAGGCATTCCATCCATTGGGGGAGGATCCTCCTGGGAACACACCTTGATCTGTTTTTAAGAACATTCACAACATGCATAGAGTGAGATTTAATCCATAGGAAGCTTCATCCGAAGTTGACAGCACACTCAATCACCTTTATGATGGCCCAATGATTAGCTTCAAGGGTGCACCCATCACCAATGAAGTGCTGAAAACATCCTTTGACGAAGCCCCAATAGGTGTGAAAAACTCCACTGTACCTAGTAGGACCTGGTGCACCTAGGGTTGCGCCATCCATGTTAACCTTAATCTAAGAGGGGACTAGAGGAATCCATAGTATAAACTTGTGAACCATTGGCTTTCTGGCTTTTCTGGAGACACCAAGAAGCCAAAGAATAATGAGATCACTAACATCATTCGCCATAGAGCCTATCTGAATGCGGGAAGCAGCATAGAAAACCCTGTGAATCATCACCACACCACCATGAATGGAGATTCTCTTCTTATTAAAGGTAATCGCATTCCAAAAAGTCCAAATAAAAGAGATGGTGGCCGCAACGATGACCACCAAGAGGTTACATACCTGTTCACTGTAATCCATGTTGGACAGGTCGCCCAAGAGCTCGAAGAGAGGATTGTCCAGGGAAGCTGGGAGCCCAAAAATTTGCTTTTAGTAACCCCAAAGAACTGCACTAAATCTGCATTGGAGGAAGGTGTTCTCAATATTTTCTTCAGCGCATAGACCGAGGTGACATACAGAGGAAACACTGAGCCTAGATTTCCGCAACTGGTTCTGCATTTGTAGCTGATTCTTCCAGATTTTTCAAAGAAGGATATGGCTAGCTGAAGGGATGAAATTCCTCTTAAATTTGGAGAGCCAGGCCGGGGGAGGGGATCACCTAGCACATTTTTACCAATAATAATCCTTAACATTTAGTTTCCCAACAAGGTTAGGTTTCCAAATCAAGATGTTAGAGTCAACAAAGACATATCATTGGATTTGAGAAGAGGCTTCAGTTGGGAGGAGTGCCTCAATCTATTAAAGTCTAGGAATGAATGCCATGATAGACAGGATCTTAATGCTGGGAAAGGGAATAATGAATTTCATGCAGAGGCCTATCAAGCCAAGGAGTAGACCAAGAATTTTATTCTGAGTGTTTCGAGATGATCCATTTCGAGTGTGAAATGATACGCTTGCACGAATCACAAATTGCTGGCCAAAAAAATAGGGGAAGTAACCTGCATATTCATCACAAAGTTTAAGCACAAACCTTTCCCGAGTGAAGCCCAAGCCCCCACTTCTAGGATTAAGCATCCACCAAGTAAATTTAGCAAGGAGAGTGTCATTATATCATCTGAGATCTTTTATTCCAATCCCTCCCAGCTCAACTAGTTTGGTGCAGTCCTTCCAGGCCACCGTAACTAGTTTCCTTTCACTTGTGCATCCCATCCAGGCGAAGTTCCTAATCTTTTCTTGTAGGTCCTTAAGAAGGTTAACCGTCCATCTGTAGATATAGAAATCATAATTAAACATATAATTGATCACCGAGTTGATAATACATACCCTTCTGACTTACGATAGACATTTCCCTATCCATTTCGCTAGCTGTTGAGTAATTCTAGTGGAAATTCTCTCAAGGTGACAACACTTGACCCGTCCCCAAAAAATAGAAGCACCCAGGTAATCAAAAGGAATTGAACCTCTCTTGAAACCAAGGGACCATGAAATGGAAATATAATGAGGATGAGAGACCCCCTCCCCAAAGACAATCAAATACTTTCTCTAACTGATAGATTTCCCCTCTACATTTTCATAATGACAGTAGATTATCCAGTTGGAATCCAATGTCTGCTTTTCAACATTCCGAAATAAAAGAATATCATCAGCATAAAACAGATGGGATGGCACATGGAGATCCCTCCCTACCTAGATAGGATTGAAAAGACCAGCCTGGACAAGATCAATATGAAACCTGCTCATGTAATCTTCAGAAATCACGAAGAGAATTCCTGAAAGCGGGTCACCCTATTTGACCCCATGGGAGCAAGGGAAAAACACCTTGGGAGATCCATTTATAAGGACAGAGACCTAGGTGCTGCATAATATGGACATAACCATCCTGATAAATCTATTTGAGAAGCCATACATGGAGAGAACCTGGGAGATGAAGCTCCACTTAATAGTGACAAAAGCCTTAGAGATGTCAATCTTAAGCACAAATTTGCCATGCTTGGATAGCTTCGGCATGACGTTGATGCTCACCAAGGCTGTGAAAAGTCATTCTTGGATGATCCTCCCCGAGACAAACCCAAATTGATTTGGAGGGATAATTTCCCCCAGAAATATCTCTATTCTTATGTCTAGAATCTTACTGATTATTTTTGGGATAATTTTCCCAATGGCCACTGGCCAAAAGTCACCAATGTCAATGGAATTGTCCCTTTTGGGAATCAGGTCAATGAAATTAGAGTTGAATCTTTGTGGGAACACAATAGAGAGAAAAAATTCCCTAACAGTGCTGGTAATTACCTCATTCATGATATCCCAGTAAGACATGAAGAACTTGTTAGTGATGCCATCCGGTCCCATTTCACTATCAACGTTCAGAGTGAAAAAAGAAGCCCTAACTTCTTCCCCAAGGGGGGAAATCGTTAATGCCCTGTTCTACTGCTCGTCAATGCATGGTAGGATCGAATCCATCAAAGGGAGGTTATATTCCCCACTATCATCTGAGTAAAGCCCTTGAAAATGATTGATAATAGCAGTGGAGATATCATCCTCTACGGTGAAAGTAGATCCTGGGACATGAACTGATTTTAAACAATTTTTAACCTTTTCTCCCTGTAAATCCGATGGAAAAATTTCAAATGGTGATCTCCATCATTGATCCATCTGACGTTGAAATAGTTTTTTCCCTGATTTTATTTAAGAGACATAAGATCATCATTTTTTGAGTGGAGGTGCAACTACTCTTGAGAGGGCAGGGGCAAGTGCTGATTAGAATCCTGGTGGAAGAAGAGTTGTTGCTCAGCAGCCCAAATATCATCATCAAGACCAGAGAAGCAGTTTCGGCTCCACTATGTGAGTGAGGATTTGATCTTTTTAATCCTAGTGACCAACATATAGTAGTGACTGCCCCGAAGGTATTCATACTAACCATTGGTGACAATTTACCTACATCCTGGGACCGTGATCCAATCATTATTGAACCTGAAGGGTAGGGGTGATGATCTTGGAGGTCCCACATAACATTCAGCAATCAAGGGGTTATGATCTAAGTGAAATTTGGGGAGGGTAAAGCCCAAGACATCAAATGGAATACTCCCATCATTGATCCTATAAAAGAACCTGTCCAGCTTGCTGGCCTGCCTTCCATTAACGGTGAATCAACCCCATGTGAAGGTGGATCCAGAGAGAGGAACTTTTGTGAGATCACAAGTATCAAGGCTGAAGGAGAAGTCCTCAGAAGCCGAGTGAGAGAATTTGGATCCAATATTCTCATCCGGGCTCAACATAGTGTTGAAATCCCCAATCACAATCTAGTTATTCTCAATGTTCCCATGTAGGGTAATAATTTTTTACCATAGAGCTCATCTCCTCATTTATGAGAAAGATGCATATACAAAGGACATGTAAAGAGGGGTAGAATTGAAAGTAGTAGATAAGGTGATGACTTGGGTACTCATGTCCACAGATATCAACTAGATGTCATCATGATTTAGAACCCATAAGATGTACAGAACATTCTCATTAGTAGTATTGGCAACACAGGAGTAACCAAGGTTACCCCAGTTGAAACCCATCCCATTATCAAACAAGATCATTAGATCAGAAATACCAAGAATAATTGGCCTCTGGAAAATGAGAAAATTTATAAGGGATGAGGAAGTGAGAGGATTCCCAATCCCCTGGACGTTATAGAAGAGGATACACATCAATTTAGATAGGAGTTTCCCCTCTCACAGGGCTAGTGTCGGTATTCAGAGGCGTTGCCTTCACTTTTTCCTTTTTCCCCTTCTTCTTGGGCCTACCCACATGGTTCTTCTTAGTGGAAGGATTAACTTCAGAGATCTGATATATGAGTCCCTGGTCATGTAGAGATTGAGATTCAACCTCATGTGGTAGTTTATTATCAGCTGGTCCGGAAGACCGTTCCGCCTCCTTGTTATTCTATTCTTTTGCCTCATCATCCCAAAAGCTACCACTGGGAGAAGTGAACCTGTTCTGGGGGAAAAGTGTCATAGTGGAGGCACTCTTAGCCATTTATCACCATGCCGCATTGCTAAAGGACACAACTGTAAAGGAATCATCAGTCAGTGATGGGAGGGCCAGAGGAGGGAAGTCATTCTCTGGGCCAAGAATGGCAGAAGGCCCTGGAATGGAAATAGACATGGGAAGGTCTAGCCCAGCATCCACCTCCTTCATGGGAGGGGTCATTCCTTGGTAGCAGGTAGGTTTCACCACTTTGGTAGGACCAAAATGGGTAGAAGTCTGTCCGGGCTCAGCCATTGATTCCTGTGAACCGGAAGTAGGATCTGAGGTCTGGCTAGGCTCAGCCATGACTGTCCGCAGGCCGGGGATAGTAGTAGAAGGCTCTGAGGTAGTAGAGACAGCCAACTAGTCAGCCAGAGGTTAGACCCAGTAGCGACTCCCAACATGTGTGGGGGGGGGGAGTCTCTTGGCAGTATGTGTCATCAAACCACGATGCCTACTTTGATGAAGAATGCTCCACAGGACTTCCAACCACTACAGGACTAGGCTTGGAGGGAGTAGGTGCTTGGCCAAGGGCCTTTATCCCTGCTCCAGCTCCTGATTTCATTGTGTAGGATTCATCAACAAGCCATTTAATATTGCACTTGGTGCACACTTTCATTAGTCTACACTCAGAGATCAGGTGCCCAAAAATATTACAATGAAGGAAAAGCCAAGGTTTGTGCTCGTACTAAATTTCCAGTGTGAAGTTGTCTTCATCAGTGTTGAGCACGAATTCCTCAATCAATGTTGTAGCTAGGTCAACTTCAACAAGGACACGATCATAATTCCCATACGTTGGATTTTCCATTCTATTATCAATGCGTATAAGATAACCCACTGAAGAGGCAATGTCCCATAAAATCTGAGGATTCCAGTAAAGCCAGCTAAGCTTACATATACAAATCCATACCTGCGCAGAGGTGCTATTGACATTCAATGGGTTGAAATTATGATCCCAGTCTTGGATCCTTAAGAGGCTAGGCTTCATGTTGAGGGAGCCGAAGCTCCCATATTGACCCCTCCATTCATCAGATGGGAAAAAAATATGATAATTTCCTCTCCCCAAAGCATTCATTCACCATTCGAAGAAGCCCAATATCTCTCTGACCCAGTTGTTGAGATCATCGAATTTCCAGAGCTGATCACCCTTCTGGGTCAACACCCAGGCAATGATGGAGAATAGGAAGAGATTGCACCTTTTTTTACACTGCTACATGATTAGCCAAAACGTGAGCCACTCAACCCTTCTGAATGACCTGATCGAGAGAGGGAGGGTCAAAATCAGAGAAGGTAAGTGAAATCGCCAATTTCACCGCCTCCGAAAAGTTGATCCTCAGTCATGACACCTCCAGTGCCTCACCAATCATGCCAATCCCAGGGGATGAACAATTACAGAGTTGAAAGAGATCCTTGTGACCACAGACCTCTGGAATATCTAGAGATGGCTTTACCTTGCCGGTAGGGGGCGACACGACCAAAGGCCACGCTTGATCCCCATTTTGGTCGATCCCCCTTACTTGATCCATCTTCTCTATATGGTTTTCTTCATGGGTCTTGTAGTTATTTGTAGGGTTTTCATTATTTTTTAGGGTTTGGTATGGTTTGTTAGGGTTTGTTAGGGTTTTAGGGTATTCTTAGGATCTCTTAGTCTTTTTTTGTTTTAAGTATTTCTTATGGTGTTAGGGTTTTTAAGGGTTTTAGGGTATTTATAGTTATTTGGTTTTTTAGGGTTCTTATATTTTTTAGGTTATTTTGTGTTTGTTAGTGATATATTATATTTAGGGTTTTAAGGGTTTTTAGGGTTTTAGGGGGCTTAGGGGTTTTAATGTTATTTTTATTTTTAGGTTTTTAGGGGTTTTTAGCATTTAATAATTTCTATAATTTTAGGGTTTTATGGTTTTAAGGAACATTTTATGGTTATGGAATGTTTTAGAGTGTTTTAGTGTTAATAGGGTTTTTATGGGTGTTTAGGTTTTTAGTGTGTTATAGTCTTTTGTTAATTTTAGGAGGTCATTAGATTATTTAAGATGTTGAAAGGTTTTTAGGGTCTCTATGGTGTCTTAATGGTTTTTTGTGTTTTAGTGTTTATATGGTGTTTAATGGTGTTTTAGATTTTTTTTGTTTTTATGTTTTTATGATATTTTAGTGTTGTTATGATCGTTTTGGATTTTAAGGGGTATTAAAGCCATTAATGGGTGTTTTAGGGTATTTAGGTGTTTTTATGACTTTTCAGGGATTTAAGGATCTGTTAGGGGTTTTATGTTTTTTTTTCTTAGGGGATTTAGGGTATTTAGGGCTCATAGTGTTTTTAGGGTTTTTTAGAGGTTTTTACATTCTTTCAGGGTATTTTTGGTTGAAGGGTTTTTTGTGTTTTTGGGTTTTAGGGGTTTTATGGATTTAATAGTTTTTTACTGTTTTAGTTTTCTTGGTATTTTTGGGGGTAGGTTTTTTAGTGTCTTCAGTTAGTTGGGGTTTTTTATATTCTTAGTGTTTTTTTGGATTTTATTGTTTTTTGGTCTTTTGGATTATTAAATGTTTCTTAGGATTTTTTTTATTATTTTGGTTTTTTGGGGTTTTAGGTTTATTATGGGTTATAGGGTTTTATCAATGTTATTTATGGGTTTTAGGGCTATTTATGGTTTCTTGTGTGTTTTAGGGTTCTTGGAGTTTTTAGGGTTTTTAGGGTTTTTAGGGGATCTTAGGTTTTTTTTACAATTTTTAGATAATTTTATATATTTTAGGGGTTTTTAGGGTTTTTAAGGATTTTTGGTTTTTTTAGTTTTTAGGGGTTTGGGGGTTTTCTAGGTACTAATGGTTTTTATCATTTTTGGGGTTATCTATGATTTTCGAGGATTTCGGGTTTTTAAAGGATTTTAAGGGTTTAAATTGATTTATGATGACCTAGATTTTTAAAGGGGTTTAAGGGTTTTAAGGACTTTCTTTTTTTGGTATTTTAAGGGTTTTTTGGATCTTATGGTCCTTTAGGGTATTTAATTAATTTTTGGGGTTTTAAGGTTTTTTTAGAATATCATATTTTTTTCTTACTTTTAGGGATTTTAGGTACTTTTAGGGATTTAAAGGGTTTTTATGGTTTTTTGTACTTTTAGGGAGTTTTGTGGTTTTTAATTTTTTTAGCGCGTTTAGGGGATTTAATGGATTTTAATGGGTTTTAGGGTATGTTTGTGATTTTGGTTATTTAGTGGTTTTTATTTTCCTTTAGGGATTTTTGGTTACTTAAAGGTATTTTTAGGGGGGTTTCATGTCCTTTAGTGTTCATATAGACCTTTATGGGTTTTCATGTTTATCAGTTTCATTTTGGGTTTTTAAGGTTTTAGTGTCTATTAGGTTATTTTTATGTTTTTAGAGTCTTTTAGTGGTTTTAGTGTTTTTACAGTCTTTAAAGTTTCATAGTGTTTTTAGTTCCATTAAGGTTTCTTTAGGATTTTGGGGTCTTTATGGGTTTTTAGGGTTTCTAGGGTAATTTTAGGTTTATATAATTCTTTATAGAATTTTAGGTCTTTTAAGGGGTTTGGGTGGTATTTTAGGGTGTTTTATGGGGTTTAAGTTTTCACAGACATTTAAGGGTTTTTATGGGCTTTAGGGTATTTTAGGGATTATGGGTGGGGGTTGATTTTTTTTGGTTTTTTGGGTTTTATTGGGATTTTTTGGTTTTAGGATTTCTTATTATTTTAAAAGATTTTTTGTGATTGCTTGTGTTTTTAGGGTTTTTAGGGGTGTTATGGTATTTAATGTTTTTAGAGTCCTCAATATTTATTAGGTTTTTTTGTTCTTCAGTGTATTTATGATTTTTTTTAATTTTATTTTGTTTTTAGGATTGTTATGGATGTACTATTTTTAGCGGTTTTAGAGATTTTTATGATTTTTATTGTTTTTATAGTATTTTATGATTTTTAAGGTTTTTTGGGGGTTTTAGGGATTTTAGAGGTATTTTGGGGTTTTAGATGTATTTGTTTTTTTAGGGGATTTTTAGGGATTCAAATTATTTTTGTGGTTTTTAGTGCTTTCTTAGGGTTTTGAGAAATGTTTAGGTTTCTAAAATGTTTTTAATAGGTTTTTAGCCTTTTCAGGGTTTTTATGGGTTTTTTAGGGCTTTTAGTGATTTAAGGTTTTTTAGGGTTTGAAGGATTTATAGTGTTTTAGGGTTTTATTTGAAGATTTAGAGTTTCTAGCATTTTTTATTGTTTGAGGGTTTTTAAGGTTTTTGTGGTTTTAATGGGTTTTTAGGGTGTTTGAGGTTTTTAGATGATTTTATTGTTTTTATTGTAGTTTTAATCTCGATTATAGGGTGTTATTTTTTTTGGAATTTGTAGGGTTTTTATGATCTTTTAAGAGTTTTATGAGTTTTATACCGTGGGTTTTTAGGGTTTTTAGGTTTTTTATATTTTTTTTCTCTTAATGGTTTTTGGGATTTTAATGGGTTTTGTATTTTTTATCAGTTTTTGTGTTTGGGGGGGGGGGGGTTAGGGTTTTTAGTGTTGCTTTGTATTTTTATGGTGATTAGCGTTTTTATGGTTTTTAAAATTTTTTATAGTTTTTCTTGAGTTTTTTTGGGTGTTTGTGGTTTTCATGTATCAAGGATTTTTTATGGTTTTAGGATTTATTGTTTTTATAATGTTTTTAGGGATTTATTAGAGTTTTAAGGGATTTTTCGGTTTTTGTGTTTTTAGGGTTTTTAGGGTTTTAGGAGTTTTTAGGAGTTTTGGGGTTTTTATGGTATTAAATGGTTATTTAGGGTTTTTATATTTTCAGGTTATTTTAGGATTTTTAAGTAGTTTTATGGTTTTAGAGTTTTTTAACGTTTTTAGTAGTTTTATTTTTTAGGGTTTTTTTATTTTTTAGGGGTTTTAATGGATTAGGGCTTTTACGGCTTGTAATAGTTTTAGGATTTTAGGGTGTTTAAGAGAGATTAAGGATATTTAAGTTTATTGTTATGGTTTATATGATTTTTTTAGCTTTTTTAGGTTCTATTGTTCCTCTTATGTTTTTCAAGGTCCTTTCGAGTTTTTAGGGTTTTAGGATTTTTGTGTCATTAATTGAATTTAATGTGTTTAAGGGGTTTTAGGGGTTTTAGGACTCCTAGTAGGTTTTAATGGGTTCTTTAGTGTTTTTAGGGTTTTATTTTTTTTGGTATTTTTAGGGGTTTTAATGGTTTCTTAGGGGGTTAGGGTATTGTGGTGCTTTCATGGGTTTAGGATTTTTAGGGGTGTTCATAGTTTTTTTTTGGGTCTGATGGTTTCTATGGTTCTGAGGGGTGTTTGGTTTTTTAAATGAACTTTTAGAGGGTTTTATGGTATTTAGGTTCCTTTATGTTGTTTTAGGTTATATTATGGTTTTTAGGGGGTTTATGGTTTTTAGTGTCTTTTTGGTTTTTAGGGTTTTAGGGGTTTTAGGTATTTAGGGTCGTTTAGGGGTTTTAAAGTCTTCTAGTGCTTTACAATTTTAGGCTGTTTTGGGAGTTTATAGTTTTTCGTGACCTTTATTTTTTTTATGGTTTTAGGTTTTTTAGTTGTATTTATTGGTTTTAGGGGTTTTTATGAAATTTTATGAATTTTTAAGGTTTTAGGTATTTAGGGATTCTTTGGGTATTTTGGGGTTTTTGTTGTTTTTAGGGTTTTTAAGGGTTTTAGTTTTTTTGGGTTTTATGGTTTTCTAGGGTTTTAAGGGGTTTTATAGATCTTAGGTATGTCTATGGATTTATTCTTTTAGGGGGTTTTACGATTTCTATAGGGTCATTATGGGGTTTTTTTAATTTTATAGGGTTTTTGGGGTCTTCCGGGCTACAGGGTCCCAAAAAATCTGCAAAGGGAAAGAAAATACTCATACAAATATGATAAAGTAAAGTGATACATGTGGGGATAAAAATTTGAGTAGAAGATTTAGGAAATACAGTTTGTTAAATGACCCAAACTGGTCTACGCACTGGTTACCGGAAAAGGTATGCTGAAGGTACAACCCACAAACCAACTGGTATGCGAACAACCTATGAAATGCTAGCCCGTGAAGCATTTTCCAATGAACCAAGATGTTTTTAGATGAAAATAGAGAACCAAGGCACCACGAACTATGTCATTGGTGAAAAATTAAAGGAGAAGTAAGTCCCCATAGACTGAACAGTTCAAAGACAAGGTGAGGCTGGAAGAATCCCAGGAACCATGTCATTCACAGGATTGATGCGGTGATTCCTGACACCACAATCCACAACCCCATAAACCTTAGTTGACTGAGTTTTCTATGGGTTGGATGATCCCTCTATGGACCTCCACAAAAGGATTCATGTTATTGTAGATACATCTTTCCCTACACTCAATAAAATGACCACCAAGGAAACTGAAAGAGGGAAAGCTGATAATGATTTCAGATATTGTGTTGCATTTGATACCGGGGAATTGAGGCTTCAAGCATTCAAAGATTACAAATGGAAGACTTCGCTGTTGAATGATCGAATAAGGAATGTGAATAATTTTCTCGTAGTTTTAATGCCTAAAAAACTATAAAAATAATTAAAAATAATAATAATCAACATTTCGTGAACCTAACTCATGAACTGCAAACCATAGTCCCTTTTGTGGATGAAAATATAATGAATTGCTAACATAGTGCCCCTCCTTTGGTCCGGTGAACCACATTGCGCGTCACTACATAGGCAAGACCCTTTTTCTCATATCACCACACTATGTGGATAGAACCTAAGACTGCATAAGATCATTATATGCAGAGGCTAGAAACTAGGTCCACGTACCACTTCGGTATGAAAATGACCCCTTCACCCGTATAATAGTACTCAATTTGGGGAATCCCTCATCCCTCATGAGAAAAACTTATGCATAATTAGGTGTCTTTGGGTTTTCTACCTTCTATTTCAAATATTGTCATTCTATTCCCATCAAGACCTCTATGGCCTCTCCACTAACCAGTCCACTAGCTTCATGACAAAGCCTCTTTCAAAGCTATTAGACTCATATGACAAGACCGTCGGGTGCATCTGAATTCCCTTTTGAGTCTCCATACTCAAGGATTGTGGAGGCACAAAGTAGTTCCCACAATGGTTCAGACCCCCCAAGATGCCCTTAAGTATACACTATTGAGGTAACCTAGAGTCCATCCTAGGGAAATGGATATGAACCTCCCTGTTCAAGGTATTGAGGGTATTCACATTCATTTCCCTTCCATTGGTGCCAGTGACAAATGTGCACCTCATGATTTACTTCCCCTTTGGAAAGGGATGATTCTCCTCCCCTCTCCCAGAACCTATTTCAGGGATCTCCTCCTAAGGTAATACCCTAGCCTTTTTATGGTAGGTGGAACAATCTACTCTCTCCATCATGGATTGGGATGTATCAAGATATCTCACTATACATGAATATTCGGGATATCAACACAGGTGAGGGTCTGACACATTCAAAGCCGCTTTCCCAATCCCATTAGGATCATTGATTCACCCTTATCCACCGAGACCCTTCTTCTTTTCCCTCAACAGACAAGGTAATGCTTGCCTTTGTTGAATCTTTAGCATACTCTTATTTCTCTCACTAAGCATGAGTCATGTGGAATTACAGGTTTTTGATGATACAAAATTCAAAAAACCCAGTCCTGGACTACGATAACCATAATTCCCAACACTACTGAGATACGTAGGAAGACACTCTATAGGCCTGAACTCTATATCATTTCATACATGAAATGGGATATCATGACCCCTTCAAATGGGAAGCTCCAACATGTAATCCCCAAACAAGTCAAAACCCAATAATGACCGACTAGAACTCTAGTTCGTGCTCTGGCCAGGATATATAGAACACCTATCTAAGGTCCGAGCTCAATGGGGAACATTTTTCAAAGGTTAATCTCAATCATGTCCCCCATAAAGGTCATCCTATTTAGGATTAATCCCCAATTAAATTCTTTTAGAAAGTAGTCCACATCTATATATTTCCCAACCATGCCCCCTCAAATGGAAAAATTCAATGTATAAGTCTCAAGTTCAACATAACTACGCGGACATTGATTCCCAATTAACCATGATATGTAGGAAGCCTATCTAAGGCCCAATCGCAATGTGGAAGATTTCAAAAAGGTTAATCACAATCATGTCCCCCATAAAGGGAATCCTATTTAGGAGTAAGCTCCAAATAAATTGTTTTAGAAATGCCTCCACTTCGGAGTAAATCCCAACCATGCCACCTCAAATAGGAACCTTTAAAGTACATGTCTGAAGTTCAACATAACTATATGGAATTTTATTTCATATTGATTCAGATATGAAGGAATCCACCACAAGGTCTAAATACAACCACCAAATCAACCCTAATGTTTCCCAAGACATATTCTCAGTAGGGTTAAATCTACCTAGAAGACCATATCTCTTGTGGTTCTATTGGGATGCTTCTATATAAGTCTCATACATTGTCTTAACTAGGAATCTTTTTCCTAGACGTCCTCACCTCATGATGTTAAAAGCATGGATAAGTTCACATTGCAAGACCTTAAAAGGTGACGTGTCTAGTTAAGTGGCACTAAACAATGTGGGCTTTGATTCCTATCACTAGGATACATAGGAAGACTATCTCATGGGTTCAACCCTAACATCAAAACAACTACCATCCCCCCTAGATGGGGATAAACTCTAGAGTAGCTCATCACATTGCTCAAACTGGAGTTGTCTCAGTATCTCCTGATCCTTGTGTTGGAAAAACCATCCAACAAGAACCTACCTTTGTAATTTAGTTCTATGAATATTGGATAAAAGGTCCATTGGGTTTTTTTGGCTCTATGAATAAACCCGTTAGAGACCATCCGGGAACCTCATACCCAACAAGGGCCGATTTCATAAACACATTTCCCCTGGAATCACCCATTGGGATCATGAAAATGAGGAAAATAATTCATAACATAAAAATATGATATACTTCCTATTCCCAGTGGGACCATATCACCCAACAAAGACATGGTGCCACACGAATCAGGTTGAAAAAAATGTTAAACCCGATGTGAATCCTAAACCATGGTGGAGGGGTTTCCCCATTAAAAGGCAATGAAAATCAACAATCCTATATGTGAACATGAGATGAAAAATTTATGGGGTTTTTTTCTATATATGTAATATATATATTGGAGGTTTCTATAGTAACCATCAATCCAAATTGCATTTCAACATCTGGCTCAGACAAAAGCCATAATGACCACATGGGCGGTCGGGTGCCCGATAAAGAGTAGGGGCCCCTCACTAACCCAATTCCTTAAACATTGTTCTTGAAATGTGTTGATCCATGATTACCACAAAAATAGTACTCTACCCATGGTAGAGGCTAAAATATAGGCCCTCTCATCTATGAAGTCTCTAAAACTGCCTCTTCAACCATGGCCAGCATCCCAGCATAAGATGATCTCACTAGCTATCTGCAATCGCTTCAGGAGCCTGTATGTAGAGAGAGATAATGATTATATCCCTTATCATAGGAAGGAAGATTAATTTGAAACCAATTAATTCATCATATCTACACAAGAACCCCTCTTAAGGGATCCTACTAGAAGACAACACAACTAGTAGAGTACAACCTGCTATCCTCACTCTGTAGAGGATCTCATCCTGAGGGAACCTACTAAAGTCCAATGGATAGGTGCCCCTTAGACATTCCTCTGAGGGTGGAAAACACATATTAAAAAAATGATATTACCCTAGTTCGTTAGGATGAAGTCTTCCAAAAAAACAGAACAACATATGATTTGTAGGCATACAATTCTTCCCCTTCTGTTCAAGCCCACCACGAAAATACCACAACAATCTACGAGTGGATGAATATCCCTACTCACTATTATGAAGTCCACCTTGGATATAAGGTGGCATAACATGAGAAAATTCACATTCTTATAAGTTCTCGCTGATTCCACCGCACAGATAGATTGGAAAATTATAGGCAGATTCAAATATCTTCTAATGCTAAAAAATCTAGCCATCCAAATATGTCAGAAATCAAAGTTTAGTCATATAACACTGCTGATTATTATAAATATCACCAGTCAAACATGGTGGAAATCAATAGGTAGATTCAAAATCCTACCTACCATAACAAATCCCACCAACCAAATATGGGGGAAAGAAAATATGAGCATATTAATATTCCCACGAATACAAATCAAGTGTGTGATACAAATACAATAGAAAATGAGTAGACACAAATTCATACAAGAAAATAAAAATACAACTAGCCAAATACAGTGGCAAGCAGTCAATAGAACCAGCGACATACTCATTCCTCTACCCTTACACTAGAGAACCGCCAGTACTCACTGGTAACCCATGAAGGACTGGAGAAGGAACCAACTCCTAATATGACCTCAGAATGATAATTCATACCTGTTCCATCCTAAGATTTATCTCCACACATATTTTACATGGGTGAGAATCATACATTGATCCCAGACTATATCCTCCGGATGTGTCAAGATGTCATTACCTTAGCAGAAAAAGTGAGGAGTCAGTCCCACGACCTAGTCTCCATGGGTAGGGTGATTCATCCAAAAAATCAGATAGTCACCCTAGAGTAGACCCCCATAATTTCTCTAGTATAGATGGTTTAATAGAACTATTCTTTGATACAAGGATAATCAGGTCAGGAACAATTACTCATTTCAACTGGGGGACACCGATCCAATGTGGTGCCCGCTCTAGGGAAAACATATATCATTTCCAATATTCAAGATTTCTGTCGGTGTATCCTGATGAAATCATGGGAACAAATCCAATAGGGTCCCATATATAAAGGTTGTTACCAACAATAGATATCCCCAGTTTCTCAAAAGAGAGTGAACAAAAATGAAACACACCAAAGGAAAGAGGAAAATGAAGAGTATACTCAAGATTATACTATAATGGAAGCTAGAGTTCTTGACACCATAAAAAATCTACCAACAGAGTCTCAAGATCCATTCAAAACCATACCAAATTATGGATGTGAAAGTAGAAGTTTTTATGTTCTTCCCTGTAATGTGGCTATCGGCAGCTCTGTAGGCCATCCTCATAGAACCCACATGGGCTTACTCCATGGGATATAAATGATCGATCATCAGAGAATATCTCCTAATTCCCGTCAGGGTAGCCCTCCCCTTCAACCTAAGATCAAAAATCATGAAGTTCATACCCTTTCTGTCATCTTTCTTAATGGTACCCACCAAGTATACAATACAGATGTATTTCTCCTTATAGCTAGAGGTCGAGCTATGATGGTATTCCTCGCCATGATAGTAGTCGCTATAATGTCCCTCCTCATATTGAAATCATGAATTGAGAAGGTTATCCCCTCATTAAAGTACATAATAAAGGCCCTACATATAGTGTAAAATATATATACTCTCCCTTCGGATATAGATATGATGGTATCCTATTCCTTGATAGTAGTCATTTTGAATGCCCTCCCCTCAATGACGCTAAGCAGCAATAAGGTTTTCCACTTGCTATCACCTACTGTGATGGTCATCCCTAGGTTATAAACTCTGAAAGTCCATTATATGGATCGAAAATAATATATGATGGTAGTCTTTACCATCATGAAACTAACATAAAAGGTCCTCCCTGTTGTCCAAATTTACATCGGTGAGAAGGTACTCCCCTCGTCAGGTCAGATGCGAGAAAATATTCATAAGCCGAGGCACATGAAAAAATGGATCAAGATATGTTGGATACTCTCTCCATGAAAAAAGATATATTTTTTCAACCAAAGGATGGTTGGGGCTATGATCATCTTTTAAGACACCCGCAAGCCATTCATATAAAAACGAGACCCTCGCTAATCCTGCTGCATGGAATGAATTCATTAAGAAGTAGTCAAACCAGGCATATAAAGTAGAAGAGTACCTGGAGGAACAATAATGAAATATGTTTATTGGGACAATAAAACTATACAAAGACATCTACTAGAAGAATGTATGTATAATATTCACCTCAATATCTAGAAAACTCTCTACCACTTAAAAGAAATTTTTTCCATATGATGTGTATGCTAATCAATTTAATATACTAGGATATATTTTCTTCACATCGACCTAGAATCCATTTTGTCTACATGGAATCCAAAATCTCAATGGAAAAATAAAGACCTTGATTTATCATGATTCTGTGCAATGCACAAGTAAGATGCCTTTTTAAAAATGACCCATCTATTGTTCATATCTAGAGATGGTGAGAACATAGCTCACTGCACTTAAACCCACTTCCCATATAGCAAGATCCCCTAGAAGTTACATCCTACAATGTCATCACATCGTCCTGGGAATGCATAAGATCAAGACGGTGGAAATATCAGCATTCACTGGCACAATATGTGATCAACCCTAACCCATTGTTAGGGGGAAAATTTTAACAAATAATTACCCCATATGACCATCAAATCTGGGCTGAGGCACGTTGACAAAATAATAAGAGAAACCCCAATCCACAGGGATGGGGTATTTTTACCTTTAATTCCAACCCAGCGACGTCTGTCATCTCATGTTTGGGGAGGAAAAAGGATAGAGGGTTCATTTGTTCCATCCCATCCCATGACTCACATCTCCTAGAATGGACGTGTGCTTTATGGTAATATCAGGTCTCCATTGGAGTCACACTATTCCAAGAAACCCGAAGAGTATCACAGAATGGCCAGAAAATATCCAACAAAGTATGTAAGAAGCTTTCCTACCATTCAACACCTAGTACGCCACCCAAAAATATATATGAATTAGTGAACGTTGTAAACATCATCCCCACTAACCTTGATGAAAATGATACATATAGTGTGAAAAAGGGAGAAGAGGGTTCTCTCCCAGAGACGGCCCACACCGATCCTAGAGGTGTGCACACCATAAGCCAAAGAGTTTCATCAAACATGGTCACCCCTTTTATCATTCCACCACCACCTCCCACATGAATTTTCAATAATGAGAAGATTAATAACAAGGTCTATGATCTATATCCACTTCCTTGTGAAAGTGATCCCCCCACACTCGAGGAGAGATTAACTCGAAATTAAGAAGAAATGAACAAGCTAAGGCGAATCAATTATGAACCTATATGATCAAGTTGACCTATAGGGTATGTTCCTCAGGTGAATAATCAACACACACATTCATAAATTGTACCTTTGTATATGGGGCTCATCCTGATGGATGAATCAAGGGTGGAAATATCATTCAAGGAAAAAACATAACCACCAATCTACCTAATCCCAATCCCGGGAGGATATCAATATTTCCTTCAATTATGGAAGAAATCGAAACTAATTCAGGTGAATACACAAAGGATTCCCCTAGCTGGGTATCCTCATCAAGTTCCAGCAGTGCTGGCACAACTAATCTTCCCCCCCTACTACACCTTCTCATCCTCAAGTCCAATAGTACATTCTTAAAGGGATCCATAATACCATCATGTTATTTACAACTCTAAAGATTGAAATGTAAGGTCGGTGTGATCCACTAAAACCGGAATAAGAGCCATACCTCAAATGGGTAAGCAATGTCCCTCCACCACCAAATGTTTGGAGCCCCATATTCTAAGTGTTAGAAGACTCAGGGGACCCGAAGCATCATCTAATGCACTGATCTTTTTACTATGATCCAATAATGGGAACCCAAGAGAAACAAGAATCACTGATGCTAAAATGATTTGTAAAACTGTAAAAGGTTCAGCCTTTTTGTGGTACGCTATTTTTCAACTCAACTCAGTTACAGGATGGGAGGATCTCTGGAACTATTTCTTGTTATATTTCTGCTCAATGTTGTGTAAAACAATAGTTAGTGATGTAATGAACTAAAAATAGTGAGAGAATGAGATAGCCTCATACTTCATAGATATATGGAAAGGTATAACTTAATTCTTGAACCAACCACTCCCCCATGATAAGGTATTGTCCATGTGTGTTGATAATCTCTATGATGACATGCAAAAACCACTAATTCTAGTGAAATACACAAGTGGGGTTTGGTACATCTCTACCATCACTCAATGGAAAAAATATTCCTTTTAATAGACCCATATCATGTCCCAAGTATCCCCATATTCCCCAGTAAATAGAGTGGGAATAATTGAAGTGTCTTCTATCACGCATAAGACACCCCCTACAGCAGCTCCAGCTCCAAGGCCCCCAGAAAAACATGAATGGCCCTTAATATGTCAGCATCCACCCCTTCCCCTTCAAGACAAGATTATGGGGGAAAATTATTCAATTTTAAAAACATAGATATAATTTATACTCATTCCGATATGATCATGACCACTGTTACTTCATAGTCACCATGAATTGCAACTTGATTTAGCTACAAGATATAAATACGGATGATGAAGTAGGTCTTGATGACCGAAAGTATTACTTCCCCTTTCATCAGATATGGGGACACAATATACAAGATTATTTTGTCTTTAAAGACCTCCTAAAAAAGATGAATGATTTTGGACAAGTCGAGCTAGGACCACAACAAGCACAATTTTCATTTGTTTCCACCACAGATCTAGATGAAGAAGGGGAGTGGAAAAAAGTTGTTAACAAAAAAGAGAAAAGGTTCAATAGTTGTTTGAATCATAAAACCATCAAAAGGGATCATGGTATCCTCTAGTAATAGATAAAGAAAAAAGATTTTCCCCTAACAACTCTTGATGAAATAAAGTTGACATCCTTGACCCCACAATCCTCTGAAGTCCGACCACCCAAAAATTAGTCCAATCAAAATGGTGGAAAGCAAGTGTCGGAAGATGAAATTGCAACAAATCCAAAGTTATATTTGAAAATTTTATATTTCACTCCATTTAAATCTAAATAGAAATTCACTTCCCCACCAAACGGTACAACTGGAGCAAGATGACGAGGCAAGGTCTTCATCAGAAGAGGATCTAATTTTTTGCTCAATCAATCTCATCCACTAGATGGATGCATTCTCCAAAGATTAAACTGATCATCAACTAGAATCCCCCACACCCAATTGGGATACCAAAGGATAAAGACACAAAGGATATGAATATCAATGGATATGCATCCATGGAAGAAATCAATATTTTGGCCACACCCCCGCTCAAACATTCAGTGTTACAGAAACCCATGGAAGGACCCACCAACAGATTTGACAAGGAAAGAAAAATTCCCCTGCCCCCATGAGAATCCACCCAATGATAATTCTTTTTAAATATCCATCAGAGGAAAAATAGATGACTAATCACCCTCGGATGGTGGGAATACCTTCATTTCTCAATCTAGAAAGGAAGGAGTATCTTTTGGCTCCAACCCCAAGGGCCAACCCATCTTCATCAAATGATCAAGCCCCTAAAGTTCCTGTGAAAGAGCATCCAAAATCTGAGAAGTGTCATCATTTTATGTAAAAATATGATATTATAAAATACTCAACATTAGTTTTATCCAAGATATTAATCATGGGTGCACTTAATCTATCAGAAGGGCTTAATGAAGTACTCATGGAATCTTTGATAAGTCCCTAAGAGTAAGAATCTAAGGTGGTCGCCTCTAAAGTCTATCGAGAAGAGATTAATCATACATAATTCCATGAAGTTATATCCTTCATAGATCAAGATTAAGACCCTATCATGCAAGGACACATCAAAACCTTATATGTGTCCATCATAATAAATGGTGTTGGTATATGAAAAGTATTCATTGAAAATGGATGGTAGTTAATATTATTATAATTGTAGAAACTTTGATAGGTGGGATAAAATGAGGATTATTTGATACCCTACACCACAACATTATTAGGCTAGGAAAAAAGCTAGCCAATGTCATTAGGCCAAATCAAGCTCGAAACTCGATTTTGTGACCTAATAGCTCACACAGAATTTCTGGTGGTCAAAAATAATATGGGCTTCAAAGAACTACTAGGGAGTCCTTGGATTCATAAACCTACAACAATCCCAACCTAATACCTTTAGTGCCTGAAATATAATATTAATTGAAAAATTTGGACCTTGCATGCCGATAAGTCCCCATTTGACCTCTACGAATCACACTATATTGAAGCAGGATTTTATGAACCAATGTGGAAACAACCATTAGCTAATAGAATTGATTGGTCCACTACCCCAAATGGGTTTGAAATGTTTCCCACCAATCCCCACAAGTTGCTCTGGGAAGAATATATACTACTTGTCTATCATATTGAGGGATTGAGTCCAGATTCAGGTGCATAATCCGCATTCCTCACGATTTCAATTACAAATTCTGAGACTGATGATGTTGAAAGGCTCATTGAATCATGATATAATAGGTAAGGTTCAAATAAAAATTCCACTAAACTATCACAAATACCCCAGAAAATTCATTTTTCATCCACTAAGGTTGGAGGAAGTGTCTCATCACTCAAAGAATATGAGGAAACTCTTATACCCCTCACTATCTCTTCTTTGGATAATCCCATGCCAATTGTCGAGGAATAAGAGGCAGATTCACCTCCCAGACACGAAAATTTAAATTCTACCCTAAAATATAGAGAAAGCATTTCAAGGATTGTTTCCAGGTCAGAATATGAAGAGGAAGATGATGAGGATGCATAGGAGGAAGAAGAATATGACCTATGAGATTCCCCTCCAACATTTGAAGAAGACATCTCCACCAACACTGATGAACTCAAGGAAATCAATTTAGGTATAGAGGAAGACCCATGACCCACTCTAGTTAGTGCATAATTTCCTTATGAAGAGTAATAGGCATGTGCCTTTTTTCTATAGAAGAATTGAGATATTTTCTCTTGGAGTTATACAGAAATTCCAAATATCAGTCCAAAGGTGGCTACTCACCACCTAATCCTTCCAAAGGATCACTGTGGCTACAAGAAATCTACCAGAAGGACACACCTGACACATACTGCCAAAATAGATGCTAAAGTAGACAGGATAATTAGATATAACTTCTTTCAGGAGGTCCAATATCCTATCTGGATAGAAAAAATCGTCCCTGTAAAGGAGAATAATGGGAAGATCAGGGTCAGCATTGATTTCAGGGATCTCAACTAGCCCTGCCTGAAAGATGATTTCCTAGTCTTCATCACATAATTAATGATTGATTACACTAATAGATATGAGGCTCTCTATTTAATGGATATATATTTAAGATATAACCATACCCAAAATGACCATGAATATAAATAAAACCCCACCTTCAAGGATCCCCAAGGTGGTTTTTATTATAAGATCTTGAGACCTTCTTCAATAATCTATGAAAGAACAATTTAAAAATGAACCCACATAAGTGTACATTAGACATCACCTTAGAGAAATTCCTCATTTTATTCATGTTCCACTAAGGCATCAAAGTTGACTCTAAGAAAAAAGGACATCATTGGAATGTACCCACCTCAATACCTCAATTAGTTGAGAGGAATCCAAGGACACATGGATTACATCTGGTGCTTCGTAGCCAAAATTTAAGGAAACTGTTTTCCCTTTAACAGGTTGAGGAAAAAGTGGGTATAAGATAAATAGAATAATGATTTTCAACAAGCATTCAATAATCTCATGAAATATCTCTTGATTCCACCAGTGCTAATACTGCTTGTTGAAGGAAGACCACTCATTCTGTACATAACCACCTTGGATCGATCCCTAGACACCTTCCTCACTCAAATAAATGATGCTAGAAGTGAGGATATTATCTATTATCTAAGTTGAACCATTATTGATGTTGAGAATCATTATTTTAATACCAAGAAGATATCCTTTTTCATTAATATTTTTGGCCCATAAGCTGAGACATTGCTTGCAGCACCACGAAGTCCAATTAGCCTCACATATAAACCTACTCAAGTACATTCTCAGCCACCAAATATTAACTAGATTCATGTCACAGTGGTTGGTCATCCTAAAAATGTTTGATATATGGTTCATACCATAGAAAGACATCAAAGGCCTAACATTATAAGCTTTCCTAATAGGGAATCGCTCAATAGAGGTGGCCCCATTAGATTTTGAGCTACCAGTTGAGGAAGTATTCTCTATTCCAGAGAACACCTAGATGTGGGAAATTCACATTGACAGTGACTCTCGAAGACTGATAAAATAATAGAAGACCTCAAATTCAAAACAGTGGGTTTGAGAGTCAATCTCATAGCCGTGAAAATTAGTTCTTCCATATTCCTTCCTACTGTCAAAAGGATGCATAAATAATGAAGCAGAGTACCATGCCTTTATTACAGGTCTGGAACTAGCACTCCATGTGCAAGCTGAACACTTGAAGGAAAAATGAGATTCAAAACTCTTCATCAATAAATTCAATGTTGAATATTCTATCATGAAAAATGATTTGATCTCTTGGATGAACCATGTTATAGAATTGATGGAAAAATTTATTTCAGAGCTGACACTGGCTTAAGTCCCTCATTCTCAGAATACATGAGCTAACACATTGGAAAATGAAGCCATAGCTTGGGCTGATCCATATTGGAATAAAATAGTCCCCAGAATTTCCCACCGATGTATGGTCTGACCATTAATTCAATCCATCATGTAAGAAATTAATGAGATCAACCTCATATCTAAGATATATGGTCCTACCACCGGTTGCATGAATCCCAATGTGGACTATCTTGAAAAGGGATAAATCTTACCATATTGGGCTAGAAGTGAACATATCCGAATAATAGTAGTCAATTTTATGTTGTAAAATGACACAATTGGTGAAAAGTTTCTTTATAAGTTAGGCCTTGATAGAGACCTTCTCAGGTGAGTTGATGGAGGAGAGACAATCCCCTTTATTAATGAATTTCATGTTGGAACTTGGGGGGCACACTAGTAAGAATCCAATCTCTCTCATGAAATTCTATGTTGTGGGTACTATTGGCCACCATGATGTAGGATTGTTCTAATGTCCCCAAAAAGTGTAATTTCTTCCAAGTTTATATGAATTTCAACCCAGAACCCCTATAATTGCTTCACACAACTATGTACTCCAAGACATTCTCTATATGGGGAATGGATATCATGGGACCATATCCTCCAACCACAGCTAGACAATTCAAGTTTATTCAATAACCCTATTTCATTTAAAATTATAAATTGGTAAATTTTTGAGTTTTTTTGAGTGTGTTTATTATTATAATCTAATATGTTTGAGTTTTCCAAAACAACACCTCACCAAATTATAAATGGGAACCTGATCCCTCACTTATTCTCATACATTTGAGACATAAATATCTACCATAACCTTTAATTTTCAATTATAATATTCCCTAGTTACATTCTAGAGGTTCTGGTATTCTTAAAATACCAAAATAGTGCTCTAAGATGAGATTTATAAGAGTCATGTTGAAGAAGAGGTAATCTCCTCTACTGATTCATTCAAACTTCATTCTTCTTCTACTCCCACTTCATGAGTTGTTTAATTATAAAGTAATAACTCCAGTATAACATATATACTGATATTTTATTATAATAATCAAACAACAATATTACACCTTCTATCCATCCTACAAAAAAGAAATCCCCATGCGTGCCTATGTACGACTTACTGTCTCAATGCTGAGGTGTAATATATTTGTTCACCACCACATGACATGGATGTGTATAATTATGGAAAAAATATCTATATATTATAATTATAAAAGTTATTTAATATTTAACAATATATATATTATCCAATTCGATACCATTTCATAATTAATCGAATGATAACATCGCTTGTGCGTATATACGACCTACCGTATCCACGATGTGATGTGATTTATTATACATGATCATCATTAAACCAAAATTATATAAATGAATGTAAAGAATAAATATTATATATATTATACTAATATCATTATTTAAATTGTATAACTATATTCTAAGAAGTGGAACATGAACTTGTTTGACAAAACATGCATAAGAACATAAAGAAGTTAACACCTGAATAACGAGTAATAATAAAATATTATTATCAAATGGATGATAATATGATCATATATGATATCATAAAAATTATTCTGATTATATAATAAGTAAATTAAATTATCTAAATCATTATATAGTATGTTTAGATACATACAACAGATAGTGGTCCTAAGGTGACAGATTATTTTGTCTCACTTTTATTTCTGTGGGACATATGTCTTTAAAACCACCTATTTCTTTTGAGTGGTGTTTATGATTCCCATGAATATTTTATTATTATTATTATGAATGTTATAATATTTAAATATTCATATATTTTTCTTTATTTTAGGTGGAATATTATTTGAATGATTATAATTGGTAAGGGATAATTTTGCAATCTCATTATTTCCCAAGATTGTCTATATATATATATATGTATTTACTGGGTAATATATATCATCCACATCCATGTTTCCTATGTATGTAATATTATTTGTATTCTTATAAAATTTTTTAAAGTTAATTTTACCTTTTGGTATAATTTTGTTTAAATTTTATTAAAGGAATATTTTTTCGATATGAGGTACTTTTTGACTTATCTGGAAAAAGTTTGAGGAGAATGTTTTTTAACTTATATGGCTGGATTGGATTTTTTTACGTATTCATAACACCTTACCTCCATAAATATTCCTTTAAATGATATCATGTTTTTTCCAAATAAATTTTTTTCTTTTAGAATTTAGTGGAATTTTGAGAAAAGAAAACATTTTTGAAGAAGAAAGGATATTTTCCTCAAGAATTAATTTCTTGTGTTTTATCCAAATTATTTTTCATCAAGGATGATGAAATTTAAATACGTTTATGTTTCTATACATATTATAACAATGATTTTATTGATTTAATTTTTTAATGATATTTTATATAGATTATTTTATGATGGAATGATGTTTAAGAAACCCATATTATTTATGGGGTTATTCAATGATGAATTATTTATGTTTTTGTGGAACACATAAGAATGATTTGATTATGAGATGGGTGCGTCCTATATCTCTCTCCGATGAATTACGTAAAGATTTATTTCTGATGATATTAACATGACTAAAAGAGTATGTAAATTTGGTTCAATAATACGGGGCTGCATTGGAAAGTAAACCCAATTCAGTAATGGACTTTTTTGCTATTATGGTCTTAGCAATGATCCTTGGATAAAATAGAAATTATTTTATATACTTATGTGTTTCTTACAAGTTCATATTTTATGCCAACACTATGTTTAATGTCCCCTTATGATTTAATCCTTACGTACTGCTATGTTTTATTTTTTGACTCATGATTTTGATATTCAAAATATATGATTGTGTTTTTTCATTCTTATGATTATGTTTTGTTTTATGTTTTCCATGTTTACCCTTACTAAGAATTTGATCTCGCCAATTTTATGTTTAATTTTAACCAAGATATAAAATAAGGTTTTTGGTATGAAAACTAATGGGGAAGATCTTTATGAGGGATGTTTATGATCATTCACCATGCTAGTAGAATGTATTCTGAGTTTCCAAATATGCTAAACTAATATGGTCTTTGGGTGTATATTTTTTTAATGTATTATGTATTCCACAAAAGAAATTTATTTTTCACGTACGCCAATCTTGTGTCATTATAGGATTAGGGTGTAGGGTTTAGGTTTTATGGTGTAAGGTATAAGATTTAATGTGATTTTTTTAAGGTCTATGTTTTAGATATTATGGTTTAGGGTTTAGGGTTTAGGGTTAGGTTTTAGGGTTAAGAGTTTAGGGTATTGAGTATAGGGTTTAGAGTGTGGGGTACATGACTAGGGGGAGTTTCGTATAGGTTTATTTCATAGTGTATAGGGTGTAGGGTTTCGTTTTTAGTTTTTTGCGTGTGAGGAATATTATTTAGGTTGTTTAATGTGTTTTTAATGTATTTAGGATTTTAGCGATTTTTATAGTTCTATGGGTTTTTATGTATTTTCAGTTTTTTTTCATTTTTAGGGTTTTTAGGGGTTTTAATTTTTTTTGTTTTTGTGGTGAATTTGGGTTTTGTGATTTTTTAATATTTATAAGGTTTTTAAAGGTTTAAGTAGTATTTTGGATTTTGGGGATTTTAGGGTTATTAGGTTTTTTAGGATTTTAAGGGTTTCTAGGGGTTTTGGGTTTTTTTGTGGGTTTTAACATTAATAGTGTTTTTTTATTTTTTTTATATATTTTATTTTTAGGTTTTAATGGACGTTTTAGGGATTTTAGGGGTTTTAGTGCTTTGAGGGTGTTTAGGTGGGTTTAGGTTTTCTTTTTTTTTTTGCGATTTTTTAGTGTTAGGGTTTTAGATTCTAAGCATGTTTTATAGTTTTAAGCCTATTTAAGGGTTTTTAGGAATATTAGTGTATTTTAGAGGATTTCAAAGTCTATTATTATTTATCAGGTTTTAGGGTTTTTAGTGTTTCAGGCGGTTTTGATGTTTTTAGGGTTTTTATGGTTCTTTTAGGTCTTTTAGGGTTTGATGGATTTTTTAGGGTTCTTAGGGGTTTTGTGGATTTGGGGGTTTTTAGGTATTGTAATGTTTTTTACTGTTTTTAGGAGTTGAGGGTGTTCTAGTGTGTTTTTCTGTTTTAGGAATTTTTTCATGGACTATGGGAGTTTTAGGGATTTTAGGGTTTTTTGGATTTTCTGGTTTTTGTGGGGTTTTTTGGGCTTTTTGGGTTTTTACCAGGTCTAATGGTTTTTAGGGGTTTATAGGATTTTTAGAGTTTTGAGGTGTTTAGGTGGTTTTATGGTGTTTTATGTTTTTATTAGTTTTTCATGTTTTTACTAGTTCTTAGGGAATTTCTATGTTATCTATTCTTTTTTGTTTTTTATGATTTTTATTGATTTTATGGAGTTATATGGATTTTTGGATTTAGGTCATTTTTTGGATTTTTTGAATGTTTTATGGATATTTTACTGTTTTATAGATTTTTATCGGGGTTTTATGATTTTTAGTCTTTTTAAGGGTTGTTTGGTTGGTTATAGGGTTTTAGGGTACTTTAGTATTTATAGGGTCCTTTAATATTTTTTGGGTTTTAGGTTCCTTTACAGTTTTTAGGGATTTTAGGGCCATTTATGGTTTTTTAATATCGTTTATGTTAGAGTTGTTTCCCAAGGGAAAAAACTATGTACATTATGATTACATGTATTCATATATTTTTAATTTTAATAAACTATTTATAACAACATGGTTGTTCTTCTACATGATATATTATATGATAATGTTCAAAAAGTAATTTCCGCATTAAAAGGGAATCACAGTTACCCACAATGATGAGAGCACAGAAGTGGAATAATGATATTATTAAAAATATGTTTTATAGATGGATGAAATCATTTGAGGTTGATAAATAATATAGTATATCATGAGTAGAGACTCATAGGACTTTGAGGTATATTCTCATGCTTAATTCCTTTACTAATTTGTGGTGAAGAAAATTATGAGAACAAAACCCACCTGTAAGAAAAATGAATTAACATTTGACATTTGATTTTCCTATTTATTCACATGTATATTGGTCTTTAGACTTTGAAAATATTATTAATGGATGTTATGAGTAGTTTACTATGATGTATTAATTAAAATTGTGATGATATACGTTCACAGTGATGTACGATATATTGGGTGCATTAAGAGTAATATATCTTTAGTGAATAATGCAACAAATGATTCAACCCTTTTTTAATGTAAGTCAATATCTCAGGTCCTTAGAAGGAAATTATACAACCAAAATAAATTTATGTCCATGGTGTTCTATAAGAATGTTTAATTTTTTAGAATTCAAATATAGATACATCGATCCCATAGGTTGATGACATGTGCTGGTAACTAGTTTTATTAGAGATACTATAATAAATGGATTATATAATATGGTAATCATAAATATGAGTTTAAATATCATGGTGGAATTAAATTATTTCTTTATGGGTTCATTGGAATATTTCTAGGTTCTAACCTTGGAATTTAGAATGCTTCACCTATTTCTACTAAGAAATATGCCTAGATGGTCACACACGATGTGTATGCAGAGCCTCGGTTTAATAATATTATTATTCATTAAACAATTTGATTAAATTTTATTTTTTCTTGTGTTTTATAATTATTTATTTCCACTTGATTTCAAAATTTTCATCACTCGTTATACAAGAGAGTATTTTTTAAATTTTTTTAATTAAATATTAATTTTTTATTTAGTGAATATAATATTCATTATTTATTGGAGAATAATATAGTAATATTTATTTAATAAATTAATAGTCATTTGTGAAAGTCCAAAAAATATTGTGGAGGAATGGATGACCATGTTTAATGGTCAATTGATAAATAATATATAAATATTATTATTTTTAATACATACAATTTAATGGAATTCTCTAGATTTGGGAATTTCAAGAAATAAAAAAAATAATAATAATAATAATATTATTATTATTATTATAGATATGGTGCTCCATAAGGATTAAGAAAATTAATAAGGGTGCATGTTAAATTTTTATTTTCTAAACCTACCAGAAAATAAATCGGATTATATCACATCATTACCATTTCCATGTCATTTGTTTTGAAAAAAGAAATATAGAGATAATCCTCTTGAAGCCCTATTGTGATTTATCTTTATGAAATCTCATAATAATGGATAGTAATAATCCCCCACCACCACAATTAATTTTATTGAAATCAAAGAGAATCTTTTTAGAAGCAATTCTCCAGGTGAAAAAAATGAGAAGCATTAGGGTCTTTCATGTTTGCACCCAAAAATTCTAACAGAGATGTACGAAGGTTCTTTGAGATTGTGTGGATCACCGCTAGAGAGAATATATACTTGATTACTGTAAATAAATTATGATAAAATGTAGAGACATTGTTTGATTCATCCATGAAGAAAGAATTCATCACAATTTAAATCTTTAATAATTTACAGTAATTAAAAATAATATGTGATTTTACTACATCTAAATATAGTATTCTATCTTATAATTAATATTTGATTCAATTTTGGTGGTCATGAAGTTTTTCATTAATGTACATCCCTGATTAATAATCAATTTATGAAAAACAATGAGTTGGGTATTCCAAATATGATGCTGCTGTTGCAACCCAAAAATTTTTTGGGTCCTTTAGGGTTTTTAGTATTTTTAGGTTCATTTAGAGATTTAAATAGATAATTGTCTCCATTATGAGTTTTATATATTTTAGGGTCTTCAAAATTCCTTAGGATTTTTAGGGGTATTAGATACATTTAGTGGTTTTACCGTCTTTTATTGTAGATATTGTTTTTAATGGGTTTTAGTGATTTATAGGGTTTTCTATGTTTTTTATTTAATAATTTTAGATTCGTTTAGATCTTATTTATTATTTTTTAGTACTTTTTGGGATTTGAGTATTTTTAGTTTTTAGGGTTTTTTAGAGTTTTAAATGATTTTGGGCTTCTTTGGGTTTTTAGGAGTTTTATGCTGTCTATGATTTTTATGGGTTTTAGGGGTTTATGGGTTTTATCTTCTTTTATGGATTTGGAGTTTTTAGGTATTGTTTTGGTTTTAGGTTTTTTTGGGGGGGGGGGGGGGTTTGGGGCTCTAGAGTTTATTAGTTTTCATATTTTTTTAGGTTTGTAGGGTTTTTATTGATTTTTGAATTCTTATGGATTTTATTTTTTTTATCTTTTTTATTCTTTTTAGAGATTTTGGTAATTTTATGGTTTTAGGTTTTTCAATGGGATTTAGGGTTTAAAGAGTTTTTTAAGGTTTTCAGGGTTTTTAGGGTATTTTTGGGGTTTAAGGGTTTTTACGGGTCTTATGGGTGTTATGTTTAGTAGATACTTTTATTGTTTTTAGGGTATTTTGGGTTTTAATGTTTCTATGGGTTTTTATGTTTTTTAGAGTTTCTTGGGGATTTTATTATATTTATTGTTTTTAGTGGTTTTAGGGTTTTTATGTTTGTTGGTGTTTTTATTGTTTTTAGAGATTGTCATACATTTTTAGTGTTTTAGGTTTTTTTAGGGTTTTAGGATTTTTAAGGATTTTCATGGAGTTTTAGGCATTTAAGGTTCATAGTGTTTTAATGGATTTAGGGGGTTTTTGGGTTTTTTTCTTCATTTTTTGATTTTTTAGGATTTTTAAGGATTTAGGATTTATAGTGTATTTGGGGGTTTTATGATTGTTTATGGGCTTTGATAATTTTTAGTGTTTTAAGGGTTTTTTTGGTTTCATAGTTTTTATTGGTTTTAGGGTTTTTTGTGGTTTTTAGGGTTTTAGGGTTTTTAGTGTTTTTAGTTTTTTTATAGGGTGTTTAGGGTCTTTTAGGGATTTATAGAGCTATTTAGTGTATTTTAGGGGTTCTTGGGTCTTTTAAGTTTTTAATTTATTTTAAGTTTTTAGGGTTTCATGGGTATTTTAGGGAGTTTATATTTTTTAGTTATTTTAGGGATTAAGGGTTTTACAGTTGTCTTAGGGTTTGTTTTGGTATTTTAGGGTTTTTATGTTTTTAGGGTTTTTAGTTATTTCTCCATTTTTATGGATTTTAGTGTTTTTAGGGAATTCTTAATTTTTTTATTGGTTTTTAGTGTTGCAAGTAATTTTAAGGATTTTTAGATCTTTTAGGGGGTGTTCTATTTTTAGGGATTCTAACCGGTTTTAGGGGGCTGGAAGTGTTTTTTTGGGTTTTAGAGGGGTTTGGATGTTTTTGAGGGGTTTTAAGGTGTTTTGGTGGGATGAGGGGTTAGAGGTTTTAGGTGGATTTTAGGATTTTAGGGCCTTTTTTGGTTATTGGGTCTTTTTGATTTTGTGAAGTCTTCAGTGGTTTGGGCCTCATATTTTTTGGAGGTTTTTATGGTTTCTAGGGTTCTTAACACAATTTAGATTATTTTTGTGGGTTTTTATTGTTTTTGGTATTTTAGGTATTTAATGGGTTTTTTATGATTTTGAGGGTTTTCTACAATTTTTAGGGTTTTACGGTTCTTAGTGGGTTTCTTGGGTTTTTTGGTTTGTAGGGTTTTAGGGTTTTATTTTAATTTTAGTTCATTTAATTTTTTAGGATTATAGGGTGTTTAGGTTTTTTAACTATTTCAGGGGTTTTGAATATTTAAGTATTTAAGGATTTTTTCAGGTTTTTAGGGGTTTTAAGGTTTTTTATGGGATTTTATAATTTTATGTTTTTAGAGTTTTTGGGTTTTTGGGTTTTTAGTATTTTTGGGTTTTTATGGTTTTTAGAGGTTTTCGGGATTTAAGGGTTTTTGGTTTTTTTATGGGGTTTAGGTTTTGTAGGGAATTTAGGGAATTAATGGGTTTTAGGTTGTTTGAGGATTTTGTTGGTCTTTTAGTGCTTCCATTATTTTTTTGTTCATTTACTATTTTTGGGGTTTTAAGGGTCATTTAAAATTTTAGGGTTTTTAGTGTTTTTTAGGGTTTTATAGTTTTTATGGCTTTGTGGTTTTTAGTAGTTTTATTGTTTCTGGGGTTTTTATTGTTGAGTGGTTCCTTATCTTTTTTAGGGTTTTTTGTTTTTTAAGGATTTTATGGGTTTTTCGGGTTTTTAGGGCTTTTGTGATTTCAGGGTTTTTTTTTGTTTTTAGGGTTATATGTTTTTTGGGTTTTTTGGGTTTTTGGGGGTTTTGGGTTTTTTAGGGTTTCTAGGAGTTTCTAGTTATTTTCTTCATTTATGGTTAATAAGGGATTTAGGGCTTTTATGGATTTTTTAGTATTTAATGTGTGGGTTTTAGCGATTTTTAGGGGTTCTATGGGATATTTGGGTTTTTAGGATTCTTTTTGTTTTTTAGGGTCTTATAATTTGGTTTATGGATTTTGATATTTTTTAATTTTAGGTTCTTTAGGGTCTTTTGGGGTTTAGGTTTTTTCATAGTTTTTGGTTTTTTTGGGGGTTTCCGAGTGTTTGGGGGTTTTACAGATCTTTAGGGATTTATAAGGGTTCTATAGTTTTTATGGGTTTTTAGAAATTTGTTAGGGTTGAAAGGTTGTTTTAGTATTTTTTAGGTTTTTAATTGTCTTTGGGGGGGTTTAGTGGGTTTAGGATGTCATAGGGTTCTTAGGGTTTTTTCCTATTTTTAGGGATTTCTGTGTTTAGGGGTTTTTTTGGTAGTTTGGTGATTGGGGTTAGCTAGGTTTTTTTTGGTTGTTTTGTGTATTTTTTGGGTATTTTTGGGGTTTTTTAGGATTTGGCTATTTTCAGATAATTTTCTACGTTTTTAGTGGTTTAAAGAGTTTAGATGTTTTTAGGATTTTCAGGGTTTAGGAAATTTTATAGTTTTTTTGGGTTTTAGGGATTTAGGGGGGGTTTTAGAGTTTTTATATTTTTTAGGTATCTGTATTGTTTTATGGGGATTTATGGTTTTAAAAATTTCAAAAAAAAATATTTGAGTTTTGATGTTTTTAGGGACTCTTAGGGTTTTATAATTTTTCATTATTTTTGATGTCTTCTAAATGTTTTAGGGGTTTAGGGTCTTTAAGGGGGATTTAGGGGTTTTATGGTTTTTACATTTTTTTAGGTTTATGGGTTTTATTATTTTAGGGGTTTTTGTGTCATTTTGGGGTTTTAGGGGTTTTAGGGACTTTAAGTGTTTTAGGGTTTTAAGGGTCTTTTAGGGTTTTTATTGGTTTTAGGTCCATTTTATGAATTTTAGGTTTTTAAAACCATTAGTTTTCAGGGTTTTATGGGTTTTAAATTAATTTTCGGATTTTATGGGATTTCTTGTTTCTTTTGTTTTTTAGTTACTTTTTTAGGTATTTTCGGTATTTTTATTGGATTTCTGTTTTTTGGGTTTTTCATGATTTAATGGGTTTTTGGGTTTTTTCGGGTTTTTTGATTTTATTTTTCAGTCATTTACTTTTTAAGGGGTTTTTAGGGTCTTTGGAGTTTTTATTAGTTTTATTTCTCTGGGTATTTTAAAAAAATGTAGTTTTAGGATTTTTAGGTTTTATAGGTTTTTAAGGTTTAATAGAGCTTTTACTGTTTTAGGGACTTGTAGGGGTTTTATGGTTTTGTATGTTTTTAAGGGTTTTATGATATTTTAGTGTCATTAATGGGGAATTATTTTTTAGGGTTTTTTGTGTTTTTTACATTATTTTAGGGACTTTTAGAGTTTTAATGGTTTTTAGGGCCACTCATCATTTTGGGGTTTTTTTGGTCTTTGAATGTTTTTACAAGATTTTATGGGTTTTTGAGGTTTTATGGTATTTAGGGTTTTTTGTTCTTTTAGGTGAATTCAATAATTTTGATTTAGGTTTTTTATTATTTTTAGGGTCTTTAAGGGTTATTTGGTCCTTTCGGTTTTTTGGGGTTCCTTAATTTTTTTTAGTTTTTTAGTATTCTTTGGGTTTTTAGTGTTTTCTGGGGGTTTTCTTGGGTCTTCAAGTGGTTTTTGGGTTGTTAGGGTCTTTAAAGATTTTATATTTTTGCAATATTTTTTATAGTCTTTTAGGTTTTTAGATTTTTTAGAGATGTTAAGATTTTTAGGGGCTAAAATTTTTTAGGGTTTCATGGTCCTTTAGAGTGTATTATGAATTTAAAAGGGTTTTATGGTTTTTTGGGTCTTCAAATTTTTTAGGGTTTTTGTGGATTTTTTAGGATTTAGTGATTTTTATGTTTTAATATTTTTAGGTTTTTCGGGTCTTTTAGGGGTTTAGGGTCATTTATAATTCTTTAGGGTTTTCTACAATCTTAATTTTTTTATTTTTGTGAATTATAGGCTGTTTAGGGTTTTTAGGGGTTTATTGTTTTTAGGTTTTTTAGGTTTATATGGTTATTTAGGGTTCCTTATGTTCATTTATGGGTTTTATATATTTTTAGGAATGTTTTGGGAGTTTTTTTTGCAGTTTTAGGCTGCATTTTGACATTTATGGGTTTTCTGGTTATATAATGTTTTTTATAATTTTTAGGGTCCTTTAGGGTTTTTTGCACTTTTTGGTTCCTTTTGGGTTTCAATTGGACTATGAAACTGTTATGGGTTTATGGTATTTTATAGTAATTTATGGTTTTAGAATTTATTAGTTTCTTTTAGGGTTTTTATTGTGTGTGGGGTGGTCTTTTATGTACATTATGGCCTTTTCATTTTTTAGGATTTTAAGTATTTTTTGGATATTTTTAGATTTTGGGAATTTATGATATTTTAGGATTTTTATGGCCATTTTGAGGGTTTCAAGTTGTTTTAAGGGGGTTTTGCATGTTTTAGGGTTTTTATTTTTTTAGTGTTTTTACAATTATTTGTATTGATTTAATCTTTTAGTGTATTTTAGCGGTTTTTGGGTTTAAAGGTATTTTTTATGTCCTTAGGTGTTTTATGATTTTTACCATTTTCTAGAGTTTTTTGTTTTTTTTGGTTTTTTGGGTTTATAGTGTTCTAAGGATGTTAGGGTTTTAATGTTTTTAGTGTTTTTAGGTTGTTAAATTAATTTTTGGTACTAGTAGGGTTTTATAGGATTATTTAGGGTCATTTATAATAAGTTTCGAGCTATTATTGTTTCTTGTGTTTGGGGCAGGGGTTGTAGGGTATTTAGGATTTTTAGGATTGTTACAGGTTTTAGAAAATTTTTATGGGTCTATGGTTTTATGGTTTTTATGGGTTTTATGGCTTTTAAGGGATGCAGTTTTTTAGTGTTTTGTGAATTTATGTGTTTTAGGGGTTTCATGGTTTTTAGTGGTTTTAGTGTTTTTCGGTTTTAGGGGTTTTATTGATCTTTAATGAATTTTTAACTTTTTTTATTTTTATCATTTTAAATATTTTTACTAGATTTCAACAATTTCATAAGTTTATAAGTGTTTTTAGTGTTTTGGGGGGTTATTATAGGTATTTGGGTTTTAAGAGAATTTATGGGTTTTATGTTTTTTATGTTTTTTAGGGTTCTTAAGTTTTTTAAGGGTTTTACTAATGTTTTACAGGGTTTATAGGGGCTTTAAGGTTATTATAGTGTTTAGATTTTTTATTTGTTTATATGATTTTTAGGGAATTTTTATGGTTTTTGGGATTTTATGGTTTTCCCAGTTTTTCCTATTTTTAGGAGTTTATAGACATTTATGGCACTTTAGGATTTAAGGGATGTGTGGTTTTAGAGGGTTTAGGAAATTTTAGAATGCTTGGGGGTTTTATGGTTTTTTATGTTTTTGGATTTTATGGGGGTTTTTAGGATTTCTAAGGTATTGTTATTTTTATGGTTTTAGAGGGCTTTAGTGATTTGGGGGGTTTTTAGGTTTTTTATGTTTTTTGGGTTCTTACGTGGTTTTCAATTTTTTAGGTTTTTACGGTTTTTGGGTTGTTTAGGTTTTTTTGGGTTTTATAGATTTCATAGTGTTTTAGGTGGTTTTTTAGTTTTCTTAAGGTTTTTGGGATACTAGGATTTTTAGGGTTTTCTATGGTTTTACAGTTTATAAGATTTTTCATATTTTTATAGTTTTTTATGGGTTTTATGATTTTTTATGGTGCTTAATGTTTTAATGGTTTTTTAGGGTTCTCGAGATTTTAGTATGTCTTAATTTTTTTTATTGTTTTAGGGTTTTTATCATTTTGATCTCTTTTTATGTTTTATAGGGTTTTAGGGTTTTTATGGTTTTTTGGGTTTTTAGGGTTCTAATGGGTTTTAGGTGTTTAAGGGTTTTATGAGACTTTTAGGGTTTTCATATGGTTTTTATGGTTTTTATGGTTTTTAAGGGATTTAGTGTCTTTTGGTGGATTTTATAGTTTTTAGGGTCTTTAGGGGTTTTATGGTCTTTTAGGGATTTTGTGTTTTTTAGGGTTTTTTGCATTTTAATTTTAATTTTTATTATTTTCAGGTATTTTTGGGGTTTATTAGAAATATTATGTATTTTTAATATTTTAATATGTTTTTCGTTTTATTAGGGTTTTTAGGGTTATTATGGGTTTTAGTGTTTTTACGATTTTACGGTTTCAATATTTTTTCTTATTTTTATGGATTTATGGGGTTATAGTGTTTTTAGGATTTTGGGTATTATTTTAGACTTTTATGAGGTTTTAGGGTTTTAAATATATTTATGTGTTTGTTATTAATTTTTAGGGTTTTTTGGGTTTTTATGATATTTTAGGGGATTTTGTTTTTAAGAGTTTAGGAATTTTCAAATGTTATTCGGGGTTTTGGGGTTTTAAGAGTTTTTTGAGATTTATGGTTTTTATATATTTTATGGTTTTAATGATTTTTATGTTATCTTTTAGTTTTTAGTGGTTTTAATTATTTTTATTTATAGATATTTTTTGGTCTTTTGGGTTTTTTGTGTTTTTAGGGTTTTAGGGGTTTAGGTGTATTTTTAGGGGGTTTTAGAGGTTAATGGGTTTTAAGGAAATTTTATGTTTTTTATTATGTTTAAGGGTTTTTTTGAATGTTTTTATTCTTATGGGGTTTCACGGATTTTATGGTATTTAATTTTATTTAGATTTATTCAAGGATTTTTTATGTGTTTAATGGTTTTTAGGGTTTTTATTATAAAGTGTTTTTTGGGGATTAAGTGGTTTTTAGAAGTTTTTATCATATTTTGTGTTTTTGGGAGTTTTAGTTTTTTTATATTATTAAGGTTTTACATTTCGTTGGACATTTAATGTTCTGTAGGAATTTTAGGGTCAATTTAGTGTTTATTAGGGTTTTTACGGTGTCTTAGGGTTTTAGGGTATTTAATGGAATTTTAGGGCTATTTATTGTTTTATGGGTTTTGGAGTCATTTTGGGGTTTTGGGATTTTTAGGGGGTTTGAGGTATCTGAGGGGTTTTGGGTGCTTTATGGTTTTATGAAATTTTAGGTTCCTTTTTTTATTTTTAGGAGTTTAAGTCCATTTATGGGTTTTTAGGGTTTTATGTTCCTTTAGGGTTTTGCGGTTTTTTTGTGGTTTTGAGGGTTTCTAAAGGGTTATTGGATTTTATATGGTTTTTAGAATTTATGGGTTTTTGGGGGTTTTTGGAGTTTTTTGTTTTTTAGGGTGTTAGGTTATTTTACGATTTTATGGTTTTTAGGGTTTTGGGGGTTTTAGGGGGTTTTGGGGTTCTTTAGGGTTTATAGGTGGTTTTGGGATTCTTATGATTTTTTGGGTTCTTTTAATGGTTTAGAGTGTATTAGGGGTTTTTGTAGTTTTATGGGTTTTCGGGGGATTATTGACGCGTTTTTCCATCACAGAGTCTAAACGAATGAAAAGTGAAATACCTTAACACAAATTGAATCATCCTTTGAGAAAAAAATCAAAAATTGACAAAGGAATGAACGAATATTCAAAGGGACTTGGGTCGTGCACGTTCCACCAAGGTCGCGCAAGTACACTTGTGTGCCACCTAATGGTCGCACAGGTGACTTGCGCGCCCTCTTTGAATTTCACCCAGGGTCTTCTCCAGCCTATAAATACCCCTGTGGGCCCCCCATTTGAGAAACAAAAAATTCCAGAACCTCAGATTTAAGCTCCGGACGCCCTAGTCTCTTCTAAAATCCTCTGAAAACTTCTAAGGTAATTTCTTACCTAGAATTGAAGATCTAAAGAGGGGGAGGAAGGCCTAAGTGTTGAAACTCATCAACACTTGTGAGCCTGAGTGTCCAACCCTTAAGGGAAATGGATACACTTGCGCGCCTCTTTGCTCCTTCACCAGAACTTGCACGCCGCCCTTCTGGAAACCGCTATGGAAAGTACTAAGGGCTTGAGCCAAGTCTCACCCAAGTATTACCCCAAGGGTCAAAAGTCACGCATGTACCTATGTGCCGCGTAGGTATACCTGTGCGGCCAGGACTTGCGCGCCCATGCAGTAGTTGCGCACCCACCAGGACTTGCGCGCCTCTTTCTTTTTGGGTGCCCCTCCTACTTATTCCACCTCTCTCATACCTATTTATCTAGGCCTCCACTTCAAGATTAAGCCCTCATAACTCCTTTCAAATCCATTTATTGCATGATTTCCTTGTTGGATTCCTTATCTGAAAGGAATTCTGTGGAACATCTCTCAAAACCTAGTGATTTACATATCTTTACGTCACCAAGGTTAGATATTTCATTCATTTTAACCTCATCCTTTAAGATAAAATAATCCTTAACTTGGGCCTCCTTTTCAAGAGTAAGCCCCAGTGCAAGTTCTCGTAAATGTGCGCGTCCTTCTTAAGAGTAAGCCCCAAGTTCCCTAACTAGGGCCTCCTTTTTTGGAGTAAGCCCCAGTCCAAGTCCCTTAACCTGGGCCTCCTCTTCAGTAATAAGCTATAGTTTTCAAATCCCTTTAATCTGGGCATCCTCTTCAAAAGTAAGCCCCAGTCTCAATGTTCCCAAAATCTGGGCCTCCTCCTCAGGAGTAATCCCCAACCATAACTCCTTTAACCTGGACTTCCTTTTCATGAATAAGCCCCAATTTCATATGTACAAATGTGGTCATCTTCTTTAGGAGTAATCCCCAAGTCCCTTAATTCTAAAATTCCCTTAACCTGGGCCTCCTCTTAAAGATTAAGCCCCAGTTTTCAAATCCCTTTAACTGGGGCCTCCTCCTTAGGAGTAAGCCCCAGTCTTAATTTCTCTTAACCAGTCTTAATCTACTTTTTGATCTGGGCATCCTTCTCAGGAGTAAAACCCAATCATAAGTCCCCTCCTAATTTGGGAATCTTCCTCAGGAGTAAGTCCCATGTTAGAGTATCCAAATATCCATAAAGTACATATACCTTTATGGACCCTGTTCCTGGATGTCTTCTTTGAAATAAGTCCCGATCTCTATCTATTTGGGCAGTCATATACACATAAGCCCCGCATCATTTTCTATGATTGCATCTTTCATGGCACAATTGTATGGTTTTACCAATATGTCTTGTTTCTCACATCGAGCATGAATCACGTGAGATTAGAGTGTAAAAGTAATTATGACATCTTTAATTGAGCCATCAATCATACATAAACATCATACTCCCTTTCTCGAACTACGTGAGTTCTGATTCCTTTTTTTAAATAAAGGATATGTAGGTAGCCTGTAACACCCTGAGATGTTATGAAAAATATTCTTTTTAATTTCATTAATGTCTTGTGTTCTATGCTACCCCAAAAGGAGCTTACACAACACACATCCCCGACTTGGCTTGCATTACATGCAATCGCGACCTTCCACGATAGCGTGTGTTGTACGCAATACTAAGTTTCGCTAAAAAACGATATGTTATATGAACTACCCATTATGAATAGTATTAACTACATTTTTAATTTTATAACATTATTATTTATCTTGAATATGGTATGAGAACAAAATCAATTTTTCGAGTAAAATAAGTATTTTTCAAAAAATGTAGTTTTGCCGCCTTTTGATGGCGCACCAACATTAAATCTTGTTTTTGACTTGTATATAAGTTAAATTTGACAAAATAAAATTCTCATTTGGAATCATTATATAAAAATTTACTTTGGATAAAATTTTCATATTATTCTGATAACTTTCATATTTTAATGAATAGTAAAAACACGCTCTATTTTAATTGAAAACAACTTTTTTCCACGCAATAATTTATATAGTAAGATTATCTTATTAATTGTTTTTAATGTTTAATTAGAATATATTTTTACCATTTAATCCAATTTTGTTCATTGGAATTTATTTCACGTTGAAATTGGATATAAAAAAGTATCAATCTTTTGAATGTTTTGGTTTCTTAAAAACACACTATTTGTTTTGATAATGGGAATTAATTTTAAAATTAATTAATGCCACTTCTATGATTTGAATTTGGAAAATTAGAAATCAATTTTGAATTTGGAATATCAAATAATTCTTAGGCTGAATTTTTGGTATTTTTCTGAAAAACTTCAATTTTCGATGAATAGTGAACCCACTTAGTGGTAGTTAAAAAACAGACATTTTCATTTAAATGAAATTTTACCAATTCTGTGAATTGAATTTTGAAAATCTGATAGACACTGTTAATATCAAGGACTAAAATGTGGTTCAATTAGATGAAAATAATTGTTGGTGAATAGTAACTTTTTCTTTTCTTTACCACGATTAGAAGTAAATAAGGTAATTGATGGTAAAAATGATATTATTAGTACCCTAAAACATGTCCCACTTCTATTGGATAAGTGTAATTAGACCAAAAACAACCTTAGGAATAACATATGACCATTTAGGTCCACTTGGATTAGATTAGGACATTTATTATTAATTTATTTAAAGAAGGGATAAAATAGTTAAAATCAAAGTTTAATAAGTAAATAATTTTTAATATAAAGTTATACATAAAATAAATTCGACTATAAATATTAATTATAAAGCTAAAAATATTTCATACATAATGGTATTTTATTTATAATATTTAGACATTAAATAATTTAATTTATTTATGACACAAATATGATACAATAATTATCTTACTATTGAAATATTGACATAATAGATGTTATAAATACCCAAATAAATGTAATTTGAGACTGTTTATGAATTTCAATAATTTTATTGGTTAACATGACATGTTAGTTTTTATTTAATTAACTTTTTTAGAACTAATAAATCTGTTATGATTTTCAAAAAAATCTATTACAAAATAGTGTCAAAATTGACATAAAATAGTTTTTAAAACAAATAATATATTATTAATTGTTATTTTATTCCTAAAAATCTAAGGATCGGAACAAGGACTTAGATAATGTTATAGATAATAAAAATAAACAACTTGGGGTTCGTTTGGGTTGTTATAATATGTTTATTAACCATATAGTGTAATAAAACAAGAAGACACGGTAAAAGTAAAATTATTTAACTTAAGGTTAAATCTAAATGATAAGGTTAAAATAGAAACCTAAACCTTTATAAATTCTATTGGATGAGAGGGTTCCGACCCATACCCAGATTATCATCGAAATAAATCAATTTGGAGCTATTAAAAACCGAATATGACTTTATAATAAAATAATATTTTTAGTTTTTCCAAAGGTGCCCCTCTCATCCCTTATAAAAGGGCACCTACTCCCTCACTTCCTCACACCACTTTGAGCCTTAAATCTCGGCCATCCACTGAACAATTATCTTCTACACTTCCTTAGAAACATCCTAGAGGTCCTGGTTTTCTTCAAATACCAATTTTAGTGCCCTAAAAGGAGGTCTCAAAGAGGCGCTTCAAAGAAGAGGTAATGGCTGTTACTGATTATTTCAACTTCATTTCTTCTTCTACCTCTTCTTCTTTAGTTGTTTCATTATGAAGTAATAACATCAGTATCACTCATATACTGATATGTTATTATAAGTATGAAACAACCATATTTCACCATCTACCCATCCTAGGGAAAACGAAATCATCACGCGTGCGTACGTACAGAATAACATCTCCACGCCGTGGTGTAATCTATTTTCAACCACCACCTTACTTGGATGGGTATAATGGTGTAAATAATGACTATATATGAATATTTTAAAGTTATATTTATTATTAAATAGTATACATACACTCCAATACAATTTCACGATCATGGAAATGATATCATCGCTCGTGCGTACGTACGGACTATAGTCTCCACGAACGCAATGAGATTCATTTTCCATGATTAACCCTTAAAGAATGAGTATAAAGTATATATATAAGAATAATAATGAAATATTTGAAATAATAATTCTACTTGATTTATGTAAATATATATTAATTTCATCTATTATATTTCATTTAATTAAATAAGGAAACGAAAACACCGTTCATGCATATGTACAGCCTACCGTCTCCATGAACGGTGTATTTCATTCCTTTTATCGATCTACAATATATATGTACATGATGAATATATATTATATATAAATCATGTTTTAAATTCTGGAATTATGTAAATCTTGATATAAGTAATAATATCAGGAACGAAAAATCGAAACACATACGATAAATGAAATGATTTTACCCAAACACTGCTTTTACATGGAATTTACAAAAGAACAGGTAATATAAAGTCATAAGTGAAAAATATATGATATAATAACAATTAATATGATTATTTAATAAGTCAATGACATTATTTAAATCATTATACAGGAGGTTCGTATCCATACAAAGCATATCGGACCTAAGGTAAGGGGTAATTTTGCAAATCTCATTTTTATCCGAGATTGCTTATTCGCAAGTATTTACTGGGGTTATTGCTAGAATCCATGTCCATGTTTTATAAAAGTGTATTTATGTATGTTTAATGTCCTTTTACCCATTTTGACTTTTACCCCATGGTATGGAAGAAATCTTTCTTTTATTTACCCTTCAAGGTACTTTTTGACTTTTTCGACAAAAGTACGAGAATAATGTTTTTTTAATTTATACGTCATGAAAAGATTTTTACGGTTTTATAAAGAGTTATTTTCATGAAGCTTCCTCCAAAATATTTTATGAATATTTTCAAAGAAATCATTTTCTTTTAAAATTGCATGACATTTTGTGAAAAGAAAATGATTTTGAAGAAAAAAAGATATTTTCCTCAAGAATTCATTTCAAGTGTTTTATAAAAACCATTTTCCTCTAAGATGACATTATTTCACATGTGTATATTTCAAGTATCATGTCTCTATGATTTACATGGATTCACTTTTATAATGATGAAATGATATCCAAATTTTGTGTATGGATTACGTCATGATGGAATGATGTTTATGAAACACATTTTATTCTTGGGTTATGATGAATGATTTATGTTTATATTGTGGCACACGAAAGAATAATTTCATTATAAGATGGGTGGGACCTATATCTCCCTCCAATGCATTGGGTAATTATTTATATCTCATGAGATAGACATGGCTGGAACGGTAAGTTAATCCGGTTCAGTGTTACAGGGCTGAAACGAGGAGTGAACTCGATTCAGAAAGTGACTTTGTCCACTAAGATGGTCTTGGCAGCAATGTCTTGGCTACTATGGAAATCATGACATGTGAAGAATATTTTCCACAATTACATGTTTTATTCCCATTATATTTTATCATGATTGATGTTCCATTATGATATATTCCTTACTTACTTCCACAATTTATGTCTTTCCTCAAGGTTTTAATGTTTAGATTTCATGTTCATGTTTTTTCTTTCAAATGTTTATGGATTGTTTTATGTTCTTTATTTTTGCCCTTACTAAGAATTTGAGCTCACCCTTTTTATTTTTTTTCCCAGTACATAAAAAGGTTTTAGGTAAGGAAACAAAAAGGGGAAGATCGTTATGGGAGATGTTGAAGATCTTTCAACATGATTAGATGTTTACATTCTGATTTTCCAAAGACACTAAACTATTAAGATCCTTGTGTGTCTGTTTTTGTTATGTAATAAGTATTCCAAAAAAGTAATGTATTGTCCATGTACGTCAAGCTTCGGGTCTCTACAGTTGGTATCAGAGGAAAGGTTTAGTCAACCTTTGGAATCTAGGATGCGGAAACTTTAGTGAGATCCCTAGAGATATTTCTAAGGTATGTCTAGGGATTTCCCTAAGGTTAAGTATAAGTATAGGTTATACTCCTAAAATTATGGTAACGATATTAGATTAAACCTCAGATGTTAGATATTGTAGTTACTCCCCCTTTATTATGATTTTTTCCTCTCACACTATTCTTTTTGGGTTTTAGAAAATGGATGGAAACAAGATGATTCACAATAATGGAGGATATGATGGACAATGGAATGATATTATTCATGAGAGACAAAATGAAATGGGATTTTGAAGGCCAAACATCATTATTATGCTGAATCAGCAATCTCATAATATGATCAATAAACTCAAATTTGGTAAGTTTTCGGAGTCGGATAATAAGAGAAAGATGGAGTTTCATGATGATCATAGAGGAAAGAAAGTTCAATTTCCCCTATGTAAATCATGTGGGAAGAGGTATCAAAGAGAATTATTCAAAGGAACTAGAAGATGCTTTGGGTGTGGAAAAGAAGGACACAAAGCCAGTAAGTGCAAAGGAAAATATTCAGTTAACACCATGGATGATGATAATGGTATTGATACGACATCAAAAATGGTTAAATGTTTTAAATGTGGAATGTAGGTGCATTATGCAAACCAATGCCCTAAGGGAAAGTCTCATGAAGAGAATCAGTATGGTCGTATGGGTAGTATTTATGTTGATGATGATGAAGAGACTACAAATGATATGTGAGATGAAATAATTGTTGAAGCTCGGTCAATGGTTTAAGAAGGTAGTAGAATGATTACATGTTTATCAAGTGTAATGTTGTATAAGTATTCTCATGGTACTATTGAATAAATAGACATATAAGGATTGTTACACTGTTGCCTTTCCTTATGTTTTGAAAGTGTATGATAAATGGTACCAGTAGCCATGAAAGGTTATTCATATATTTTTGGAAAGTAGATGATATGCGCATAATGAATGGATAAGTAGAATATTAAATGTTTGATAGTATTCATGAGCTTATGACCGATAAAAGGAGAAGGTTATATCATGGTTTGAGTATATAGAATTTTTGGATTTTGGTATGTGGAAAGAGTTAACTTTTGACAACATTCATGTTTTCAATAAGGTTTAATGGGTATTCATTTTTCAAGAGAATGCATGATTAAGGTATTCACATGATTGGAATGTGACCAACAAGATATATGGGGGATAAATGATGGTATTCACATGCTTGGTTGATGTCATTTCAAGTAATCGTTTTCATTATACTATGATCATGGACTGAAGCATTTTAGATAAGCCTAAATATTGGAATGGATTATGTTGGACATAAGTCAGTATTGTGTAAGGGTAGAACCTTTTTCGATATTATTGATAGGATGTTATATTAATTTAGTTTTAGAAAAAGGACAACCTACAGGAAGGGCGACAGCCCATCGCATCGGACAAGGCTGTGGGAATCGAACCCACAACTGAAGTGAGACATGCATTTATCTCCTACCACTGGCCTACAGGAAGTTCCTGTTTAGTAGAAACTAGTTTTAATATATTAAGAAGTATGATATATGAAGTATAATTCCATTTTAGGAACTATATATGATTAATCTCACTATAGATCGTTTTATGTATATTTAATAACTTTTTCTAACCTTTTGTTTGAGACAGATGGAATTACGTGTCATTCTATCACATGATCTGCTAACACTTCACGAATAAGAAATTTAACTTCATTTCTTTAAGAGATGATGTGGAAATTATTCAAGGCACGAACAACAATGATATTTTACTAAAATAAAGTAAGTATTTATTCTAATTAAAATTCTTCAAATTTAGGGAAATGATCTTGAAAACCAAAAATGTTGTCCTAGTGCCCTTATATCCGAAGAATCAGATGGTACCCTGGATCATCAAAAATTTATGGCTTTGGGATTGTTGGATTTTTCATAGCCATGTTCTCTACCACTCTTCATTAGAACTTGATGGTTAGATTTTTCTTCCATATCCATATTTTCAACTATGTTCTCCTACGCGGAAACCCAGTGATGTGTTAATTTGGGCAACCGTTATGTTTCATACTTCAGTTTCTAAAGCCAAGTTTTGGTATTCCTTTTTACGAAGTGGGTTTCTATTAAAGAATCATTCGAGTTGTAAACCATTTATAACCACGACGAATTTCCAGGGCAAAATTCATTTTAAGGGGGGTAGAATGTAACACCCCGAGATTTTATGAAAAATATTCTTTTTAATTTCATTAATGTATTGTGTTGTACGCTACACCAAAAGGATATTACACAACACGCATCCCTGACTTGGCTTGCATTACACGCAATCGCGACCTTCCACGATAGCATGTGTTGTACGCAATACTAAGTTTCGCTAAACAACGATATGTTATATGAACTACCCGTTATGAATAGTATCAACTAAATTTTGAATTTTATAACATTATTATTCATCTTGAACATTTTCTAGAACATGGTATGAGAACAAAATAGATTTTTCGTGTAAAATTAGTATTTTTCAAAAAATGTAGTTTTGCTGCCTTTTGATGGAACACCAACTTTAAATCTTGTTTTTGACATGTCTATAAGTTCAATTTGACAAAATAAAATTCTTCTTTGGAATCAAGATACAAAAATTTACTTTGGATAAATTTTTCATATTATTCTGATAACTTTCATATTTTAATGAATAGTAAAAACACGCTCTATTTTAATTGAAAACAACTTTTTCCATCGCAATAATTTATATGGTTAGATTATCTTATTAATTGTTTTTAAAGTTTAATTAGAATATATTTTTACCATTTAATCCAATGTTGTTCATTGGAATTAATTTCACTTTGAAATTGGATATACACAAGTATCAATCTTTTGATTTTTTTTGTTTCTTAAAAACACGCTATTTGTTTTGATAACGGGAATTAATTTTAAAATTATTTAATGTCACTTATATGATTTGAAATTTCGAAAAATAGACATCAATTTTGAATTCGGAAAATCAAATAATGCTTAGGCTGAATTTTTGGTATTTTTCTGAAAAACATCAATTTTTGATGAATAGTGAAACCACTTAGTTGTAGTTAAAAAACTGACGTTTTCATTTAAATGAAATTTTAAAACTTCTATGAATTGAATTTCTAAAATATGAGAGATGCTGTTAATATCAAGGACTAAAATGTGGTTCAATGAGATCAAAATAATTTTTGGTGAATAGTAATTTTTTACTTTTTTTTACCACGGTAAAAAGTAAATAGGGTAATTAAGGGTAAAAATGATATTATTATTACCCTAACACATGATCTAATTCTATTGTAAAAGTTTAATTCGACCAAAAACAACCTTAGGAATAAAATATGACCATTTAGGTCCACTTGGATTTGATTAGGACATTTATTATTAATTTATTTAAAGAAGGGTTAAAATAGTTAAAATCAAAGTTTAATAAGTAGATCATTTTTAATATAGGGTTATAAATAAGATAAACTACACTATAAATATTAATTATAAATATAATAATATTTCCTAAATAATGTTATTTTATTTATAATTTTTAGACATTAAATAATGTAATTTATTTATGACATAAAGATGATGAAATAATTATCTTATTAATGAAATATTGACATAATTGATATTATAAATACCCAAATAAATGTAATTTGAGACTTTTTATGAATTTAACTAATTTTATAGGTTAATATGACGTGTTAGTTTTGATTTAATAAGCATTATTTGAAGTAATAATTCTGTTCTGATTTTCACAAAAATCAATTACCAAATAGTGTCAAAATTGACATAAAATTGTTTTTAAAACAAATATTATATTATTAATTGTTAGTTTATTCCTAAAAATATAAGTTTCATAAAAATGACTTATATAAGGTTATATATATTAATAATAAACAACTTGGGGTTCTTTTGGCTTGTTATAGTATGTTTATTAACAATAGAGTGTAAGAAAAAAAGATGACATGGTAAAAGTAAAATTATTTAACTTAAGGTTAAATCTAAATGATAAGGTTAAAATAGAAACCTAAACTTGTATAAATTCTATTTGATGAGAGGATTTCGACCCATACCGAAATTATCTTTGAAATAAATCAATTTGGAGCTATTAAAAACCGAATATGAATTTATAATAAAATAATTTTTTTAGTTTTTCCAAAGGTGCCCCTCTCCTCCCTTATAAAAGGGAACCACCTCCCTCAGTTCCTCACACCACTTTGAGCCTTAAAGCTCGTAAAAACCCTGAAAAATTATCTTCTCCACTTCCCTAGAAACATCCTAGTGGTCCTGGTCTTCTTCAAAGACCAATTTTAGTGCCCTAAGATGAGGTCTCAAAGAGGCGCTTCAAAGAAGAGGTAGTCTCCGTTACCGATTCTTTTCAACTTTATTTCTTCTTCTACTTATTCTTATTTAGTTGTTTCATTATGAAGTAATAACATCAGTATCCCTCATATACTGATATGTTATTATAAGTATGAAACAACCCTCTTTCACCATCTATACATCCTACGGAAAACAAAATCTCCGCGCATGCGTACGTACGAAATACCGTCTCCACGCCGTGGTGTAATCTATTTTCCACCACCACATTACTTGGATGGGTATAATGGTGTAAATAACGACTATATATGATTATTATAAAGGGATATTTATTCTGAAATAGTATACATACACTCCAATAAAATTCCGCGATCATGGAAATGATATCATCGCTCGTGCGTACATATGGACTACCATCTCCACGAATGCGATGAGATTCATTTTCCATGATTAACCATTCAAGAATGATTATAAAGTATAAATAATGAATAATAATGAAATATATGATATAATAATGCTACTGGATTTATGTAAATATATATGTATGTCATTTATTTAATTTCATTCAATTCAATAAGGAAACGAAAACAGCATTTATGCGTACGTACGGCCTACCGTCTCCATGAACGGCGTATTTAATTCCTTTAATCGATCTAAAATATATATGTACATGATGAATATATATTATATATAAATCATGTTTTTCATTATGGAATTATTTAAATCAGGATATATGTAATAATGTCAAGAACGACAAGTCGAAACACATACGATAAATGAAATGATTTTACCCAAAACGCTGCTTTTACATGGAATTTACAAAAGAACGGGTAATATAAAGTAATAAGTGAAACATATATGATATCATAACAATTAATATGATTATGTAATAAGTCAATGACATTATTTAAACCATTATACAGGAGTTTCGGATCCATACAAAGTATATCGGACCTAAGGTAAGGGATAATTTTGCGAATCTCATTTTTATCCGAGATTTCTTATTCATAAGTATTTACTCGGGTTATTGCTATCATCCATGTCCATGTTTTATAAAAGTTTATTCATGTACGTTTGAAGTCCTTTTACCCATTTTGACTTTTACCCCATGGTATGGAAGGGATCTTTCTTTTATTTACCCTTAAAGGTACTTTTTGAATTTTTCGACAAAAGTACGAGAAGAATGTTTTTTTAATGTATACGGCATGAAATGATTTTTACAGTTCTATAAAGCCTTATTTTCATAAAGCTTCCTCCAAAATATTTCATGACTATTTTCAAAAAAAAAACTTTTATTTTAAAATTGAATGACATTTTGTGAAAAGAAAATTATTTTGAAGAAAAAAGGATATTTTCCTCAAGAATTCATTTCAAGTGTTTTATCAAAACCATTTACATCTAAGATGACATTATTTCACATGTGTATGTTAAAAGTATAATGTCTCTATTGTTTACATGGTTTCAATTTTCTAATGATGAAATGATATCCAAATTTTGTGTATGGATTATGTTATGATGGAATGATGTTTATGAAACACATTTTATTCCTGGGTTATGATGAATGATTTATGATTATATTGTGGCACACAAAAGAATGATTTCATTTTGAGATGGGTGGGACTTATATCTCCCTCCAATACATTGGGTAATGATTTATATCTCATGAGATAGACATGGCTGGAACGGTAAGATAATCCGGTTCAGTGTTACAGGACTGAAACGAGGAGTGAACTCGATTTAGAAAGGGACTTTGTCCACTAAGATGGTCTTGGAAAGAATGCCTTGGCTACTATGGAAATCATGACATGTGCTGAATGGTTGCCACAATTACATGTTTTATTCCCATTATATTTTATCATGATTGATGTTCCATTATGATATATTCCTTACTTACTTCCACAATTTATGTATTTGGTCAAGGTTTTAATGTTTAGATTTCAAGTTCAAGTTTTTTCTTTCAAATGCTTATGGATTGTTTTATGTTCTCTATGTTTTCCCTTACTGAGCATTTGAGCTCACCCTTTTTATGTTTCATTTTCCCCAGGAAATAAAGAAAGGTTTTAGGTAAGGAAACAAAAATTGGACGATCGTTATGGGAGATGTTGAAGATATTTCAACATGATTAGATGTTTACATTCCGAGTTTCCAAAGACACTAAACTATTACGATCCTTGGGTGTCTGTTTTTGTTATGTAATAATTATTCTGCAAAAGTAATGTATTGTACATGTACGTCAAGCTTCGGGTCTCTACATAGCTCATCTTCGGGTATGATCCCAACTCTAAAATAATCGATGTCCTTCTGAATGACAATAAACTTCAAGTGCCCCACTTTGTGCCTTTAAAACTAGTATGGTCATCATAATGACCAAGAGACTTTTATATAATGTATTAAATGATACCATTGACTAAGAATCTCTAAAAACTACAGATGATTCTCTATCGATGAAGAACCTTGAATACATTTAAAAGATTCTCTAAATTTCCTACAAATCAATCATTGATTGTCAGATCTAATGGAAAGCTCAATTTATACTTGGTAATTTAACAAGGATTCACGAACATAAGATAAATATATAAAAAGAGTCCCAGAGTAGACAATAATTCCCCTTGAAAAAGGTGTGATGAGTCCGACCTCCCATCCTCTCGACCAATGCAAATTCTTAAGCCTCATCGGTCCACAACTAATGAGCGCCTACCATTGGAAAGTAGGTCCAAATAGATATAGAATCATTGGATGTTTTCGGTTCTATGAAAAAACCTGTTAGAAACTGATTGGAATGTTTGAACTATAAATCAACGAGGTCATCCCCAATTCCAGAGGGAAAAAAATGGTGAACACGACGTGAATCCTTAACCATGTTAAAATGATGTTTTACTTATTTGTTAGGCCTCTATTTAAAACTCAATGAGACGGCCAAAAAAACAATCCATAACATATGTGCTTATCCGAAAGGAGTAGTGGCCGGACATATCTTGATTACATCTGTTATATCAAACATGAACTCATTTCCAAGATCTTCTGCATTACGAGAATGGATTTTATTAAGCTCACATTTGTGAATACCTCTACTGTGAATACCTCTGCTGTGAATGCATCTGCTTCTGCTCCTACTGAATCATCATCTTCTCTGAGGACGACATCACCTACACAGCCTCTTCAACACTGGGTATCAAATGCACTGGTTAAGGAGTATCGTCAACACGGTACCATTCCAACTTTGGAGGCTGTGCGACAAGCCCTCCAAGTAAACTATTCACCCTGGTCGTCCGGACAGCGACGACCAGCGATCAAGAAGCAGGTGGTTCCAACCACCATTTTCAACCGTTTCGGGTCGTTATCCCTAGAACGCAATCAACAGTCACTCCTATATTCTGAGGATAGGAATGAGAAGGTCCCTTAGGGACTTAATTCAAGGAGACATAAGTCCTTCCTAACGGATCCTATCAACAATCACCGTCAGACTCGTGCGGTAGTGCACCCTCAAAATGATGAGGGTATCGACTCCAAGCGTTCGGCTCAGGTTCCTCGAATCCGAGCAGGCAATACAAATCACCAAAGGCAAAATCTGGTCAACAGTGACCAGGTTCTCATCTCTTCCATCTCCAGAGAAGTCCACCAACTTAACATGGTGGCCAGAAATGAGCAGGCACATACAACCGTCCGTTTTAATTCTGCTATTCAATAGACTCGTCTGGTAGCAACACACCAATCCCTCCAGGAAATTACGATGGAGTACAATAGACAATAACATACACCTATTTATAAATCATCAGCTAGTCATCAGGCTCGTCTGACTGCATATGATGAAGCCCGCCAACCAAATGTGTTGACAACTGGTAAACAAGCACATACACCTGCTTACACTCATCAATCCAGCCAACAGCCTCGTCTATCACTATTGAAGGAAGCGCATTAGTGATGTTCAGTAGAGTGAAGCAGCAGACACATACACCTTCTAGTATTGATCAAGCCTACCAACTATCTCTTTGGTAGCACTTAGAGAAGTCAGTCGGAAAGCTCCGATGACAAACAGGAGGCAGACTCAACTCTCTGCCCCCACACTTGAGTACTGTCAGGATTCACTGAGAGGAAAAGGAAGACAAGAGCAGGAACATACACCTACTCCAAGCATAGAATGGACGTATATCCCTATTCCAGCAGTTGAATTCACCAAGCACATTCTTGTAAATGGTGAAAGAGCAGAAGAAAATCCCTACTCATATCCAGGATGCCTGCCAGGATATTATAACAGCTTCAGCGGCATCTCAGGGAAAGAAACATTAATTATATCCCTACCAATGGAGTGACACATCCACAGTTCACTCTGGAACAGACACACACATCTATTCCAGTCCAAGAGGGTTGTGGGGAGTACTCCCCCATATCATACAGACAACCAAATCAGGCACACACACCTGGTTTGAGTGAAGATAATCATCCTAACCTTATTATTTCTCCTGAGCAGGCACACACACCTTCCAAATTGAGTAAGAAGGTGTCAAAGAAGAATACCTGACCAGCACAGTCATGAAATCAAGGGCCCATCTGTGATAAGGGCTTACTCGATGCTGGAGTTCTTGAATCCCTCAGACAATTATCTGTTGGAATTCAAGATTATACTCTCTCAGTTCCCAATAGTGGGAGCATTAATTCTGAAGGTCTTCATTAAACACTTCCTCATAAAGGCTTGCTTCATGATAGTTCGATCTATCTCAAAGTTTCATCTTCAGATGAGAGATACAATAACCCTCTATGTGTCCAGAAGATCAAGAAGCAAAAGTTCTCATCTTATGTTGTAACCCATCATGGTGGTCCTCACCATGATGATGAATTTAGCTACGAAAGTCCTATCTGCAGTAGTAATTCGCATTTCCTGGAAAATTTTTTAGAAGACAATGTAGTGATGTGAAATCCCTCTTATCTTGAGGCACTTGCAAAAGTGAATCTAGTCATGTATAATTCTTTACCATCAGAAAGTGAAATACTTTTTCAATCATGAGATAGCCCGGGGTGTAGGTCATTCTCCAAACCACCACTAGGTCATTCATCTTCTAATATGATTAGTGGATTCTCTACCAATCTTGTTGAATTTGATGAAGCAACCAGAAAGCACCACCTCTGGTCTAATCAGGTAGAAGAATCTTCATTGAATGATAAAGAGGAAATGCTGAACATGATAAAACAAATGGCGAAAGGTGAACTGTCAGTCATGTTTTGGCCTTTAGCTGACTCTCATTATGACATTCCAGAGATGTTGACGGAAGATGGGATTCATGTTATTAGTCTCAACATATGGAAATCTCTTTGTTAGTAGAAAAAGAAAGTATTATCTTATTATGAATATGAAAATCATGTTATGTTAATAGAAGGGTCACAACGCCAAATTTACTTGGCATCTCAATTATTCTTTCGATATCCGAAGGTTGAAAAACAACAGAGATCCCTTCAGCGTTCATACCTTGGTTCACTAAGAAAATTACACCATGTAATTGCCAATGCCCCATCTGGTATTCATGTCAGAGGATAGGGTGTTCATGGAGCACTAAATTTCACTGTACTCTCTAATAAAAAACCCACCAAATGTGTTTTCATGCAATTTTATCTCCCAGAATTGGCCACATTTGGCCGGTTTTGTGCGAAATCAAAGGCTTTCCCAAGAATAGGCCTCAACTAGTTCTTCTCAAAGTCAAGAATACAAAGAACATGTTGTTTAATTAATCCATCATCAAGCAAATTAGAATATTGAACATGCATCTCATTTCAAGCAAGCATATCATCAAGTGACAGAAGTGTCAGAAATCATCCAACGGTCTTTTGATCTGGGTGATAAAAGTGTGTGTCAATTGATGCATCCAACTAATTTCCAGACCAAGGTCTGCAAGATCAAGAGAGATTTTAAGAATGTCTCATACATAGCATGTCAAGAGCCACCCCATCTTTCCTGACTGAGGACTCTTTTAACCCAACCCTCGGAATCAAAAAATAGGATTCGAGAAGTTGAGCAGGAATAGCAGGAACAGCCCCAGTCCACTAGACTGGGGAGTTTTTCAAATCCATAATCCCTCCCTCGGAGAAATTAGGTCTTCTCTCAATTATGTAAGAGGCCCCAAGAGGAACGAAGAGCAAAATTATTAAGATATTCTCTCCAAATTACGGTTCACCAAGAAGTTCCTAAGGGATCGAATCAAAAAAATACAATGTCTCATCAGGGACATGGAAGAAGACAATATCGCATAAATACTGATAGAAGGGATGAAATGCATTATACATCAATTAATGTCCTCAATGCCATTGTTGCAGATCCACCAGAAAATACTCACTCAGAGAGATCAGATGAAGAGGTTCCTGCTCAATAAGTTGTACGCACAGACACAAATTAAGAAGGTGTGCATACACGAAATCAAAGGATTACCCAAAATCTGGGTGTTTCTTTAAGGAACCTACTTCCCCCTCCCCTAAAGGGATCCAAAAACAGGAAAAGAAAGAATCAAGTTACATACCCTTCCTCTGGAGGAGGATAATCACTCTCATTAGAGAAAAGATTTTCATAACAAGAGGAATAAATGAAGGAATTGGGGAGGATGAATGCAGAACTACAATAGATTAGTCTTCCTCCTAAGCGTTCTGGAGTTAGTCAGCCAAATGAATTTTTTGTGGCTACTGAGATGGATCAATAATATCCTCCTTTATCAGTACACCCTTACAGGTCTAATCCTATGGGTTAAGTGTAACAACAATTGGCAGTGCTGCCATCAGTTGTAGTGCCAGATGCCACATCTGTCCAAGCTCCAGTCATTGCACATGTTCAGTTTCAAGCTCAACCAGATGTTTCTCAAAAGTTAATAACTAATATTGAGTCATTAACAGCTTAGTTGGAAGCTATGGAAGGAAATCATGCTTAAATTCAACCAGAAAAGAGAGCTTACCCTGAATGGGTTGATGCAATTCCTCCCCCATCAAATTTTGCAAGTACCACATTCACAATATTTAATGGTTCGAGAGACCCAGAGTAACACATAACAAATTTTGTTTCTCGTTGATATCCTATGATGGGAACCCTTCAAAAAAAAAGAAGTAGTTAAGCTCAGGTGTTTTGTACAGTCATTACAAGGACCTACATTTGTTTGGTACACAAGCTTGCAATCCTGATAAATTACCGGATGAGAGGATCTTCGCCAAAAATTCCTTCTTCAGTTCATATCAACGTTGCCAAAGACGACAGTTTTTGATCTTACAAAATGTAAGCAAAGGTAGAATAAAAGGGTTTCAGATTTCATTGCTCACTGGAATGGATTAACATATTTTCTAAGCTTAGCACTCCCTCAAGATTAATTGTTGCCAATACATGTGGAAAATTTGCGTGATGAGTTACGAACGCCGTTGATCCCTGTGAAATACACCAGAGGGTTTCGATACCTTACTTCAATTTCTGAACAAATTGAAGATTCTCTTATAAAGACTAAGGATAAAACTCGTGTAATTCCATCATCTCTAGGAAGGAGAATGGGTAAAGCAGAGACTGCTATAGTCATGATTGAACAAGCACATGTACCTACTTCTTCTCCAAAACCTTCATCTTCCCGAAGGGCTCCACCTCCTGAGAATCATCAACAGAGGCCATTTCGTAAATACGATCAAAGAGATAAAATAAGGAAACAGTTTGATGAGTTCAAGAGCAAAGTTTATTCTTTCCGAAATGAACATGTTCTTGGTTATTTCATTTCGGACCTGGAAAATAATTTGGTTCAGCTACCGAGGCCCAAGAGACCAAAAAAGGAAAGAGATAAGGGCCGTCCCAATTATTTCCCCTTTTATCAGATATTGGGGCATCCCATTCAGGAGTGTTTTGTCTTCAAGGACCTTTGCTAAAAAATGGTCGACTCGGGACAAGTCAAACAGAAAGGTTCTTTAGCTCAGGTAACATGTGTTACTGCTACAGCTCTGGAGGAAGAAGGAGAGTGGCAAGAAGTCAAGAAAAAAATGCACAAAAATATGATGATTGGATAGTCAGAATGATGATCAACCGAACTCATTCTATTTTGTGAACACAAATAAAAAAACCAACTGTGTCTTCTTCCATGAATGACGTAGAAAAACCCCCTTCATCAGAGGGAAAATCCATAAAGAAATAGCATGATTCAAAGAAAGAAGAAGAATAGGAAGAATATGAGTATGTGTCAAAGCCCAAGTTATCTTGGACTCTGACAGATTTTATGCCATCTACTTTGAAGCCATGTGCACCGTCCCATAAAACGGAACAACCTAAATTGGCTAGTCAGGAAGAGTCTTCATCGGATGAAGAGTTAATCTTTGGTTCTGTTAATATGATTCACTTAACAGATCCTTATGCCAATCACAGTTTCAAATTTGATGAACCTGGGTTCCCCATATCAAACAGAGGAATTATAAGAAGTTCCAGAGGCTCAGGGTATAGGGGAAGATGTGGATCTTCCATAGTCCACTATTCTAATTCTACCCCTGCTAGAACTATGTATACGGAAGAAAATCATGGTATAGTTCTTCAACGAGCTCAACAAGAACAAGCAAGTTCTTCCACGCAAGACAGATTCAGTCCTGGCACAGTTATTCTGGAGGATTGGTTGGAGGTTACACCTTCTTCCTCTCAACAAGTAAATAGACCTATTCGGTCTAATCTTCCAAAGCCATGAGTATTATCAACTCCAACCCCTATACAAGATGCATCAACTTCCAAATCATCAACTTCCAAGGCACCTGCTAAACCACATGTTCTTGTTGGGAAACATAGACCTTTGGATCAAAAGTAGGATGTATTGAAACACCTGGCCCAAGTACCGGCCATGTAATCAATTCTAGAAGCTTTGAATCTATCAAAAGATCTTAGGGAGGCACTCATCGAGGCTTTGTCAACTCCTCAAGAGTTTGAAATTGAAATTTTTGAAGCTGAAGTCTACCACGTAAAGAATAATCCTGCGGAATGCCATGTAGTGATATCATTCACAGATGAAGATGAAGATGATGTCGTGCATGGGCATATTAGACATTTGTATTTATCTGGAAAGGTCAATGGTGTAGACATCTGAAGAGCTTTCATTGATAATGGTTCAGGAGTCAACATCATTCCCATTCGTACACTTCGTCGATTGGGCCTCAAGGAATCTGACTTGTCTCCATCTACTATAATGTCGAAAGGATATGATAAAAAAGAACAATAACCACTAGGATTGATTACACTCAAAACTTAGTTTGGAGATCTTGTATCCAATTCAGATTTCATGGTTGTTGATCAAGACTCAGCCTTCAACATCTTGCTTGGAAGACCCTGGCTACATCAACATGCAGCTATCCCTTTATCATACCATCAATGTCTCAAGTATTGTTTCGATGGTCAAGTTGGGACATTGTATGGTGATAAGGCCCAGTTCAAGACATGTGAGTCTCAATATATTGAGGCATAATTCTATCACATGAAGAGAAATGAGATATCCACAACAAGGGAGATTACCAAAGTTAATGCTCCATATGGTTTGGAAAATATTCCAGTAAACCCATTAGCACATGTGAGTCTATATTTTGTATTTCCTATCAATCAAATTGACAGGATAGACCCAAATCAAAATAATCTTATGTAAACCTCTATAATGTCAATCATGGCAATCAAGCGAGACAGCATGGGAGAAAATGGTGATCCACCAAGAAATGATGAAAGCTCCAATGGAGATGTCTTCATTTCATCTACTGAAATCCAGCAAGTCTATACATCGCCAACCAGGACAAAAGAAGTTATAGTAATGTTAGAGGTGAATGATGATGTCGATTCTCAATCCATAATCTCTTATTTATTACCCAAAGAAGCCCCTTCATCATCAATCGGGTTGGAAATGGAAGCTTCTTCTTCAAGATGTTCAAATTTTTGCGTCTCTTAAGATCATGAAAATTATGCTTTATCATCTACTATACAAGTAGAAACAGAAGAAATAACACATGTTAAAGAAGAAGAGAAAGATCTCAAGGATTATCCTCTAGCATTTGACGAGGGTATATCTACCACCGTGGATGAACTCAGCGAGATAAATCTGGGTACAAAAGAAGATCCACGCCCCACTTTCATTAGCATGAATATGAATCTTGAAGAGAAAGAGATGTATATTTACATGCTAAAGAAAAATCAATATATATTTTCTTGGAACTATACAGAGATTCCAGGACTTGATCCTGATGTTTCCACTCATCTTTTGGGTTTTCCATAAGAACATCGAGGATTCAAACAAGCTGCTAAAAGAACACACCCAACATATGCTTCCAAAATTGAAGCTGATGTGGATAATCTTATCAATGCTAACTTCTTCAAAGATGTTCAATATCCCAAGTGGAGGGCTAATATTGTCCCTGTGGAGAAAAAGAATGGAAAAGTTAGAGTTTTCATCGATTTCAGAGATCTTAATCATCATTTTCATAAGGTTGATTTTCCTGTTCCGATTACAGAACTTTTAATCGATGCAACAGCTGTCTATGAAGAACTTTCCTTCATTTATGGATATTTCGGATATAATAAAATCTGAATGGCTCTAGAAGATGAATAATCCATATCCTACAGAGCTCCTCAGGGTGTGTTTTGCTATTGGGTAATGCCCTTTGTATTAAAGAATGCTGGTGCAACATATCAGCGTTCCATGCATCATATCTTCAAACCCTTTTTAGGGAAGTTCGTTGAATATTATGTGGACGATTTGGGGGTCAAATCCATGCAACATTCTAATCACTTGGATGATTTGGAAGTCATATTCCACAAAAATTGACAACATAATTTGAAGATGAACCCCTTAAAATGTGCTTTTGGGGTAACCTCGGGGGAATTTCTCAGGTTTTTTGTACGCCATCGTGGCATCGAAGTCGATCCTGAGAAGACAAAGTCAATCCATTGTATTCCACCTCCTTGAAATTTGAAATAATTGAGAGGACTTCAAGGAATATTAGAATATATTCGGTGTTTCATTGTCAATTTGGCAGGAAAAAGATTACCCTTCACCAAATTGATGAAGAAGGTAGTTACTTACCAGTGGAATGAAGAATGTCAACAAGTATTAGATATTCTCAAGAAGTATCTCTTGATTGCACCGGTATTAATGCCACATATTGAAGGAAGGACACTTATCCTTTATGTGACATCCTTAGAGCGATCATTGGGTGACTTTGTTGCTCAGAAGAATGATGGCATGAATGAAAACAGCCTCTACAATCTCCGTCAGACTATGCTTGAAGCAGAATATCGGTATTCAAGTATTGAGAAGTTCTTCTTGGAATTAATAATTGTAGTTCAAAAGTTGAGAAACAACCTGCAACATCACGAGGTCCAAATGGTATCTCGCAATAACCCGTTCAAATTCATCCTTAGTCGTCCAATGCTTATAGGATGTCTGGCAAGGTGGGCAGTTATTTTTCAACAGTTTGGCATTCCATATGTGTCTCAAAAGGAAATAAAGGGACAAGCTCTGGCTGATTTCTTTATTGAACATCCTTCAGTAGAAGATACATCTTCAGATATTGAACTCCCTGATGAGGAAGTCTTCCTTATTTAGGATAGTCCTCTGGTATGGGAAATGTATTTTGATGGTGCTTCCAGAAGTCCAACAGGGAAGAAAATGAAAGATCCTAAATTTAACAAGGTTGGGTTAGGAGTTGTTCTTATTTCCTCGGAAAAGGAAGTGTTACCTTATTCCTTATTATTGTGGGAGTGTGGTACCAACAATGAAGAAGAATACCAAGCCCTCATCGTAGGATTAGAGTTGGTGCTTCAATCACAAGTGAATCACTTAATGGTGAAAGGTGATTCAGACCTGGTAATCAAACAAGTCAATGGGGATTATGCAATCAGAAAAGAATAATTGATCCCTTTGTATGATTAAGTTAGAGAATTAAAGGTGGAATTCCCTTCGGAACCAACATTTTCTTATATCCTGCCGTCATAAAATTCCCAAGCTGATGCACTGGCTAATATAGCCACAGTTCTGGCAGATCCAAATCGGTACAAAACAACCACCAGTATTGCCCACCGTCATACAATTTCACCTTATGTTCGAACCATAACAGAGGAGATTAATAAAATTAGTCCCATTCCTGAACCGCATGGTCATAATACAGGATGGATGACACCTATCAGGGAATACCTCTAAAATGGAACACTTCCACTCGATAGAGCCGGGAAAGAACAAATCTGGCAACGTGTGGTCAATTTTACGCTTTATGATAGGCCAGTTCACCAAGAGAAAATTCTCTATATGCTTAATTTTGATGGAGTTATCTTCAGATGAATTGATGGTGAAGAGACAATGGCTGTCATGAAAGAAGTGCATGTAGGAGTCTGTGGTGCCCATTAGTCTGGACATAGACCGTCTGATCAAATTCGAAGGCTTGGATACTTTTGGCCTTCAATGATACAAGATTGTGTTGATTTCACGAAGAAGTTTCATTCATGCCAAGTACATGCCAAATTCATTCATGAGTCCCCATAATTGCTTCATACAGCTAAATACTCGTGGAAATTTTCCACATGGGTAATGGATGTGGGGGGACCTTACCCTTCATCTACATCCAAGCAGTTTAAGTATATTCTTACTGATACTGACTTTTATTCCAAATTGGAAGATGAAATACCTCTCAAAGAAGTTAGTTCTAAAAGCATTTTTATCTTCATCGAGTCTAACATCATTACCATATTTGGTGTCCTTCATACCATATTGATGGAAAACCACACCAACTTCTGTTCATCCGAGGTGAAGAAGTTGTATCAAAAATACAACATCAAATCCAACCATTCATCTCAGTATCATGCGGTGACAAATGGATAGATAGAAGTATTCAACAAGGCAATTTCAAACATACTACAAAAGATGGTGGATAAAGACAAGAGTTCAGGGCCTGATAAACTCTTTCATTATTTATGGGCTTATCGGACCACCACCCGCACTGCAATGAGGTCAAATACATATTCACTGGTATATGGAATGAAAGAAGTCTTGCCAATTGAGGTTCAATTACCCTCGGTCAGAGTGGCCATTTGTGAATAGTCATCTACAGATGAACAATCTCTAAAGAGATTGAATGAATTGGAACTTTTAGATTAGAAAAGATTGTGCACCCTGCACCATTTGGAAGTCTATTAGAATCGAATAACACGAGATTTTAACAAAAAAATTCATCTTCGTTCATTCGTTCAAGGAGAATTGTTATTAGTTCTCAGAACACCAATGATACCAGGAAAGAAACCACCCAAGATTGAACCAAAGTGGGAAGGAACTTATTCAATACATAAGGTCTACTCCAATAGAGCTTATTAATTAATCTCAATGGATGGAGAACTAATCACTACTCTAACCAATGCCATATTTATAAAGAAGTATTTTGTATAAACAGAAAATACATCATCATTACGGTCCCACATGACCTTAAACTACACCACTGTCCTGCATGATATTAAACTAATCATCATTACGGTCCTGCATGACCATAAACTGCCCCACCGTCCTGTATGAAATTAAACTGATCATCCTGTCCAGCAAGACATTAAACTGCACCATCTATGGTCCATGCATATGACCTTACTCTATTCACACTTTTGTACAACATGACACTAAAATGTATCATCACTTTTCGTCCAACATGACGTTAAACTGTGAAAAAATCCCTAATACGTCAAACATGACGTTAAACTATGTTTTCTTTTGTCCTTACTGCAAGACATTAAACTGGACAGTCCCCCTTTTTTGTCCAACATGACATTAAGTTGTATTGTCCCCATCATCCTAACTACATGATGCTAAACTGTACAGAAATCCCTTAATACGTTCTATATGATGTTATACTATATTTTGTCCCTGTTACATGACACTAAACTATGTATCCCCAATGGTCCTAACTGCAAGACTTTAAACTGCATAGTCCTTTCATATGTCTTACATGACATTAAACTGTACATCATTAAAGTTGTTTCTTCCTCTTATTTCTCACACCGAGTATGAATCACGTGATCTTAGAGAAAAATTCAACCATAACACCCTCTCTGGGCCTCTAACCATGCGTAAGTCCCAACACCATTTTTAGGTCGTTGTCCCCAAGAACAATTTGATCGCTAATTCATTATTTATTTGAACTACGCCGACTTTGATCCCAGCCTTTTAGGCTGGGTACATAGGAAACTTCTCAAGGATCAAGCCCAAAACCAATCTCTTCACATCGGTTCACCTCCATCTCATACGATGTTGATTCGTGAAACCACCCCCAGAATCAATATCTTTACATTGGTTCACCTTCGTCCTTGCTATACGAAGATAAACTGTACAAAACATTTTTTCTGTACAACAATAAACTACAACATTCTTTGATACCCTCACCTGAGAGGGAATCATTATTTATATTGATTTCCAATCATGTTACATTTCAAAGACTACGTGCATACATGGAAATGCCCAAACCTTTTATCTTGGGTCAAACCATCATTGCACTAAAGTCCTTTTTCACCCTTTACATGTACAAACCAAATCTGTACAGAGGGTAGTTATAGAACTACGTGGGCTTGATTCCCATCCTTAAGGGATATGTAGGAATGTTTGAGTGTCCCTCGAATCAAACCCCAATTATTTGGGCCTAACCCAAAATTCCACTTTGATTCCCCTGGCTGAAAAGTCCCCAAGAAAACACACACTGTGTATTTCTTATAATGGTCCGAGCTCTATGACCCTATACTAAGATCTCCCAAACTCTCATCTCACACGACGTTAAACCGTATTTCAAGAACTACGTATGGTTTTCTTCCCATCCTTATGGGATACGAAGTGAATTACAATACTTCAATTCAGGACCCAGTCACAATGTGATTATGGTTAGCATTGATCTATGTATATTTACATACATGGAACAATACCCATTTTTATGTGTCATAATCATATCCTTAAATATTTTCATTTCTTCATAACACTTTTCCTAACTTCTAATCACAAAATGTCTAAAATTCTGAGAATTATTTTTCCTGACCATGAAGTACGTGACCTTAGGCGGCCTTGTATACATAGACCACATAACAGACATGTCAGCCAAAAGATGCTATTATTTGACTATACAACCAATGCCCTTAGGTGGCCCTACATAATTCAACCCCCTAACGGGTTTGTTAAATAGTGATAACTTTATTCATGGAAAGAAAAACTCTTTTTTTTATTGGTATTAATGAAAATTTATAGGGATCCGCCAAAAATATCCATCCATAACATATTTGTCCCATGTTATTTTTCATGATCTGAAAGTATTCAAGTCTATGGTTAATATTTACCTTCCCTATGCTTGGGTTAGACCTTTGTAGGAGTATCATTCATCCAGTTCTTAGACAATATTGTTTGTAAATATCTTCTCCATATTCAAGTACCTATTTCCATAAAAAAACACTATACTTTGGAAAATTTGAATCTCCATAAACATTCACTAGCTTTTTACCACTAGAAAAGTAAATTTCTGAGAGTTCTTTTGTCTGACTATGCAGCACATTCCCTTAGGTATCCTTACATCTACAGTCTATATAACGGACCTGTTATCCAAAATATGATATTATTTGACTATGAATCCAATGCCCTTAAGTGGCCCAGCATAATTCAACCCCCTAATGGGTTTGTTAAATAATGGTAACTTCGTTCTTGGGAAATACTTCTTCTAATGACATTTAGCCCTTTTTCATATCATTCCTCATATTGAAAAGTTCTTAAGTCATAGTTTACATTTTCCCTCATACTTGGGTGTGGTAATATGTTTCCAAATGAATTATTAATGAATTGAGTCAATTATAATTCATTCGGTCAAAGCTATTTACACCTTAAACTTTAGCCTTTTTATAGTCCAACATGCATGACTTTAAACTGCCAAATTTCTTGGTTTTTTCCATTACGTCAGAGTAAAATCCTTCTTTCTCCCCAGATCCAACTCTGAGGGGGGACTTTTGTTGATGCTCCTTTCCTTCACAGAGTCTAAATGAATGAAAAGGGAAATACCTTAACACAAAGTGATTCATCATTTTATGAAACATCAAAAATTGACAAAGGAATGAACCAAAATTCAAAGGAACTTGGGTCATGCAAGTTCCACCGAGGTCATGCAAGTACAATTGCTCACCGCCTAATGGTCACGCAGGTGACTTTCACACCCTCTTTGAATTTTACCCAGGGTCTTTTCCAGCCTATAAATACCCCTGTGGGCCCCCCATTTGAGAAACGAAAAATTCCAGAACCTCAGATTGAAGCTCCCGGTGCCCTAGTCTCTTCTCAAAGCTTCCGAACACTTCTAAGGTAATTTCATACCTATAACGGAAGATCTAAATAGGGGTAGGAAGGCTTAAGTGTTGAAACTCATAAACACTTGCTCGCCCGAGTGTCCAACCCTTAAGGGAAATGGCTACACTTGCGCGCCACTTTGCTCTTTCACTAGAACTTGCGCGCCATCCTTATGGAAGCCCCTAGGGATTGTACTAAGGGCTTGAGCCAAGTCACACCCAAGTATTACCCCAAGGGTCAACAGTCGTGCAAGTACCTATGTGCCATGCAAGTATAACTGTGCGGCTAGGACTTGCGTGCCTGCGCAGTACTTGCGCACCCACCAGGACTTTCACACCCCTTTATTTTTCGGTTCCCCTCCTTCTTATTCTGCCTCTCTTATACCTATTAACCTGGGCCTTCTCTTCAATATTAAGACCTCAGAAAACTTTTCAAATCCATTTATGGCATGATTTCTTTGTTGGATTACTTATCTGAAAGGAATTTTGTGGAACATCTCTGAAAACCTAGGGAGTTAGATATCTTTATGTCACCAGGGTTAGAGATTTCATTCATTTTAACCTCATCCTTTAAGATAAGAGAATTATTAACTAGGAGTAAGCCCCAGTGAAAGTTCTCATTAATGTGGGCATCCTTCTTAGTAGTAAGCCCAAATTTCCCTATCCTGGGACTCCTTTTCAAGAGTATTCCCCAGTCCAAGTCCCTTAACCTAGGCCTCCTCTTTAGGAATAAGACCCAGTTTTCAAATCCCTTCAATCCGGGCATCCTCCTCAGGAGAAATCCCCAGTCTCAAAGTTCCCAAATTCTGGGCATCCTCTTCAGAAGTAAGCCCCAATCATAATTCCCTTAACCTGGGATTCCTTTTTAGGAATAAGCCCCAGTTTCAAATATACAAATGTGGGAATCCTCTTTAAGAGTAAGCCCCAAGTCCCTTAATTCTAAAATTCCCTTAACCTGGGCTGCTCTTCATGAGTAAGCCCCAGTTTTCAAATCCCTTTAACCTGGGCCTCCTCTTTAATTGTAAGCCCCAGTCTTAATTTCTCTTTACTAGTCTTAATCTACTTTTTGATTTGGGATTCCTTCTTAGGAGTAAAACCCAATCATAAGCCCCCCCCTAATTTGGGCATCTTTCTCAAGAGTAAGTCCCAAGATAGAGTATCCAAATCTCTATAAAGTACATATACCATTATAGACCCTCTTCCTGGACCTCTTCTTTGAAATAAGTCCTGATCTCTCTCTATTTGGGCAGTCATATACACATAATCCCCACATCATTTTCTATGATTTCATCTTTCATGAAACAATTGTATGGTTATACCAATAGCTCTTGTTTCTCACACTGAGCATGACTCACATGAGCTTAGAGTATAAAAGTAATTATGAAATCTTTCTTTGAGCCATCAATCATACATAAACATCATTCTACCTTTCTCTAACTATGTGGGTTCAGATTCCTTTTTTTAAATAAAGGATACATAGGTAGCCCATCTGCGGGTACGATCCCAACTCTGAAATAATCAATGTTCTTATGAATGACAATAAACTTCAAGTTCCCCACTGAGTGTCTTTAAAACCAGTATGGTAATCATAGTGACCAAGAGAATGTTATATAATGTATTAAAGGATACCATTGACTAAGAATATCTAACAACTAGAGATGATTCCCTATCGATGAAGAACCACAAATACATATAAAAGATTCTTTAAACTTCCTACATATCAATTATTGATTGTAAGATCTATAGGAAAGCTCATTTTATACATGGTAATTTAATAAGGATTCACGAACAAAACTGAAATCTATAAAGAGAGTCCCGGAGTAGACAATAATTCCCCTCAAAAAAGGTGTGATGAGTCCGAACTCCCATCCTCTCGACCAATGCAAATTCCTAAGCCTCATCAGTCCACAACTAATGAGCGCCTACCTTTGGGAAGTAGGTCCAAATGGATATGGAATCATTGGATGTTTCCGGTTCTACGAACAGACCCGTTAGAAACTGATTGGAATGTTTGAACCTTAAATCAACGAGGTCATCCCCAATTCCAGAGGGAATAGGGATTAGGATTTTTTGAGGTTTTTTTGGGTTTTTGGGGTTTTTGGGGGTTAACAATTTTTTCCAGGCTTTTAATATTTTTAGATTTTTAGGGTTTTATGGTTTCTTGGATTATTTAGGGGGTTTATGGGGTTTATTGTTTTTATGGTTTATATGGTTTATTAGGGTTTTCAAAAGTTATTTTATAATTTTTAGGGAGTTTTATGTTTTTAGTGGGTTTTAAGATTTTAGGATTTTAGGATCCTTAAATGGATTTTTGGTTTTTATGGTCCTTAATGATTTGTTTACAATTTTTGGGGTCATTTATGTTTTTAGGTTCCTTTATTGTTTATTTCTGGGATTTTATGGTTTCATAGGGTTTTTTGGATTTTTATAGTTTTTAGTGGGTTTTTGGGATTACAGGTTTTACATATTTTATGTTATTTTAGGGTTTTAGGGTTTTTATCGATTTAAGGATATTTTTTATTATTTTTATGGATTATAGGTATTTAATATTTTTTAGTGTTCTCAGGGTTCCAAGATGATTTTATAGTTTTTTTTTGTTTTACGGATTTTAGGGCCTTTATGGTGTATTTAATGTTTCTTACGGGTGTTAGAGACTTTTAAATTGTTTTGGGGATCCAAGATAATCGTATAATTTTTTGTTTTTTTTGGTTTCATAGTGTTTTTAGTGGTCTTAGGATCATTTTGGGGTTTTTGTATCATTTCGGGATTTGTAGAGACTTTTAGGGTTTTAAATATTTTAAAGGGTTTTTAGAGACCTTTAAGGGTTTTATGGAGTTTTAGTCTTTTTATATTACTTATGGTTTTTTGGTTATTGTTGTGTTTTTAAGGAAATTTCTGGGATTTAGGGTTTTTAGGGTCCTTTAAGGGTTTTTAGAGTCATTTAGGGGTTTTAGGGGTTTTAGGGGGTTTTAGGGTTCTTTAGGGATTTTGGTGATTTTGTCATCCATTAGGGATTTTATAGACTTTAATAGTCTTTTGGGGAGTTAAAGGGTTTATATAGTCCATTATATTTTTATGTCTTTTAGATTCTTATAGAGTTTAGTGTTTTTAATGTTTTAGTTTCATTTATGGTTATTTTATTAATTTTAGGGTTATTTAGTGTTTTTTGAGTTTTTAGGGATTTTTATGGGGTTTTAGATTATTTTCATTTTAGTTTTATTTATTGGTTTCTAGGGTCTTCAGGGTTTTTATGGTCATTAAATGATTTTTTTTCTTCATATTATGGGTTTTAGAAGGATTTGTTTTTGGTTTTTAGGGTTATAGGGTTTTAGGGTTTGTTATTATTTTTTGAGGTTTTATTACTATTTTTGGGGTTTTTAGGATCTCTTTGTCCTTCATGGAGCCTTAGTATTCTTAAGGATTTAAGGGGTTTTATTGATTTCTAGGGTTTCTAGGTTATTTATATTTTTAGGTTTATTAGGGTTTTCATGGGTTCTTAGGGTTTTTAGGGGCTTTAGGGTCTTTTGGGAGTTTTGGGTTTTAGGGTTTTATGGGTTATTTTTTATAGTTTTAGGGGATTTTGTGTTTTAGGTATTTTAATTGGTTTTAAGATATTTATGATTTTAGGTGTTTTATGGTTATTATGTGTTTTTAAAATTTTTATTGTTTTTTGGGTTTTCATAGATTTTTTCTGTTTTAAGGGGTTTTAGGGTTTTAGGCTTTTCTTAGCATTTTAGGGTTATTATGTTTTTATGGATTTTGATATTTTTTTTATATTTGTAAAGGTGTTAGTGTTTTAATTTTTTTTATGGTTTTAGGGTTTTTATGAGTTTTCAGGGGTCTATCAGTTTTTAGGGTTTTTATTGTTTTTCGGAGTTTTAGGGGTTTTAGTGTTTTTTTGTAGATTTTGGAATTTTAATGGAATTTAGTTGGTTTTGAGTGTGGGGTGGGGGGTTGGGGTTATAGTGTTTTTATGGTGTCTAGATAATTTTATGACTTTGTGGTTTTCTCAATTTTAGTGAGTTTTTCGATTGGTTTTGGGTTTTTAGGTTTTTATGATTATTTAGGGTTTTCATGTGTTTTTAAGGGTTTATGGGGTTTTAGATTACATTTTGAGTGCTTTTAGGGTTATAGTGTTTTTAGATTATTTATGTTTTTTTAGTGTTTTTAATGTTTTAGGGGTTTTTTGAGATTTTAGGGTTTTCATTTTTTTTCTAGTTTTAGGGGTTTTTAATGTTTCTAGTTATTTATTACATTTTTAGGTTGTTTAGGGTTTTCTTAATGTATTTTATAGGGGTTTTAGGGTTTTTAGTGGTTTGTAGATATTTTTGGGATTTTCTGGTATTCTTTGGATTTTATGGTTGATTAGGGTATTTAAGGAGTTTCATAGGTTTTTAGCAGTTTCAAGGGGGTTTTAGGGGTTTCTGGTTTCTTTCTGAAAAATTTACAATTTTATGGGGGTTTTTCAGTCTTTCTTATTATTTTATGGTTTTTAGTATTTTCAGTATTTATTGTGATTTTTAGGTAATTTTACTGTTTTTGGGATTTTCGGGGTTTTAGGGATTTTGAGCAGTTTTATGTGTTTTAGGGGGTTTTGGGAGTTTTATGGTTTTAAGGTTTATTGGCCTTTTTCCAATGTTTAATGGTTTATATGGGTCTCTAATAGTTTTACATGGGTTTCATATTTTTTCTTTAATTTTTGGGTTTTTTGGTTCTTTCAGTTTTTGTATGGTCTTTTATGGATATTTGGGGTTTTTATTATTATTTTGGGGATTTAATTGTTTTCATGTTGTTTTATTTTTTGGGGGGTTTTGTATTTTTAGTTTTTTAGTGGTATGGGGAGTTTTGGGGGGTTTTGGGTTTTAGGGATTTTAGGGGTTTTTTGGGGTTATTCTTGTTTTCCAGGGTTTTATGATTTTTAGGTACCATAGTGTTTTTGGGTTTGTAATGTTTTTAGTAATTTAGAGTTTTTATGGATTTTAGGATATTTTTATTTATTATGGGTTCTTTAGGGTTTAAAGGGTTTTATGTTTCATGGTGGTTTTAAATTTTTTTCGACAATTTTTGGATTCATTTAGAGTATTTTGAGTTTTATATGTCATTTAGGGGTTTTAAAGGGTTTTAATATTTCTTATTTCATTATAGTATTTTTATTTTTTTCAAATATTTAGAGTTTTTTGGGTTTTTTTGGGTTTCGTACTGTTTTAAGTATTTAAGAATTCTATGTTTTAATAATTTTTTAGAGTTTTTATGGGTTTTAGTGAGTTTTAGGGTTTAGGGGTGCTGATTTTTAGGGATTTCGGGGGATTTCGGGTTTTAGGGTTTGAGTATATTTAAAGTTTTCTGTGGTATTTTAGGGTTTCTGTAGAGTTCAAGGTTTTTTTAGTGTTATAGTGTTTCTTGGGTTTTTTAGGATTTTCAAGGGATTTGGGTTTCTTTAATGCTTTGGGGGCTTGGGTTTTTAGGGTTTCTATGATTTCTTTGGTTTTTGGGGATTCTAAGTGTTTTATAGGTTTTAGGTTTTTAGGGAGTTTCGGTATTTTTAGGGTTTTATGGAGTTTTGGTATTTTTATCTTTTTTTGGGTTTTTTTGGGCTACTTTCGACCTCCAAAAAAATTGTTAGAAAATAGTCATAGAAGATAAGGGAGGGGAGTAGTCAAACAACCCACACCAAAAAAACTCTTAACAATCCCAAACCCAAAACAACCCCAAAACCCAACTGTACATAAAATAATGACATGGTATAAGGATCAATATCTCCATAGCGGTCTCCATTAGCACCATATACATAGGATGCATCAGAGTCCATCATTTCCCACTTAGATAACACTTTCCTAGAATTGTCAATATTCATGGGGTTTTAGAGATTATAAGATCTTTTTATGATTTTTTAGTTTCTTAGGGGTTTCAATTTCATTAAAAATGTTTTAGGTTATTATGGTTTATAGGGTCTTTTAGGGTATTATGGGGTTTTTGGGTTTTTTTATGGTTTTAGGGTCTATATTTTTTTAGGGGTTTTTGGTTCTATTAGGGTGTGGGGTTTGGGTTTTCAGGGTTTTTTGGGTTTTTGGTGATGTTTGGGCTCTTAGGGTCATTCAGGGGTATTAAGTTATTTTTAGGGTATTTGATTTTATTTTAGGGTTTTATGGATTTAATTTTCCTTAAGGGTCTTAGGGTCATCTAGGGTTTTTTCGAGAAATTTAGGGGTTTTGGGGGTTTAGGGTCCTTTAGTGGGGTTTTTCATTTTTAGGGTATTTAGTGTTTTTTTGGCCTCTTGGGTTTTGTGGGTTTTTTTGTTTTTTCTTGGAATTAATGGTTTTATCGAATTTTTAGGGTTTTAAGGGATATTAGACATATTATTTTTAGGGTTTTACATTTTTATTATTTTTAGTGGTTTTATTGGTTTTCTATTTTTAGGTTTTTAGGTTTTTTTCTGGGTTTTGGGGTTCATTTAATTTTTTTGTGTGTTTTTTGTGTTTCTTGGAATTTTTTTGGTTTTGGGGTGTTTTAGGAGATTTAGGTGGGTTTTAGGGGTTTTTATGTTTTTATTGTGATTTTTAATTTTTAATTTTTTATGATATATTTATTGTTGTTTAGGGTTTTTGGGTTTCTCTAAGGGTTTTTGGGGTTTTCAGTGTTTTAATGTTTTTAGTGTTTTTATAATTTTTATTGATTTTTGGTTTTTAGTGTTTTTATTGATTGTTTTTTTGGATTTGGGGGTGTTTTTTTGGGTTTTGGGTTTTTATGTTCTTTTATGAGTTTTTTAGGTTTTTTTAGTTTTAAGGTTTTTAGCCTTTTAAAATTTTTAGGAATTTTAGGTTTTTGGGGTCATTTAAGGGTTTTGGGGTTGTTTTACAGGTTTTCAGGTCTTTTAATGTCATATGTGTTTTTGATTATTTTAGATGTTTTTGGTTATTTGGGTCATTAGTGGTTTTAATGATTCAGTGTATTTTAGGGGGTTTATGGTTTTTAGGGTCATTTAGGGTATTTAGGGTGTTTGAGATATTTTATGAAGTTTGAGTGATTTAGATTCCTTAAGGTGTTTTATGTGTTTTTATATTCCTTTACGGGGTTTTAAGGGTTTTAGGGCCTTTTATGGTTTTCAGGACATTTAGGGTCCTTTAGGGGTTTTTTGGACAACATGTTAAAAGGGATTTTGGGTTTTTTATGATTTTTAAATGGTTTTTGGTTTTTATGGTTGTTAATTTTTTCTATGTTTCTTTGTATTGTGGGTTTATTTGGGTTTTTATGATTTTTAGGGTTTTTCTGTTTCTTAGGCTTTTAAGGGGTATAGGGTCTTTCATTGTCTTTTAGTGGTTTTGAAGTGTTTTACAGTTTTAATGGTTTTAAAATTTATTTACTAATTTTAGGGACTTTTATTGTTTTAGTGTTTTTATGGGTTTTATTATTTCTATGGATTTTATGGACTTTTAGGTTGTTAGTTTTTTTGAGGTGTTTTTAGTATTTCTAGGGTCTTTTAGGGTTTTAAAAGGTTTTTGGGTCTTTTAGGGTGTTTTCATATTTTTTTACGCCATTTAGGGATTTTTCCTTGAGGTTTTTATGGGTAATAGGGTCTTTTAGGGTTTAAGGGATTTTAGGGTTATTTAGTGTATTTCATTATTTATTTGGTCCTTTATGGGTTTTTAGGGTTCTTTAGGGGTTTTTATACTTCTTGAATATTTTATATTTTTTTGGTTTATTTGGTTAGTTTAGGGTTTTTTGGTCATTTTTATACTTTAATAAAATGGTAGGCTATTTTATTGTCTTTTACGGGTTTTATGATTTTTAGTGATTTTAAGAATTTTTTTAATATTATGGGTATTTTTTTGGGTTTTTTCCCTTTTAGATTTTTGGGTCATTTTGGTTATTTTGGACATTATAATGGTTTTTAGGGTATTATATGGTTCTAAGGTATTTTAGGGATATTTAGGTTTTTCGAGTTTCAATGGTACTTCAGGTTTTTAGGGTTTTTATGGGTTTTAGGGGTTTTGGTTCTTTTATGGTTTTTGGGTCCTTTATTCATTTTTAGGTGTCTTATGGTTATTTTGTGTTTTTTATGATTTTAAGAGGTTTTATGGTTTTTTTGTGTTTTTATGGTTTTTCAAGGTTTTTAAGATTTTCAAATTGTTTAGGACTTTTTAGTGCTTTTGGGGTTTTATGGGTTTTATGGGTTTTATGCATTTTTTATATTATGAGGTGGGTTTTTATGTTTTTATGTTTTTTATTTATTTTTTAGCATTTCATGGTTTTAGGGTTCTTATTAGTTTTAGGTTTATTTTAGGGTTTTTAGGGATTTTTAGGTTTTTTAGTTTTTCTAGGGTTTTTTGTTATTCATGTCTTTTTTTGTGGGTTTATGAGATTTAGAGATTTTAGAGGATTTATGGTTTTTAGTGAATTTGATAATTTTATTATGTTATAGATTTTAAGGGGTTTTAGGGTTTTCAAGGATTATAGGGTTTTAGGGACTTTTAGGGTTTCTCATGGATTTTTTGGGCGTTTTAGGATTTTTCGATTTTTAAGGGAATATTTCGAGATTTAGGGGTTTTAAGGGGTTTTTGGTAATAGTGATTCAAGGGGATTTCATAACTATTTTAGGGGGTTTTTTTCTTTTAGGGGTTTATTGGGTTTTGGGTTTTTAGGGTATCTATGGTATTTTTATTGGGTTTAATAGTTTTTTTCTTTTTAGGGTTCTTAGGAATTTAAGGGTTTTTTCAAATACTAGGCATTTTAGGATTTTTTCGGGGTTCAATGGGTTTTTTAGTCTATATGGGATTTAAATATTCTATTGGTTCTTTAGTTTTTTTCGGGGTTTTAAGGTTTTCAGAGTATTTGAATTTTTTTGGAATTTTTAGAATTTTTTGGGTTTTAGGTATTTTAATGTTTTTTTGGTTGTTCGGGTTATTAGTGTTTTTAACGTTTTTTTGGTTTTCATGGATTTTTGGTATTTTTATGGGTTTATGAGGTTTTACTGGTTTTATTTTTTCATTGATTCTTAGGGGGTTTGTGGTTTTTTTGTTATTTTGAGATTTAATGGATATGGATGGTTCTTAAGGTTTTTAGAGGTTTTAGCATATTATGTATTTTTTGGATTATTTTCCAATTTTTCATGAATTTAGTGGTTTTAGGGTTTTTATGGGTTTTAGTGGTCTTTAGTGTTTTTAGGTTTTTTGAGTTTTTTTAGTTTTTATGGTGTTTAATGGTTCTTGGGACATTTAGGATATCATAAAGTTTTCATTGGGATTTAAGTGAATTTTGGGGTTTTATATGTTTTAGGGTCTTTTAGGTATTTTAGGGTTTTTATAATTTTTATGATCCTTTGACATTATTATTGGGTTTTTAGGGTTTTTGGGATTTCCAGGGGTTTCGAGAGTTTTTTGTATTTTTTAAATATTTTTAGGGTTCTAGGGGGTGTTGTTTTTAAAATGTTTTATAGGTTTTTTTGTTTTAGTGGTTTTTATTGTTTTTATGGTATTTATGTGTTTTCAGTTTTTATCTTTTTATCGTTTTTAAGGGATTTCCATGTTTTTAGGGGTTTTGGGGTTTTTAGGTATTTTTTAAGGTTTCTTCCTATGTCATGGGTTTTAAAGAATTTTTAGTGTTTGAGGTGTTTTTAGGGGTTTTTATGTATTTTAGGTTTTATTAGGATTTTTAGGATTTTTGAGGTTTTTGAGTTCCTTTTATGATTTTTCAGGGATCTTAGGTTATTTTATGGTTTTTATAGTCATTTAAGGGTTTTAGGGTTTTTAAATATTTTTAGAGGCTTTATGTCATTAGGGGGTTTAGGAGTTTTTATAATTTTTAGAGGGTTTAAGTTGTTTTAGATGTTCCAAGGTGTTTTAATGGATTTTTGTTTTTTAAATTTTTTAGGCTTTTAGGGGTATTTTAGGGATTTTAGGGGTTCTTAGGTATCTTTTAATTTTTAGGGTTTTAGGTTATTTTAGGGGTATTATAGGATTTTAAGGACTTTTTGTGAGTTTTAGGTGCATATAGGTTTTTTAGAAATTTTTAGGATATTTAGTTTTTTAGGTTTTTAGGGGTTTTATGGTTATTAGTCTCTTTTTACGTTTTTTCTTACTTTTATTGGTTTTATATTTTTCTACGGTTTTTAGTTTTTTATGGGTTGTTTTGGTTTTTTTGTGGTTCTTTATGGATTTAGGGGTTTTAATGTTTTCTAGAACTTTTCAAGTTATATTTGGATATTGTATGATTTTATTTGGATTTATTCAGGATTTTTAAGGGTTTTAGGGTTTTTAGTTTTTTAGGGTTTTTATAGTGTCTGGGGATTTAGGGTTTTTAGGGGTTTCAGGGGGTTTTTAGGTGTTTTTATCCTTTTTTGTGTTTTTTTTTTGATTCTTACAGTTTTCAAAGTTTTTAGGTTTTATTATGTTTTTAAGGGTTGTTTTTATTTTTTTAGGGGTTTTGGGGTTCTTAGGGTATGTGGAGTTTTAATGGGATATAGTGGGTTTAATAATTTTTTAGGATATTAGATTTTTTCGGTGGGAGTTAAACTGTTTTAGGTGTTTTTTAGGGTTTTAAGGGTTTTAATGGTTTTTAGGCATCTTAATGTTTTATAGAAATTTAGGTGTTTTAGGTTTTTTTGGATTTTATTAGAATTTATAATATTTTTAGGGATTTTTTGGTTTTTATACGTTTCTTAAGGTTTTTACTTGTTTTTTGGATTTTAGGGTTTTCTAAAAAGATTTGGGCTTACAGGGTTTTTTTTATTTTTAGCAAGGTTTTATGTTTTTTTAGGGGTGGTAGGTGTTCTTGGTGATTTCTTCAGTGTTTCCTTATTTTTGGTTTTTCGAGTTGATTTAATGTTCTAAAGGTTTTTAGGGTTTTTCAAATATTTATGTTATTAGGCTGTTCTGTTGCATTTTAGGGGTGTTTAGGGTTTTTAGTGTTTTTAGGGGTTTTATGGGTTTTTATGGTTTTATGTATTTTAGGATTTTCAGGTGTTTTTAAAGTTTCAGGGTGTTTTTTTGTTATTTTATGATTTTCATTATGTTTTGATGTTCTTTTAGGGTTCTTGGGTTTTGGGGGGGGTTTTAGGGTCTTTATGAGGTATTTTTGGGTTTCAAGATTTATTAGGGTTTTAGGATATGTTAGAAGTGATTTAGTGGTTTTATGGTTTTAGAGGTTTATGGTTATTTAGTTTTTATAGTTTTTATTATTTTTAGGGAGTTTTTGTGATTTTTGAGGCATTTTAACATTTTATGATTTTTAGGGTCTTTAAGGTGTTTTGGGTTTTAAGGGGTTTTTATAGTTTTCAGGATTTTTGGGTGTTTAAGGTTTTTGGGTTTTTACACTTTTTATGTGTGTTTAGGCGAAATAATGGGGAATTAGGGGGGGATTTAGTGTTTCTAATAATTTTTATGGGGGTTTTAGGGGTTTTGGAGCACTTAATGGTTTTGAGGTATTTTCATGTTTCTAGTTGTAGTTAAGAGTTTTTAGGGGTTTTAGGGTTTTGGAGTTTAATGATTTTCATGGGGTTTTCAGGGTATTTAAGATATTTAATTATTTTTCAGGGTTTTAATTTTTTTATTGTTTTGTGTTTTTATATATTTTCATGTATTTTAAAGGTATTGTAAGATTTTTTTGGGTTCTAGGTTTATTAAGGTTTTTTAGGGCATTTATGGTTGATTTTGAGTTTTTTAGTGGTTTTAGGGTTTTAGAATTTTCTGGTTTATTTATGTTCTTAGTAATTTTATGTTTATTATGTATTTTTAAGGTATTTAGGTTTCTTTATGGATTCTAAAGGGTTTTATGGTTTTTAGGGTTTGAATTATTTTTATGATTTCATGGTTTTACGGGGTTATAAGTGTTTTTAGTGTTTTTCTGTTATTTTAGGTTCTTCTGGGGGTCTATATTTTTGAGATTTATTTATTATTTTAATGGTTTTTAGGTTTGTTTAGTGGATTTTAGGGGTTTTAGTGTTTTTATGGTTTTATGAGTTTTTATGTTTTTAGGGGTTTGGGGGGTTTTAGCATTAGAAGTGTTTTTATGGTTATTTAGAACATTAAATGGGTTTTAGGGGTTTCAAGGTACATTAGGGGGTTTTGGGATTCTATAGATAATTTTTTATTTTTTTTCATTATTTTTGAACGTTTTAATGGTTTTTATATTTTTAGGGTTTTAACGCAATTTTATGGTGTTTAGGGTTTTTAGTGTTTTTAGGGGTTGTTGTGTTTCTGGTCTGTTTTAATTTTTTTTATCGATTTTTAAGTTTTAAGGTATTTTACTATTTTTATCATTTTAAATTTTTTTATGGTTATAAGTATTTTTTATTTTTTCATGGATAATTAAGGGGGTTTGGGATTTTAGTGGTTTTAGGGCTTTTACTATTTTAGGTGTTTTCAAGGGTTTTTGGATGATTTTATGTTTTTTTTGGATTTTAGAGTAATTTTTAGGTTTTGGTGGTATTTAGGAACATTAAAATTTTTGTGGGAATTTAGCGGATTTAGTGACTTTATGAATTTTATTATTTTTAGGGTTCTGGGTTTGGGGGGGGTTCATGTTTTTTAGTGTTGAAGAGTTATTCGTGTCTTTTAGGGTTTTTAAGGAATTTTAGTATTTTAGGGGATTTATTGGTTTTTAGTGGTTTTTATAATTTTATATTTTTAGGTGCAATTTTTTAGGGTTTTTAGGGTTATATAGGTTGTTAGGTATTTTATGGGTTTTTTGGATTTTTATAGTGTATTTATAATTTTTCTAAGAAACATTTATGGTTTTGGGGACTTTTATGATTTTTAGTATATTCAGTTTTTGAGGGGTTTTATGGTTTTTAGGTTTTTAGGGTTTGTAGTGTATTTAGGGGTTGTTATGGTTTTTAGGGTTTTTTTTGTTATAATGGTTTTAGGGATTTTATGGGTTTTAGATTTTTTAGGTTCATTAGTAATTTTTGGAATGTTTAATGTCTTTTTTTATTTTTAGGGGTTTTTATTGTTTTAAGGGTTTTATATGTTATAGGGTTTTTTTTGTTATTTTGGATTTTTTAGGTGTTCTAGAGTTTCTAGGATTATTTTATGGGTTTCACGTTTTATTTAAGTATTTTAGGGTTTTTTGGGATCTTTTTTTGTTTTAAGGATATTATGTTTTTCTAGTTTATTAGGGTTTTCAGGTTTTATATGATTTTTATAGTATTAGGGTTTGATAGGGGGATTTAAATGTTTTTAGGTTTTCTTATGTTTTTTTGTTTTTTAAGATTTTGATTATTTTCTAATGTTTTTAATTGGTTTTAGCCTTTTCTTTGTGTTTTTAGCGGATTTAGGGTTTTATGGGTTTTTTTTATTTTCTTTAGTTTTTATAGTTTTTATGGAATTTAGGGTTTTCATTGATTTTTGGGGTTTTATGGAGGTTTTACATGGTTTTAGCGGTGTTTTAGGATTTTAGAGTATAGGTTTTGTGTGTATGGTATAGGGTTTATGGTGTAGGGTATTGAGATTCAGGTGTGTGGTTTAGGGTGTAGGGTTTAGGGTTTAGGGAGTAGAATATAGGGTTTAGTCTGTAGGGTTTATGTTTTTGGGTTTTTTATATAGGGTTTAGCTTATATGGTTCAGGGTCTAGGGTTTAGGTTATTAGGTTTTGGGTGTAGGTGTTGCGGTTTAGTGTGTTGGTTATATGGTTTATGGTGCGGGGTATAGGTTTTAGTGTGTTGGGGTTAGGGTTTTGGGTGTAGGGTTTTTGGTTTAGGGTGTAGGGTATGGGGTTTAGGGTGAAGGCTTTAGGGTTAACAGTATTGGGTCTTCGATTTATGGTGTAGGGTTTCTGGTGTAGGGTTTATGTTTTTGGGTGCAGGGTATAGTGTTTTAGGTACAAGGGTTAGGGTTTAGGGTGTAGGGTTTAAGGTTTGGGGTGTGTGGTTTCGGTTCTAAGTTTTTCTATTTTGGATTTAGGGTGTTGGGTTTGGGGTTTAGTGTTTCGAGTATACGGTATAAGGATTTTTAGTTTTTTTGTGTTTTAGAAATTTTATGGGTTTTGTTGTTTCTTATGATTTTTAGTGTTCTGGGGGTTTTCTTGGTTTTATAATTTTTATGATTTTAGAGGGTTTTTATATTTTTTATGAATTTTAGTGTGTTTTGGGTTTTTATGGTTTTAATGGTTTTTTTACTTTTTAGTTTTTATAATATTTTGAAGGGTTTTAGTATTTTTTCGGTTTTTGATTTTGATAGGATTATATAATTTTTCAAGGTATTATTAGGGGTTATTATTGTTTTTTAAGTCTTCAATGGGTTTTTTTACGTTTTTTGGGGTATTTAGTGTTTTTAGGATTTTTATGTATTTTATGGTTTATTATATTTCATGCTTAAAGAATTTTTATCGCCTTTATGGGTTTAGGGTTTTTATTGTTTTGAAAGGTTTATAAGAGTTTTAGGGGTTTTAAGGATTCTTTTTATTTTTTTGGGAATTTTTAAGGGGTTTTGTTTATAGGGATTCTAGTGTCGTTTTATGGATTTTAGGGTTTTATGTTTTTATGTATTTGAGGGGTTTTTTATTTTTAGGGGTTTTAAGTGGAGTTATAGTTTTTATATTTTTTTATGGTTTTCAGGATTTTTAGGGTTTTTATGTGTGCTTAATGTTATTTTAGGGGTTTTGGGATTTGTTTGTTTATTAGGGTTTTATGGTTTTTCGGTTTTTTTGGGGTTTATGTTTTTTAGGTATTTTAATTAATTTTATGGATTACTATTTTTATGGTGTTTATGGGTTTGAGGGGTGTTAGGGGATTTTGGGTTTTTGAGTTTTAATCATTTTTTGAGTTTTTTTTGGTGTTGTAAGGTTTTATTAGGATTTTTACGGTCTTTTGGTGTTGTAGGGTCTGTTTTGGTTTTTTTATTTTTTGGGAATTTAAGGTTTTATTGGTTTTTATCAACTATTTGGGATTTTATTTATTTTTTTGGGTTTTTATATGTTTATGTTGTCTTGGGGGTTTAGTCTTTCTGTGGTGTTTTTTGTTTTATGTTTTTGTGGAAGAGGGGGGGGGGGGTGGGGGTGGGAGTAGTGTTTTTATTGTTTTAGCGGTTTTAGGGCTATTATTTGTTTTAAGTGGTGTTGATGGTTTTGGATTTTTTATGTAATTTAGGATTTTTTAGTGTTTTAGGTTATATTTAAGGTTTTTATGGGGTTTTAGGGTGTTTAGGTCCTTTGAAAATTTTAGCGATTTTTATGTTTTTTGGCGTTTTTGGGTTTTAGGTGTTTTTATGATCTGTAGGGTTTTCACTAGGTTTTTATGATTTTTTTTGTCTTTTAATGTTTTTTGGGTTTTATGGTCTTTTATGGGTTTTAGGGGTTCTAGGGTTTCTAGTTTTTAGGGTCATTTAGTATTTCTAGGGATTTAGGGGGTATTATGGTTTTTAAGTAAATTTAGTGTATTAGGGTATTTTATCGTTTTTAGGATTTTTTTGTATTTTTAAGGTAGTTAGGGATGTAAGGGATTAAGAGTATATCTGGGTTTTTGGGGTTTTGAACATTCTATAGGGTGTTTTGGGGTTTTTAGGATGCTTGTGTGTTTTCAGGGTTTTTGTGTCTTTTAGGATTTTTCATTTTTTTAGCGTCCTTTAAGATTTTTAGGACCCTTTAGGGTTTTAAGGACCATTAGTTTTTTAGGTGTTTCATATCATTTAGGGGTTTTAGAGTCCTTAAAGGGTATTATGCTTTTAAATAGTCTTTTATTGTTTTTAGTGCATATTATAGTCTCTTTTGTTGTTTAGGGGTTTTAGTGTTTTAATGGTTTTAGAGACATTTAGTGGTTTTATGGGTTTTAGGGTCTTTTAGGGTTTTCTTATGTTCTTTGGGTTTTTATGGGGATTTTATGCTTTTCTACGGTATTTTTTAGGGTTTTTTTAATTATAGTTTATTTGGTTTTACGAGTATATATGGTTTTTAGGGACTTTAGGGTTTTTTATTGTCCCTTAGGGTTCTTTGTTTTTTGACAGTTTTGTTGATTTTTTTGGTTTTTAGGATTTTTATGGGGTTATTGGGGTCTTTTTTATTTTTTTGGTATTCATGAATTTTTATGGATATTATGGATTTTATGTGGAATTATGGTTTCTATGATTTTTACTGTTTTATTTTTTTTCTTAGGTTATTAGAGGTTTTTAGGGCATTCATTTTTTTAATGTTTCAGTGTTTTTAGGGTTTTTAGTTGTTTTTTGTAGTTTTACTATTTTCATGTGTTTTTAATGACTTTTAGGGATTTCAGAGTTTTACTGGGGGGTTATATGGTGTTTGAGGGGGGTTTCGGGTTTTTCTGTGATTTTTGGATTTTGGGGTTTTTCAGGTTTCCTAGGGTTTCAAGGCTTTTTAGGTTTTATGAAGGTTTTTTAGTTTATTAATATTTTTAGTATTATATAGTTTTTTAGGGGTTTAATGGTTTTTTTAATTTTTAGGGGATTTATAGGTTTTTATTGGTTTTTAGTGTTTTCAGTGTTTTTACAGGTTTTTAGGGGATTTGGGGTTTTTATGATTATTTTTGGTGTTTCATGGTTTTTATGGATATTTAGGGCTTTAGGTATTTTTTGAGTTTTAGTATTTTAGGATTTTAAAGGGTTTTTAGGTGTTTTTTTTAAAATGGTTTAGGGGTTTAAAGGTTTTATGTGTTTAGTGTTTTAATATGTTTTGCGTGATTAAGGGTTTTAGGGTCTTTAGTGTTGTTACAGGGTATTTTAGGGTATTATATGGTTTATGTTGGGGGGGGGGGGTTGAATCTTTTATTTCCATTTAGGTTCTTTTATGTATTTTTAGGGGGTTTTGGGGTTTTAGATTCATTTAGGGATTTTTAGGGGTTTTATAGTCTTTAGAGGTTTAATGCGATTTTTATGGTTTTTTGGTTTTTTATGGTTTTAAGGGTTTTCATGTTTCTAAGGGTTCTATTGTATTCTTGGGTTTTAGGGTTTTAGGGATTTTAACGGTTTCTATAGTTTTCCCATAGTTTTCAGGGTTTTAGGGGTTTTTAGGGTATGTTATGAATTTTTTAGCATTTTGGAATCATTCTAGGTTTTTATGATTTTTCGATTTTTTTGGTTTTTAATAGTTTTTTGGTTTTATGGATTTTATGGGTTTTTAGAGATTGTAGGGTTTTAGGGATTTAAACTATTTTATTGGTTTAAAGGGATTTTATTTTTTAGGTAATTTAGGGGTTTTAGGGGATCTAGTGTTTTTATGGTCTATTTAGCATCATTTAGGGGTTTTATGTATTTATTTAGTGCATCTAGTATTTTTTGGGTTTTAGTGTTTTTCAAGGAATTTTTAAAGAGTTTTATAAGTCGTAGGGATTCTTAGAGTTTTAGTTGTTTTTTAGTGTTTTTTGGTTTTTGAATATTTTTATGTATTTTAGGACTCTTTTAGGATTCAAATAGTTCTATGATTTTATAAAGTTTTTCTTTGATTTCTAGTTTTTAGGGGTTTTAGGTGCTTCTTGGTATTTTTAGGGTTTTAATGGTTTATATGATTTTTTATGGGTACTGGTGTTTTTTAGAGTTATAGAGGGTTTTTTAGTCTTTTAGGGGTTATATAGGGATTTTATGGTTTTTTGAGTTTTTTTGTGTTTTTCGGGGGTTTGGGGTTTTATTGTTTTTAGGGGTTTTAGGGACTTTTCTTGAATTTAAGGTTTTTAGAGGGTTTTATGTTTTTTATGGGTGTAGGGGTTTTATTGTTTTTAGAGGTTTTTGGAGTTTTTGGATTTTTTTGACTTTTAGATGTTTTTTGGTTTTTTTTTACATTTTTTGGGGTTTTAGGGGTTTTACGGTTTTCTATAATTTTTATGGTACTTTTTGTTTTGGGGTATTTTATAGGTTTAACATGTTTGAGGGTTGTTCAAGGTTTTTAGGGGTGTCTAGGGATTTTAGTGCTTTTAGGATTTTTAGGATTCTTATGGGATTTAAGGGGGTTTTAGGAATTTTAGTTTTTTTGGTTTTTCAAGGGTTTGGAAATTTTTATCTTTTTGAGGTGCTCTTTTAGAGTTCAATGGGTTTTTAGGGGTTTTGAGTTATTTTATAGGTTTTAGGTGGTTTTATGATTGTTTCTATATTTTTAGGTTTTAAGAGTTTTTTTGGTGTTTTAGGGACATTAGTGTCTTTTAGGGGTTTAGGGTCATTAGGGTTATTATATTCTTTTAGGAATTTTATGAAAATTTATGGTTTTATGGGGATTTATGGGTTTAAATTAATTTTTGGGGTTTCAATGGGTTTTAATGGATTTAGCGGATGGGGGTAGGTTTTTTTAGAGTTTTTTGGTTTTTAGTGTATTATAGTCTCTTATGGGTGTTTTATGGATTTTATGTAATTCTAGGTTTTTTGGGGTTTTAGGTTTTTTGGGTATTTTTAGGGTATTTTTTTGTCTTTTACAATATCTTTGGATTTCAATGATTTTTCTTGGTTTTTAGTGTTTTGGTTTGTTTTTTGTTTTTTAGTGTTTTCATGATTTGTGGTGTTTTTAGGTTTTAAGGAATTTTAGGGGTTTAAATGGTATTAAGGTATTTTTAGGGGTTCTGGGTGTTTTAGTGTCATTTAGGGTTTTTTAAGGTTTCAAGGTCTCTCCATGGTTTTTTTTGTATTTTTTGGTTTTAAATTATTTTATACGGGTTTTAAGAGTTATATGGGGTATTTAGGAATTTTTAGAGTTTATTTATGCTTTTTATGATTTTTTCTTGGGGTTTTATTGTTTTTAGGGTTTTTTGTAATTTAGGGTTATTTAAATGGTTTTTGAATTTTGAGGATTTTATTGGGTTTTTATGGGTTTTCAACCATTTATGTGTTTTAGTATTTTTATTATTTTTAATTTTTTTTGGTTTTCTTGGGAATTTTATAGGGTTTTGAAGTGTTTTACTGTTATTAGGATTTTTATAAACATTTAGTGGTTTTAGTGATTTTAGGTTTTTAGGGTATTTTAGGTTTTAAATGTTTTTATGTTATTTTCAGAGCATTTTTAATTTTTTAGTGATTTTAGGTTCTTTTATAGTTTGTAGGTTTTTTTGTGTGTTTATAGTTTTTTAATGTATTATAGGATTTATGGTGCAGGGTATTTGATTTTGGGTGAAGGATTTAGGGTTTAAGGTGCACGGTATAACATTTAGGATGCGTGGTTTACAGTTTTGGTTCTAGGGTATAGGTTTCATGGTTTAAGTTTTATGGATAATGTTATAGGATATATGGTTTAGGGTGTGAGATTTTGAGTGTATGATATTTGGTTTCAGGTATATGGTTCAGTGTTTAGGATGTTGGGTATCAGATTTATGGTGTGGGGCCTAGGGTTTAGTGTGTAGGGTATATGGATTAGTGTTTTGTATGGTTTTAATTAGTTTTTAAGGGGTTGGGGGGTGGGGTTAGAGTTTTTACGATATTTATAGTTTTCAGTGTCATTAGAGTTTTTATTGATATTTTTGGATTTAGGAGTTTTGGTTTTTAAGTGTTTTATTGTTCTATATGTTTTAAGGGATATTTTTATTTTTTAGGTTTTTCTGGGGTTTTAAGGGGTTTTATGTTTTTTACGGGTTTTAGGGTTTCAATCGGTTTTTAGGTTATTTTTTGATTTTATTTTTTGAGGTTTTTAAAGTGCTTTACTGTTTTAGAGTCTTTATGGGATTTTTGGTTTTTAGTATTTGAGATAATTTTGTGGTTTTTATGATTTTTTGGGTTTTAGGATTTCTATTGGTCTTTGTTCTTCTAGGATTGGTGTTTTTTATATTTTTTAGGTTTTTGGATATTTTTTAGGATTTTTTATGCTTTTTACAGGTTTTAGTATCTTTTCTCGTATTTAGGGTTTAAGGGGACTTTTAGGTTTTGGGGGGTGGAGGTTTAATGTCTTTTAGGGTCCTTTATTTTTTTATGGTTTTGAGGATCTTTTAGGTTTTTATGCATTTTTTGGGACACTTTAAATTTTTAGGAGTGTTAGATTCTTTTAGGCGTTTTTGTAAATTTTAGAGTCTGTTTGAGTTTTTAGGGGTTTTAATGTACTTTATGGTTTTTAGGGCCTTTTAGTGTTTTTAGTGTTTTTAGGGTCATTTAGTATTTTTAGGGGTCTTTAATTTAGTTAGTGATTTTATGGTATTACAGGGATTTTGGGTATTTAAAAGGGTTTTAGGGTTTTATAGATTATATATGGTTATTAGAATGTCTATGATTTTTTTATGGTTTATAGGGATTTTTTATTATTTTAAGTGGTTTTCAGGGTTTTTAAGGGTTTATGGGTTTTAGAATTTTTACAGGGATTTAGAATATTTAAAGAATTCACAGATTCATGGTTTTTAGTGTTTTAGTGAGGATTTAGGGATTTTTATGGGTTTTAGGTGTTTTAGGGTCTTTTAGGTTGTTATAGGGTTTTAGTGGCTTTTGGTGAGTATTATGTTTTTTTTGGTGTTTTGGGTTTAATTAGGTGTTTAATTGTTTCAATGGGTTTTATAGTTTTTTGAATTTGGGGTTTTTAGAGTATATAAGGACTATTAGTGTTTTTTTTATGATTCAGGGTTTATTTGGTTTTGTGGGTTTTTTTGGGTTTTTTTGGGGTTTTTGGATTTTTATATTTTTAGTACTTTTAGGGGTATAAGTATTTCTTGGGTAATTTTATTTGAATTTTAGGGTTTATAGGATTCCTTTATGTTTGATAGGTTTTTGGGTTTTTTGGGGTTTTAGGTGTTTTATGGTGTTTTATATTTTTATTGGATTTTAGAGTCTTTTAGGGGCAATCAGTGTTTGGGGGTTTTTAGAGTCTTTTATGGTATTTTTGGGTTTTTAGGTATTTTTTAATTTTTTAAGGTTTGGGGTTTAGTTATGGTTTTCAGGGTTATTTGGAATTTTTTATTGTTTTATAGTTTTTGGGTATCTAAGTGGATTTAGGGGTTTTAGGGATTTTTTGAGGTTTTTAGGGTTTTATGGGTTTTAGGATTTTTTTTGATGGTTTACAGATTTTTTGGATTTATAATTGGTTTAAGGGAATTCAATGGATTTTAGGGTTTTATGGTATTTTAAGGGGTTTTAGGATCTTTTATTATTTTAGGATATGTTTTAGTTTCTTTAGGGGTTTTTTGGTTTTTTTGTTTTTTTCTGTTAATTTAGGGTTTTAGGGATTTTTTGAGGTTTTTAGGGTTTTATGGTTTTTAGGATTTTTTTGATGGTTTACGGATTTTTTGGGATTATAATTGGTTTAAGGGAATTCAATGGGTTTTAGGGTTTTATGGGATTTTAAGGGTTTTTAGGATCTTTTATTATTTTAGGATATGTTTCAGTTTCTTTAGGGTTTTTTGGTTTATTTGTTTTTTCTGGTCATTTAGGGTTTTAGGGGTTATTTTAGAAATTTTAGTGGTCTATGGGGATTAATGGGTTTTTAGGTTTGTTGTGGTTTGTAGGTTATTTTTGTGTTTTTAGGATCTTTTAAGGTTTACAATATTGTCTCTAAGGTTTAGGGTATATGGTATATGGTTTATTGTTTAGGGTTTAGGGTTTAGGGTTTAGGGTTTGTGGTTTATGGTTTACGATTTAGTGTTTTAGGTATAGGGTTTAGCATATAGGGTTTTAAGGTATATAGTAAAGGGTACAAGGTTTAAGGTATAGTGATTTGGGTTTAGGTTGTAGGTTATAGGGTTTCTATTGTAGAGTTTATGATTTAGGGTGTAGGGTATATGGTTTTATCTCTAAGGATTAGGATTTAGGGTGTTGTGTATAGGGTATTGAATTTTCATTGATTGTTTTCGGTTTTTTTGGTATTTTTACATTTTATGGTTTTAAAGGTTATTTTTTATTTTAGGGGTTTTTTGGGTTTTGGGGTTTTATGGTTTTTATGGGTTTTAGGGTCTTTTCATGTATTTTTGGTTGCTTTAGGATTTTTAGTGCTTTAAGCGTTTTTAGGTGCTTTTAGTGTTTTTAGGGGATTTAGGATTTTTAGTCGTTCTTTGGGTTTTAGTGGGTTTTAGATCTTTGAGGGAGTTTAAGTATTTTTAGTGGTTTTAGGGTTATTTGTAGCTTTATGTGTTTTTTATATTATTTTGGGTTTTTAGGATCATTATGGGTTTTAATGTTCTATCAATTATTATTAGTTTTTTTACTTGTTTATGGATTTTTTAGTTTTTAGAGTTTCATGTGTTTTTGGGTTAGTACGGGTTGTAAGGGTGTTTGGGGATTTTATGAGATTTTTTATTCATTTTTGAGTATGTAGTGATTTGTTATGGTTTTAGGGGTTTTAGGTGGTTTTGGGGTTTTGGGTTTTAGAGGTTTTTTGGTGTTTTTAAGTTATTTATCATCTTTTAAGTTATTTTAGGGGGTTTGGGGTCTTTTTTTTGGGATTCTAGTGTTTTTATAGTTTTTAGTGTTTGTATGGTTTTATGGTTTTATAGTTTTATGGATTTTTAGTGGTTTAGGGATTTAATGGTTTTTATGGGTTAGTACGTGATTTTATGTTGTTTTGGGGTTTTAGAGATTTTTACAGTTTTTAGGATTTTTAAATATATTATCGTGTATTTTAGGTACATTTAGTTTTTTATGGGGTTTAGTGGGTTTTAGGGTCGTATGGAATTTATTAGGGGATAATTGGGGTTATTGGAGTTATATGGTATTTTGGATATTTTACGGGCTCTTGAGGGTTTTTAATAATTTTTAGGAGTTTTGGGTTATTTTTGGGTGTTCTATGTTTTTGTAGGGGTTTTATAGTTTTTGTATTTATAAAATTTTTTACGATTTTTAGTGTCTTTTAGAGTTTTTTACTGTTTTTATTGATATTTCTAGTTTTATAGTGGTTTTAGTGTTTAAGGGTCCTTTAACAGTTTTTACAATCTTTAAGGGGTTTCATAGCTTTATGGTTTTTATGATTTTTTAGGGTTTCAGGGTTTTTAGGGGTTTTATGGTTTTTATAGATTTTTAGATAAATTTTTGGTTTTAAGGTTTTTATGGGTTTAAATGTTTTTACTTGTTTTAGTTTTTATGGTATTTAAGGGTTTTATAATTTTTGGGGTTTTTAGGTTGTTAGGAAGTCTTATGATCTTTATAATTTTATAGGGATTTTTCTTGTTTTAATGTTTTTTGGGTTTTTGGGATTTTTAGTGTTTTAATTGGTTTTTAGGTTTTTAGGGTCCTTAATGTATTTAGGAGAATTAAGGGTTGTTAAATTTTTAAGGTTTTAGGGGTTTCTAGGGTTTTTTGTGTTTTAGGGGTTGTTTGGTATTTAGGGGTTTTAGGGTATTATGGGGTTTTTAGAATTTTTAGGGTTTTATGGTTTTTCCTTTTTTATGTATCATTATTTCATTAGCTTTTTCATAGAAAACATTATTATTTTTAGGGTATTTATTGTTTTTAGGGTATTTATTGATTTGAGGGTTTTTATTGTTTTTTGAAGGTATTAAGGTTTTTAGTATTTTAGGGGGATTAAGGGTTTTTAAGGATTTTAATTGTTATTTTAGAATTTTTAAGTGTTTTTCGTGTTTTTTAGGTTTTTTAGATATTTGAGGGATATTTTGGGTTTTTATGGTTTTTTAGGGTTTTTTGTGTTTTAGGGATTTAGGGATTTTTAGTTTTTTTGGGTATTACAATTTTTATATTTTATGGTTCATATGGATTCCACGTTTTTAGTGTTTTTCAATTTCTCTAGGGTGTTTAAGATTATTATGGGTCTTTTGGTGTTTTTATTGGGTTTCTGGGTCTTTAGAATTTTATTTGGATTCAGGGCCATTTAGGAATTTTAGGTGTTTTTTTTTTATTCATGATTTTGTGGGTTTTATGGGGTTTCATGGTTTTTAGTGATATTTAGGGATTTAAAGGGTTTATGGTTTTTATGGTTTTATGGTTTTTATGTATTTTCTGGTGTTTTTTTGGGTTTTTTCAGTTTTAGCGATTTTTATGGGTTTTAAGGTTTTTTAAGGGTTTTTAGTGTTTTCAGATATTTTTTCAATTTTCAAAGTTTTTACGGGTTTTATTTGGTTTTGAGGGGTTTTTAGGGTTATTAGTGTGTTTAGAGGTTTATGGGTGTTAAGGCTATCTTAGTGTGTTTATGGGTTTTTAGTGTTTTGGAGTTTTAATATTTTAAGAAGTTTTTGCTGTTTCAATTGTTTCCAAGAGTTTTTATGGGTTTTAGGGTTGTATGTGTTTTAGGCTTTTATTGTTTTACGGTATTTTTAAGTTTTTAGGAGTTTTAGGATTTTTTTTTTGTTTTTAGTTGTTTTTATGATTAATTTCAGTATTAGGGTATCCTAGGGTTTTATTATGGTTTTTTCATATTTTTAGTATTTTTATGAATTTTTATGGACTTTTATGGGTTTTAGCTATTTTTTGAGTTTTAGGTGTTTTTTACTGTTTTTTAGTTTATATATTTTTTATGATGTCTAGAGTTTTTACTGTTTTAGGGTTATTTTGGTTTTATTGGAATTTTGTGGTTATTTAGTTATCAATGTTTTTAGTTTTTTATGGAATTTGTTTTTGGTTTTTTGAGTTTATAGGGGATTGGTGTTTTATTATTTTTATAGGGTTTTTAGGTTATTAGGGGTTTTTTGGTATTTATTTGTTTTTGGGTTTTTTATGGATTTAGCTTTTTTTAATTTTTTACTGGTTCTTAGTGTAGTATAGGGTTTTAAATATTTTAGGGTTTTGGGATTTTTTACTGTGTTTAGGGTTTTTTAGGATTTCTAGGGGATTTTATGTTTTAATGATTTTCATGGTTTTTAAAGTGTTTTTATTGTTTTTAGATTTCTTATGGTATTTAGGGTCTTTAGGGGGTTTATGATTTTTAATGGATTTAGGTTTATTTTTTATTTTTTTGTGGTTTTAGTTTCGTTTTGGGTTTCTAGGATAATTTTCGATTTTTAATGAGTTTTAGGATCTTTTATGGGTTTTTAGTGTTTTTGGGGTCTTTTTTGGTTTTTTTGTGTATCTAGGGGTTTAGGGTATTTAAGGTCTTTTACGAGGTTAAGATATGTTTTTGTGTTTTTAGGTAATTATGGTATTTTAGGGGTTTTCAATTTGTAGTATTTGTTATGGTTTTTAGGGTCCCTTAGGGTATTTATGGGTTTTATGCCCCTTTACGGTTTCTAGGGTTTTTAGGATTTTAAGTATTTTAGAGGTTTTTTAGGTTTTTATGGTTTTCAGGATTTTTAGTGATTTATAGGGGTTTTTAGGGTTTTAATGGTTTTTTTGGTGTTATAGGTTTTTTGGATTTAAAGGGTTTTTAGGGTCTTTAAGAGTTTTTCTTGTGTTTTGGTATTTTACGAGGTTTTATAGGTTTTCCTATTTTTTATATGTTCTGGAGGGTATTGTGGGGTTTGGGTGAGGGGTTTCAAGGTTTTTGGGTATTTTTTGTTTCTTAAGGTGTTTTTGGGGTTTTAGGGTTTCATTATGTTTTTTGGGTTTTTTGGGTTTTTAGGGATTTCATGTGTTTTATTGCTTTTAGTGGTTTTAGGATTTTTAGGGTTTATCAATGTTTAATAAGGGGTTTTTTTGTTCTTAGGGGCTGTTTATGGATTTTTATGTGGTTAACGTTTTAGGGACTTTTAGGTATTTTATGGTTTTATGGGGTTTTTTAGTTTTTAGGGTCTTTTAATGTTTTTTAGGATTTTAAGGGTCTTTTAGGGGTATAGGGGTTTAATTGTTTTTTGAGTGTTTTATGTTTTTAGGGGTATTTTGTATTTTTATTGGTTTTAGGGTTTTTGTGTCTTTGAGGGTTTGGGGGGTATGATTTTTATTGTTTTTAAGGTGTTGTTATGGTATTATAGTGTTATAGAGTTTTTTCAGGCCCATTAGGGTTTTTATGGGTTTTAGGGTCATTTATGGGTTTTTATGGTCCTTCGGGGTATTTTGTTATTTTATGGTTTTTCAAGTTTCCTATGGTTTTTTTGGGTTTTAGTTGTTTTTAGTATTTTTTAGGATTTGTAATATTATTATGGATTTCATGGTTTTTAGGATTTTTAGGGGGGTTTGGGGTATTTTGGTTATTTTTTTAGTTTTTGGGGTTTTATGGTGTTTTATGGTCTTTTTGGGGTATTAAGTTTTTTATTGGGTTTTTCGTACTTTTAAAGACAATAAATAAATTAGGGAGTATTAGGTATTTTAAGGTTTTCATTTTATTTTAGTTTTTTAGTTGTATAAGTGTTGTTTGGTGTTTTAGGGGTTTCTAAGAACTTTTTGGTTTGGGGGGGGGGTTAGGATTTTAGGAGTTTTGTGTTTTATGATTTTTTTTGTGTTTTTTTTTGTTTTTTAGGGTCATTTAGGTTTCTTAGGGTTTTGCTGGGTATTTTTGGGAACAGGGAGTGAGGGGTTGTGATTATTAGTCTTTTATGGTTTCTATGGTTTTTCGGCTCTTTTAGTGGTTTTGGGTTTTCATAGATTTTTCAGGATTTGAGGGCCCTTTACAGTTTTTAGGGTATTTATGGTTCTTTAGGGGTTTTTATATTTTTGGGTCCATTGTGGATTTTAGGATCATTTAGTGTTTTTTGGGTAATTTAGGGTAAATTAATTTTTGTGGGTCATTTACGGTTGTTAGGGGTTTTAGGATCTTTTGGTTTTTAGAGATTTTAGTGACTTGTAGGTTTCTCAGGGGTTTTCAAGGACTTTTGGTATTTTGGGATAAATTACTATCGTTTAGTGGGTTTTTTGTGTATTTGAGTTTTTTTTATTTTTTATGGTCCATTTAGGGGTTTTAGGGTGTTTTTGGAATTTTATGGGTTTTTGTTGTCTATTAGGGTTTTAGGGTATTTTAGGTATTTTATGATTTAGTGTATTTAAGGTTTTTTTTTGTTTTTCGGATTTTTTTCGAGGTTTTATGGATTTTGGTGTTTTAAATATATTTAAAGTCTTTATGAATTTATTTTTTGGTATTTAGGGGGTTTATAGGGTATTTTATGGTATTTGGGTTTTTTATGGGTTTTAGGGGTTTTCAGGGGTTTTAAGGGTTTTTGGGGTTTTGAGGATTTTTAACGGTTTTAGTTTATTTAGGATTTTTTTAATATTATTTTGGTTTTTATGGTTTCTGGGTTTTTTGGGGTTTTTTGGATGTTTTATGATATTTTAGATTTTCAGGGGTTTTTAAATTTTTATTGTCATTTAGAATTTTAAGGTGTTTTTGGGTATTTAGGGGGTTTAATGTTTATAAGGGCTTCAAGGGTATTAGAGATTTTAAGGGATTTTAGATATTCAAATATGTTTACGGTTTATAGGGATGTAGTTATTTTTAGGGAGTTTTTTTAGGTTTTTAGTTGTTTTTATTGTTTTTAAGGTTTTCATTTTTTGGTGTTTTAATTTATTTTAGGTGGTTTTAAGGGTTTTTAGGTGTTTTATGTATTTTATGGTTTTTATGTATGCCATAGTTTGTAGATTTTTTAAGAGTTTTAGTTGTTTTAGGATTTTGATATTTTTAGGGGTTTTAGTGATTCAAATAGTTTTTAACTGTTTTTAAGTTTTCATTCAGTTTTTAGGGGTTTAATGGGTTTTTTGTGTTTTTTGTGTTTTTTTTTGGTTTTTTGGGTTTTAATGTTTGCATAGTTCTTTTGGGTTTTTTATTTATTTTTAAATTTTAGGGTTTTTGGGATTATGGTGTTTTTAGGGTTTTAGGGGTTTTCATATTTTTTTGGTGTTTTAAATATTTTAAGGTTTTTAGGGATTTTAGATGTTTTTTATGGTTTTTGGAGGTTATATGGTTTTTAGGATTTTTAAGTCATTTTTGGTTTTGGGTTTACATTTCTTTTTATATGTTTTTACCTATTTATGGTTTTTAGGGTTTTTAGGGGTCGTTAGAGATTTTATAGGTTTTTAGAGTTATATAGGATTTTTTTAATTTTTAGGTTATTTTGGGGATTTAATGATTGTTTTATAGTTTTAGGGGTTTTAGTGTTCTTATGGGGTTTTGGGTTTATAGGTAATTTTAGGATGTTATGGTATTTTAGACCACTTGGGGTTTTTTTTTCATTTAGGGGTTTTAATGGTTTCTTAGGTCCTTTAGTTTTTTAGGGTTTTTAGATTCTATTACGAATCATTCAGGGATTTTTGGACCGTTAGGGGGTTTCAGGTTTTTTATGGTTTTTAGGTTCTTTTTGGGATTTTACTGACTTTTAGGGTTTTTATAGTTTTGTGTTCTGTTTAGGGATTTGGGTGGGAGGTTTTTTTGTTGTGGTTTTTTGGTATTTAAAGTATTTTTAGGAGTTTTTAGGGTTTCTAGGGTGTTTTAGGGTTTTTAGAGTTTTTGAGGGGTTTTAACGGTTTTATGGTTTTTAGGGAATTTAGCGTTTTTAGTGGGTTTGGTAGACTATTATGTGTTTTTAGGGGTTTTATGGGTTTTAAGGTTTTAGGGATTTTAGGGAGTTAGGGGTTTCATGGTTTTTTGGATCTTTATGTGTTTTATGGTTTTTAAATATTTTTTTTGATTTTTAGTATTATTAGTTTTTTCAAGTATTAAGGTTTTAAGGTAATTATTGTATTGATATTTATTGAGGATATTTTAAGCTCTTATTGTAATTTTAGGGTTTTTTTGGACATTGTTAGTGCTTTTAGGGTTTTATCGGCTCTTTAGGGTCTTTAGGGTTTAGTGTTGTTTAGGGTTTTTACGGTTGTTTTTAGGGATTTGTTGGGTTTTTTAGGGTTTAAAGGGTTCTTATAGTCATTTAGTGGTTTTAGTGATTTTTGTTACTTTTAAATAAATTTGGTATTCTAGTTATTTTTTGGGTTTTTTTGTTTTTAGGGGTTTTATTGTTTTTAGTGGTATTTACTATTTTTAGTGTCTTTTATGGACATTTAAGGGGTTTTTAGAATTATGGTGTTTTTAGGGGATATTAGGGGTTTTTAGTTTTTAGGGTTTTTATGGTTGTAAAGGATTTTTAGTGCTATTATGGGATTTTAGAGTTTCTGAGGGGGGTAGTATTATATTCATGTTGTTCGAGGCATTAAGGGAATTTTAGTGTTTTAGGGTATTTTAATATCATTAGGAATTTTAGGGATTTTTTTGGTTTTAAGAGTATTTTAGTGTTTTATGTATTTTTAGGGGTTCCATGGGATTTATGGGTTTTAATGGGAAATAAGGGTTTTAGGTGTTTAATTTTTTTATTGTTTTTTACATTTTTATTGATTTTATGATTTTTTTCTAGTTTTATGGTAATTTATGTAATTTATGTGTTTTCATGATTTTTGGTGTTTTAGTGGTTTTAGGATTTTTAGTGTTTATTTTCAATTTTTAGGTGTTTTTATGGTTTTCTATGGTTTTAGGTGTTTTAGGGATTTTAGGGTTTATAAGGGTTTTTAGGGATTTGGAGTTTTTCATGGATTTTTACGAGGTTTAAGATTTTAAGGGTTTTCTAGGTTTTAGGGGTTTTTAGGGTTTTAATGAATCTTATGGTTTTTATAATTTTTTGGGTTTTATGTTTTTATGGTCTTTAGGGTATTGTATTGGATTATTGGGAAAGGAAGGTGCAAGACCAGGGAATCCCTGGCCCCCCAAAATGTATAAAAAGATAAAAGACAACAGAAAAAAGGGTGAGGGTGGATCAAATGACCCACAACCATAATATCCAATACACCCCCTACAAACCAAAACCCCAAAACACCTAGAAACACAAAAAAGGAACAAGTGAGTCAATGTCGCTGCCAAAATCTTAAATCAGACTGGCACCGTAAGGTTCACTATCCACACCAAATCCAGTATCCGTGCTAGAAAAGCATAAGTCTTAGTCCACCTCGATGTCAATAGATTCCCATCCCAACTCAATGTCCTCCTACAGTATTAACCACGCCAAGTACTTCTCCCTGAGCCTATCCTGCTCGACAGTGTGTGGAGGCGGTTCATGTTTGTTGAATATTAATTTCATCTTAGCATCCCTCGAGGTAATTGAGGTCTCCATAGGCATGGGGAGAGAAAAATAATACCTCCACTACCTCCTTTGTGGGTCGGGGGGGTGAAACCATTTTCATGAGCTACCTTCCCGTATAAGAAGATGTCACTGGCCACACATGAGGATCCTTTGTCACCTTCATGCCTCTTTTGAGAGGGATCCCCATGCTTAGCTATTTCCCTTCTAAACTTGTCCATATTTACATTTATCCTGCAATCATCCTCAACAAAGATCTTCCCTAATATTATAGCCTCATCCTCGATGGGAAACCCGGGCCATTCCAACACCACCACGTCATGCATAACCACATAGTGTTCTTCACCAGATGAGGCTCCATGAACCACCCTGGCCTTCTGCATATTCTGGGCCAAACCTCCTTCAGCATTTTTTCCTAAATCTTTGACAGTGAAAGTCCATCCATGTCCTCCACGTCATCTGCACCAACCTGTTCACCATGTGTTTCATAGTTCCTTGAAACTTGCATTCTAGTTTTAATATTCACTTCTTCCAGGAGGTTTCCATTGGATTTATTCATTGAAATTAAAAATTCCAATTGTTTTTTATCCAAAGGGGACTTTATTTCCAAAGGTAGGTGTTCGTTATGTTTGATCTTTATGATACTTAGTAATGTACATTGGTCTAGAGGATGGGATTTCATACTCATCACACCCTGTTAGGGACAATTATTGTCTACTAACTCCCTTGTTAAATTTTAGATATTATCATGAATCCTTATTAATTCACCAAGAATAACATAAGTTTCTCTTGGAATTTACAATCACATATTATCTTGTGTAAAAGTTAGAATCATCAGTATTCATTCAAGGATATTCATTAATGGAGATATCCTTTTGAATTATAGGTTCTATATCAATGGTTTCCTCTAATATACTATTTCAAGATTCTTTTAATCATCATTATGATAATAATGGTTTTTAAACCACATAGAAGGGAACTTTGTGATTTATTTTCATCTAGGGAGACAAAGGCTTATTTTGATATTGGGATCGTACCCATAAAATGGGCTACCTACATATCCTGGTAAAAATAATCAGAACCCTCGTAGTTTGGTTACTCTTAATAGGACACATCATACCTTTTACAATCATGTGATAAAAACCTAACCATATATTTTAATGTTCTGTGGAAATGGAATCTAAGCAAAAGGTGCTTAGTCAATGTATGGAGTGGGAATTTTACTGAAACAACCCAATGAATATAGAAATGATATGGGTTTTTAGGTTAGATTGGACACTATTGGGAATATGGCCCAATGAGAACATGGTTTATTTGAAATGTTGGATATGAAACTCAAGGAGTCTTCCTATGTATCCCATGTGGATGGGAATCAAATCCCACGTAGTTTGATGAGTCTCATAGGAGAGTATAGTCCTTTTAGAGTCATGAATTTTGTCTTACTTCTTGAAAACAGTGCCTTGATGACTTAGGGGTTTAATTTGGGGCTTGTTCGTAAAGAGGATTCCTAGATTAAGGGAATTAGGGTTGGATTCTTGAATAAGATATCCATTGATATTGGGCCTTGAAAAAGCTTCCTATGTATTCGGGTTTAAATAAAATTTAGTATTCTTATAGTTCTTTCTTGAAGAGGATATCCAGTGAGCTCAGGTCATGAAATGGATTCCTACATATCCATGTTAAAACATGAATCAGATTTCTCATACTTCCTTCAATGTGGGTGATTGTGAATATGTTTTAATCATCACGAATGTCTAATACGACATGAGTTATGCTCAGTGTGAGAAACAAGAGGATGTGAAAGATTCAACAATGCAACTCACTTTTCCTCCTCTTCTGGTGGCAGAGAGTGAGCCTACGGTGGCAATGGTGGATTATGGAACGATGACCCAAGAATAGGATGTGCCAATGAGAACTCCCTATGTTCCCTTTACATTGGACAAGGGTCCAATGAAAGTAAGAAGGGGTGAAGGTTAGGGGCTTAAACCAGGATGGATGCCCATTGTGACAAAGCTCAACAGGAGAGGGAAAGGGTACTGAAAGGCCATGTTCCCATCTCTCCTCTGGTCTTTGGCACTGAAGAAGAGAATTGTAGCAATGATTCCACATCCTGAAAGAAAAGATATAGTCATATTCCATGACAGATTCATTAAAATTGATCCTGGGTGGGGAGGGATACTTCTCAATTTCATGTATTTAAAATCAAATGTGAAATTTACCTTCCCTATTAGAGATCTGAGGTTACGGGTGGTCTCTTTGAGAAGGGATAGGTTAGGACCCAAACCCTCCTCCAAACTAGGAACTTCCCAACACTATTCCTAGGATAAAGAAACATGTGATTGTGGATATACAAACCCATATACACTCCATGAACCCTAACTCCATTGTAAAAAAAATGTGGGTAACCTTTGACTGTGGACATACACACCCAAATAGGAGACATGCTAATGGAAATTTCCTAAATTTTTAATAAGCCACGAGGATTTTGTGGAGGTATAAAAAACCCCTTTTAGACAAGGAATCCAAGGAAGAAGAGGCCTCACCTGAAATGTCTTTGAGGAAGGCCCGATGGCTTGTACAGTGAAGAGATTAAGTGAATTAAAGTGGGGAGCTCAAATACATAAGGGTGTGCAAGTATGGGTTCGAAAGTAGACTTGGGTGACCTGATATTCACTTATGTGACAAACAACCAGTGTGGTAATACACGAGAGAGACTTGGATCAATCCTTCATGAGTATTCATAGGTGGTCCCATAAGTGGGGAGCTCAAGTTCCTATAAAAGGAATATGTGGTGGGCAAGTGTTTCTGATTTAGGGAGTTTGGGCGCTTTAGGCATGAAAATGGTATGGTTTTCAAACACTAAAAGTACTTATGTCCAATGACCATCCTTCAAATCCCCTGCTCAAGGTGTTGAAGAATAACCATGAAAGTTTAGGAAGACTTGGGATAAGCACTGGGGAAACCAGAACAACAATTGGGCTTCAGGGTATTTCATCCATCCAAATGAAGGCCCCAAGGGTCTATTTATTGGAAAATAAGTGATCTTAGGTGAAATTCAATTGGGAATGCAATTTCCATTCATTCCAAATTGGGGTGCGCATGTGCCTTGCGCGCCAATGATGTTCTGGCTAGACTAGGGAGCCACTTTGGGGACATTGAAAAAATAATAAATTTATTCTCTTCTATCATGATGGTGCACAGGTGTTTGTGAGCAGGTACCTTGGGCGCCACTTTAAAGACATAACCAAATTTATTTCTCCATACCGTGGGGGCTGCGCCCCTGCTCCCCTGCTTGGGATCAATGCAGGGAAGTGGTCCTGGCCCTTTGGGACGGTTCCTTCGCTACCTTCACTCACCCCCATGAAAAATACAGAGTCACACCACAATATTTTCGATCTCGGTTGAGGTCATTTTGAGTCGTGACACATGTAAATACATATTCAATTTAGAAGAAGTGTATACAACACATTTTAGGGTGTTCAAAACCCCCCCTAGAATTTGATTCTTTCATAATGAATAGAATCTTGTTCTAATGTAAAAGTTGGGATCATTGATTCATTCCAACATCATTTGGTTAGATTTGGATCTACACTTTATTTGGAAGGATTCTCTAATATTAACCAAAAACCATGGGTCCAAGAAAGCATAATTTGATTTTTTTTCTAGGGTTATACAGTCTACCACACAAACATTGTATCTTTTTAATGTTTATTGCACAATATTAACTAAACCATACAAAATGTACGTTTAGTGAGCTGGGACTTGACTTTTGTTCTGAGTGCCCTTTGTGGGTTCTCAATCTGGCGAGTCCCACGTATCTTAGAATTATAGAGTCATGCATGTTGGACTATAAAGGGATATTATTTATGGTCGAAAATTTTTTTCCATAAATTTTGAAATTAGATCCCAAACAAGACCACGTGAATAATAATTTCTTTGATATTCATTAAATATTTCTAAGGGGAATCTTGAGCCATGATTTTTATGATCACCAAATTTAAATCTTGAATCAACATAAGGGGAATCTCATCCATGAATAAAATTACCTTTATTTAACAAACTCGATACGGGAGTTGTGTTATGCATGACCTACTAGGGAAAATGCGGCATAGCCAAATATTTTCATCTTTTGACTAACATGACTGTTATGTAGAAAAATTATGCAAGTCCAGCTAAGGGATCGTACTTTATAATAATGAAAATTTTCTCTTAGGAATTTATCATTTTTTTACTGATAGGAAACGGAAAAATTAAGATTTGGGTGACTCAATACCATAGTTGGTGGTTTTTCCAAGGAATAAATTTTTAATAATGAAAGGTTTTTTTTATGTCGACTTGTGTCGTGAATAGGAAAACGACTTCCATACAAATTCGGTGTATGAAGAATGGTTAAAATTTAGCAGAAAGGGGAATTTACGATATAAAACTGTGCGGTTTTAGGTCATGAACTACAGACATTATCATATGTAGTTTTAAGTCTTGCAGTGATGGAATTATACTATACAGTTTTCATTCATGCATGGAGGTGGCTTTAAATTATGGTATATAGATTTGATTAATGGTATGAGACTCTTTAAATTTCCTTTTTTTGGTAATCATACTACCATATTAACCTAGGGAAGGTAAAATCATAAATTGTGATTTGAGAATTTCTATATCTGAAGAATGATGTGGAAAAAGGGAAAAATCCATTAGATGAGGTCTTTTCCAAGAACAATATTACCATTATTTAACAAACCCTTTATGGGGGCTGTATTATGCAGGGGAAACAGAGTCATATGATGCATATCCAAATAGTGGAATCATTTGACTGACATGCCTGTTATGAAGGCAGCTTATGCAATGCCACTTAAGGGCACGTGCTACATTGTCAAGAAAAAGAGCTCTTAAGAATGTTATCATTCTATTGCTAAAAGCCGAAGAAAATATTTGGAGATTCAGATTTTCTATAGCACATAGTTTGGTTTATGGATAAAGATACATGAATATAGAGAGATTATTTCCAACCATGATTTCCATATAAATGGAGGAATATGACTTTTATGAAGGTATGACCCAAACATAGGAGTTATGGTGTCTTTATTTTTAGGTCATAAAACTTAGACCAGAAATTGAAAAATTATATTTTTGTGGCCAATTGATTCAAATGTTATTTCATATTTCTTTAAAGATATGGAGAGGAAAATGTGTAAACCATAGTCTTGAAGACTCTGATATCAAGAGAAAGATAATGGGACAAATATACATGAAAGACTATTTTAAAATACATATTCTTTTATATTATCATCAATGTTTGAAAGGGAAAATACACTTTAACCAAGAATGAAATTACTATCATTTGAAAAACCCGTTATGGGGGATTTATTATGGAGTGAAAAATGGGGCATATATTTCATAGCCAAACAATGACATCTTTTTTCTGAAATTCCTACTATGTAGATAACTTTTGAAAGGACCCTTAAGGGATCATACTGTATAGTCAATAAAAAAGAGTTCTCAGGTATTAGAAACTCTATAACCATAAACCGTAAGAAAGATTATGATGATCTGGAATTTATTCAAGATTAAGAGTGAGGAACATAGAAGGGGGTTATATTCAATGAACATAAGAAATATTTGAATCAATATTGTCTATTATTTTTACATCCTTTACATAGATCTGACTCATATGTAAAATGGAGACTTTCTTTGTTTCCTTTAAATTAATATTGTGATGTGTAGTTTAAAGAAAGGAACTGAGGACATCATACTGTGCAATTTTTAGTGATGAAGTGAGGAAATTTATAGCCCCATAATAACTTGAGACACCTTATTTAAATAAAGAAGACTTTTACCGAATTCCTATGCCCACTTGATCTATGCTTGGTGTGAGAAACAAGGAGCAGTAAGGGCTTCTTCTATTACACAAAGGTGACACAAGTGAATAATAATGGTGTTAGATTTCCATGATTTTTAGCATCATGCGGTAAGGAAAAAGATGAACCAATGTGAAAATAAAAACTTTTTGTAGTTGGAATAAGGGATAAATACCATGTGTCACTACATTTCTTGTTGATGGCAAGAATCAAGCTAACATTCCCAATGTTTGTTTGATTCTTGTATAAGGAATAAAGGGATTTTGTTTTCTTTATCTTGGTTGGGCCTAAGATTGAAGATCTAGGAATCTGTACGTATCTCATATAGATTAGAATCAAGAAATATGTAATTCATTAAATAATCATTTGCCATAAAAATCGAGTTTTACATGGGATATTGGGGCTTTAACACATTCAAGAAGAATGATTAAATTTAAGACACATGATGATATGGAAATAAAATCATGTATCTTAAAACAGAACTCTGTATAGATCATGTTCATATAAAGGATAATAAAAAGGAAAATATTTTTTTTGATTGCATTTGGGTCCAAGATTGGAGATCTAGGAGTCTCTAAGTATCTAAAATAGATGATAATCAAGCCACACATAGTTCTTGAAATAAGGTTCCTATGCAGATCTGACTCAAACATAGGTAAGATATGGACTCATGTACCACTAAGGAGTAACAATTTTTCCCATTCTTCTTGCTTATGGAAGATTCTAATTAAAAATAGAGAAGACATTAACAATACAGTTTAATGTCGTGTAACAAGGAAAAGCGGTTTCATGCAGTTTAACATCGTGCGATAAGGAAAAATATGATATGCATTTTAACATTGTGTAGCATGGATGCTTATGGTTGTTATGTAGTTTAATAGCTTGCAACTAGGAATTTGTACTATAAAGATTCATGTCTTGCAGTAAGGACATGGGGGCTGTGTAGTTTTCAATCGTGAAGTGAGGAAAAATTGTCTGTGCAATTACACAAAGTATTTCTTTAATAATCTTTCATTATTTAGAGTTTTAATGAGCTATCCATCCATTGAGATTAATGCATAATCTCTATTTGAGTATATCTTATTTATAGAATAATGTCCTTCCCACTATGGAACAATCATTGGAGGTTTCTTTCCTGGTATCATTGAAGTCCTAAGGACCAATACAAATTCTCCTTAAAGAAATGAACGGAGGAAAATTTTCTTGATAAATGCCCATGCTATTCTATTCTAATAGACTTAAAAATGATTCTATCTATGCAATCATTTCTTATATAATGATTCCAGTTCATAAAACCATTTGTAAGACCTATCATATATAGACAAATGATCACAGATTTCAACTCTGAGTGAAGGAAATTTCAGTTCAATTGGAAAAACTAATTCTGTTCCATAAACCAATGAATAACGAGTTTCTGGGTGGCAGTAGTTCGATAAGCCTGTAAAGCATTCAAAATTTTATCATGCCATGATTTCTTATATTTATCCACTAACTTTTGGCATTTATTTGATAGGTTCTTGTTGAATACCTCTATCTGTCCATTTTCTGCTGCATGATAGCGAGATGAATGGTTGGATTAGATATTATGTTCCCGATATAACTTTTTTACCTTAGTAGAATTTTTTTTGTTCCATTGTCTGTCAAAATAGTATGAGGGACACCAAATATAGTGATGATATTAGTTTTGAAAAAAATAAAAACTATTTTGGCTCAGACTTCTTTGAGAGGTATTACCTCAGCCCATTTAGATAAGAAGTCGGTAGAAGTAAGAATATAATTGAACTACTTAGCCGTGGCCCGAGGATAAGGTCTTACTATATCCATTACCCATGTGGAAAATGGATAATATTATTTATCTATATGTAGAAACTCTTGGGGTTGATGAATGATGTTGGAATGAACATGGGAGGGATGTTATTTCATAGTGAAATCTGTACAATTCTGCATCATTGAAGGCCAAAACTATCCGATCCTTCAGATCTGATCAGAGAGCCTTTTCCCAAAATGATGGGCCTCACAAGCTCTAGAATTCACTTGTTTCATGAAAGTTTTCATTTCTTCTCCATCAATACATCTAAGGATAATTCCATCGTATCCTCATTTTTTGTGGATCTTCTAGTGGTCTAGACCATTATAAACTGTATAATTGACCTCTCATTGTTAGATCTATTCTTTTTCATCCTTATCTGATGGAAGTACCCTATTTTGAAGGTATTCCACAAAGATTATTCTCCATCCTTTCGTATGACCATTAGGATTGGAAATAGGGCTAATATCATTAATTTCATCTATCTGGGTTGAACAAAATGTGTGACCACATGATGATGGGCTATGCTAATGATTTTCTCATCCCGATTTGAATCTTCCAGAGGTGTAGCTACATTAGATAGTGCATTAGTTTGTGTGTTTTGTGATCGAGGGACATTAGACAATGTCATATCTGAGGGAAATTCATCCATTAACCCTTTTACGTAATCATAAAAAATAATTAAATATTCATTTATGATAGAATATTCTCCATTGATTTTCTTGATTACTAATTTTAAATCAACTTTAACTTTTAAGTGAATCATTTGCACATGAAGTTCCAATTACATGCCTGCAATGAGTGTATGATATTCTGCTTCATTTTTGGTACCTCCTTATGATAACTGGAATGAATAAGGCAAGAAATCCTTTTTTGAGGAAATAAGGACAATTTCTAACCCAAATTTGTTGAGTTTAGGGTTTTCCATTATCTTCTATATTGGACTTCTGGAGGAACCATCAAAGTATATATCCCATTTTTTGGAATTATCTTGAATAGAGAAAATATATTCATAATGAAGTTTAGTATTAATTGATATATATTTATTTAGGCGGATGTTCAACAAGGATTTAGGAAAGATATTGTCCTTTTATTTCCTTATATGGCCCAAACTGGATATCAAACTATTTCAAAATAACTGCACACCGTGCCAGAGGCCCTGTAAGCATTGGAAGACTGAGGATAAATTTGATCGTTTTATTGCGAGATACGAATTGGACCTCATGATGTTGCAAGTAATACATCAATTTACGAACTACAATGATTAATGACAAACAACACTTTCAAATATTTGAATACCATGTTTCTACATCATGCATAGTTCGACTAAGATAGTAGAGACTGTTCTCATTCCCAACATTGTTCTTTTGAGCAGGGAAGGCACCCGGTGATCACGCTAAAGATATCACATAGAGAATAAGTGTTCCTCCTTCTACAAGTGTCATTAGTATTGGTGGGTTGAAAAGATATTTCTTGAGGGTATAAAATGATTCTTTGTTGTCTTCAGTCCAGAGATAGGTGACCCCCCTCTTCATTAATCTGGTTAAGGTAAAACACTTACCTTCCAAATTATTGATAAATAACTAAATATAGGACACGATTCATTAGATTCCTCTTAATTTAATAATATTTCTAGAAGGCAACATTACAAGGATAGATCTTATTGTCTCAGGATCAACTTCGATACCATGATAGCATACAACAGAGCCATAAAACTTTACTGAGGTTATCCTGATAGCATATTTCGAGGGATACATCTTCAAACGGTGTAGCCAATGTTTGTTGAATATGGTTTCTAGATCATCCAATTGATTGTAACATTGTATGGATTTGACCACCAAATCATCCACATAACGTTCAACAAATTTCCTTATGTGTGTTTGAATATATGGTACATGGAACGTTGTTATGTTGCACCTGAATTCTTTATGTCAAAGGGTATTACTCGATAGAAAAACATACCTTGAGAGGATCTAAGGGCTGTATATTTTTAATCCTCTAGGGCCTTACTGATTTGATTATACTAAGAGTATCTATACATAAAAGAAATATATTCATATCGAACTATTTCATTAATTAAAATATCTGTAATCATAACTGCAAAATCATCTTTAGGACAATGCTGGTTAAGATATCTGAAATCAATGAAAACTCTGATTTGAAAATTCTTCTTTTTCACAAGTAAAATTTTGGACAACCATTTGGGATATTTAAATTCCCTAAAAAAATTAGTCTTTATAATCTTATCAACTTCTGCAGCAATTTTAGAGGCATGAGTTGAGTGTGTTGTTCTTGCTGTCTTCTTGAATCCACGATGATCATCTGGAAAGCCCAAATGATGAGTGGCTATATCGAGATTTAGACCTTGAATTTATATATAATTACAATCAAATATATCTCTATGTTTCTTTAAAAAATAATGTATACACCTCTTTCACTTTAGAGGCCATGTTCGTACTAATTAGAGTGAGGCGTGGATCTTCTTTTATACCCACATTTTTTTTGAAATCATCCAAAGTGGTAGAGAAACCTTCCTCAAATGCTAGAATAGAATCCCAGATAACTTCCCCTTCTTATTCAATACATGTTACCTCTTCTATTTCTACTAGAATAGTAAATGATGAAACAAAACTTTCTGATTTATGAGAGGAGTTAGTGTTTAAATATCCTGAAGAACATGACACCATTTCAGACCCTACAGATGATGAAGGGTCTTTCTGGGGTAATAAATAGGAGATGATGGATTGGGAATCCATATATTTGTCTTCCTATAATATTACTACAAATTATTCTACTCTGATTTATGAATATGATGTTTGATGTATTTCGATGGATGAAATGAAGACATCTCTATTTAAGATTCCATCACTACTTAGTGAATCAACAATTTCTTCCTTGCTGTCAAACTCAGTTTCCATAATCGACATTATGTAAGTCATTGGACATGTTCTTGGATTTGGTTTACCCCATTAAATTTTATTGATGGGTAACACAAAATCTGTACTCAAATGTATGAAAGGGTTTTCTGGAATCTTTTCCAAACCATTTGGAGCATTAACCCTGGTTATTTCCTTTGTCATGGACCTCATTCCTTTTGTTTGATAAAACTCTCCCTCAATGTATTGAGAATAACATGATTTGAATGGATCCTTGTCAGCATATAATTTCACTATCTGGTCATTGAAACATTACTTAAGAAATTGGTAGTGTGATGGATGTATGGCCACATGTTGATGCAACCAAGGCCTTCCACGCAAAATGCTGAAGGCTGTGTCTGGACGAACAACCATGAAATCTGTATTAGACACAAGTTCTCAAAATTGAGTTTTGAGTGTAATATTGCCCATATGTTTTTTCAATTTCTTTTCATATCTTTTCAACATTAATGTGTAAGGAGATAAGTTAGATTCAGTTTGGCCAAATCGACAAATTGTATAAACATTAATGAGGCTGACTCCAGAGGCATTATCAATGAATGATCATTAGATGTATATATCATTTAAATTGCTAAAAAAAATACAGGGGTCTGATATGTCCAAGTAAAACATCATCTTCATATTCATCTGTAAGAGATATCAATACATGACATTCTTCCATATCATTCCCTATACGGTAAACCTTAGCTACAGCAAATTCAGTTTCAAACTATCGAGGGCTTGAAAAATCCTCGATAAGTACTTCTCTAAGATCTTTTGACATATTAATGTCATCCAAAATTGATAAATTGGATTTTAATTGGTCTAGTTGTTTCAAAACATCATAATTTTGATTCAGAGGTCTATGTTTCCCTTCATGGAAATACTATTTTGTAGGTGTCTTGGATGTTGTTGTTTCTGATGTAGATGTACCCTGTGTTGGAGCAGAAGCTAAAAGTACTCTTGTATTTGGTATATTAGACTGAATAGGTCTATCTACAAACTAAGATGAAGATGATGTGACTTATAATTGGCCCTAAAAAATAATCATATCAAATCCAAAACTATCTTTCAGGGAATAAACTCCTTGTTCTTTTTGAAACTGTTGAAGGGATCTTCCATGAGTTTCTGTCGCATAAATGGTTCAAGCAGGGGTAGAGTTAAAATGGTGGTTTCTGGAATTCCAATTTCTTCATTTATATCCTCAATCTTGGACACTTCCTTTGGTTTTTCCATTAGGTACATGGAATTTTGGTCCATTATAATCAGAATAAACATTGGAATAAGGACCCATTAAGTGGATAATGTTAACAGAACCAAAGATCAATTCTTCATCTGATGAAGATTCTTCTTGACAGGATAGTTCTAGTTGTGCCATTTGGTGGGGGTGGAGCCCGTTATTTTGAAGAATATGACATGAAATATTCTAGAGTTAAGGAAAACTTTGTACTTAACATGAGATCATCTTCAACTGACTACTCTTTTCTACTTCTGATGACCATGTTTCCTTGAGTATAGTCCTTTTTATGAAGGTTTTTTTTCAGTGCAAGTAGTGGAAGAAGACAGAATTGGTTGTATACAATATGTTTGTAAAATGGCATGAGTTTGTTTGATCATTTTATTAATCATCCAATCATCATATTTCTACACATTTTTACATTTAACTTCCTACCATTTTCCTTCTTCCTTTGGATCTATAGCAGTAACAAATGCTACATGAGATGAAAAACTTTTTAGTTTCACTTGTACAGAGCCAGTTGTTATTTTTAAGAGGTATTTAAAAACAGAAAACTCCTAAATGGGATGCCCCAACATATGGGGAAAGGGAAAATAATTTGGAAGATCTTAATTTCATTATTTTTTTTCTTTTTTCTGAATTGGAAACTGAAACAAATTATTTTCTAGAGTTGAGATGAATTAACTGGGAACTAGTTCATTTTGGAAGGAATAAATTTTGATTTTTAATTATTCAAACTATTTCCACCATTGTTCTCTCTGATCATCTTAGTGAGGATATCGTTGCTGCTGATTCTTTGAAGGTGGAACCCTTGGATATGATGAAGGATTTTACGTGGAAGAAGGTACAAGTTCGTTCTTGAGTGTAACGGTAGTAGCCTCTTCTTTCCCTGTTCTCCTTCCCAGAGTTGATGGAATTACATGAGTTTTAGCCTTAGTCTCTATAACATAATCTTATATCTATTGATAAATTTATATAAGGTCTTGAAACCCTCTTGTGTATTTTACAGGGATCAATGGTGTGTGTAACCCATCATGTAGGTTTTCCACACAAATTTGTAGTAACTCTTCTTAAAAGAGTTCCAGACTTATGAAATATGTTAATCATTTACATCATGCCATGAAATGTGAAACTATTTCAATCTCCCATTGTTTAAAATTGGTATGATAAAAAACTATCATATTTTGTAGCATTGAGCTAAATTGAAGAAGGAATTTCTGGTGAAGATCATCTCATCCAGTAATTGTTCAAGATTGTAAACTGTTATACCTGTCAAAAGATGGTCCCTGTAGTGACTGCACAAAACAACTATGTTTTACTGCTTCTTGTTGTTGATGAGTTCCCATCATGGGATCCCAATAAGAAACGAAATGTGTTAAGTGTTGTTCCATATCCCCCGAACCATTAATGATTTAAACATGGTATTCATAAAATTTAGTTGGGGAGGAATCAGGTCCACCCATTCAGGGTAATATTTTTTTCCAACTAAACTGGAATATGCCATTCCTCCATATCTTCCAATCAAGTCATTAATGACTCAATTGTGTTCATAAGAATTTGAGGAATATTGGGATGAACTGAAACCTATGCAGGTATAGAAACTAGAGCTTTATCTAGTGCAATGACCAGAAAAACCATGAGTGGTGGTGCTGGTATTTTCCATGGATGACCCAGGGGAACATGGTAATTATTATGTGTTTGATCCTTCCTTGTTTGTATACCCAATAAATGGAATTAATTATCCAAATCCATAGACACAACAAATCCTCTTTACGGAGGAGATCCTGGAGGATGACCAAGCTGATGATCTTCATGAGGAGTACGTATAAGAGAAATGTAGCTTCGAAGTAACTCTATATTGAGTCTTTTCAACTGCATCATTTACTCTTCTTGTTGTGAAAATATCTATTCACGAAAAAGAGAATGAACTTATCTAGTGAAAAAGTGATAATCAATCTGAATTTTACCTTTCCCCATGACAGATGTCTTTCGGAGGGAAGGGAGTTGGTTATTTGAAGGCATACCAAGATTCTAGGTAAGCCTCTGCTTTTGTGTATGTACACCTTCTTCATTTTCCTCAGTATGTACCATATTATGGATAAGAACTTCATATTATGATTCCCTTAAACTAGACTCATTTTCTGGAGGATCTTCTGTAATGGTGTTAATGACATTTTCTAATTCATAATGCATTTATGGCATTCTTTGAGTATCTTTGTAAGATTGTCTCCATCTATATCTTCCATGAGATTCTATTCTCCGATAAGACGGATTATCAAGAGCTGTTTGACGGACAGAAACCCAAAGGTAATACATGGATAGTTCATTTGCGTGCTCTCATTATGGATTTGTCCCTAATCAGGAGTAACCTAACTTTCATTGAGGAGGGGACGGTAGATTTGAAAAATCCCCCAGCCTTGTAGTCTGGGGCTGTTTCTGTTCTTCTTCTTCAACCCTTGGAACATTGTTTAATGAATTTGAAGGTTGAAATAAATGAGCCCCCATCTTTGCAAGATGGTGTGATTATTTAACTTCTATGGCTGAGATTCATGAAACTTCTCTTCAGATCTTTGAAATTTGGGTTTGGACATTAGCTGGGTGCATCATCCGTCAACCACTCAAATAACCTTTTTCAGAATATCACTCTAATATTTAACACATTTTTATTCATTGATGGCTGACATCCTCTAAGAGAGACTCTTTTTCAAGATTCTTAGATTATTTATGTAAATGTAACTAAACTACTTATTTTCTTTGGGCAAAACCCTGATAAGAGATGGTTGAGTCCTGTTATTGAGCATACATTCAATTACATACAAAATATACTGATTGTATCCAACCATGGGAAATAAAATTCTATGAGACCACTTTTGGTGGGATTTATTGATTCTCGAGAGATGTGAAATTCAATTATCCATGTGCACCCCATCATCTGATACAAACACCTGATGGGGTGTCAGAAATTAACTAGTGCAACCTCTTCAAAGAATAGAGGCATGCATGCAGAAGGGTTATCGACTGTTTTTCTACCTTTGGATGTTGGGAAACTAAGATAGATGACAAGTAAATTTGGTGTTGCAACCCTTCTATTACATTTACATGATTTGGATATTCATCATATGGTAATACTTTGGTTTTCAAATGATGAATATTTTTCCATAATTTGTGGCAGATATTATGAATACAATCTTCTGCCATCAATTCTAGAATGTTATACTAATAATTTTTCCAAATGTAATAACATGACTGGTATTTCTCTTTTAGCTAAGTGTTTCCTCATGTATAAAATATATTCATCGTCTTTTAAGAGATTTCTCTACTTGGTCTGACTAAAGTGGATGATCCGTATTAGGAAAAAAATTCCCCAAGGGAGGTTTGGAGAATGACCTTTCCCTTAAGTTGTCTTCTGGTTGAGAAAGTGGTTCACCAGTCAATGACAAGGAATCATTCACGATTTAACTTATGTTTACAAGTTCCTCAAGAGAGGAGGGATTTCTCATTGGTACATTATCAATTATAAAATTATTATGAAAATGTGAAATACTACTGCGGAGAGGAATTTTATTTTAAATTCCATCATAGGGAGGAACACCATGGTAGATTAAATCAAGGGATGAATCCCCTTTCTCTTTGGTCTTCTGTCCACACAGAGGGTTTACATGGCACTAATATAGAGATAGGCTCTCTATATTGACTGAATTTTCATGAAACTAGCATTCAAGATGAATTTTTTGATGGTGAACAACAGAATTACTGCTACCAATCCAATAATTTGTTAATGAGAGGATATGATGTTGAGCTGAAACAGATAAATGTCTAAGGGATTCATGAACTCTAGAATTAATAGAATCTAAATTGAAGTTTGACTCTTGATTTTCCAACAATTTTTGTAGAGACATCATCTTGTATGTTCATATTACACTTTGTTGGATCCACTCGCCGGGAGAAGTGGTTATCAAGTGCAGGTATATGTTCTTACCTTGGAGCGGCCATCCGAATAGACTGATTACCTCTAATTGGAAAGGGTTTATGTTCTTGACCATGTTGTCTATATAATATGGGGGAGTATTCCCCATGACCCAACTAGATTCGAACATATGTGTGTATCTACTCCGGGATGGCATGCCGATGTGTCATCCCATATGTGAGGACAAGTTTATGTGTTTGTTCCCCTAGTACTAGTGAAGTAGTTGTTATAATATCCACGAATGCTTCCAAAATATGGGTAGGGATTTTCATCATCCCTTCAGCATTGATAAGATGTTTTTAGTGACATTAGTGGATGAAACAGGAATATATATCCATTTTGTATCTGGAGTAGGTGTATGTGCCTACTCTTGTCCTCCTTTCCCAATTAATGGGTCTTGATAGTACACATGTATGGGGGACCGATAGGTGGGTCTACCCTATATTTTTCATCAGAGATTTTCATCTGACTTCTCTAGGTGCTTCCAAATGAGACTGTTGGTAGGATTGATGAAAGCTTGTAGGTATATGTTCTTACTCACTATTTCCCATTAGGTATAGTTGATGGACTTCCTTTAATTCTGGAAGATGAGACTATTGACAAAATTTCTGATTGTAAACAGGTGTATGTTTTTGTTTACCAGTTTCCATCACATTGGATTGGTAGGATTCTTTAAATGTAGTCAGATGAGCCTGCCGACTAGCTGATAACTTGTAAGAAGATGTATGTTCCTGTTCATAGAACTCTACCAGATTTATTTGGTTGTATTTGTGGGTTGATGCCATATGAGTTTTCTGAACATCAAAATTAGGAAGGATGAGTGTATGTTCCCACTCATTGTTCTCCATAATTTTAGGTTAATGGACTTATCTGGAAGAGGCAGAGGTAAGAACCAGATCCCTTTTAACCGTACATTGTCCCCTGTGATTTTTCTTACATGCCCGAGTCTGAGAGAATTGGGCCGAACATCCAGAGGCAACACCCCCATCATGTTGGGGGATCACTACCATGCAATTCTACTGGCAGAGATTATTGGTGGGGATCAATAGGAAGGTTCTCTACATCTTTGAATTAATTCCTTAAGTGAAATTTTGATTCAACAACCTATAGTATAGGAGGGATTGGTTATTGCGTTCTAGGGATAAGGACCAGATACTTTGGAAAAAGGTGGTTGGAATCATCGGCTTTTTGATCAACAGTCATCCTTGATCTGATGATCATGGATTATTATTGACATAGAGGGTTTATTGGGAAGCCTCCAAAGTTCGAATTTTATCATGATAGCGATACTACTTTAAAAACATTTTTTAGACCTACTGTAGAAGACACTGAGTGGGAAATAACATCCTTCCTGTGTATGAAGATCCGGCTTGAGCAGCGGTCCAGAAGTTCGCAGATGTCAACTTGAAGAATGATATTTTTGATTGAAGGGAGTTTCGAGGATTACTTGAAACACCAATAAAATCTATTAAAGTGACATCTATTAGATTAATTCATGTGTGATTGATTCCTTTTTATGTCATTCCTTTATCAATTGATAGGGTCCTAACAGGTGGGTATCATTTTTAACATGGTCAAGGATTCACGTTGGGTTCACCATTTTTGTTTTGTAGTTCCTTGAAACTTGTGTTCTTGTTTTAAGAATCACTGGTTTTAGGCATTTTCCATTGGATTTATTTCATGGAACTAGAAACATCCAACATTTATGTATCCAATGGGGACCTAATTTACAAATTCAAGTTTTCCTTAAGTTTGAATATTACGATACATAGGAACATACATTGGTTGAGAGGATGGGAGGTCGGACTCATCACACCCTTTTGCGGGGAATTATTCTCTACTCCTGGGCTCCCTTTGTAAATTTAAGATATTTACTTAAATCTTTATTAATTCACCAAGTATAAAATAAGATTCTCTTGGAATTTACAATCACATAATAACATATGTGAATTTTAGAATCACCAGTATGCATTCAAGGTTCTTCATTAATGGAGATATCTATATGTGATCGAGGATCTCCATCAATGGTATCCTCTAATATACTATTTAAACATTCTTTTAATCATAATTATGATAATAATGGGTTTTAATCCAATTATCATGGAACTCTAGGATTTATTGTCATCTATGGAGATGAAGGCTTGTATTGATATTGGGATTGTACCTATAAAATGGGCTACCTACGTATCCTTGTAAAGAGAATCATAACCCTCGTAGTTCAGTGCTGCTTAGTGGGAAAAATCATACCTTTTAAGGTCATGTGATAAGGACCTAACCATAAAGTTTAATATCATATGGTATGGAAATATAAGAGAATGTTTCTTTGTCACAGTTTAGTGTGGGACTTATGCCGAAACAGCCCAATGAACTTGGAATGGTTATGGGATTCAATGTTAGATTAGAATCTATTCGGAATATGGCCATAGGAGAACATTGTTGATTTGAAATGTTGGTTTTGAACCCCAAGGAGGATTCTTAAATATCACATGTGGATGGGAATCAAATCCTATACAGTTTTATGAGTCTCAGAAAAGAGTATAGTACTTTTAGAGAGATGATTTTGGACTTACATTCTGAAAAGGATGCCTTTTAGACTTAGGGTTTTAATTAGGGGCTTGTTCCTAAGTAGGATGACCAGATTAAGGGAATTGGGTTTGGATTCATGGATAGGATATCCAAAGATTTTGGGCCCTAAAAGGACTTCTTACACATCCTGGTTTGAATAGGAATCAGAGTTCTCGTAGTTCCTCCTTGAAGAGGATATCCAGTGATCTTGGTCCTTTAAAGGGTTTACTACATATCCTTGTTTGAAAACAAATCATAGTTCTCATAGTTCCTTCACTGTGGGTGTTTGAGAAAATGTTGCAATCATAATGATTCTCTAAGCCCACATGATTCATGCTCGGTGTAAGAAACAAGAAGTTTTGGAAAATTCCACAATGACACTCACTATTCCTCCTCCGCTGGAGGAGGAGGGCGTGCCTACGGTGGTGATGGTGGATGTGGGTAAGGTGACCTGGGAAGAGGATGAAGCAATGAGCCCTCCCTCTATTCTCTTTATAATGGACAGGGGTCTAATGAAAGGAATAAGGGATGAAGGTTAGGGGCTTACCACAGGATGGTTTTCCATGGTGACAAAGCTTAACGGGAGTGGGAAAGGGCACTGAATGTCCATGTGCCCATATCTACTATGGTATTTGGCACCGAAAAAGAGAGGAAGAGAAATGTTACTACATCCTATAGGAAAATCTATAGGCTTATGCCAGAATGGATTCACTAAAATTGATCTAGGTATTGGAGGGAGACTTCTCCTTTGATTGTTTGGAAAATAAATCCTGAACATTACCTTTTCTACTAGAGATATGAGGTTCCAAGTAATCTCTTTGATAAGGGAGAGGTAAGGACCCAAACACTCCTCCAAACCTGGAACATCCAAACACTATTCCTGGGAGAAAGGTCCATGTGAATGTGGATATACAAACCCACAGACACTCCATGAACCCTAACCCTATTGTAAAACAAATGTGGCATCCTCTAACTGTGGATATACAAACAAAATAAGAGACATGCTAATGTGCCTTTTTCAAAGGATTCATAAGTCATGAGGTTTTGGTGGAGGTCTCAAGAGAATCCATTTCCGACAAGGGAGAAGTTGAAGAAGAATTCTATCCATGAATGTATTTGAGGAAGGCTTTAAGTATTGTAGAGTGGAGAGAGTAAGTGAATCAAAGAGGGGTGCTCAATTAGATATGGGCGTGCAATTATGGGCATGCAAGTAGACATGGGTGACCTGATATTCAATTATGTGACGGACAACCTGAATGGTAATAGTTGGGAGAGACATGGTTCAAGACTTAAAAAGTATTAAAAGGTGGTCCTATAAGTTGGTAGCTTAAGTTCCTATGAATGTAATAGGTGAAACAGATGTTTTTTTATTTATGGAGGTTGGGCTCTTTTGGAGCACAATTGTTAAGGTTTTCGAACACTAAAAAGAATAAAGTACAGTGATCCTTCTTCAAATCCTCTATTTAAGTTGTTGAAAAAACTACCTTGAATGTTTAGGAAGACTTGGGAAAAACACTAGGGTGACCCAAGAAACAATTGGGCTTCAGGGAATTTCCATCCAAATTAATGCCCTAAGGGTCTATTTATAGTCAAATAAGTGATCTTGGGTGAAATGAAATTGGGCGCGCAAGTGACTTGTGTGCCAAATTGGGGTTCTCAAGTGCCATGCACATTGACAGTGTTCTGGATAGACTAGGGAACCACTTTGGGGAGCTAGTAAAAATAATAACTTCATTCTCCTTTATCATGATGGAATGTAGGTGTTTGTGTACAGGTACCTTGGGTGTCACTTTAAGGACATAACCAAATTTATTATTTCATAACATGGGGGATACGACCCTGCTCCCCTGCTTGGGATCATTGCCTGGCTATGGTCCAAACCCTTTGAGCCTATGCCTTCGCCACCCTCACTGAACCCCATGAAAAATGTAGAGTCACACCACAAACTATTCGAGCTCGATTGAGGTCATTTTCAGTCGCAACACATGTAAAGACATATTCAATTGTGGAGAAGTTCATAAAACACATTTTATGGTGTATACACTATGAAACACTATATGAACCCCTAGGGTATCCGTCATGATTTTACCACTCACCAAGGACATCACCAAGGGGTCATCCATGATCTGACCAGGTGGTCCCTCATCAAATCCGAGGGTCTTCTTCCCCACCAAAAGGGTAAAATGGTTAATTAACGGTAAGAATACTATAAAAAATTACACTAATTTTATAATATAATTTGATGAGTGTGTTTTTACCTAAATCATCCTTGTGTCTAAATGTTGTCCTTTGGAATCCACTTGGATGAGATAAGGACATTTAATTTTTTTAATTTGATGAAAATTTAAATTTATCTCACTCAAATATTAATAACTAAACCATTTTTTATATGGTTACACAGAGGATAAATTAAATTATAAATAATTTTTTGAAAGATAATTTTATTTATCTTCGAAATTTTTATTTAATTTTTGGGAAATTATAATTACCTTAATGACTTATACGTTGATGGTGTAAAAATCAATTAATTGATGAGAAATCAATAAAACAATTATTATTAAAATTTTAATAACCAACAAAAGGCCAAGTAAATTTCCCATATTTATTTTTTGAGTATATCTTGACCATATTCATCCAAGGGTAGATTTATTAACCATTTGGATCCCTATGGAAGAGATTGTGATACATATATAATTTTATTTAAAGCGATGTTAATGTTGTGACATTCATAATTTAATAACTATAGAATTTGTAATGATGAATTTTCCAGAAGATAAATTCAAATATTAGTATTATTATGAAATATGGTATATTTATATTTACCAGAGTATTTACTTACCAAAAAAATAAGTATATTAAATAATTACAAAAGACTAATGTAGTAATAATTTTTTAGTGGAAATATCAAATAAATGATATTAAAAATATTAAAATAAATAAAAATTGAGCTAATAAGTATGTCCAATGATTTTTGTAGATGTACTAGCCCTAAAGGAGATATAATTAAATAAATTTTGGTATGATAACATCTTATCGTGGTTTTTTTAAAAATCCAAGAATTGTATAATTTCAAAATTGAAACTATTGTCATTTTGTTAAAATAATGTTTTATTAAATTATCTAAAAATAAAAAAAAATATATAAACAATATAAAAAAAATTATAATATAGTATAAAATGATCTTTGGTACTATTTATTGTCTAATTTACATCAAATAAATAAATATTTTACCCTTTTAATATTGAAACATTTGTCATATTAATTAAAATTAAATAGAATAACAAAGTGTTAATTAAAATAAAAATGATTAAATTTATATAAACACGTGCATAAAAATTATTGGTTGATTATATTACAACCACATATCATCTAAACATTAAAATTGATACATTTCGATGTTTTATATTGGTGTTTAATTTTATTATAAATTTTTATTTTTGAGGATTCCAAATGTGCCAATCACCTCAATTATAAAAGTTCATCTCCTCCCTCACTTCTTCACATCAATATGAGCCTTAAAGATCATCCATATCCTTATATTTTCCCTTGTATAATTCTCTATTTACATTCTAGATTTTCTTTTCTTCTTTAAAGAACAAGTCTAGTTTTATAAGAGGAGATTTAGAGAATGCACTTTGAAGAAGAGGTTATCTCTTATACTAATTTATTCAAACATCTATATTCTTCTACAAACTCATAATGAGTTTTTTCACTATAAATTAATAATGATAGTATTAATTAAATAATTATATATTATTATTTTTATTAAAAAACCATATTACCCCTTCTATCCATCCTAAAAAAACAAAATCATCATTCATTCGTACGTATGTCATACCATATCCTTGTTGTGGTGTAATCTATTTTTCAGTACCACTTTTATTGGATGGGTATAATGATGAAAATAATAACTATATATGATTATTATAACAAGTTATTCAGTTTGGATTAATAAATATACCAACCACTTTGATTCCATTTCTTAATTAAAGGAATGATATCATTTCTCGTGCGTACGTACGACATACCGTCTCCACGATGGGATGTGATCTATTGTACATGATATTTATTAATACATATTTATATAAATTAATGTAATGAATAATTATGATATATATTATAATAATGTCATTATGTAAATTATATAACTATAACATGAGAATGGTAACATGAACTAGTCTGACAAACCATGCATAAGAAAATAAACCATTTAATACCTGAAGAATGAGTAATAATAAAATATTATTACTAAACAGATGATAATATGATCATATATGATATAATAAAAATTAATATGATTCTGAAATAATTTAGTGTAATTATTTAAATCATTATACAGGAGGTTTAGATACATACAGAAAATATCATACCTAAAGTGAGGGATTATATTGTCACACTTTTATTTCGATGGGACATATGCATTATACACCACCTATTTTTTTGTACAGTGTTTATGATTCCCATTAATGTTTTATTATTATTATTATGAAGTTTATGATATTTACATAATCATATAATTTTCTTTATTTTATGAGGCATTCGATTCAACTGATTATAGTTGTTAAGGGATCATTTTACTGAGTTATATTTGTCATCCACATCGATGTTTCCTAAGTATGTAATATTATTTATATTAATATACCAATGATTAAATTTAATTATACACTTTGGTGATTTTTTTTTTAAATTATATGAATTGAATCTTTTGTCGATATGAACTACTTTTTTACTTTTAGGGCGAAAGTATGAGGAGGGTGTTTTTTTAACTTATACAGCCTGATCAGATTTTTAGATCTTCATAACACCATATTTTCCTGAGGCATCATTTAAACGATTTGAAATTTTATTTTCAAATAAATTATTTTCATTTAAAATTTCATGTCATTTTGAGAGAAGATCGATTTTTTTAGAAGAAAGGTTATTTTCCTGAAGAATTAATTTTAAGTGTTTAATCAAAATTTATTACCATCTAAGATAACTCCTTTTAATAGGTTTTTGTTTACTTAACTATTATTACTATGATTTTATAGTGTTAATTATGGAATGATATTTTAAATGGATTATGTTATCATGGAATTATTTTTAAGAAACCCATTTTATTTCTTTGGTTATGCAATGATGGATGATTTATGTTTTTTTGAACATGTAAGAATGATTTAATTCTGAGATGATTGGGACCAATATCTCCATCCATTTAATTAGATAATTATTTATATCTCATGATATAGAAATGACTGGAATGATAGGTAAATCCAGTTTAGTAATACATGGTTAGAATAGTATGTAAACCTAGTTGAGTAATGCACTTTTTCGGCTATGATGGTCTTAGCATTGAGCCTTGAATAATATAGAAATGATTTTATATTATTATGTGTTTGAAAAAAATCATGTTTCATGAAAATTCTATGTTCAATATTTCTTTATTATTTATGTCCTATGTACTTCCATGTTTTATGTTATGAATTATGATTTTGATAATAAAAATATAAGTTCGTTTTTTTATATTCTAATTTTTATGTTTTGTTCTATGTTATCCATGTTTACCATTACTGAGAATTTGAGCTCACCCTTTTTATATTTTCTTTTCCCCATTTATAAATAAATGTTATAGGTAGGAAAACTAATGGGGAAGGTCTTTATGGGATATGTTGAAGGTCTTTCACCATTCTAGAAGAATGTGTTATGAGTTTCCTAATATACTAAACTAATATGGTCATTAGGTGTCTATTTTTGTATTTTATTTAGTATTCTGGAAAAGAAATGTAATTTCCATGTACAAAAATCTGGGGTCATTATAGCTGGTATCCGAGCAAAGGTTTAGTTAACATTTGGAAACTAGGATGAGAAATATTTAGTGATATCCCTATAGATATTTCTATGGTATTTCCATAGATGTCCTAAGGATATGTCTAACTATAGGATACAATATTTGAATTTTGGTAATGATCATTATTAACCTAGGATTAAACCTAATATGTTATATATTGAAAGTAATATCTGATTTTAATGTTTTTTCCTAGTACAATTTTCCTCTCACACTAATATTTTTGGGTTTTAAAAAATGGCTAGAAACAAGAGGATTCATGTTAATGGAGAATATGATGGACAATGGAATAATATTCCTCAAGAGAAAGAATATGAAATGGGATTAAAAAACATCTTTATTATGATTAATATGTAATATCATAATATGATCAATAATCTCAACATTGGTGTGTTTACTGACCCACCTAATAAGAGAAATACGGGGTTTCATAGTAATCATTGAGGAAATAATGTTTAGTTTTTCTCATGTAAATCATGTGGGAAGAGGAAATAAGGGGAATGTTTAAAAGAAATTGGAATAAGATTTGGGTGTGGAAAAGATGGACACAAAGCCAATAATTGAAATGAAAAAGGTCCAGTTAACACAATGGAAGAGGATAATGGTATTTCATTGACATTAACGAAAGAGATATGTTTTAAATGTTGAATATATTGGAATTATTCAAATAGATTTACTAAGGGAAAATATCTTGAAGAGAATCAGCATGGTCGTATGGGTATTATTTATGCTGCTGACATTGAAGAGACTACGAATGATTTATGATATGAAAGAAGTGCTAAGGAATAAATCAACGAATCTCGGTTTAAGGATATAGTGGAATTATTGAATGTTTATTAAGAAAAATGTTGTATCAGTATTTTTATGGTACTATAGAATAATGAAACATATAAGGATTGATGAACAATTGTTTTCCTTAAGTATTTGAATGTATATGTTGAATGGTACCGGTAACCATAAAATGTTATTCATATATTTTTGGAAAACACATGATATGTGCATCTTGATAGGTTAAGGTGATAATGAGTTGTTTGATAATATTAATGACCTCATTGATGATTTAAGGACAATTTGATATCATGGATTGAGTATATATAATGTTTGGGATTTTTTTGGAAGGAGATAATTTTTGACCATAGGTATGTTTTCACTAAGGTTCTATGGAAATTCATGTTATTACCATGTTTAAAAAGAATACATTATTAAGGTATTCACATGTATGGAATGTGGCAAACATGAACTACCATATGTGATATTGTAGATACATTCTAACCTGGTTTATTTCACCTATTTCAAAAGTTTTAGATTTTATGTTTTAGGAAGGATTGTAATGTTATCCATTTATGGATATTATAAGTTATACTCTGGTTGAAATTTGTTAGATTAATGTATTATCCGACTATAAGTCGAATTATACAAATTTAATACCAGTTCTAACCTTTTTGTTGATACAAATGGAATAACCTATCATTCTATTTATGGATTTCATGATCTGTTAAGATGAAAAATTGAACGTCATTTCATTGAATAAGGGATGGAGTGGAAATTTCTCAAGGAAGAAAAAATAGTTAGATTATTCTAAATTAAAATAACTATTTATTCTAATGAAAAATTATTAAATATTAGTAAAAAGATATTAAAACCAAAAAATTTACCCTAGTACCTTATCTATCTAATGAATTATATGGTCTCTTTGTTTCGTAGTTCCATGAAACGTGAATTTTAGATTTAAGAATCACTATTTCTAGGCAGTTTCCATTGGGTTTATTCATGGAACTGGAAACCTCCAACAGTTCTTCATCCAAAGAGGAACTTCATTCCAAAGGAAGTAATTTGTTATTTTTTGAGCTTTCTGATACATAAAAATGTGCATAGGTTGAGAGGATGGGAGGTCGGACTCATCACACCCTTTTTGGGGGAATATTTTTCTACTCCGGGAATCTCCTTATAAGATTAAAATATTTTCCTGAATTGTTATTAATTTACCAAGTATATCATAAGTATTTATTGGAGTCTAAAATCACTTATTAACATGTGTAAAATTTAGAATCATTAGCATGCATTCAACGATCATTATCAATGGAAACATCTGTATTTATTAGAGGTTTTCCATAAATGGAATCCTCTAATATACTGATTAAAGATAATTTTAATCATCGTTATGATGATATTAATTTTTAACCCACTCAGTGGGGCACTCTATAATTTATTTTAATCTAGGGAGATGAAGGTTTGTTTTAATCTTGGGATCATACTCATAAAATGAGATACCTATGTATCCTTTTGAAAAGAATCCGGACCCTCGTAGTTCGGTGTTGCTTAATGGGACACATCATTACTTTTAAGGTCATGTGATAAGGAACTCTATGCGGAAGATACTTAGTGGAAAAATAGTGTGGGACTTATATTGAAGGAGACCAAGGAACTTTGGAAAGGATATAGGTTTCCAACTAAGATCAAAACCTATTGGGAATATGGGCCAAAGAGAATAGGGTTGAATTGAAGTGTTGGGTTTGAACCTCAATGAGGATTCCTACGAATCCCATATGGAAAGGAATCAAAGCCTATGTAGTTTGATGAATCTCATAAGAGAGTATAGTCCTCTGAGAGAGATGAGTTTGGGATTACTTCATGAAAAGGGATTCCTTGATTATTTGTGGATTTAATTTTGGTCTTATTTTTTAAAGAGGGTGTCCAAATTGGAAGAATTACGGTTGGATTCCTGAGGAGGATATCCAGTGAGCCTAGGCCCTAAAAGGGATTCATACTTATCCATGTTTGAACAAAAATTAGAGTTCTCATAGTTCCTTCAGTGAGTGTAGTTCACATGTTGCAACCATCAAATATCTCTAAGCCTATGTGAGTCATGCTCGGTGTGAGAAATAAGAGGATTTGAAAGATTCAACAATGAAATTCACACTTCCTCGATGACGTTTTCTTATGGAAACTTCTAACATCTTATAGAGAAAACATTAGTTGTACAAATGATGTCATGCAATTTAATGTCACGCATCAAGGAGGACAATGATATGCACTTTAACGTCATGCAACATGGATTCTTATGGTTGTTTTGTAGTTTAATGTCTTGCAACTAGGACATGGGGGCTGTTCAGTTTTATGTTTTTCAGGGAGGACTAATTCACATAATTACACAAAGTATTTCTTCAAGAATCTCGCATTGGTTGGAGGTGTAATGAGTTCTCCATTAATTGAGATTAAAGCATAATCTCCATTTGAATAAACCCTATGTATGGAAAAAGGTCATCTCCATTTTGGTTCATGTTTTGTAGGTTTATTTCCTGGTATCATTGGAGTCATAAGGAATAATACAAATTCTTCTTGAAGGAATGAACGAAGATGGACTTTCTTATTAGAAGCTCGTGCTATTCAGTTCTGATAGACTTCTAGATGAAGAAAAGTATGAAATATTTTCTCATCAAATCATTCCAACTCATTAAACCACTTCTGAGATCTTTCATCTGTAGATAACTGATCACAGATTGCAACTCTAAGTGAAGGCAATTGTATTTAAATTGGCAAAACCACTTCAGTTCCATGTACCAATGAATAAGGAGTTTCTTGGGTGGCAGTACGAATTGTTATTAGATCAGCCCGTAAAGCATTAAAAAGTTAATTAGGCCATGATTTATTTTATTTGTCCCCCATCTTCTAAAGTATATTTGATAGGGTTTTATTGAATGCCTCTATATATCCAATGGCTGCCGCATGATAGTGATATCAATGGTTGGATTTGATATTATGTTCCTGATATAAGTTTTTTACTTCAGAAGAACAAAAATTGGTGCCATTTCCCATCAAAATAGTATGATGGATGACAAATCTGGTGAGGATATTAGTTTTGTCAAAACTAATGATGCTTTTAGCTCTGACTTCCTTGAGAGTTATCGCCTCATCCCACTTAGAGAAAAAATCAGTTGTAGTGAGAAAATAATTGAACTGTTTAGCCATGGATGGAGGATAAGACCCTACTATATCAATTGCCCTTGTGGAAAATGTCCAGAAGTATTTACCTATATGTAGAAACTCTGGGGGTTGATGAATGAAGTTGGCATACACTTTATTGGGATGCATTTTTTTGTGAAGTCTGTACAATCATGTGTTATTGAAGGCAAAAAGTATCCAAGACTTCGAATCTCATTAGAGTGTCTGTTCCTAGATTGGTGGGCACCTCAAGCTCTTTAATGGACTTATTTCTTGACAGTCGTGGTCTATTCTCCATCAATAAATCTGAAGATAATTCCATCACAGCCTTGCTTATAAGGGATCTTTTGGTGGTTTGGACAATCATAAAGAGTAAAATTAGCAGATTGTCGCCACATCTGATCCTTGTCTTCCCTATTTGCTGGAAGTATCCCATTTTAAAGATATTTCATGATGGATATTCTCCAACCCATGGTATGACCATATGGTTCAAAAATATGGAAAATTTCATTAATTTCATCTCTTATGGTTTGAAAAAATGGTGAAACCATGCAGAAATGGTTTATACTGAAAACTGTCTTATCCCAATTTGGATCTTCCTAGGCTGTAACTGCATTAGCTAATGAATTTTCATGGGAATGTTTTGATCCCAGAACATTGGATAATGTCGGATCTGATAGAAATTCAGCCATTAATTCTCTAAAGTAATCACACAAAGTTATTAACTCTTCTTTTCTGATAGAGTATTCCCCATTCATTTATTTATTACCAATTCTGAATCACCTTTTATCCTTAAATGGTCTATTTGCATCTCAAGGTACAATTCCAAACCTGCGATGAGATCTTGATACTCTGATTATTTTTTCGTACCACCTTCCGATAATAAGAAAGAATAAGGAAATACTACCATTTCTGGGGAAATAATTACTATTCCTAATCCAACCATTTGAGTTTAGGATTTTCCAGTCTCTTCCCAGTTGTACTTCTAGAAGCACCATCAAAATACATTTCCCATGTGTGGGAATTATCTTGAATAGAGAGGAACTCTTCATCAGGAAGTTTAGTATTAAACAATGTATCTTCCACGGATGGATGCTTAGCAAAGAAATCAGCCATATCATGGACCTTTATTGCCTTTTGATGCCCAAACTGGATATCAAACTGATGAAAAATAACTGCCCACCAGGTTAGACGTCTTATAAGCATAGGACGACTGAGGATAAATTTGAGCAGGTTATTACGAGATATAAATTGGGCTTCATGATGTTGTAGGTAATGTCTCAATTTATGAACATCAATGATTAATCCTAGGTAGAACTTCTCAATACTTGAATACTATGTTTCCGCATCAAGCATAGTGTGACTAAGATAATAAAGGTTGTTTTCATTTCCAGCATAATTCTTTTGGGCGAGGAAGGCACCTAGGGATCACTATAACTCTTTCACATAAATAATGAGTGGTCTTCCTTCAATAGGTGGCATCAATACTGGTAGACTCATGGGATATTTCTTGAGTATATAAAATTATTCTTGGAAATCATCAGTCCATTGATAAGTGAATCTCTTCATCATTAATCTAGTGAAAGGCAATCATTTACTTACTAAATTGGTGATAAAGCACCGAATATAGGACAAGTGCCCTTAAATTCCTCTCAATTCATTCAAATTTCGAGGAGGTGACATACCAAGGATTGAATTTTTTTTCTCAGGATCAGCTTTGATACCACGATGGTGTACAACATATCCAAGGAATATTCTTGAGGTTACCCCAAAATTATATTTTAAGGGATTTATCTTAAGATTATGTTGCCGAAGTTTGCGAAATATAGATTTCAAATCAGCCAAGTTATTGAAACGTTGTTTTTATTTGACTACCAAATCATCCACATAACATTCAACAAATTTTACTAATAAGGGTTTGAAGATATGGTGCATGGAATGTTGGTATGTCACACCTACTTTCTTCAAGCCAAAGGGCATTAACCAATAGAAAAACACACCTCGAGGATCTCTAAAGGCTGTAGATTCATCATCCCTTGGGGCCATTTGAATTTGATTATACAAAGAATATCCACCCATGAAGGAAAGTGCTTTATAACCAGCCGTTGCATCAATTAGAAGTTCTGTAATCGGGACTGGAAAATCATCTTTAGAACAATGCCTATTAAGATCTCTGAAATCAATAGAGACTCTAATTTTCCCATTCTTCTTTTTCACTGGGATAATATTGGCCAGCCATTTGGGATACTAAACATCTCTAAAAAAGTTAGCTTTTATAATCTTATCAACTTCAGCTTTAATTTAAGAGGCAAGAGTTGGGTGTGTTCTCCTTGCTACTTTCTGGAACCCATGATGTTCTTCTGGAAAACCCAAATGATGGGTGGATACATCAAGATTAATACCTGTAATTTCTGTATAATTCCAAGAAAATATGTCTCAATTTTTCTTTAGAAAAGAAGTATACACCTCTTGTTCCTTAGAGGTAATGGACACACTAATTAAGGTGGGGCATGGATCCTCTCCTGTACCCAGATTTATTTCTCTGAGTTCATCCATGGTGGTAGAAACACCTTCTTCAAATGCTAGAGGATCATCTCTGAGATCTTCCTCTTATTCTTCATTATGTGCCACTTCTTCTGTTTCCATTTTCATGGTAGATGACACGACAACACTCCCAAAATTAGAGGAGGAATTAGTATTTGAAAATATCAAAGAATATTCCACCACATATGACCCTACTGATGATGAAGGGTTTTCTTGTGGTGAAGAGGGATTGATGGATTGAGAATCAAAATCTCTGTCTCCCTCTAATATTTCTACAATTTCTTATATTCTGGTTAACAAAGTAGAGGCTTGTTTTAGTTCCACAGATGAAATAAAAACATCTCCATTCAAGCTTTCATAATTTCTTGGTGCATCAATAATTTCTCCCACGTTATCAGGCTCAATTTCAGTAATTGTCATTATGGGAATTATGGGATGGGTGCTTGGATTTGGCTTTACCCATTCAACTTGTTTGTTGGGTAGAAATTAATCTACACTCAAATTCATGAATGGATTTTCTGGAATTTTTTCAAGTCCATTTGGAGCATTAACTCTACTTTTTTCCTTGGTCATGGAATTCGTTTCTTCTGTGTGATAAAACTCTACCTCAATATATTAATATTCACATGTTTTTATTGGTTCCATGTCACCATAAAATGTTCCAATTTTACCATTGAAAAATTATTTCAGACATTGGTGGTATGATGAAGGTCTGGCTGCATGTTTATGCAACCAACGCCTTCCAAGAAAAATATTGAAGGTTGTGTCCTGACGAACAACCATGAAATCTGAATTAGAAACAAGATCTCAAAACTGAGTTCTGAGTGTAATTTTACCTATAGGTCATTGTTCATTCTTTTCATATCCATGCAAAATTAATGTCGAAGGAGATAAGTTAGATTCAGCGAGGCCCAATCGACGAAGTTTACGAATGGGAATGAGGTTGACTCTGAAGCCATTATCAATGAAGAATCATCGGATATCCATATCATTGACCATGCTATGCAGAAACAAAGGTCTAATGTTTCCATGTACCACATGGTATTTATCTTCATCTGTAAAATATATGACTTCATGACATTCTACAGAATCATTCTCTATATGGTAATCCTCAGTAGCAGCAACTTCACTTTCCAATTCATGAGGACTTAACAAGGCCTCAATGAGTGCTTCTCAAAGATCTTTTGACATATTAAAAGAATCCAAAATTGAAAACTTGGCTGATACTTGGGCCAATTGTTTCAATACATCATACTTTTGATCCAAAGGTCTGCGTTTCTCATCATGGATTTATGGTTTTGCAGGTTCTTTCGATACTTATGTTTCTGTTGTAGATGTATTCTATGTTGAAACAAAAGTGGGAAATACTGCTGACTTTGAAAAATTAGACTGAGTAAGTCTATTCATATGGTGATAATAATATGGTATAGCTTCTAATCGATACTCCAAAATAATTGTGCCAAAACTATATTTCTTTTGCATGGAAGAAACCCTTTGTCCTTGTTGAGCTCGCAAAAGAGCTCTTCCATGAGTTTTTGCCACATATATATATTGGGAAGGGGAAGAGTTAAAATGATTGTTTCTATAATTCCCATGTCTTCCCCTGTATCCTTGACCTTGGCCTCTTCCTCTCATCTTCCAATTTGTCAGAAGTAATTCCGGCTCAACATAATTAGAATCACCATTGGCATAAGGATATATTAAATGAATAACATTAATGGAACCAAAGATCAATTATTCATTTGATGAGGATACTTCTTGACAGATTAATTCTGATTTTACCATTTTTTAGGGTATTTCCCATGATTTTGAGATAGATGGCATGCAATCTGCAAGGGTTGAGGACAACATTGGCCTTAATGTGAGATCGTATTCTTCTGACTGATCTTTACCCTTATGACCACCTTGTTTATTTGAGGAAAAAACCTTTGATGAATATAGTTTTTCTATTGCATGAGTGGTAGAAGATACAATTGGTTGTTTCAATTATGTTCGTAATATGGACTGAGTTCGGTTGATTGTTTTCCTGATCATTCAATCATCATATTTTTGCACATTTTTTCTTTTAACCTCGTTCCATTCTCTTTCTTCCTCTATATTTTTGGTAGTAACGCATTCTATTTGAGCTGATGAAAATTTTAAATTTCACTTGTCCAGAGTCTACCATATTTTGTAAAAGGTATTTTAAATCAAAGAACAACTGAATGGGGTGTCCTAACATTTGATGAAAGGGACAATAATTTGGACGATCTTCATCTCTGTCTTTATTTGGATTCTTTGGCCTTGGAAACTGAACCATGTTGTATTCTAAGGCTGAGATGAAGTATCTAGGAACTTTCTCATTCTTGAAAGAATATATTTTATTCTTTAATCCCCCAAACTATTTCCACCTTTGATCTCTTTGATCATCTTGACAAGGTGGTCATTGCTGCTGATACTCAGGAAGTGTAGTACTTCGGTATGATGAAGGTCTTGAGGTAGAAGCAGATACAGGTGAATGTTTGAGTGTAATTGTAGTAGCTTCTGTGTTTCATATTCTTTTTCTTGGAAATGATGGAATTATACAAGTTTTATCCCTAGTCTCTATAATATAGTCTTCTATTTGCTGAGCGATTGAAGTGAGGTCTTGAAACCCACATCTTAATTACATAGGGATCAATGGTGTGCATAATTCATCATGTAAATTTCCACACAGATTGGAAAAAAACTCTTCATGAGGGAGTGCTAAACATAATAAATATGTTAATTTCTTCCAGTGAGCAATGAAATCCAAAACTCTTTCATTTTTCATTTGTTTACAATTAATAAGATATAAAACTGTCATATTTTGTAATGTTTAGCTAAATTGATGATGATATTTCCAACAGAGATCATCCCACCATGTAATTGATTGAGATTTAAAATGTGTCTACCAGAAAAAAGAAGATCCTTGTAAAGACTGCACAAAACACCTGAGATTAACTGCCTCTTGTTGTTGAGGAGTTCCAATCATAGGATCACAACGTGAGACAAAATATGTTATGTGTTTTTCAGGATCTCTCGAACCATTATAATTTGGGAATGTGGTATTCGAAAAATTTGATGGGGGATGAATTGCATCCACCCATTCAGGGTAAGATCTCTTTTCCAGTTTAACTAATGCACATAGTTCCTCCATAGCTTTCAATCAAATCGTTAATGCCTCAAATGACTTCATACGCATTTGGGGAATATCTGGATGAGCTGCATTCTATGCAGGTATTACAACTGGTACTTGAGCTGGTGGAATAACCGGTAAGACCACTGACATTGGTGCTGATATCTATCTTGGATAACCCACAGAAATAGTTTTATCAGGGTGTATAGGATCCTGTCTTGATTGTGTGCCCAATGGAGGGAATTCATTATCTGCATCTGTAGTTACTACAAATCCTCTTTGCTGAGGAGATCCTACAGGATTTGAAAGTTGAGGAATTTCTAGGGGAGTATGTCTAGTAGAAATTCAGTTTCGAAGTAAGTCCGCATTGAGTCTTTTCAACTCCTTCATTTCTACTTCTTGCTGTGCAAGTCTCTCTTCTGGTGAATAAGAATTACCTTATCTAGTGGAAAAGTGATATTCAATCTAACTTTTTTTCTTTCCCCTTGTTGGATGCCTTTTGGAGAGGGGGTGATGGTTATTTGAAGGCATACCTGGATTCTTGGTAATCATTTGATTTTGGGTACGCACACCTTCTTCATTTACCTCAGTGTGTACACCATTGTGCATAATAAATTCATCTTCGGATTCCCTTGATCTAGACTTATTTTCTGGAGGACCTTCTGCAATGGTATTGATAACATTCACTGTTTCATAACAAATTAATGGAATTCTATCAGTGTTTCTGGCAGATCATCTCCCCTTTTGTCTTTTACGAAACATTGTTCCTCTATATGAAGAATTCCCTGGAACTATTTGATAGACAGTAACATGAAGGAAATCATTGTGTAGTTCAGTTGTACGCTTTCCTTGTGGCTTCATCCCTAATCGGGAGAAAACTAGCTTCCATTGAGGATGGGATTGAAGATGAAAAATGGCCCCAACCATGCATGTAGGGGTTGATCCTGTTCTTCTTCTTAGAATCATTGAACATTGTTTAACGAGTTTTAAGGTTTAATTAAATGATCCCCCAGCATGGAAATATGGGGTGATTATTGAACTGTTAGAGAAAAAATTTGTGCAACTGCTCTTCTGATTTTTCAGATTTTGTTTTGGACATTAGCTAGATGCATCATCAGATAATTACTTAAATCACACATTTCAGAAGATCGCAGTGCTATTTTCAGACATTTGCATCCTCTGATGCTTGACATCCTTAAAATGGGATTCCTACTCAATATTCTCAGTGGATTGAAGTAGAAGTAGTTCAAAAATTTATTCTCTGTGGGATTGACTCTGATGAGAACTGGTTGAGGCATGTTCTTGAGCATACATTTTATTACACACAAAACCTTTTGACTGTGGCCGGCCTTGGGTAATAACATTACATGAAACCACTTTGGTTAGACATTTATTATTTTGAAGTGCAGTGTAATGAAATTCTCCATATTCAACCCATCCTCTGATTCAATCAATAGATGGGGAATCAGAAATTAAATGGCATACCTTCTTCAGAGCATTGAGACATGCGTGCTGAAAAGTTCTCTGTTGTTTTTTAGCCCTTGGATTTTGGGAAAATGAAAGAGATTCCAAGTCAATTTGGAACTGTAATCCTTCTATTAGCTTTACATTATTTTGATATTAATCATATTGTAATATTTTAGTTTTCAAATAAAGAAGTGTCTTCCATAAGTTGAGACAAATGTCATGAATGCAATCTTTTGTCATCAATTCTGTAACATCAAACTGAGAATTTTCTGAAGGCCAAAAAATGACTGGTATTTCTCCTTTAGTTAATTGTTTCCTCATTTTCAACACATCATAATCATATTCTACTAGATCTTTCTCTACTTGGTCTGACCAAAGTGGTTTCTCTGCATTTGAGGATAAATGACCCAAGGGAGGTTCAGAGAATGACCGTTCGCATAAGATGTATTCTGACTGAGAAAGTGTTTCACCTATCAATGACAAGGCATCAGACATAACTGGAACAATGTTTACAAATGTCTTGAGATAGGAGGGCTTTCTTGTTGCTTCATTTTCAATTATAGGATTGTTTTAAAAATGAGAAATACTACTACGGATAGGACATTCACAGTGAATTCCATTATGGGGAGGACCACCATGATGGATTACAACAAGGGATAAATCTTCTTGCTCCTTGGTATTCTCGCCACATAGAGATTTTTCGTGGCTCTCATCCATTGATAAACACTCTATATTTACTGAATTTTCATGAATCAATCCTTCATGATGAAGTGTCCACTGAGAAACTTTAGAATTACAATTACCACTCACAAAATTTGGAAATGAGAAGGTAGGATCTTGAGAAGAAATAGATAAATGTTTGAGGGCTTCAAGAACTCCAGTATTAAGAGGAGATAAATTATAGTTTGACTATTGATTTTACATCAATATTTGGTGAGATTTATTCCTAGATGTTCTCGTATACTAAATTGGGGCCACTTTCTGGGAAAATTGGTTATCATGGGTAGGTATATGTGCATGTATTGGATTAGTTACTAGAACAGACTAGTTACCTCCAATTGGAAAGGGTGTATGTTCTTGATCTTGTTGTCCATATGATATGGGTGAGTTTGCCCCATGAACCCACTATACTATAAAATAGGTGTGTATATGCTCTGGGACAACATGCCGATGTATCATCCCATGTGTGGGGATAGATTTATGTGTATGTTACCATGATACTGCTGAAGTAGTTGTTAAACTATCCTAACATGCCTCCAGAATATGGGCAGGGATATGAGTCTTCTCTTTCACCGTTGACAAGATGGGTTTAGTGACTTAAGTGGCCGAAACAAGAATATACATCCATTCTATATCTGGAGTAGTTGTATGCGCCTGCTCCTGTCCTCCTTTTCCTATAAACATATATTGACAGTAATTATACATAGGGACAGAGTGTTGAGTCTGCTCCAAATTTTTCATCGGGGCTTTCTGATTGACCTATTCAGGTGATACCAAACGAGACTGTTGGTAGACTTGAGGAACATTGGAATGTGTATGTTCCTACTGGATATTCTCCATCAAGTATTGTTGATGGGTTTCCTTCAATACTAGAAGATGAGACTACTGACAGAATTATTGATTGTAAACAGGTGTATGTTCCTGCTTACCAGTTTCCACCATATTAGATTGGAGGGTTTCTTTAAATGTAGTCAGATGAGCCTGCTGACTGGATGATAAATTTTAAACACGTGTATGGTTATATTCATGGAACTTCACTGTGTTTACCTGGTGGTATTGGTGGGTTTCTGTCAGAAGAGACTGCTGAATAGAAAAATTAGGACGAACGAGTGAATGTGCCCACTCGTTGTTTTCCATCAAGATTGATCGATGGACTTCTTCGGGGGAGGTAGAGGTGAGAACCTTCTTCCTATTAATCGGATGTTGTCCCTGGTGGTTTGTCTTGTGTGACCGGTTCTGAGAGACCTTGGCCAAATATCCAGAGGCAACATCCCATCATGTTAGGGATATACCACTGCATGATTCTGGTGGCGATTACTGGTGGGAGTCCTCAGAAAAAACTCTTGTATTCTTGAATTGAGGCCTCCAGTGACCTCTTGATCTACCTACCTATAGTATGGGAAATAATGATTGTTGCATTATGGGGATAAAGACCCGAAATAGTTTGAAACGGTGGTAGGAACTATTTTCTTCTTGATCATTGGTTGTTGTTGGCTAGAATATCGATGATTATAGTTGACCTGGAGGGCCTGTCGAGTAGCCTCCAAAGTAAGAATTGTACTGTGCTAGAGATATTCCTCTATCATCACATTGAAGACCCATCTTTGAAGATTTTGGGTTGGTGATAATTTCCTTCCCATGGATGAAGATTCATCTTGAGCAGTAGTCGGGAATTTCACAGATTTTGTCTCGGAGAAAGTCATTCTTTGTATTGACGAGAATTCTGTGGAAAACTGAGAACAAAAAGTTCTATTAAAGTGACGTCTTTCCAGATGGATACAGACATGATTAATTCCTTTGTCTTAACTTCCTTTATCAATTGATATGGTCCTATCATTTGGGTAAGATTATTAACATGGTTAAGGATTCATGTCAGGTTCACCATTTTTGTTTCGTAGTTCCTTGAAATGTGCGTTCTAGATTTAAGAATCACTGTTTTCAGGAAATTTCCATGGGATTTATTAATCGAACCAGGAACATCCAACAGTTCTTCATCCAAAGAGTACCTGAATTCCAAAGTCAGACATTTGTTATGTTTTAAACATTACGATACTTAAGAACGTGCATTGGATGAGAGGATGGAAGGTCGGACTCATCACACCCTTTTGGGGGAAATTATTTTCTACTTCGGGACTCTCTTTGTAAGATTAAAATATTTTTATGAATATTTATTAATTTAAAAAGTATATCATAAGTAGCCCTTCAAATTTACAATCAATTAATAACATGTGTAAATTTAGAATCATTAGAATGCATTCATGGTTCTTCATCAATTAATAAATCTATGTGTATTAGAGGTTTTCCATCAATGGTTTCCTCCAATAAACCGATTAATGATTATTTTAATCATTGTTATGATGATAATGGTTTTTTAGCCACTCAGTGGGGAACTATGGAATTTATTTCCATCTATAGAGTCAAAGGGCTTTTTTAATGTTGTGATCATACTCATAAAATGAGCTACCTACGTATCCTTGTGAAAGGAATCAGAACCCTCGTAGTTCGGTGTCGCTTAATGGGACACATCATACCTTTTAAGGTCATGTGATAAGGACCTCTAAGGAAATGGTTCTTAGTTCAAACTTAGTGTGGGACTTATGCTGATGCAACCCAAGGAAATTTGGAAAGGATATAGGTTTACATGTAAGATCATAACCTATGGGGAATATGGCCCAAAGAGAACATGTTTGATTTGAAGTGTTGGGTTTGAACCTCATGGAGGAATCCTACGTATCCCATATGGAAGGGAATCAAAGACCACATAGTGTGATGAATCTCATAAGAGAGTATAGTACTCTGAGAGAGATAAGTTTTGGCTTAATTCTTAAAAAGGGATGCCTTGATGATTTGAGCATAAAATATGGGGATTATTTCTTAAGGAGGATGCCCAAATTGGGGGAATTACAGTTGGATTCCTTAGGAGAATATCCAGTGAGCTTGGGCACTGAAAGGGATTCCTACGTTTCCTGGTTTGAAAAGGAATCAAAGTTCTCGTAGTTCCTTTCGTGAGTGTGTTTCACATTTTGAAACCATCACAAATCTTTAAGCCCATGTGAGTCATGATCGGTGTGAGAAACAAGTGGATGTGAAAGATTCAACAATGAAATTCACACTTTCTCCTCCTCTGATGGAAGAAGGTGGGGAGGTAGTGGAAGAGGGTGGGGTGATGGACATTCCCTCTAATCTTTTTTACATTGGACAAGGGTCTAATGTAAGGAAGAAGGGGTGAAGGTGAGGGTCTTATACCAGGATGGCTACCATTTTGGGATTTGGTTGGGGCTTACTTTTAAGGAGGATGCCCATTTGAGATTGGTTGGGGCTTACTCCTAAAGAGGATTTCCATTTGAGATTTAACATGGCATAGGATTCCAGTGATGAGGTTTGAGTTGTTTCTTGAGGATCATATCGATTGAAGGTACTCGAGGAATCGATAAAGAGTGTCCAAACTCATAACATGTGAAAGGAACCAAGAGGACTATGTTGACTCAAGGAACTTCATTGAGTGTTATGGAGTGTCTCCGATAATGGTATTCCAAGGTTAGAAGTTGGGCCAAAAAAAGGGCGCAATGGAAAATGTCGTTGACCAGATCTGAAAAGTTTTCTTTGTGACTCTCTATTTTTCATGGGGGTTAGTGATGGAAGCAAAGGGGTTGGCCCAAAGGGCCGATACTGCAGCCCGTCACTGAACCTGAGAAGGGGTGCGGGGGTGCTTCCCCAGGCGGTATAGACCAGTGGGGTCGCACAGGTGCTCTTCAATGTTGCCTCACATAGATCCCCCGCATAGGTACTCCGTGAAGATCCTCCATATATGTACTCCGTGTAGGTGTGGAATTCAGGTGCTCCACACAGGCGTGACACGCAGGTGCGGCGTGCAGGTGCGGCACGCAGGTGCTCCATGCAGGTGTGGTGCGCAGGTGCTCCACACAGGTACTCCGCATAGCTCCATATGTTCTAGACCCTAATGATATTTTGAACCACTTTATCCCCTTTAATTCTCTCTCCTATCATGGTTTAGAGAACTACCTAAGAAAATTTTGGGGATATTGGCAAAATAACTACACAATGGGAGCTTTGTGACTTCTTCCAACTTTTTCTGTTTTTGAAATGGGGAGCCTAATGGTATTATTTATAGGCATGGTGGGGACCTAGTCGAAGGGAAGTGGGCCACACAGGTCCTCTATGTAGGTCCTTCGAGTAGACGTGAGAACATTATAATGTCGTGTTGGTCCTCCGTGTAGCTCCTTCATGTAGGTCCTTCACGTATCTCTTCATGATAAAATGTTTCCGTCTTTAGAGTGCCAAAACTCTTGAACTGTTAGTCCGTTTGGGCTCCACGACCAGCAAATTCGAAGGTCTTGAAGAGATCTTTTCGTCATCGATATTGGAAATCCACTGCCTACATCTACTTTTTTCATGGTGAAAATATCTTTACTCATACTTGAAATTTGTTTTCTATGTGAGAATCATATCTTCACTCTATTTAAAAGTTCATGGAACACATTTTATGGAATATACACCCTTAAATCATTCCATATTATGGATTTTTGGTTGTTAACTTTCTCTAAACCTTGTTTTCTACCACTCTCCATTGAAACATGAGGGTTATATTTTTCTTCCATATCCATGTTTTCACTTCCCACATATGTTCTATTATGTGGAAACCAAATGATGAGTTACTTTTGGAAATTTTTATGTTTCTAACATTCCATTTTACAATGATGTTTTAGTATTCCTTTTTACGATGTGGGTTTCTCTAAAAGAAACGTTCAAGTATTAATAATTTTATAACACTGATGAATTTCAAGGAAAAAATCATTTAAAGGGGGTAGAATGTGACAACTTGGGGTCTTATAATATATATTATTCTTAATTTCTTTGATGTTGTGTGTTGTACACTACACCAAGATTAACTTGTGATATACACAACATAATATTAGCTTGTTGTATATGCAACACTATGATTGGATTTTTTAACACACAATTTAATTTTTTTTGATAGAATTGATTTCACACAAGTCTATGTATATGGGAATAAATAAATATTATAATGTAGTCATAACAAAGTCAGTTATGAATAATATTATCTTCTTTCAAAAAATCGATTTAAATGAAAATAAGTGTGTCTATAAAATAATAAAAGAACTCTTGATGGATTTTTTAATGAAAATTTTTTGTAATATATTCAATATAATGTGTAAAATTCATCGTATATGTTTTTTAGACATGATTTAAGAACAGATTCAATTTTTCATATAAAAGAAGAATTTTTTAAAAAAATTGCAGTATTGCTGCCTTTTGATGGCACACTGATTTTAAATATAGATTCTGGCACTATTATATATTTTATTTGAAAAAATTATTCTTTTTTGGAATAGGGATACAAATTTTTTCATTGGATGAACTTTTTATATTTTTATGATAAGTTTTAATTTTCGATGAATAGTAAAAATATACTAAATTTCAATAGAAAACAATTTTTTTATCAAAATAATTCAAACAATTAAATTATATTATTTAATAGTTTTAAATTATAAATAGAATAAAATGTTATCATTAAATATAATTTTTTTTCATTAGCATTAATTTTACATTGAAATCATATGTAAAAAAAATTCAATCTATTGTATTGTTTTTTACTTTTAAAAAAATCATTCTCTCTTTCCAACTACAGAATACTTTTAAATTATTTACTAAAAATTCTGTATTTTGAATTTCTAAAATTTTATTTCATATTTGTAATCAGTAGGCCCATATTATGTAAATATATTTATTTTCTTTTTGGGTATTTTGAATTGTACATTCAGTAATTTTTATTAAAATAGTAAAAGGGTAAAATAATTAATTAAAGGTAAGAATACTACTATAAAATTACCCTAAAACTTGTTTTAATATTATTGGATGAGTTTTTTTTCAACCTAAATCATCCTTGGGAAGAAACAGTGTCCTTTGGAAGCCACATGGATGGGATTATGTCGATTAATTTATTTTATTTATGGAAAAGTTAAATATATCTCACACAAATTTTAATAAATAGACAGTTTTTTATATAAGGCTGTATAAAAGATAAATTTGACTATAAATACTTATTTTAAATATAATTTTTTTTTTATCATGGTAATTTATTTGTTATTTTTAGGAAATATATAATTACCTTAAATGCTTATACTTTAATGGTGTATAAATTAATTAATTGATGAGAAATCAATAAAAAAATTATTATAAAAATGATAAAAACCATAAAAACCCAAAAACATTACCAATCCATGTTTTTCATGAATATATATACCATAATCATCCAATGGTCAAGTTATTGACCATTTTTATCCATAATGGATAGATTGTGACACTTATATTATTTTATTTAAAGTGATGTCAAAGTTGTCACATTTTTAATTTAATATGTATTGAATTTTTAATTTAGTATTTTCCAGAATAATAATTCAACTAAAATTATTTTTTTAAATCAAGTATATTTATCTTCATCTTAGTATTTTAATTTTAATTTTTACCGAATAAATATGTATATTTAATAATTATACAAAACAGATGCAGTAATTATTTTATTAATGAAAATATCAAATTATTGTTGTTAAAAATATTAAAATAAATATAATTTGATCTAATTAATATGTCTAATTATATTTATATATCACCTATACCCAATAAGTATATAAAAAAAACTTTTTTTATGAAAAAATCTTATCTCGATATTTTTAAAAATCCATGAATTAAATAGTCTCAAAATTGACACTATTTTTTTTTGTTAAAGCAATGTTTTATTAAATTATATAAAAGTCATAAAGAAAATCTGAAAAATATATAATAATTATAATATGGTCATAAATAATCTTATTCATGGTATAATTGACATAAAATAAATAAATATTTCACCCTTTAAATACTGATATATTGGTTATCGTAATTAAAATTAAATAGAATAAGTATGTGTTAATTAAGATGATAATTTTTAAATTGAAATAAAAACTTGTCTAGAAATAAATGGTTGATTATATTACAACTCTATCTCATATAAATTTATAAATTTGTACATTTTGGTGGTTTTTGAGTGGGGTTTCTTTTATTTTAAATTAATATTATTGAGGTTTCCCAATGTGACCATAATTCCAATTATAAAAGGCATCCTCCTCCCTCACTTATTAACATCAATTTGAGCCTCCATTCTCGACCAAACCCTTCCATTTTCACTTAAAAACTTCCAAATTTACATTTTAGAGGTTATGGTTTTCTTCAAAGACAAACTCTAGTGCTCTAAGTGAAGATTTAGGGAAAACACGTCGTAGAAGAGGTAATCTCCTCTGCCGATTCATTCAAACTTCATTATTATTATACTTAATATTAAGGATTGTTTCAGTATAAAGTAATAAATCTAGTATAATATATATATATATATATATCATTACAATTATTAAACAACCATATTTCACCTTCTATCCATCCTTAAAAAAACAGAATCAACTTTCGTACGTACGTATGGCTTATCATCTTCATACACTGGTGTAATATGTTTTTTCACTACCAATTGACATGGATGGGTATAATTATGGAAATAATAACTATATATGATTATTATAACAATTTATTTATTCTATAACAATATATATACCATCCACTTCGATATAATTTAAAAATTAAAGGAATGATGTCATCGCTCGTGCTTACATATGGCCTACAATCTCCATGACGCAATGTGATTAATTAAATAAGATCTTCATTAAATAAACATTGGATAAATGAATGGAGTGAATAAATATGATATATATTATACTAATAGCATTATATAAATTATATAATGATAACATATGAAGTGGAATGTTAACTTTTCAAACAAAACATGCATAAGAACCTAAAGAAGTTAATCCCTGTATAACTAGTAATAATGAAATATTATTACCATATAAATGATAATATAATGATGTATGATATCATAAAAATTACTATGATTCCTTAATAAGTCCAAAATATTATTTAAATCGTTATACTAGTGTTTCATATAGATACAATGAATAGCGAAACTATGGTAAGGTATTAATTAGTCTCACTTTTATTTATGTGGGACATATGACTTATAAGACACTAATTTCTTTTGTTTGCTATTTATGCTTTCCATAAATATTGTATGATTCTTATTATTATGGTTATTATATTTACATATACATATAATTTTAATTATTATATGAATAATATGATTTGACATATTATAATTGTTAAGGGATAATTTTGTAATCTCATTATTATCTAAGATTGTTTATATGTAAGTATTTATTGGGTTATATTTATTATCAATGTCCATCTTTACTAAGTATGTAATATTATATCTATTATTATAATTTTTTTTACCCTTTGGTGAAATTGTATTTAATGGTATGAAAGGAATATTTTGTCGAGACAATGTTCATTTTGACTTTTTAGGAAAAAGTATGAGGAGAATGTTTTTTGACTTATACAATATGATAGGATTTTTATATCTTCAAATTTCTTATTTCCATGATTATTCCATTAGACTATTTCAATATTATTTTCAAATAAATTATGTTATTTTAAAATTGCATATAATTTTGAGAATAAAAATATTTTTGAAGAAGAATAGATACTATCATCAAGAATAAATTTCTTGTGTTTTATTAACATTAATTTCCTTCTAAGATGAAGCACATTAAATTGGGTTATGTTTATATCCCTATTATTACTATTATTCTATTGTTTTGATTATTGAATGTTATTTTATATGGAATATGTAATGATGGAATGATGTTAAGAAGCCCATTTATTTCATGTGTTATGCCATGATAAATGATTTATGTTATTATGGAACACGTAAGAATGATTTAATTAGGATATGGGTGGTACCTATATCTCCCTCCAGTGCATTGGAAAATGATTTATATCTCGTGAGATAAAAATCACTAGATCATTTGTTAAATATGATTCAATAATACGAGGCAAGAACGATAAGTAAACCCAGTTCGGTAATGGACTTTGTCTGCTCTGATGGTCTAGAAAATTAACCTCAGCTAATATGGAAATTATTTTTAATGATTATGTGTTTTCCACAAGATCATGTTTTATTCCAATTCTATGTTCAATGTTCATTTATGATTTATTCCTTAAATACTGTAACGTTTTACATTATGACTTAATATTTTGATATTCAAAATATTTGTTTTGGTTTTTACATTCTTATGTTTATGTATTTGTTTTATATTCTCCATGTTTATCCTTAATGAGCATTGAAGCCCAACATTTTTATGATTTATTTTCCCTAGGATATAAAGAAATGTTTTATGTAGGAAAACTAATGGGGAATATTTTTATGGGAGAAGTTGAAGATCATTAACCAAGATATAAGAATGTGTTTTGAGTTTTTAAAGACACTAAAATAATATGGTCTTTGTTCATCTATTTGTGTAATGTGTTAAGTGTTTTGAAAAAGAAATTTAATTTCCATGGAATTAAATATTGTGTCCTTAGTGTTTTAGGGTTTTCATAGTTTTTAGGGATTTTTATGATTTTAAGGGGTTTAGGGTTTTTAATGGTTATAATAGTTTTTATGTTTTTAATTAATTTTATAATTTTTAGGGTTCTTGTTGTTTTAAGGTGTTATATGGTATTTTATGTCCTTTTAGTGGTTTTAAGGGGATTTTATGTTATTTTTTTTAGGGTTTTAAATATTTTTTGGGTTTTTGGGTTTTTGGACATTCTTTAGATTTCTTATGATTTTTGGGGATTTGTGGTTTTTTGGAGTATTTAAAGGTTTTTATCGTTTTTTTTGTGTTTTTTGAGGTTTTATGGTTTTTATGGGGCTTTTGAGTTTTCAGTTATTTTTATGGATTTATAGGTTTAGGGTATTTTTATTATTCTTTGGGGTTTTTAGTGATTTTTAACATCCTATTGTGTTTTTTTTGGATTTTTTAGTGTTGTTCATATTTTTTAGAAGTTCTATGGTTTTAAGGGTTTAATGGTTATAAGGGATTTATGGGTTTTTAAGAATTTCTAGATTTTTTTGGGTATTAGAGATTTTATGGGTTTTGATGGTCTATATGTCTTTATATTTTTTTAGGAATAATTGGTTTTAGGGATTTTATTGTGGCTTAATGTGTTTTATGGGTTTTTATTGTTTTAGGGGTTTTCGGTTATTCACATATTTCTAGGGGTTTAGCGTGTTCATTGTTTTTCGGAAGTTTCAATTGGGTTCTTAGTGCATTAATGAGCTTTTTTTCATGTTTTTATTGTGTTTTAGAGCATTTATAGTTTTTAGGGTGTTTAAGGATTTTAGTTGTTTTTAGGGATTTTAGGTGTTTTGGGTTTTTTTTCGAGATTTAGGGTATTTAGTGTCTTTTATGTTTTTATTGTTTTAATGGTTTTTTAGTGCTTTTAATTTGTTATGGTTTTTAGTGTTTTTAGGTGTTTTAGGGTTTCTAGGAGTTTTAGGTTTTTTAAGGTTTTAGGTAAAAAAAATTTGTTTTTAGTGTTTTTAGGGGTTTGGGGGTTTTAATGGTTTTTATGAGTTTTAGTATTTCTTAGGGTTTTATGGTACTTTAGGGTTTTTCGAGGTTTCAATAGTTTTTTTTCGGTTTTATGGTGTTTAGGGTTTTTATTGGTTATTATGGGTTTTAATGGGTTTTCAGGTTTTGAGGGTTTTTAAGATGTTTTTGGGTATTTAGGTTTTTAGAAATATTGAGGTCCTTTATTCATAAATAAGGTTTTATTATTTGTTGGGATTCTAGGGTTTTAGGGTTTTTTGGAGTTTATATATTCTTTTACATTTTTATGGTTTTTAGGAGCATTTTGGGTTTCTTTGGTTTTTTTGTTGTTTTTAAGAGTCTTAAGGAATTTTAATGATATTAAGGGTTTTATTTTTTATTTTTTTGGGTTTATAATGATTTGGGGTTTATGTATTTTTAGTGTTTTTGAGGTTTTTCAAGTTTTATTTTTTATTGTATTTAATTTTTTAATGGTTTAAAGGGTATTTAGGGTTTTAATGTTTTTGTTGAATGGGGGGTATTATTTTAAGGGTTTTTATGGTTTTTAGGGGTTTTTAAAGTTTTTTAGTTTTGGGGATTTTCAAGGTTCTAAATGGATTATGTTTTATAAAGTTTTAGGGGGTTTATTCTTGTTTAATTTTTTTAGGGTTTTTAGTGTTTTTTATGAAATTTATGGTCTTTAATATCATTTGGGTATTTTATAGCCATTTAGTTTTTAGGTTATTCTAGGGGTTTTAGGGTTTTAATTTTTTTGGTTCCATATTTTTTACAGGGGTTATGGGTTTAAAGTATTTTTTGGGGTTTTTAGTGGTTTTAGGGGATTATAGTGTTTTTAGGTTTTTATGGATTTGGGGTATTTTATTGTATTTTAGTGTATTAAAATGTTTTTATGATTGGGGGGAGGATTGTGGGTTTTAGTGTTTTTTGGGTTTTTAGTGTTTTTAAAATTTTGATGGGGTTTAATGGTTTAAAGGGGGTTTTAAGTGTTCAAGAATTTTATATGGTTTTAATAGTGTTTTTGTGGTTTGGTGGGTTTTTGGGTCCTTTATGGGGTTTGAGGTATTATGGTATTTTATGGTTTTACAGTTTTTAAGTGGGTTCATGGTATTTTTTTATAATTTTTAGGGATTATTTATGGTTTATTTTTGATTTTTGGTTATTTTGTGATTTTTGGGGGTTTTAGGGGTTTTTTATGTATTTTGAGGTTTAACTGTTTTTAAGGGGCTTTTCAGTTTTTGGTGTGTTTTAGGGTTTTTTGGATATCTTGGTGTTTTTTTCTTTTTTAAAGTTTGAGTGATTTTTAGAGAATATTAGGGTGTTTTAGGGTTCTTAATGTGTTTTGGGTTCTATTATATATTTAGGTATTTATGATATTTTAGGGGTTTTAGGGTTTTAAGAGGTTTTCATGATTTTTAGGGTATTTTAGTATTTCAAGAGTATTAAGTAGTTTACAATTTTCTATGGTTTTAAGTGGTTTTAGGGCCTTGGATGATTTTTTATTTTATTTTTGGGGTTTTTGGTTTTTAGTTTCATTTAGGGTTTAGTGTGTAAGGTTTAGGGTTTAGGGATTATTGTTTGATGTTTTGGCCATCATGTTCAGGGTGTATTTTTTATGGTTAAGGGGTTTGGGTATAGGTTGTATGGTGTAGGGTTTTGGTTTAGGTAGTAGGGTATAGGGTTTAGTGTGTATGGTTTTCAGTTTAGGTGTTGGATATATGGTTGCATGTGCATGTTTTGGTGTTCATGGTATAGGGTTCATGGTTTTGGGTGTAGTGATTAAGTTTTAGGGTTTATGGTATATTTTATAGGGTTTTAGAGGTTTTCAATCAATTTGAGTGGTTAAGGGTTTTAGGTTTTGTAGGTTTTGTATGAGTTTTTGGGTTTTTGGGTTTTTATCGTATTTAGATTTTTTTAGGGGTTTGGGTTTTTTTGTTTTAAGGGGTTTTTGGTGGTTTAGAGTTTTAGTTTGTTTAAGGTATTAAGTGTTTTAATACTTTTTAGTTGTTATTAATGGTTCCTAATGTTTTGATGAGTTTTTATAGTTTTTATAATTTTTAGGGTGTCTAGAGGTTTTATGGGTTTTATGGGTTTTTAGGGGTTTTGATGTTTTTTATGATTTTTGGGGTTTTAGGTAGTTTTATTAATTTTATGTATATAGGGCTTTAGAGTTTATTCAGTGTTATTGTGTTTTTTTGGTTTTTTGGGGATTTAATGAATTTAGTGGTTTTTATATGATTTAGAGTTTTATTTTTTTAGGGATTTTGGTATTATTTAGCTATTTTAGTCTTTTTGGGTATTTTTTTTGGGTTTTTTGGGTTTCTATGGTTTTTTGGTTTTTAGGTCATTTTTAGGGCTTTTAGGGTTTTAGGGTCCTTTAGGGTATTTATGGGGTTTTCTTTGGATTTTAGTGTCCATTAATTTTTTTGGGGTTCTCAAACATTTTATTGTTTAAATTTATTTATGATCCTCTAGTGTCTTGATGGTTTCTAGAGTCTTTTTGTGTTTTATGTAATTTTAAAGAATTTTAGTTCTTTTAGGGTTCTTATTTACTTTTAGTATTAATATGGTTTTTAGGATCTTTTTGTCGGTTTTATGGGTTTTCATGGTTTTATTGAGATTTTAGGTGTTTAGTTGTTTTTTGGTTGTATGGTTCTAGTGGTTTATTCAATATTTTAGGTATTTATAGTTCTTAGCCTTTTAGGGTTTTAGTGTCTTTAATTGGGTTTTAAAGAACTTTTCAGGATTTCTTCAGGGTTTTAAGGTCTTTTATGGTTAGAGTTTTAGGGACCTTTATGTATTATTATGGATTTATGTGTTTTTAGTTGTTTTTTTGGGATAATAGAGGGTTTTATGGATATTTATGAGTTTTTTAGGTTTTTAGGTGTTATTTGGGGTATTTTTGGATTTTTAGGGTTTTAGGGGATTTTTATGGATTTTAGGGTTTTAGAAGGATTTTATATTTTTGGGGGTTTTAAAGCAGTTTACGGGGTTTTGGTTTTTTAATGTTTGTAGGGAATTTATGGTTTGTAGGGTTTTTTAGTTTTTTAGTGTTTTTAAGTATTTAGAGGTTTTGGGGTATTATAATTTGTTATTTTTTTAGTGTTTTTGGGTAAGGAAGATGCGAGGGTCGGGCTATTCCCGGACCCCCCCCCAAATTTATTAGAAAGAAAAAAAGAGACACAACAGACAAGGGAGGGGAGGGGTCAAAACAACCACACCCAAAAACCCCTTACAACCCACGCCTAAAAAGAAAAATCAAAAAAGAAAAGAAAAAAAAAACAAGAACACCCAGGTCCAAGAAGAAACCATCACCCTCATCCAACGACATCCAGCATCTAGTAGCTCACTACCAAGAAATGACCAGCTTCCAACCTCACATATACCAGCATACAACACCTTCTCACCAAAACAAGCCATCACCATCAGCAGATAACCATCATCACCAGAATCACACAAGAGCCAACAACTAGAGTTCACTTCCATACAGAAAAACCAGAACTAGAAGCATAAATAGAAGCTTTCTCACATCCTAGCCATACCATTGCTAGGATCCAACACCTCATCATCAAACAGACAACATCTCTTTCAAACACCAAACACCACCCAGCATTCCGCTTCCACTCCAGAATCCAGCAGTATCCGGCATCTAGCAGCACCAGCCTATTACAACATCAAGGAGATTGGCAGCCAAAAACCATTAACTCATCATCCAGCAAATCATGAACCATCCAAAAACCAGCAACAACTTATAGAAAAGCCAACCACCAACAACAAAAAATATACAACATCTCAGAATCCAGCAGCCCCCTCCTACTGACCAGATGACTTCCAGCCTCCCGCCATAGCCAGACACACAATACCACAAACACCATTTCTTATACCCATTCTGCATCATCCAAATCTCCTTAAACTCATCATTCATCAATAGAAATGACTCATAACCAATCCAGCCAGAACTCAAAAGTTTGCAGTCCAACATATCATAGATCAGAATGACCAGACCCTCATCAGCAGCAAGACTCAAGGAAAAGGGAGAGGAACCAGAAAAAACAACCTGCATTTTCTCCCTTTGAATCCACCTTTACCCATCCGAAAACCAGAAATTCCAGCAGGAGCCACCGCGGGTCAAAGCGAGAAGCCCATATCCGAGCGTATGACTGTGTACGCCACCTCTAAGAAGTCACAAAGCCTGTCACATCCACCTATCACCAAAGAAAGGCCAAAGCCCTCCCACACGAAGCCTCCAGGTCGTATTGTAGAAAAACCAAACACCAAGAGACCTGAATAGCTAAGACCAAAGCCAGATCTGACAAGAGTACTTGGAAAACGGGCCAAGCTTGCCTCCACCAAAATGACAGGACGCCCATCGTACCCGCCTAACAGCAGCATGAAACCAGAGAGAATGGGTAGTTTGGTTGGAATACACATGGGCTATTATACTTTGCCTTTAATGTGTTATAAGAGTGTTGAACTCAAGAAAAATTGGGTGAATTCCCTATGAGCTGAATTGGAGTATCTTATGGTACAATCGAGCTCTTCTCATAGGTGTAGTTGAATTGGACTTTTATGGATATGTTCATTCTTAACCAAGGACAAAAACTATCATTTCCATCACATAAGTTACTAATCATATTTTCCAACTAAAATTTTATCATCTCACTTAATATTCCTAATAGAAATGGAGAACCTTCTTGACTTATTGTATGATGGGATAGTAAATAAAAAGACAAAACCCACCATTTGGGTATAAGATGACTTCTATGCACTACACTATTTGTTGATACCAACACAATAGCTTTTTATATTTTTATGTACACTAGAGTTTTACATGTTTTTAAGTAGTTTAAGGGATTTTATGGGGGGAGGGGTTAGGGTTTCTTAATGGTATTTGGGATTTTAAAAGTTTTAAAGATATTTAAGTCTTTTTAGGGTTCTTATCATAGTTTGTTTTTTATGTAGTTTTTGGGGTTTTAGGTTTTTTAGTGTTTTGTGGTTTCTAAGGTTTTTAGCAGTTTTAAGGGATTTTTACAGGTTTTGTGGATTTTTGGGTTTTGGGGGGTTTTATGGGTTTTACATTATTTCAAGTGATTTCTCATGTTTTTAGGGTCTTTTAATGTGTTTTAGGATTCACTATTGTCTTTTAGGATATTTTAAGGGGTTTAGAGGAACTTATGTATTTTAGTTTTTTGGGGTTTTAGATGTTTATAGTGTTTTTTTATTTTTTTTGCACATTAATTGCTTCTATGAGCATTTAGGGAATTTATTGGGTTTTCGAGGTATTTATGATTTTTTAGGGTTTTTGTGTTTTATAGGGTATTTAAAAAAATTTATGATATTTAAGGTTTTTTAGGGTTTAAAGTTGTTTTAAAGGATTTTAGTGTTCTTAGGGGTCTAATGGTTAATTAGGTTTTTTATGTTTTATTGGGGGTGGGTGGGTGGGTAGGGTTTTTGGTTTTAAAGGATATTTATGGTTTTTAGGTTCCTTTGGTTTTTTGGTGTTTTTAGAGTGTTGGGTTTTATGTTTATGATATAGGGTATACTGTTTTAGGTGTAGTGTTTAGGGTTTAGGGTGTGTGGGATATGGTTTAGGGTGTAGGGAATATGGTTTAGAGTTTTTGGTTTTTTATTTTATTTGGTGGTTTTAGGGGTATTAAATGTTTTAGTAGTTTTTTTGGGTTTTTTGGGTTTTTTTTGGGTTTTTATTAGGGTTTAATTTGTGTTTTTGTGGTTTTGTTGAGTCTTCCAGGGTTTTAAGGGGTTTTTGTTTTTTAGTTTTTATATGTTTTTAGGGTTTTTTGGGTTTTGTGTTTTTGTGGGGATTTAGGGGTTTATACTATGTTTAGAGGTTTTAACTTTTTTGTTGTATTTTGTGGTTTTAAATATTTTTTGAGGTATTTAGGTTTTTATGGTATTAGGGGTTTCTTAGGTATTTTAGGGGTTTTGGTTTATTGAATTTTTTTGGAGGATTTTGTATTATAGGGGTTATTTTTATGGGTTTTAGGACCCTTATGGTATTTTTGGGGGATTATGGTGTTTTATGGTATTTAACAGAATTTATGTTCTTATAGGGTTTTGGGGTTTTTATGGTTTTTTGGGTTTTTGGTGTTTTTGGTTTTTTTGAGATTTAATATTTGTAATTTTTTAAAATTTCTTATGGTTTTTAGGGGTTTTTAGAAGTGTTTTATGGTTTTTATGGTTTTAATGGTCTTTTATTATTTTTAGGTTTTTTAGTGTATTATGGGTTTTTGGTTATTTTCTGGTTTTTAGGGAATTTGGGGTCTTTTGAAGTTCTCATGGTTTTTAGGGTCATCTAGAATTTTTTTTTGTTTTTATGGTCTTTTAGGGGTTTTAGGGTTATTTAGGTGTTTTATATTATTTTATAGGATTTTGGATTATTTTGGGACTTTTAGGGGTTTTTAGTGTCTTTAAGAAACATTTAGGCCTATTAGGGTAGCTTAGGGTTTTAAAGAGGTTTTATAATTTTCAAGGTTCTTATTTTCTTTTAGGATTTTTATGGTATTTTAGGGGACTTACGTTTTTAGGGTCTTTTAGGGGTTTAAAGGGTTTTTGGGGGTTTTTAGTTTTATGGTTTTAAGGTTTTATAGGTCTTCTAGGTTCTTTTTTGGGTTTTAAGGGTATTAAGAGTTTCTTGGGTTTTAAAGGGTTTTGTCAGAATTTTGAGGTATTTTTTGGGTTTTTATGTATTTGTAGGTATTTATCATTTTCTAGGGGTTTTGGGTTTTATATTTTTTTAGTATTCTTATTGGTTTTTGTTTTTGAAGGGGTGTTTGGGTTTTTTGGTGTTTTTTTATTTTTAGGGGGTTTAGGGGTTATTATTATTAATTTTGTTATTATGATTTTTAGGGGTTTAGGGGTTTAAGTGGGTTGTATGGTATTTTTTGAGTCTTTTGTGGTTTTATGGTATTTTGAGGTCTTGTATTATATTTGAAGGTTTACAGTGTCTAAAAGGGTGTTTAATGGCTTTTTGGTATTTTTAGGGTCAATTACTGTTTTATTGGATTTTATGGATTTTATGGGTCTTAGTGGTTTTGGGTTTTGAGAATATTTTTCATATTTTTATATTTTAGGGGGTTTAAGGGTGCTTTTGGGTTTTTAGGGTTCTTTGAGATTTTTTTTGTTTTAGGGGTATTAGAAATATTAGGGTGTTTTTTGGTTTTTAGGGTTTTATTTATTTTTTGGGACTTTTATGAGTTTTAATTGAGTTATTTTGTTCTTTTTGGTATTTTAAGGGATTTTAGGTATTTTATGCTATTTTGGGGTTTATTTATGGGTTTGCGGGTTTTATAGAGTTTTTATAGTTTTTAGGGTCTTTAGAGTTTTTTTTTGTTTTTAGGGTTTTATGGTTTTTAGTGATTTTTATGGGTTTTTAGGGTTTTTATGGATTTTAGGATTTTTTATGTTTTAGGATATTTAAGGTTTTCAAGGAGTTTCTAGGGTTTTTCATGATTTTTTTCTTTTAGGATTATATAATGTGTTTTAGGGTATTTTATGTTTTTAGGGTATTTTAGGGAATAGTTAGGGTTTTATTGTCTTTTTGGAGTATTAGGGGTGTTAGGGTATTTTTGAGATTTTAGGGATTTCCTATGAAATATCATTTTTTATTATTTTTAATGGGTTTTATGGTTTTTAGGTTTTTTAGGCTATTTTAGTCTGTAGAGTGTTTTTTGGGCCTTTTAGGGTTTACTGTATATGTTTCTGGGTTTTAGTTGTAGGGTTTAGGGTTTAATGTGTTGGGATTATGGTTTAGGTTGAATGGTTTAACATATAGTGTGTGGGATATTGGGTTTGGGATGGCCGTTTTTGGGTTTATGGTGTAGGGTATTTGGTTTAGGGTGTAAGGTTTGTTTTTTATGGTGTGGTGTATAGAGTTTTATTTGTAGGTTTTATGATTTAGGATTTAGGGTATGTGGTTTAAGGTGTTGGTTTTAGGTTATACTGTGTAGGGAACATGTTTAATTTTTTTGGGGGGTTTTATGTTTTTTTGTTGTGGGGGTGTTAGGGTTTCAATGCTTTTTATGGGTTTTTTGGGTTTTAGGATTTTAATTGTTTTTATTTTATTTAGTGGTTTATAACTTCCTTCATGGTTTGTGGGGTTAGGATTTTAACTTGTTTAAAGGTTTTTTAGTTTTTAGTGACATCTAGTGTTTTTAATTTTTTGGGGTCTTAGGGGTTTTATTGGGTTTTATATTCTTTTGGGATTTAGGGGTTTCAATATTTTTTAAGGATTTTTTAGTGTTTAATGTTTTTCCCTTTATTTGGGTTTTATGTTTTTTTATGTTTTTTGGGTTTTAGGGTTTCCTTATAATTTTTTATGGTTTTTAGTGTTTTTAAGGGATTTTATTGTTTTAATTTTCTTATTAGTTTTAGAGGTTTTTTTCTTTTAGGGTATTTTTGGTGAGTTTAAATGTTCGTAAGGTTTTTAGGGTTTTTAGGGTTTTTATGTTATTTCGGGAATTTAGGGAGTTTTGGGGTTTTAAGGTTTTAATGGAATTTTAGGTTTCATTAGTGTATTTTAAATACATCAAGGGTTTTTAGGGTTTTATGGTTTTTTTGGGGGGTTTTGTGTTTTTTGTGATTTTTGTGTTTTTAGGGGTTTTTTGGATTTTATAAAAAATTAATGAATCTTATTTTGTAATGGATTTTAGATGTTTTAAGGGTTTTAGTGATTTTTAGGGTTTTTGGGTATTTTAATGATATCTGCGTATTTTGTGGTTTTTAGGGTTTTCAGGGTCATTTAGTATTTTTATGGGTTTTTAGGTTTTTATATACCTTTATGATTTTTACGCTCTTTTGTGTTTATTTAGTTTTTTATGATATTTTAGGGGTCATTTGGTTTTTTATATTTTTAGGGGTTTTAGTGTATTTTATGGAATCTTATGGTTCTTAAGGAAATTTATTGTATTTTGTTGGTTTTAGGGTTTTTTAGTGTATTCTATGAGTTTTTAGTGTTGTAATGGGTGTTTAGTGTTATATGGCCTTTTAGAGGTTTTTACAGCCATTCAGGGGGTTTATGTGTTTTCTATGGGTTTTAGTTATTTTTTATTGTTTTTATTGTCTATGTGTTATTAGGGGTTTTATGGGTTTTTGTGATTTTAGAAAATTTTATGGGTTTTAGGTGTTTTTAATGTTTTTCGGGGTTTTTAGGAGTTTTAGTTGTTTTGGGGTTTTAAGAGTTTTTAGAGTTTTTTTGTGGTTTTATGGGTTTTCTGGTTTGTTATGATCAATTAAAAATTTCTTGATTTGTTGGGTTTTTAGGTGTTTTAATGTTTTGTAGGTAATAAGGGGTTTTAAGGGTTGTAAGGTATTTAGGGTTCCTTTAGGTTTTTAATGTTTTTAGGTGTTTTCATGTGTTTTAGAGTTTATTAGTTTTTTCTAGGGTTTGATAATTTTAGGGGTTTTTTAGGATTTTTAGTATATTAATGGAATTTTATGTTTTTATGGGTTTTTGATTTTTATAATGATTTTTTAGGGTTTTATAGTTTTAATTAGTTTTTATATATTTTTGTGTTTTTATGGATTTTAAGTGGTTTATGGTTTTTATGGTTTGAGGTGTTTTTATGTTTTCATGGATTTTAAGTGTTGTTATAGAATTTGTAGGGTTTTGTTTTGGTATTTCATATTTTTCAATATTTTTTGAGGATTTAGAGGTTTTAGGGTTGTTTTTGGGATTTTAATGTTTTAAGGGTTTTATTTTTTGGGTCTATAGGGTGTTTTAGGGGTGTTAGGGTCCTTTATATTTTTAAGGATTTTTAGGTTTCCTGAGTTTTTTGGATTTCATGATATTAGAGTATTTTTTATGTTTCGTTTATTGTTTTTATATATATTTTAGGGGATTTTATGTTTTTTTAGTTTTTAATGGATTTTGGGGGGTTTAGGTTCTTTTAGGGTGTTTATGGTTTTAAGTGGTTTTTTATTTATATGGTTTGTCGGGTTTTTTGGGGGTTTAAGGTGTTTTTACTTTTTAAGTGGGGTTTAGGGGTTTGAGGATTTTTTTTGTGTATTTAGGTAATTTTAGGGTTTTATGTGTTTTCTGGGTATTTGGGGATTTTTGGGGGTTTCAGGGTTCTTTGGGGGGGGTTTGGGTTTTTAGGTTTTTTATTAGTATTAGTTTTTAATGATTTTCTAGGTTTAGATTATTTGTTTTAGGATTATAAGGGTTATTGGTGGTTATGAGGGGTTTTTATATCTGTTAGGGTATTTTAGTATTTTTATCATTTTTACGGTATTATGGTTTTGTATGGTTTTTTGGATTATAAGGGTCTTTTATGTTTTCTGTATTTTTAGTGTTTATATGGTTTTTAGGGTTTTCATGGGTTTTAGGGATCTTTTACGGTTTTATGTTATTTGTATGATTTTAAGGACTTTAGTGCTTTAGGTTTGTAGAGTTTTTCAGGTGTAATGGTGGTTTTCATATTTTTTTTTGTTTTAACTGTTTCATAGGGTTTTTTAGTGTTTTAAAAGATTTAGTGTTTTTAGGGATTTGTTTTGGAATTTTAGGGTTTTAGGGTATTAGGGAATTTTTGGGATTTAGGTGTTTTCAATGTATTTATATTTTTAGTTGTTTTAGGGTGATGAGTGTTTTTTAGTGTTTTTAGGGGTTTATGGTTTTTATTATTTTTATTGGTTTTCGGGGTTTAATGGTTATTTGGGTTTTTAGTGATTTTATGGTTTTTAGGGTTTATGGGATTTTGAGGGTTATTTGGGGTTTTATTGTTTTTAGGGTATTTTAAAGGGCTTGTGGGTTTTTCCATATTTTTATGTGGGTTTTAATGATTTTATGGGTTTTATGGGTTTTAGGGTTTTAGGGGTTTTATGGTGTATTACGGTTTTTAGGGGTTTTAATGGGTATTTGAGTTTTTATGAGTTTTTTATGATTTTTAGGGGTTTTATGATTTTTAAGCTTTTTAGGGATTTTAGTATCATTATATTTTTAAGAGGTTTTATGGGTTTATAAGGATTTTTATTTTTTTACGGCTTATAGGGGTTTTATGGGTTTTAGGCTGTATATGTTTTTTAGGGTTTTAAGGGGTTTTGGAGTTCATATGGTCTATTGGACCATAGATGTTAATGGACACAATTTGTAACAAAAGGTTTTAATTATCACAAATCATTTCATTTACTAACATATATCTTATATCAGGTTAGATATTATATTATGACACAAAATTATCTTGAATATCTGATTGTGTCATTCGTATAACAATTTATGCGAGCTTTAGTCTAATCAAGCCAATAATTGATTATCAATGTGTAATTATAGAGATTACCAATGGAAAACTTTGTTGAATTGAAAGACAAAAAAACATTTAAAATTGTCTGAGTATTAGTCACTAACACCGACAGACATAAGACTCGTCATCGCACATGATATCGACATAATGTGTAGCTGACACCATTAAAAAAGACTCATCATTGGTCATGACACCGATAGACAGAAGACTCACAATTTCACATGATATCGACACAATTTGATGCGGACACTGTTATAAAAGACTCACCATTGGATGTGCCACCAACAGACAGAAGACTCACCATTTCACATGCTACAGATGAAAATGACATGTTGTTAGTTCATGTGACCTACTGTTGCATAATGCTATAGATGAAAGGACTCACCGTTGATATGTGTAACCATTAGTTCATCTGTCTCACTAATTAAATGATACACTAAAAACCATAGTCACTGATACTGATGAAGGACTCCCCAATACAATGAGTCACTGATGCTGACAGACCGATGCTAATGACTAAACGATACTTATGACACACTGATAGTCATAAATATTGTATTTAATTTATCAATTCCAATTTATTTCTAAAGTTCATATTGTGTAATATTATTGTTTCTAACATTATTTAATGCTGTCTGTAGGACTATCAATAGACAGTATGAGTTACATACACATGGGGATATCTTCATTCCTACTGGACAATGAAATTTAAAATAATGATCCAATATATCTTTTTATATGATGAGTAATATGCTCAAATGTTGAAAGAATAGAAGAACTGAGAACTACCACAACCCTCAATATTTCTTCAAAATCCCAAGAACGCAAAGCAAGAACATACAGGGACATCAACAAGATGAGATAAACCCACTGAGTTGAACTGAACATCTTTCAGACAATGATCTGAACACATCGCCCATCTCGAAAAACTAGACCACTGAGTCGTCGATACTTTGTTTTGAAGCCAACATCTGGAAGAGTACTAAAACATAATTTTTATCTACATTAGACTGGTCCCGAGCTTCATTTCATAGAACAAAGATAATTCTATACTTTATTCTACATGTTTAGCTCTGTTGTCTTCTTTTGTTTACATTTTTGAGCAGTGTGTGTTTATGCCTGTTACACACACACTGACCCCTTTGAACAACAATGGGATAACTTATATCCTAAAACTCATTCTCATTATTGTCTTTTAAATCCAACTTAGAATAGTGGAAGAGGTCAAGTGATACCTTTTTGTTGTTTTTCCCATGAATTACTATGGTAGAGGTCAAGTGTGACCTGGATAGTCCTTTGTATTATTAAAAACCTCGATCTAGGGTGTGGATCATGTTTATTAATATAATCTGCTTGGTGGCAGGTGATCACCAAGTGTAGAGGACTAAGTCTCTTCATGAGACTGAACCTCTTATTTATTTCCACTGTGTTTTTCTATTTATCTTTACTCTGTTTTATCACCATTGATTAAAACATAATTGAATTTTGATAGTTTTCATAGAAAGTGTTTATATTAGTTTTGAACCAATAAGTTAGTTTCAAAAGTTATACCAATCATCAGATTAGTATAGCTGATAAATAATCAATCTTCTAAAGAAATTAATTGAATATTTTGGACTTTTATAAATTCACTACAAACTGAATTTGATTATATTTTTAATTGGGAAAAAATTTCAAAGAACCATGTTTAAACATAAATTTTTATAGTTACTCAATTCACCCCTTAATGAGTAATCTACTCTGACCCACATTTGGTATCAGAGGTTGCTTTTAAATATTTGTCAGTTTTCAAAGCATTTTTAAATATTTTTTTCTACTGTGATTGTAGTTGTTTTTAAAATATCATAAATTTTTTGTTATTTATAAATTTTTATCTCTTTGAAATCCTTTTACAATTTATATTATAACAATCATTTAGATGGATTTTCTTCTAATAAACACCTTTCTAATGGAACCAACTATTCATAGTGGAAGCTTAAAATGAAATGATATTTAGAAATCATGGGATTTGAAATTTGGAATGTTATTGATAGTAAATATGAATTTCTTGAAACTACTAGAAACACTTGGGATGAACCTACCAACACTTCCAATAACAATAATTATAAATCAATGAATTCTCTATACTGTTCTCTAAGAGATGAAGAGTTTATTCGTATTTATGAATGTAAAACTAACCATTAAATTTGGGGCTCTTTGTCTATTTCTCATGAGGGGTCATCTAATGAGAATGAAATGAGACTCAATACTTATACTATTAAGTATGATAATTTTAAAATTATGTATGACGAATCTATTTCGGATAAATATCTCAGATTTAATGGAATTTTCAACATAATGATTTCTCTCAGAATAGAAGTCATAGACAAAGAACAAATCATGAGGATTATTTGATGTTTACCTGATAGATGGAGATGAACCTCTGACTCAATTAGAGTATCATTTTACATTAGAAAATTACCTATCAAAGAACTCATTTTAATGATGATGATATACGAAGAATAGATGAATGTCAAAAAAGATAGGATGATAAACCTTTGATAAAGTCTGTAGCTTTCAAAACTACTCCCTCTAAAAATAATGGCAAATAGAATGTTTAAGCGACTATTGAAAGCTCAAATATTGAATAATCAGCTTCGGATAGTAATGAAGAAATGGCCCAGCTAGCAAGAAGATTCAAGAAATATTATAAGAAAAATAAGGTTTTAAGAAAACCCAATTATAAAGGAAAGTACAATAACAAGGGAAATAAGAAAATGTATTAAAGGAAAATTTATAAATCAGAAGAGAAGTTGTTCCCTGAATAAAAAAGAAAAGGACATTTCTAATATGATTGTCCAAATATCAAATACAAAAGGAAGTATGAGAGTAATGATAGAAAATATAATAATTCCATGAAAGACACTTTGTGTTCCTATGAGGATATCTCCAATGAATCATTTTCTTCAGATGATGAGAAAGAAGACATGACAAATATGTGTTTTTTGAAAAAACATCTGAGGTAAATTGCATAATGATTTCCTATAGAAATATGTGGGATTTGGGCAGCGGGTGTTCAAGAAACATGATAAGAGTCTACTAAAGCATCAAAAGTCATATCAAAATTGATGGAGGACATGACACATTTGGTGAAAATGGTAAATAAGAATTCCTTAGACTAGGACAGATTGGTAACACTAACTCTATTTGAATTTCCAAATTACATTATTTTGATGGATTAATGTATAATATGCTTAGAATATCTTAATTATGGGATTATTGATTTAATATAAAATAAAAAAATGATTCATTCCTTGTTTTTGATTCCCAAAACAACTTAGTATTTACTACTCTTAGAAATAATAATGTGTTTGATATAAATTTAGACATACTAGATTCATAGAATGTATCTTTTCTAAGTGAATTTCACAAAGATTCTTGGATTTGGTACAAAATATTAGGACATTGCAATGTATACTCTATTAGAAAACTTATGAGAAAATGACTAGTCATGGATCTACGCAAATTAGAGTTTCCAGAAAATAACGTGTCTAATCCATGTCAAAAAGGAAGGAAACATAAAATATATTTAAAATCAAATAAATATGTGTCAACTTGTCAACCTTTAGATTTGGTTCACATGGATGTGTTTGGACCATATCGAGTATCTAGTTTAAATGGGAAGAACTATGTCTACGTTCTTGTGGATGACAATTCTATGTATACATGGAATTATTTCTTAGGTCACAAAAGTGGATCATGTAATTATTTCACCAAGTATCAAAAAAACTGTAGAAATTTTTAGTGCACTCAAAATTAAATCTATATGAAGTGATCATGGTCGTGAGTTTGAAAATCAAGACATTGAATATTTTTTTCTCAAACAATGGCTACAGTCATAACGTTTCTTCCCCTAGGACACCTCAGAAAATTGGATTTTTAAAACGATGAAATAGTACCTTGAATGAAATTTCTAGAACTATTCTTAATGAATAAGACTACCAATTAACATTAGGGATAAAGATGTTAATACATATTATTATATAATAAATAAACACTTAATCAGACTTATCCTTAAGAAGACTCCCTATGTGTTTTAGAATAATAGGAAACCAAAATGTAGTTATTTTAAAGTGTTTGTATGTAATGATTATAATTTGAACACTAAATAAAATCTATAAATATTCACATCCCAAGGTTATGAAGGAATATTTCTAGGTTACTCAACCTCTAGTAAAGCCTATTGAGTCTTTAATAAAATAACCAAGTGTGTGGAAGAATCTGTGCTTATAAAATTTGAGGAAGTGGATCCAAATGATCCTAAGACCTCTCTAGACAACCTTGAAGATGATATACCAAATCTAAAAATAATTTAAAAATTATATTAGACTAATTTTAAGCAATCTATGAAATCAAAAATTTTGGAAATTCTCCAGAATATAGCCATAATATACCAAATAAAAATGATGAACTTGAAATAACTAGTCCTACCATTTCCAGACAAACTAGAATCCTAAAAAACCATCCCTTAGATGTTTTTGCTCAAGACATAGATTAATGAACACAAACAAGATATTATCTTAGAAACCAGGTGGATCATCAAGATTTATTATTATATCTTTAACCTAAAAATATAAATAATACAATCAATGATGAATTTTGGGTGATGTTTATGCAAGGAGAACTCAATCAATTTGAAAGAAATAATGTTTTGAAACTTGTGGATAGACCCAAAGACACCTTGATCATTGGAACTAAGTGGGTGTATAGAAATAAATTAGGTGAAGCTGAAAATATTGTTAGAAACAAATCAAGACTTGTTTTACTAGTCTATACTCAAGAGGAAGGCATTGAGTATGAAGAAATATTTTCACCTATTTCAAGACTTGTATCCGTCAGAATCCTACTTGCAAATACTTACCTATATAATTTCTAACTATATCAAATATATGTTAAGAGTTAATTTTTAAATGGATATATAGGTGAGAATGTTTTTGTTAAAAAAACTCATAGTTTTAAAAATCCTCATTTTCAAAATCATGTTTTCAAATTGAAAAAAGATTTATATAATTTAAAACACGCTCTAAGATCTTGGTATGATAGAATGAGAAATTTTCATATTTCAAAAGGTTTTACAAAAGGAATGGATGATTCTAATATTTTTATAAATCTAATGTTTAAAGATATTTTAGTAGTCAAAATATATGTTGAGGACATTATTTTTGAATCATGAAGAAATTATTTATGTACTGAATTATCTAAAATAATGAAAAATGAATTTGAAATGAGCATAATAGGTGAACACAAATTCTTTCATGGATTTCCAAATGCTTCAAAATAAAGAAGGAATCACTTAAAATAAATGAAATTATACCAATTATCATTAATAAAATTGGATTTGATAGTATTAAAAGTATGGACACTCCCATGAGTACTGATTTTATATTGGATGTTGATGAAGATGGTAAATCCGTTGATCCAACCACTAAAATAGGAAATATTGGATGCTTTTTTTAATTGTTTTCTAGAAGTCAATATATAATATTTAGTGTGTGTATGTGTTCTTGTTTTCAAGATAATACCAAATAATCTCACTTGAATGTTGTTAAAATAATTTTAATATACCTCAAACATACTATCAATTTAGGCTTTTTTTACCCCAAAAGAAAAGTCATTTGATAAAGTGAGTTATTTTGATGCTGATTTTTGTGGATGTAAGTTAGATAGAAAGAGAAACTCATGGACATGATACTTTTTGGTAAAGTCCTTGGCTTCATGGTGTAGTAAGAAGATAAATTTTGTTGCATTATCTACTACTAAATTTGAATACATAACTGTTGGTAACTGTTGTGCACTAATTTTGTGGACAAAACACACTCTTCTAGACTATGGATATAAATTTAGACATGTACCAATAAAATGTTACAACACAAGTGCTATTAATATCTATAAGAATCCTATTTCTCACCCTAGAATGAAACAAATTTTTGTGACACATCACTTTTCTGAGAGATCATTATCAAAATAATGATATTAATTTATAACTTGTTGGCACTGAATATCAGATTTATGATATATTCCCTAAGACATTCAACTTTGAAAGGATACATTAAATCATACATGATCAATTAATGATCAATTAGTTAAACCCTATGTTTATATCTCCCTTAGTCTACTTTTGTGAAGTTTTCATACCGACACCATTGTAATGCGGACAACATTTTCAGGATGACACTGTTTTCATGCTGACACAGTTGTCATGCCGACATCGTTGTAATGCCGACACTATTTTAATACCGACACTGTTGATGTTTTGTGAAGTCTATCATGCCAACACTGATGAATCATCACTTCTATACAATTTATGTTTCTATAAAAAATAAACTGTTTCATTAATTCTAGTGAACCGGTTTATGATTTTGAAATAGTAAAATCATAAAATCTTTAAATGATATAAATTTGAATTTATTTACTCTAATCTCATTACAACTACTCTATCACTTTTTGTCACATTTATCTTTCTCTACTCCTGACCTTTCACCTACTGACCATCGAACTGGACTTATTGGAATGGCATGAGTAATGTGGGCTCTAGAAGAGTGTGAGTCTCATCCTTCCAAGAAACCAAAATGGTCAGTAGGTGAACTGATCATGGAGAAAAAATATTTGTTTTTTTAGTGATAAAAAATCAAGGATGGCATAAATGGTTAACAAATAATGATAGATTACTTTATCTGAATCCAGTGTATGAGTTTTATATGAATATGAAACTTTTTCTAGAAAGAAGTTATGTTGCACGGATGAAGACGATTGTGAAAGGGAAAAGAATCCCACTCTCTTTAAGACATTGGGCTGAGTGTGTTATGTTACCTCGTGAAGGAATGTTTGATGATTTCCAAGGAACTTCTAGTCATGAATGTAAATTTTAATGTTATGAGATTTCTCTAAATGAGATAATAGGAAATGAAGAGCACATGACACCTATCTATTCAGAATTGAATGGTGAGTGCAGAATTTTTTTCATTGTTATTCAACATCAAATTTGACCTAAAGAAGAGTACTTTAATTCCCTCAAGAATAAAGATGAATACATGTTTTACATAATTCATCAAAATATTAAATGGAATATTTGTAGATATCTTATGGTTCACATCAATGAGATGATAACACCTAGATGTAAAAATAATTATTTATTCTATTATAAAATTATTTTAGCTAAACTAAAGGAGAAGGGATGTGTAAATGAAGCAGATGATGTGGTTGTCAGTGAATGAAGTTGAATCTGCTTATGATATATCATCTATAGAAGATGTAATATATATTGAAACCCTTGGAAGAATTAATGGGTTTGTGATGAAGAAATATTGTATGAGAATTTCAATCACATAGACCATCCTATTAGACCAAAGGATCTATTGGATCTTGTTCTCTACCGATATTAACAAGTAACCTATTATTTTAAAGATCAAGAAGAACCTAATACCCTAATTAGAGATGTGGGATCACTATTTATTGATCGACATGACCCAGACACTACTAAACCATCGAAAATATTCTCTATTTGACCCGAAATTCCACCTCATGATTTACCATCTCAGGAACCTTTTCTAAAATCCTCTGCAAATGAAGAAACCAAAGTTTAAGGAAGTGTAGATTATGTTAGTGAATCCAATTAATAATAAGAAGAATAATATGAAGAGGAAGAAACTAGCATTCGTGAAAATTCTTCAGTATTAGGATGGGAAGAAGAAGAGGAACAAGTCGAAGATGAGCAGAATAAAGATGGCAATAATGAAGAAATTAGTGAAAGTGAAAGTGATAGTGACTCTAGTCACCCTAATAAAAATCCAGGTGTTGTGAGTATAAAAGTTAATGAAGCTAATAATGGTGTCTCTATTGAAGGTGTTGTTCAAGAAGAAAATGTTGGTTCAGATGAACCTGCTGCTCAAGTTGTGTACACTAGGGAAAGAACTCTTCTTAAAGAAAATCCACCTATATAGGAAACATTGACTGAGGGGGATCTATCTATCCTAAGAGCCGACACTAATGGGGAGCCTCAAGTATCAAATGCTCAAGCTGATGAAGAAAATCAATCATAAACATTAAGGCTTAATTCTATTTCTCCGAAGGATTCGAATATTCATGCTGAATGGATAAGGAATCCAAGTTATGTAGATTTGGTATTGGATTATAAATATTCTTATAATGAGATTTTTTCTTTTGCTGTAAAAGAACCTATGAATTAGACCACTTCTAGTGACTATGTCACTAAAGCTGATGTAGTTCAATTCAAGGAAAAAATATGTTCCTACATTTGGCAATCAGTACAATCTCAAATGAGATATGATATTGATGAATCCAAGAGAAAGAAAACTAAGCTGATTGAGAACTTGAAAGAAATCGGATCTGTGGTTGATGATGTAAAGAATGTTTGTTCTTCTAGATCATCTTTTTCTTCAACTAGTCTCTCCCAAGATGATGCTTCTTTTGTTTCAAAGTTAGTGATAAAATAGTTTCTTCCAAATCTAATCATGACTGCAAAGAAAATTGTGAAAGGCAATACAAATATTAGAAATGATATAAAGAAGTTGAAAACATTGATCAATGAATTCACCATAGTGTATAGGACTACAATTAAAACAACCATAAAAGTACTTGATAACCTTATTTCTCATTTTATATCATGAGTTTTCCATGTAGAGAAAAGAAGTTCAGGATCTCACCTTCTCAGATCTATCTTCATGTTCTGCTCCACCAGCTCAGCCCTCACAATCTGAAGTTCTTCCTACTATTAGTTTAGTGTTCAAAGAGGAGATACATGCTTTGATTTCAAATATAGAAAAATTTGAGGATACATGAGATAAAGTTCATGATCAAGTCAAGTATTATACTAGATGTTCTTATCACACATAAGAAGAGCTAACAAAAGTCATTATGAGTTTTTATCCAAACTCATAAAAAACCACCATATGGAATGTATGTTCAAGTACTTATCCAAAAAACTTACTCTTATTGTAGTAACAAAGGCCTTTATAGATCGGATTAAGAAACATAGCAATTCAATCCTTTGTTGGATAAGTTTATAGAAATCAAGGATGATTTTTAGAAGCCCAAGAAATATGGTGGAGATATCATTGAAGAATTCATTATGATATTGAAATTTTATCTTCTTATCCAAAGTGCATATTTTGTAGTACCTACTACTACAAGGCTTGGACCTTCTAGTTCTATAGATACCCAACCTCAAATGTCAGTTTCTCAAGCCTTATCTCACATCAGACCAATCATCACAAAAATTCTTCCATTTGGGGTTCTTTATCAACAATGACTCTCCCTTGATTCCACAGTTCCTCAAGGAGTTCCTTTTCCACCTCTCAAAATCAGTTTGGACCCTCATTCTCCTCAGCCCACCCCTCGTGATCAACCATATATTGATCTTTCTTCTAAGGGGAAGTAACCCCTTGATCCAACTGCTTTATCATATCCTATATTGTGTACTCTTTATAATTTTTTAGGCATTTGTTCCTATATTTTTTTTGTTTAGGAATACTCAGTTTTTGAATTCTATATCATTGTTCCTACTTTACAATTTATCTTTTTCTTTTCTCCTATCACTTTTTGTTAATCCCAAAATGGGGTTAACTTTATGAAATATGTTAATGCCATTATTTTTTATTATCAAAAAGGGGAATATTGTTAGGCCATAGATGATAATGTCCACTATCTCATTATAAAGGTTTTAATTATCAAAAATCATATCATATATTAAAAACTATCTTCATTCAAGTTAGATCATATATTATGACAAACCATTCTCTTTAATATCAGATCATGAAATTCATATATCAATTTACGTGTTCTTAATTCTAAAAGAGCTTCTAATTAATTATCTATGTGTAATTATGAGGATTACATGTTTTTAACATTGCTGAATTGCATGACAGACACAATATTTAAGATTGTCGGAGTATATGTCACTGACACCGACAGATAGAAGATGTACCATTCCACATGATACCAACACAATGTGAAGCTGACACCATTACAAAAGGCTAACCATTAGACGAGATACCAATAGAAAAAAACTCACCATTGCACATGCTACTGGTGCAATGTTAAGCTGACACCGTTACAAAAGACTCACCATTTGATGTGACACCAGCAAACAGAAGACCCACCATTTCCCATGCTACTGACCTACCGTTAGTTCAAGTGACCTATAGTTGCATGATGCTTCCGATGAAAGGACTCACCGTTGAAATGTGTGGCCATTAGTTAATCTATATCACTAATGAAATGATACATTGACACATTGAGTCAACAATACTGATGAATGAATCACTGATAAAAAGAGTCATTGATGCTGATTGACCAATAAAAATGAGTCATCGATACTTATGACTCACTAATAGCCATAAATACTATTTTTAATTTATTAATTAAAATTTACTTCTAAGAGTTGTATTTTGAAAAATTAATGTTTCAGAAATTATTTAATGTTTTCTATAGGACTATCAGTAGACAGTACGAGGTACATACAAGTGGGGAGCAGTAGACAATATGAGGTACATACATTTGGGGATATCTTTATACTACTGGACGAAGAAGTATAAAATAATTACCCATTTGGTATATTTATGTGACGTGGAATATGCTAAAAATTAGAAAGAATAAAAGAAATGAACTTATGAAACACTTTATCCATCTTCAAAATCCCATGATCTTAATGCAAGAACATACAGTAACCTAAACAAGATGAAAAAAACCTAATGAGATGCACTCTAAATCTTTCAAACAAGAATATGAACACTTCACACTTCTCAAAAAACTTATCCACAGAGTCTGTGATACTCAGTTTTGAAGCTGACATTCGAAAGAGGACTCAGACATCATTTTTTCCTACATCAGATGAGTCCATAGATTCATTACATAACACATAGAAACTTCTAAACTCTATTATACATATTTATCTGGTTCATATTATTCTGTTTACATTTTGGACCAATGTGTGTATGTATCTTTTACACCCACACACACACATACTAACTCTTATATTCAACTAGGGGATACCTGATATCCTCAAACTCATTCTCATTATTATCTTATATATCCCACGTAGAAGAATGGAAGAGTTCATGTGTAACCTTTTTATTTTTTTTTCACGAATAACTATGGTAGAGGTAAAGTGTGACCTGCATAGTCTTATATAGTATTGAGAACCCCGATCCAGGGTATGGATTATCTTTATTAATATAAACTACTTTGCGGAAGGAGATCAAAAGGTGGATAAGACTAAGTCTCTGTGTGATACTAAACATCTTGTTTATTTCTACTGTGTTTTAATATTTAGTTTTTCTCTACTTTATCACCATTTCTTAAAAATAAATGTAAATCTGATAGTATGTTGAGAAGGTGTTTAAATCTTTTTTAAATCCAGTATGTTAGTTTCAAAAGTTATACCAATCTTTATATTAGAATAATTGAGAACTAATCAATCTTCTGAGAAATAAATTGAACATTCAGGACTTTTATAAATTCACTAAAAACTAACATTAATTATATTTTTAATTGGGGGAAACTTTTAAAGAACCCATTTTAAACATAAAATTTTATTGTCACTCAATTCACCCCCCTCCTGAGTAATCTACTCTAACCAACAAGGTCTTCTAGTGTCTTTTGGGTTATTAATGATTTTTTTTTGTTTTTTAGGGAATTATAATATGTGTAGTGTTTTTATATTATTTTAAGATTTTTTTTAGTTTTTAATGGGTTTTAGGGTGTTTAGGGACTTTGAGGTTATTTATGGATTTTTAGGGTCCTTTAGGGGTTTTATGTTTTATTGAATCCATTAGTTTTTTTAGTGTCCTTTAGGGTTTTTAGTGCTATTTAGGGGTTTTACGGGTTTTACAGAACATTATAATATTTATGGTTTTTGGGTTATTAATGTTTTTAATAATTTATAGGATTATTTTTGTTTTTAGGTTGTAGGTTTTTTATGGTTTTTAGGGTTTTGTGGGGGTTTTATGTTTTTAGGTGTTTTATCATTTTTAGTGCTTTTAGTTTATAAGTGTTTTTACGGTGTTTAGAGTTTTCTTAATGTTTATAGGTTTTTAACGGTTTTGGGGTGTTTCAAGTTTTTTTGTATTTTTATGATTTTTTATGATTTTTACTGTTTTTATCAGTTTTCGAGCTTTTATGGGGGTTTTTGGGGTTTTATGTTTTTCAAGGGTTCTAATTTTTAAAATTTATTAAGGGTTTTGGATGGTTTTATAGTTTTTGGTGGACCTTATGGATTTATAGTGGTTTAGGTGTTTTAGAGGTGTTTTATTGTTTTTAGTATTTTCTAGGGGTGTTTAGGGTTTTTAGTGGTTTTAAGGTTTTTTTGGGATTTGGGGATATTATGATTTATCAAGGTCTTTTATATTTTTTTATGTTTTTTGGGGTTTTAGTGGTTTTAGTGTATTTTATGGTTTTATGTTCATTTTACGGGGGTTTTGGGGTTTTTAAGGTCTATTATGTGTTTTAAGGTTTCAAGGGGGATTTAAAAGTTTTAGGGTGTTTTATGGTTGTTTAGAGCTTTTTGGTCTATGAGGAATTTATGGGGGTTTTATGTTGTTTAGGCTTTTAGGTTTTTAGGGTTTTTAGAATTTTTTAGGATTTTCTTGGTTTTTTTGATCTTTAAGGGTTTTTGCAGGATTCAAGGATTTTATGAATTTTAAGGGAATTTTAATGCCTTTTATTATTCATAGAGTTTTTTTAGACATTTAGGGGTTTTATGATTCTTTATCATTTTGAAGGTGTTATAGGTTCCCCTAGGGTTTTTGGTTCCTTTACATTTTTTAGGGGTTTGGTGGTTTTGATAATTTTTAGGGGGATTTTAATCTTTTTAGTGTTTTTTGTGTTTTTAGGGTCATATGGATATTTTTTTTTCAAATTTTTATGATTTTTCTGTTTTTAGGTTTCATTTTGGAGTTTTTGGGTTTTTAGTGTATTGAGGTGTTTAATGGGTTATTATGGGTTTTTTGGGTTTTTCGGCAAATTTATAGATTTTATAGGTTTTACGATCATTATAATCTATTTATATGTTTATGGTGTTTTTTGGATTTTATGGTGTTTTATTGAATTTTAGTGTTTTCATTGTTTTCATAATTATTTAGGGATTTTTGGTTTTTTTAAGACATTTATGTTTGGGGGGGATATTTAATTTTTAAGGGGTTTTGAGTTTTTTGGGTTGTTTGGAATTTTTTGGGTTTTTGTGGGACTTTTAGTGGTTTAATTGTTTTTTTTGGGTGTTTGGGTTTTTTTTGGTTTTCTTGGTTTTATTTGAGTTTTTAGGGCCCTTTATGGGTTTTAAGGTTTTAAAAGGCCATTTAGGCTTTTTTATTTTTTTCTTGTTCCTCTAGAGGTTTTTGGGTTTTAGGGTTGTTTAGTGAATTTTGGGATCCTTTAGGTGTTGGGGGGGGGTTAAATTCATCTAGATTTTCTTTGGGGCATTATGGTATTTTAGGTTTTTAAGATACCTTTAGTGTTTTTAGGGTTTTTAGAGTCTTTAGGTAATGTTTTGGGTATTTTATTACCTTTTAGGGGTTTGGAGGTTATTTTAATACCTTTTTGAGTTTTTATGATTTTTAGTGTATTTTATAGATTTTAGGTTCTTCTATGTGTTTAGATATTTTGGGGTCTTTTAATGGATTTTTTTGTAGTTTAGGGTATTTTTTTGGGTTTAAAGGTAGTTTGGGTCGTTTATGGGGTTTTAGGGTTTCTAGGGTAATTATGGATTTTAGGAGTTTTACAGAGTTTTATAGTTTGTATGAATTTTTTAGAATTTTTAATGTTATAAGAATTATTTGGGTACATAGATTATATATATATATATATATGGTTATTAGTGTTATTAAGTTTTTAAGGGTTTTATTTTTTTAGCGGGTTTAATTGTTTTTATCCGTTTTTGGGATTTTATGGGGTTTCATGGGTTAATTCTATTTTAAGGGGTTTTTAGGTTTTGTATATTTAGTGATTTATGGATATAAATATTTTTTTTATCATTCTGGGTATTTTTAGGGGTTTTGGGGGGTTTTCTGGATTACTAGGGTTTTTACAGTGTTAGGGTTCTCATGGATTTTTTTCGGGGTGTTTTTTGTTTCTTTGTGTTATAGGGGTTTTTAGGTTATTTGGGGTATCATTGAGTTTTTTTCGGTTTTTAGGGTTTTAGGGGGTTTTAGTTGGTTTAAGTGTTTCATTATCATTTAGTAATTTTAGGTTCTTTTTATTTTTAGGGTTTTTATGTTTTCTAAGGGTCTTACGGTTTAATAGGTATTTAGACATTTTAAATGGTTTTATTATTTCTAGCTATGTTTCTTTGGATTTTGAGTGTCTTTAGGTTTTTCAGTTTTATTTGGGTTTTAGAGTGGTTTATGGGTTTTTATAGGTATTAATGTTTTTTGGTGTTTTGATAGGTTTTGGGGTTTCTTTTGGTCTTTTTATTGGTTTATGTTTTTATGAATGTTTAGGTTTTTAGAGTATTTTGATGTTTTCTGTATTTTTTTATGTTTTTATGGGTTTAGGGATTTAAGGGGGTTTTATTTTTATTATCATTTTAAGGGTTTTTAGGATTTTATGTATTTTAAGGTTTTTAGTTGTTTTTAGGGTTCTAAGGAGGGTTTAAAGGGGTTTAGGGGTTTTAGGGGTTAATTGGTTTTTGGGTATTTATTGTTTTTCATATATTTTTATGGGTTTTAGGGTTTTAAAGTTCTTTTATGGTGTTTTAGGGTTTTAGTGTATTTTTTGCGATTTTTGGGCTCTTAGGATTATTTTAGAGGTTTTTAGGGGTTTTTTGATTTTTAGTGTTTTAGGGGTATTATGGTCCTTTAGGGGTTTAGGTTCATTTTGGGCCCTTTTGGGTTTTATTGGGCCATTTTGGGTTTATATGGAGTTTTTTGTGGTCTAAAATCTTTTAGTTGATTTTTTCCTTTTAGATTCTAATAGAGATATTTTAAGGGTTTTGGAGGTTTTTAGGGGTTTAGGGGTTTTATATATTTTAGGGTCTTTTAGGGGTTTAGGGACATTTATGGATTTTAGGGGTTTTAGATACTTTTTGGGATTATAGGTGTTTGTATGGTCTATTAGCGTTTTAGGGGGTTTTGTGTGTTTTAGGAATTATTATCTGTTTTTAAATTATTTTAGGGTCTTTATTTGTTTTTAGTTGTTTTAGGTTTCTATGGTTATTAGTTGGTTTAGGTTCCTTTATTGGGTTTTAATGGATTTCAGGGTTTTAGGATTTTTTTTATAGGTTTTAGGTGATTTTATGTTTTTAATGGTTTTAGGGTTTCTAGTGTTTTATTGGTTTTATGATATTTTAAGTTTTTAAGTGTTGTTAAGGATTTTTAGGGGTTTTCTATTTAATATATTTTTAAGGGTTTTTATGGATTTTTATATTTTAGTTATGATTTTTTGAGATTTTTGGGGGATTTCAAGAGTTTATGGTTTTTATGATTTGTTACTATTTTTAGTGTTCTTTTCTAATTTTTAGATTCTTTTTGGTTTTCTGGTGTTTAGGGTTTTTATGGCTTTATGGTTTTTATGATTTTAAGAGGTTTTAAGTTTTTTCGGGTTTTAGTGGTTTTTATAAATTTTATATGTTTTTATGTTCTTTTAATGGTTTTTATTGATTTTTATGAGTTTTATCATGTTTTTTGGGTTTTTATAGTTTTTTTGTGTTTAGGGGTTTTAATGGATTTATAGTGGGGTTTTGGTATTTCGTGTGTTTTAGGGTTTCTATGTGGTTTTTAGGGTTTTAGATGTTTTAGGCTTTATTTGTTATATATGTTTTTTTTTCTGTTTTTAGGGTTTCTGTGGTTTTTGAGGATTATGTTTAGGGTTTTATGTGTTTTTAGTGTTTTTAAAGTTTTTATAGGTTTATAGGGATTTTAATATTTTATCGGTTTTAGGTGTTTTAAGCTTTTTAAGAATCATTTGGGTTTTTATATTTTTCATTATTTTAGGGGTTTTATGAGGTTTTAGGGACTACAAGGGGTTTGAATGGTTTATAGTATTTTGTGGGTTTATAGGGGTTTTTTGTTTTTATGGTTCTTAGGGGATTTTAAGTGTTTTTTGTGGATTTAAAGGATTTTGTTTGTTTTTAATAGTTTTTAGGATTTTTTTTGATTTTTATTTGTGTAAGGGTATTAAGGTTTTTGAAGGGTTTAAATTTTTAGATTTTTCATGGCTTTCAAAACTTTTAAGGGGTTTTTTTGGTTATATAATATTTAGGAAATTTTAAGTTTTTTTAGTGGGTTTTAGGTTTTTTTTCTGTTTTTTATGGATTTTAAGGGTTTATTTGTTTTCATGGATTTTTAGGGTGTCTTATTTTTTAGGGTTTTTAGGGGATTTAGGGTTTTTATCTTTTTTAGTATTTTTGGGATTTTTGGATTATTCAGGAATTTAGGGGGTTTTGGGGTTCTTAATGTTTTTAGGGTTGCTTAGGCGTTTTAGTGTTATTGATATTGTTTTGGGTTTTTAGGGGTTTTAGGTATCTTTGGGGTATTTTATCATCTAATAGTGTTTTTAGAGTCATTTGTTTTTAGATATTTTTTGGTATATCTGGTTTGTTATTGTCTTTTTGAGTATTAGGTATTTTAGTGTACTTTAGTGTTTTTTGGTTTTTGAGTATTTTATGGATTTTAAGGGTATGTTATGGAATTTTTGGTTTTTTTGAGCTTTTATTGGTTTTATGGATTTATACCTTTTAATTTTTATGGCTTTTATGTCTTTTAGGTGTATTTATGGTTTTTGGGGGTTTTAGGGTTTTCAGGGTTATTTGGGTTATTTAGGGTTTTACTTTTTTTTTCAGTTTTAGTGACTTATATGTGTATTTAGGAGTTTTAAGGGTTTTTGGGTTTTGGGTTTTTTTATATTTATGTGTTTTTGGGTTTTTAGATTTTTGGGGTTTTCCTTGTATTTTGGAATATTGAAGAGTTGTTGGCTTTGTTTGGGTTTTTTGAGTCCTTTGTGTTTTCAATGTTATTAGAGGATATTACAGTTTTAGGGTTTTATGGGTTTTTAGGTTTTTAGTCTTTTTTAGGATTTTTTCATTTTTGGGGTTTTTTGGGTTTTTATGTAATTTAGGGGGTTTGGGGTTTTTAGTGGTTTATTGGATTATTTAGGTTATTACGGTTTTTTTGGATCTTATGGTTTTTATTTCCTTACGATTATTTTCATTTTTTTTAAGGTATTTTGTTAGTTTTTGAGTTTTTATGGGTATGTAGGGATCTACAATTTTTTGGTGTTTTAAGGGATTTTTGGGTTTTTGCAGTTTTCTGGGGATTATAAGATTTTTAGTTGTTTTAATAGTTTAACAATTTTAGGGGTTTTAGTTTGTTATTGGTTTTAGTGGTTTTAGTTGTTTTTATGGGTTTTTAAAACCTTTTATGGATTTGAAATGATTTTTTGGATTCTTAGGTTTTCTTAGACCATTTTAGGGTTTTTATGGTTTTTTTGTGTTTTTAGAGTATTTTGGGGTTTTAGTGTTCTCCTAGGGTTTTAATTATTTTAATGGTTTTTACAAATTATTTTGTGGTGAGGGGCTTAGTTTTTTATGGTTTTAAATATTTTTAGGGTTTTTAATGGGTTTCATTTTATTTTAGTGTCTTTTTTGTTTTTAGTCATTTATAAAATTTTTAAGTGTTTTTCTTGTTTCTCGGGTTTTAGCGGTTTTTAGGTTTTTATGAATTTCAGAGAATTTATGGGGTTTTATCGAGTTTTAGATGCTTTCATGGCTCTTTAGAGAGTTTTGAGTGTTTTTAAATTAGTAGGGTATTTCAGGTTTTTATGTTTTTTAGTGTTTTAATGATTGTTAGGGTACACTATGGGTTTTTACTATTTTTAATGTTTTAGGGATTTTTGGGGGTTTAATGGGTTTTAATGTTTATTGGTTTTGTTATGGGGTTTAAGGATTTTTAAATGAGTTTTGTTTTTTAAGGTATTTATTGAGTTTTTTATGGTTTTTATATTTTTATGTTTTTTAGGATTTAGAGTTTTCTTTGGATTTCATTGGCTTTGTATGCTTTTTAGACTTTTCTTAGTGTTTTTTATGATTTTATTGGTTTTTTGGGGTTTTTTGGTATTTAGTTATTTTAGGGGTTTAGTGTTTTAAAGGTGTTTTAAGGTATTTTACTAGTTTTTTTGGGTTTTTATGCTTTCTATAGTTTTTATTTGGTTTTAGTGTGGTATTAGGGTTTCTATGGTTTATTATGGGTTTGGGGGTTTTAAAGTTTTGTTGATTGTTTTAATGATTTATGGGTTTTATAGTTTTTATGTTTTATTAGGTTTTTTATCAATTTTTGGGTTTTTACAATATTTTAGGGTTTTAGGTATTTTAGTTTTTTAGGGACATTAATATTTTAATAGAGTTTTTAGGGTCTTTTATTGGTTTTAGGTTCTTTAAAGGATGTAGGGTTTTATGGTCTTTTAGTATTTTTAAGTGGTTTTGGGTCTTTTAAGGGTTCTAACCGAATTTGGGCCATTTGAGGGTATTTTATGGTTTTGGGTGGGGGTAGAGGTTTTAGTGGTATTAGTGGTTTTACCTGTTTTAGGGTTTTTATGGGTTTTCTAGTTTTTATGGATTTTTTAATTTTTCTCTGTTAGGGATTTCATTGTTTTATAGCATTTTTATGGATTTCAGTGTTTTTGGTTTCTTATGGATATTATATCATATTTTTTGTTTTTTTAGTTTTTTTAGTTTTTAGGTGTTTTATAGTTTTGGGGTTTTTAAGGGTTTTGATGGGTTTTAGGGTTGTTAGGGTTTTGTTTTTTTTGGATTTTTGGTGGTTTAGTGGGTTTTACTGGTTTTCTAGGTTGTTTGGGATTCATGGGGTTTATATATGTTTTTTAGAGTTTTAATGATCATATGGGGTTTTTAGGTTTTTTGATGATTCAAAAGAATATTAGTGTTTTTATTGGTTTCTAGGGGTTTAAAGGGTTTTGGGGTATTTATGGGTTTTTATCATTTTTTAGGTTGTTTATGGTTTTAGGTTTTTTTTCTTGGGTTTTTGGTTTTTTTGGGTTTTAAATGTTTTTTGTTTTTATGGTTGTTTAAGACATTTAGTTTTTGATAAGTTTTAGTGATTTTAAAATATTTTATTGTTTTTTATGTTGATTATGTTTTTTTGGGTTTTTGGGTATTCATATACAGTTTTTTGGATTTTTATACGGTTTCATGGGTTTTTGTTATTTTAATGGTTTTAGGGTTCATAAGGGTTCTTAGGGTTTTTCGTGGTTGTAGTGGTTTTATGGTCTTTTATATTTTTATTTGTTTTTATGGGTTTTTATATTTTTAGAGACTTGTAATATATTCGATGTTTCTAGGGTTATTAGTGTGTTTAGGGGTATTAGGGATTTTAGGGGAATTATGGGTTTCAGTGTCTTTTAGGTTGTTTTATGATTTTTAGAGCCTTTTGGAGTTTTTAATTTGTTTTTGATATTTTAATCTTTTTTTGCAGTTTTTAGGGTTTAAGGGTGTTTTTACGGTTTCTAGGGTTGTTTATTGTTTTTATAGAGTTTTAAGGTCTTTTAGGGTTTTTAGGGTCCGTTTTGATATTCAAGGCCTTTTAGGTATTCTGGGTTATTTATGGTTCTTTGGGTTTTATTGTATTTAGGGTCTGTTGGGGTTTATTGTGTCCCTTTAGTGTTTTAGGGTTTTAGGGTCCTCTAGGGATTTTAGAGTCATTTGGATTTTCTTGGGTATTTTAGGGTCTTTAATAGTTTATTTTTTGCATTTTTTGTGTCTTTTAGGGTTCTTAATGTTTTATGGTCTTTAGGCGTTTTAGGGGTTTTTTGGGTGGCTTTTATGGGTTTAAAGGTTGTTTCTGGGGAATTTTGGGGTTTTTGAGTTTAAAGATATTTTCTGTTCTATTATGGGTTTCAAGGTTTTTTGGTTATTTAGTTATTTTATTTGGTGGTGTTTAGGGTATTTAGTGTTATTACATTTTCATAGGATTTAAGGACTTTTAGGGACTTTAAGGGTTTTAATGTTTTTAGGGTTTTTAGGGGTCTTAGTGTTTTAGTGTTTTTATGGGTTTTTGGGTTTTTAGGGTTTTTTAAAGGTTTCTTTGGTCCCTGCACGATTTTTATGGTTTTAGTGTTCTTTTAAGGGCTTTTATTGTTATTGTTTTTTAAGGTATTTTAGTGGTTTTAAGGATTTATTTGGTTTTAATTATTATTAGGGATTCTAGTGGTTTTAGAGATTTAATTTTTTTTGTTAATTTTAGGAATTCTTAGGGGTTTCATGTTTTAGGGTGTTTTTGGATTTTAGGGTTACAATATGGTTTGTAGATTTTTTTTAGTTGTTTTATGGGGGGTTTTTTCGGGGATTTAGGGTTGTTATGGAGTTTTAAGGGATTCTAAGATTTCTTCGGGTTTCAGAGTTTTTAGTATTTTTAGGGGTTTTCATATTATGGTGGGTATCCCAGGTTTTTAGATGTTCTCCTGTGTTTTTAATGTTTATTTGGGGAATTAGGTGTTTATATGGGGGTTTTATGTTTTTTACGTTTAAATAATTTATGGAAGTTTACGTATTTTTGAGTTTTTTAAATTTTTTTGTGTTTATGTATTATTTGGTTGTTTTTTGGTTTATAGTGTTTTTAGATATATTTTGGTATTTTATGTTTTTAAGAGTTTTTGTGTTTTTTTATGGGGTTTTAGGGTATTTTTGGGGGTTTTGTTATTTTAGGGTTTTAAGGGTTTTATGGGTTTTTAGAGTTTTTAGAGTTTTAGGTGTTTTCCTTTTTTTTAGGGTTCCTTAGTGTTTTAATGTTTTTAGGGTCATTCCTGGTTTTTGTAGGTTTTGGGGTGTTTCAAGGGATTTTTTTCTAGGGGTTTTAAGGTTTTTATGCGGTTTTATTGGATTTATTTGTTTTTTGGGTTTTTTATGATTTGTTATTCTTTTTCATAGTTTTTATGGTTTTTAGGGTTCTAGGAGCTTTTTAGGTTCTTAGAAATTTTTGGGGTTTTAGGGTTTTTAGGGTTTTTGGGGTTTTTGGGTTCAAATGTTTTTAAGTATTTTTTTTGCGTATTTTGATTTTTTATAGTGTTTTTAGAATTTTATGTCTCTTTAGGGTTTTTGGGTTTTTATAGTTTATAGGGTTCTTTGGGGTTTTCTTTGTTTTTATGATTTTAGTGTTTTATGGTTTTAGGTTTTTAGGGTTTTTAGTGTATGTTAGGTATGTTTTATGAGTTTTAAGGAATTTTAGGTCTTTTAGTGTCTCTAAGGGTATTTTAGGGGTTGTTGGGGTCTTATAGGGTTTCTAGGATTTTCAGGGTCTTTTAGGTGTTTTAGAGTCATTTAAGTGGTTTTTTGGTATTTAGGGTCTCTTATGGGTTTCATGATTTTTAGGGGTTTTAAGGATCATTAGGTTTTTTGAGGTTTTTATGGTTTTGACGGTTTTTAGGTGTTTTTAGAGTTTATCATGTTTTCTATGTCCTTTATTGTATTTATTGTTTTTAAGGTTTTTATAATTTTTTATGTTTTAGGTTTTTTTGGTTTTTTGGGTTTTTTGGCATTGGGGTTTTTTAGGGGTTTGTATTATTCATTTATGGTTTTAAGGTTCATTAAGGTTTTTTAGAGCTCTTCTTGGGGTTCTGAGGTTCTTTTTTGTTCATACAGTTTTCAATGTTTTATTATTTTGTATTGTTCATCCAGTTTTTTGGGATTTTAAGTATTTTAAAGGTTTTTATGGATTTGTAAGGGTTTTTGTGTTGTAGGTTCTTGTTAGGGGCTTCAGGTATTATTTGGTATTTTTGGGGCTTCTTGTATTTTTATTGTTTTTAGGGATGTTTTTCATTTTTAAGGTTTATAGGGGGTTTTAGGTATTTAGGTGTTTTAGTGGATTTTACTTGTTTTTTGGTTTTTCAAGCATTTTTGGGTTTTAATGTTTTTTATGGCATTTTATGAGTTTTATAGTTTTTTTTTATTTTCATGCTTTTAGGATTTTAGTGGTTTTGGGGGGTATTAGGGTATTAGGGGTTTTGGATTTCTTTAGGGTGTTTAGGGTTTTTACAGTTTTTTTTGGGTTTTATAGGTTTTATGGTTTTAAGGTGATTTTAGTTTCTTTTAGTGTTTTATAGGGTCTTTTAAGGATTTTATGGGTTTTTAGGTTTTTTATGACATTTTCGGTTTTCAAGGGGTTTTAAGGGTTTAATGTTTCATAATATTGCGGAGTTTTTTGAGGTTTTTAGTGTTTCTTTTGAATTTTAGAATTTTTTTATGGTTTTTATGGGTTTTAGGAGTTTTTAGATTTTTTAAGGTGCATTGGGTTTATTATCATTTTGGAAAATTTTGGGATTTTCATGTTTTTAGGGTTTTTTCTGAGTTGTTTGTTTATTAAGTCCTTCTTGGGATTTTTTCCTGTTTTTGGGTTTTCTGGATTTTATTTTTGTTTATTTTGGGGTTTTAGGTATTTTTTATGGATTCATGGGTCTTAGGGATTTTAAGGGTTATTTAGGGGTTTAATGGTTTCTATGGTTTATCTAGAGTGTTTTAGGTTTGTAGAGAGTTTAAGGATTTCATGGTGTTTTTAGGGATTATTATATTTGTTGCTTTTTTAATGTATTTAATAGTTTTTATTATTTTTAAATGTGATTTAGGGTTTTTAGGGATTGCTAGTGTGTTTTAGGGGTTTTAGACGTTTTTTGATTTTTTTGGGATCTATAGTGTTTTTTTGTATTATAGGGGTGTATCGGTTTTTTAGTGCTCTCTCTAGATAAATGAATTTTAGAGTCCATATTTATATGATTGATTTTCTGGGTTATCAATATTTCAAATTCATTTTTATTGAGTTCACAATTATTATCTCACACCTTCTTGGGATTCATCAGTTTCAAACCAGGTTTTTCATGTTACTATAAAAACCCAACAACTCTCATATCTGTGATGACTCAGGGACCTACCATCCAAAGGAAGGATCTCATTGGGTAACTTGTGAAATGTAACCTTATAATTAACATAGTCAAGGGGATGGGAAGATTGGATCATCACACAATTTTGGGGGAACTGTTACCCATTTTGGGAAGCTCTTTTTGATTTAAGATATGTTTTTGAATCCTTTGTTCATTCTCATGTATGATGTGGTTGTCCAAAAATTAATGATCAATTATGAACATGCATGGGTTTGGAATCATATTTATGTTCTTAGGGGTTCACATTTTCGTTATCCTTTTTTATGGGGATTAGATATTCATATATTATTGGTCATTATGATGCTGGTTTTAAGCCACACAATAGGTTCTCTAGAATTCACTATCATCATGGGAGAAAGGATTTATTTTTTTGTTAGGATCAAACCCCTATGGTGGGATTACAATGTATCCTTACTAATGAAATAAGATCCCAAAAATTTATATTCCACTTAATAGGAAACATCACCTTTAAAGTTCTTGTGATGAGAACCAAACTATTCATTTTAACATATTTTGGAAGGTAACTTTAGGGAATGATACCTAGTTAATGTTTGGTGTGTAAATTTCATTGAGGTGTCTTGAGCGACCCAGATGAGATGTGGCCTCCGAGGTGTGGCATGATATTTTTGTGGATATGACCAAATAAGGATGGTGATGAAAGGGATCTAAACGGAATAATGACCTCTGGGTTGGATATGACCTTAACAAGAAGGTATCCCAAAAAATATTAGGGTCAATTTGGGTGTTGGGTTTGGACCTCAGGGAGACATACAACATATCTCATTATTAGAGGATAAAATCACATATAGTTTGGAATGAGTTTTTGATTATACCGAAAAGTAGGACCATTATAGTATGATCAGGACTTACATTGATTGGGAGACCATGTTGAGCGAGTATGGTTGGGACTTACACTTAAGAAGATTCTCATTTGAGTATGGTTGGGGATTGCACCGAATAAGAGGAATATTTCTCCTTGGGATAATTCAAATTTCATGACTATGTCTAACCTCAAGGACCATGTGAGTCATTATAATTGTGATAAACAAGAGCGATAAGTAGATATGAATATCACATAATCCACTTGTCAACTATTGGATGAGACCTAGGCCCAAACAAAGAAGGAACAAAAGAGATATGGCACCCTTCTCCCTTATTATATAGGTATCTTGAGAATAGATTTGATTTTCTATCTACTCTAATATTTTAATATCAGGGATATTATCATATGATAATCTATCTAGCTATGACCTGGTAGTTGAAGATGAGAAAAAGCTACTCCTCGAGTAACAATGGCTAGGGGTATATTCTATAAGTAATGACCTGGGACTCGTTCCTGGTTAATAGAGGATAATAATACACTACACCATAAAGGAAAAAAAGGTGTTATTGTCCCTCTCCCTACCTAAATAGGGGAGGTCCAAATGAGTAACCCCAAAGATAGGACCCTAAGTGACATGGGAATGTAGAATTGAGAACATTCTTTAGATCATCATTTTCCAAGAGGTTTCCAATAGGACTCCACTTACCATGGGTATGTAGACTCAAGGGGACCTGCAAATGTATCTAATGATTTGATAATACCTATCAAATGTCTTTGAAATAATCCTTGGCCTGATATCATTAGACTTGTACACAGAGGGGCCCAAGTGGGGCCTGATGGTACAACAAATGGAAGAGATAGGAGATGGAGGAAAAAATACCCTAGGATACACCATTTCTCATAGCGTGTTTTTATGTGGGATGGTGTTCCCTTAATGAAACTTGTTTCTATGGGGGTGAGGGTGTTTTTCATATAGAATTTTCTTATAAGGACCTAGGTCCTTCCCGTGTAGTGTTTTTCTATACGGGGCGGGGTTCCACCCAGGTAGCATTTTTTAACTTGGTCTTGAGTACCTCACATTTTGAGTTTTTCTACGTGGTGCATAGTTCAATCATCGTATCTTTCAAAAATGTAGGGTGATAGACTACAAAGTTAAATCATATTATGCTTTGCATAATGGTTATTATAAATGGGTTTTGGATTTTTGATTGTTTGGGTGAATTCCTTTTCTGCTATAATGTTATTTGGTGGGTTTAATTGAAGGTAGTTAATGGATCTCACACCTTTCTTCCAATTTTATTCCATGTATTGACTATAGTATACCATTAACTAACTCCCACAAGATGTTTTTATAGAATAATTGTGGAACTTAATACCGATATGGTCCGTAATCTGTGGTGGTCCCTGGAGATTTCATTTTTGGGAGCCCAATTACAACGTCCAGACCCATGAATGATTTTTTTCATGAGGATAGAAAATATTTTCCATGAAGGAAAACGACTTATCATTTTTTCGGAAGGGTCCTTTGAAATAGGGACAATCATCATACATCTCCACAAATGATCTAATTTTTTTTCAAACTTCTACGATCATTGGCATGTCTCACAGATATTTGTTTTGGGACTCCATATAGGGTGGTGGTCTACATAGACACTATTACTCTAGAAACCTTGACTTCCATCACAGCTTCCACTCCATCAAAATTTTCTACAAAAAATTATTTAGGTTTTCTTCATGCATAAAAAACTCATGGATTTGAGTTAATTTTTCCTTTAACAAATTCTCAGAAACCTCTTCTCCATTTATGTAGAGTTTTAAATCCCTAAACAGAACACCCCATCAAGAATAAGCTTCGATCATGATGAATGTGTTGCCGTTTCATTGAAAAAATTAGACCCATTTTAACTTCTTTACAACATTAATTTTGAATCATGATATGTCCATTCCCATACATATGGGGGACCAGAATCATTTTTATTTTCCCAAGTCGTTTATGAGAAATGAGCCTTCCATGAACACTCATCACTTGATCCTTTCTCTATGTAGTGTCCTCCTTCACAGATGTAATTTCTGCAAACTAGAAGTTGTCATCTATGAATGGTATGTCTGCATTGAAACTAGATGTTTCATTATCTAATGAAAGCACAAAATGAATTCCTCATGGACTGATTGTTCATGGTGTAAAACCATCTCATATGAATTTATAAATAAAACTGAAACAAAAAAAAATTCTACAAAAGTAAATACCCAAAAGAAAATATAATGCTTTAACACATCCACTAGCGAAGTTCTCATATATTAATGTCTCTAATGGACCAAATAATCTTCCTAGAAACCTGGAAATAATTTTATATATTTTGGGTGAGCATACATGTATAATTGGTAGGAAAACCAAAATATGTCTTGCACATGTAAAAAATGAATATTAATTCACCCATGAGAAATCAAGAGAACAAAACAACACAAATAAAGTCAACTATCCATCACATCCTAAAAAATTAATGTTCACCAAATTAAAAAACCATGTAATATAATAAATCATGAGTCACAAAAAAAAGGGTACCCCACAATTCTTTCCATCTGGAATTCTACTCTCACACACCAATGTCGTATGTCATTTCACTCCCGTCAATTATAAATACCACACCTCCCCACAAGCATGATCACATCATATCACACAAACATACACCTCAACTAATTTCCCCACAACCATGACCACATCTCGACCTGCCCTAAAATTCTTGGGTACCAACAAATCCACAAATAATGATAGAGTAGTATGGTATCATGTACATGAAGGGCATGAACCTTGTACCCTTTTTCCTCCATGGAAAACCCCCACCATAAACCACTTCATACAATCTCATCCCGCTTAAAGACCCCTGGTCTATGACACATCTCAACCAAATACACCTATGATCATCACCCCATAAGAATTCCAAATTCTCATAAAACATAAAGAAATTTGGATTATCACAACCAAAATATAGTGAATAATGAAACCTATCCGCATCATAGCCTTGTTAATACCTCACTCAAATATTAGTGAGAACTAGAATGATTAAGTACCCAACCATCTGTCCACCTCAACATTTGTCTAAAAAAACCCCATGCATGATTATATGAGTTTTATGACATAGTTCTCGATTTAGGTGGGGGTGTGTATTAAAATCACACTGAATATAGAAGTATATACCAATATCCAAACACATTACAAGCCTATGGGTTCACAATAAATCAATAACCAAATCCCACATCCCAACTTGTGCAACCACCTCTAAATGAAGAATAGAACAAAATCTCTAGGCCACATTCATGTTACCAAACAATTGCATTTAATAATCCCATTATTTTCATTATTTATTATAAATCACGTTATTTAACTCATACCATCACATAATTATTCATTATCCATTTCAAACCCATTAACTAAACCATCCAATTCCATTTCAATCATTATTTACATGTTAATCCATCACTACCTGAGAATCTAGCATAAAGGAACCACACATCAATCATAGATCTACATTACCATAATACCATCACCAATTCACTACATAAGCAAGGTAAAAAACAACCACCACAACTCCCCAAAATTATGACCAAAAAATAAACACCTTTCCACCTCAAAATCATATATAACTAACAACCACCATGATTCCCCAAAATCATGGCCAATAAACAACCCCCTTACCACCCAAAAATCACAACCATTAAACCATTATTCCCACATATCCCAACCACACATCAACCACACATCACCATACCAAAACATATCCTTACACATAGAACATAAAAGATCATTTTAAATATTTAATATAGAGGGTTTTATAACAATCCACTTTTTTAGATGAATTATCACACAAACCATAATCTTTCGGTAAAATATTTATTATCCGAATACTAGTGGTTAAAGATATTAATAAATTAGAGTGAAATAAAAAATATAAAAACATGGAATATAGTTACAACACATAAAATCTAGCATAAAAAAACCCCCAATGTCAACATTGTTCAGTAGAGCATCAATCCTAATCAATCAATCAAATCAAAATTATATAAAACATACAAAAACAAGTTAATCATTACCCTTTATCATATATTTTCATGTATTGAATTATTTATATTTAATTATGATAATAGTAATTTAACCCATAGAATTAAAATTAATCTCCTCCCACAAGATATGTAATAAATATAAATGAGGGATTCCCAACATAAACGTGATTTTATGACACGTTGTGCACCATAGGGCGAAGAAAAAATACATAAAAACCAAAAGTCCACCATGGGATCATGAATAAACTCAAAATTCACCCAAATATATTCAAAAAATAACCCAAATCACATCCAAATCTAGAAAACATCACCAAATTATATCCCATGGATAAGAATGGAATAAAATATCCAAGATGAAGAGATGGTTTTATCATCGATCACTAATGGGCATCCATAAAAACTAATCGATCGAATAGGGGGTAAGAGTGATAAAATATCATTTTATGGAGCCTAGGGCTTTTACAAAACGAGAGAGAAAGATATGTGTCAAATGAAACGAAATTTGTCTGAGAAGATATCTTAAAACTAGGAATCCTACTAGCTTATTGTTGTGTAACCATTTCATGGAATCAAATCCTATAGTTTTAGAAAATTTATATCATTCAAAAAAAATCACATCACCTCAGCCAATATTTATTATATTCCATTAATTGAATTATGTGTTGGGTAATCAATCTCATGGATTCCCCATTTTCTACATAAAATTCATGAACTATCGATATTTATTAGTCGTGAACCACTATTTCACACCATGTAAACAATACACGATGTGTATTTCTTGCAGGAACTCTGTTGCACCTCTAACCTCCATCAAGATCTCCTAAAACCTCCCTAATCCTCCCCTGAAACAACTATAACACCCTGAATTAGAAAAATTAATGAATCAGTGAGGCACATACCATTACATCAGATACCTATAAAATGATTATTCCCCACAAGAATCCAAAAACCAGTTTATGTGGAAAGGGTTTTGAACAACCACCCATTGAGATACCTCTAAAGGATATCATTATAAATCAAACTCCACCACTATCCAAACACACAAAAAATGACCATAAAAATATATCACAAATTTATCACCACATAACCATATCACCATAACCATCCAACTTTCACACAACCAAAACCAATAAACATCATAACCAAAAAACCAAAATACCCAAAAGATACATATCCTGGATTTTAATCCTCTATTTTAAGATAATAACTGTTATGGGTGGCGTTGTCTTATCCTCCTAGGATTATCCATGTCATAGTAAATACGTATCGATTATGAATTAGGTCCTCCCATTTTCATGTTTCAGAACGTTACCACGCACCACACATCATGAAATGAATCAAATATCATAAAACAAAAGGATTAAAACATTACATAATAAAACAAAAAAGATATGATAAAAACTAAAAAAAACTCTGATTACATGGAATGGATATATGTCTCTTTCCCCAAAGTACTCTCTTCTAGGCCACCAAGCCTCCACAACACATGAACAAAATGAATGGTTCTTCTTCACATCTCTTTCTCTTTGTGATACTAAATATCAAATGATTGCTCCATGAAGGTCACATCTTCCTCAATATGTAACCCTCCGCAGTCAATGATATGGGATTCATCATGAAGATACCGATGATTTTGAGAGATATAAATGACTTCTTGTATCCTCTCTATTAATATTTTAAACACCAACCAATACACCACCTCACCAACTCATCCCAAAACCTCAAATATCCTAATGATACTAGGAGAAATCATACTCCCACATAAAAGACTCCACTACCCACATTGACGGGAAACCATCAATATAAAATATCCCCCATCCTTAGAATCCAAGGATATCCTCCTGTAATTGGCCTATGACTTATTATGATCACACATTTCATTTATCCTCTCATGAATGAGATAAAACATCACATTCATTCTCTAAACCATATGTGGACCAAGAATTAATGTATATACAACCTAGGTCTAGAAAAACTGAAAATGAAATGGTCCCCCTAAAAATCCTCAAATGGATCCCTGATGATGGATGAGTGATATATATTTTTTTATTAAGACTTGACCAGTGTAAATTTTTATACCCAAGATCCACCAAATTCCAAAATTCATGCCACATATCCTTCATTATAGGGACAATGTGCTCCATTTTCCCATCTAAATGTGGATGGAAATAATTTATAAAGCATGATTGAGTGCCAAAATAATTTAATCATCCCCACTAATTTTTTTAGGGAAAACTAATATCTAAATCTGAGATAATTTACCACATAGCTCCATGAAACTGCACCACCTCATCCACATAGCTCTTATCAAAAGAATCCACTATTCCTGACTCTTTAATCACTAACAAGTGAGACAATTTAACCAATCAAAAAAATAACCTAGATAGAATCAAAATGTCCCAGAGATCTGGTAAAACTATGAATAAATCCATCAATATTTAAACCTAATTTGAATCAAGGGCATCCAAAATCAGCAACAAACTACCAAGAAAATGATGCATGGACATTACTTGCTGACAAACCAAAAAGATTTCCAAAAACTATACCGCCACCCATTTCATCATCGGCCACCAATACCGTATCTTCATGAAATTTTACATCATTTATACTCTTGGGTGTACCACAAAAATTGATCTATGAAACTCATGGAGGACCTTCTCATGCATCCCTTTTAGAATAAATTATCCCATGAAACAAAATCGATTTCTGGCCATCCTCCAAACATCCATATAGAAAAACTCCATTGTTGACACGATCATGAATCACATATACCAATGTGTCTTACCACTAAAACTAAAACACATTCTACACTAAAAAAGACTACCGCATCATCCAAAATAAGAAACCTCAACTACCATACAATATTTCACCTATGTACAATGATTCTAACTCCTCTATGACTCTCTAAAAATCTGTGGAATTTAAAAAATCCAACCATGACTTCCTGCTCAAAAAATCACGAACAATATTACCCTTTCCCAACGAAGAAGATATTTCAAAATAATAATCGTAAAGAAACTCTACTCACCTATACTACCAAAAATTCAGATCACAGTAAGAAAATATATACCATAAACTTTTTTGATAAGTCAAGACCATAAAGAGGTCCCAAATGAGCTCATACATCCACAAATTTATTGAAAATAAAACCGCTAATATATCCATATAATGGGTGAAAAAATTATGCTTATTTGGAAATATATATCCAAAACCACAAGAGATCTATTCTCTTCACTTCATCAACTTGTATCTCGTGCCCAAATGAGAATAATCACAAGACACCTCAATCATCAGACCCTCCTCAAGAAACTGATGCACTGTCCAAATACCCTTCATTTAACTAAATGATTCATGCAAATGAGTTTTCAAAAACATTATGGTACTTCATATTTAAATATATAAATGGGGATTAAACTCGAGTTAATGATATCAAAAACCTTCGATGATATCGTAAAAGACTAAAAAAACATTTATACTCTACAACAATCTTTGGTGTTTCCCGAGAAACAACTGTCTTGACTTTAAATCGGTTTATTGTGAAAACATGCTAGGAAAACACATTCTTGATGAAATAAACCCCATTTTTCTAAAAATTAAATGATGAAATCTTTCCATATAGTTGATAGAATCAAAGAACTGGTAAGATATCTCTGAGATTATTTTCATGATCCTCCTATAAATTCAATTATTTTAATACAAAATCAATAAACAAAATGAATAAATGGTCTATTAAGTCAGGGAACATGGAGTTCATAGGCCACATGAACAAAGATGGTACATTCGTAACACCAATTAACATTACAAAAAACTCAATGTACCTATACATTAAACTGAAGGAAGTCTTCTGGATATCATCCTCCCCAACCCCAACTGGTGATACACAAACAAGAGACCAATTTAAAAAAACTCACACAAAACCATTTGATGAAAATAGAATATTCCATTGAGGGAGGGTAATGATTTTTGATCATCACCTGAATCAACCTATAGTTTTATATACACAACATCATACTACCAACTTTCTTATTGGTGAAACATACTCAAGAAACCCACAATGACACACACGACTAGATATAACCCTTATGAATTAGATCTCCCACAACTTATAAGGTTCCATCTGATAAGTATTCATCAAAATTAGAGTATGACTAGGATACATGCTTATTGTAGGCTCGTCATCACGTTGAGGGGGAAGAATCCTAACCTCTATAGGGAAAACATCTAGAAACTCCCTAATGACCCTGGGGACCTCCACTATCCAAACATCCACTAATATTAGTAAATCATAATTCAAGAAGAAATAAGGGGATCTATTCACTTACTACGCACCTAACAACCTCACTCACAAATGAAAACTACCTATTTTCCATCGCTATATGAGAAAAAGACACTCATATGGAATAATTTGATAATAGATCACACTAAAAATAGACTAGTTGATGTTGAGGATTCCATCATATGACTAGATATGTAGTATGAAAATATCCCAAGGAGACTGGTGTATCCCCATCACTAGTTTACCCCCCCCCCCCGAACACATTAAATTAGATGGTCTGGAGCCTCGACTAGTGTAGTCCGCACCAGGACCATGTGAATTCCCTATACGTCTAGTAACATACCATATACTATAGTTTGTGTAACAAAGGAGTTCCAATATCTCGAGTAAAACAAGGCACTAGAAATGGAACTAAACAAACCGATCATACCATTCACAATATATGGCCAATCTAGCACGACCAACTCTATTATGTTAAAATTACCACAACCAACACATCCACCAATATTTTTATTTACACCTCCATGAACACACTCTATTAGAGGTTTTTGAACACAAGGTACATCCTGATATCAACCTCTACCTGCTCCATCTACCCTCTATGGAGTGAAATCCTCCTTCCCCTCTAGCTGAAATGAAGTCACTTGAAACTGCGATTGAGGTTGATTCTCAAACTATCCCCCTATATAAAATTTATCCCAAAGGGCCATTGGTCACCAATTATGATGATGTCCATAAAAACCATATAAAAATAACCCAGATAAAATCCCTATGATGAGTATAGAAACCATTGGTCACATAAGGTTGAAAATGAAGGTGTTGAGGTCGACTCCCTACTAGTTGAAACCAGAATGGTCCTAGTGCATGAGTCCAACAGTTGAAAACCCTTATCCTCTAGAAAACCCACTTATTCCCCTAACACGGAGAACCTTATTGTGTTTCCATCCACTCGATCAAATCCACCTTCATCTGAACATCATGATACATTGGAAACATTAATGGAATAACTGTATATGGGATAGAAGGTCGGTGTGCCTCCTCAATATGTATAAAATGAGACTATGAATATAGAAATATATCTGAGGAAAAGTAGAGAAGGTATTTGTACTTGATTCCCCACACCTGAATTGACATAATCTCCCAATAAAGAAAATTAATATTTATCAACTTCACTAGATTCATTATTAATGAATGGATCTTTTCCTAGAACTACTTCTAAAATTTAACCCATGAAATTATACGTCTATCCACTATCCCAGATACATTGTCTTCCACTAAAACACATCTCTCCACATCTGAATAACTACCAAAGGTAACCAGTTTTCCATTTGGGATTAAATGAAACTAAAATAAATAACCATACCCTACATCCAACTCAGTGTCTCTACATCTGAAAAACATCCCTCATACATCCCCAAATCCTACTACTAAAAATAACAAAACACCATCTAACAAGCCTCATCCTGATCTATTGGATCCACCCTATGTTTATCAACTAGATCAGTATACTAAACCTCAAATACCTGAGCCACATGAAGATGATGAACAAGATCCTTGACTAAAAAGAAAATAATAAATTTTTAATCCTGGTACTATGGAATATTATTTAGATTCTTTTTAATTCAATTTCTTAATTTTTAACTTCACAAAACAACCTAATTAAAATTTAAACATGATTCATCATGATGAATATATATTTCCAAGGTATCTACAATACAAATAGGTCCACCTTAATTGATCTTTCAATAAGATTGGAGTCTATGAACTAGATAACAGGGGGCTAATATCCAATATCATTGATGGTCTCTATAGCCTATGAAATGAACCAAAGATAACTAGTAATTTTTCAATACCACCTCATGCAATCTTCACTATGACTAACTCCAAACTCCATCTTTTATCTCAAACACCACATTAAATTCAAATCTATCATGAACCCCTCTCACAAAAGATATCGTAATGATGGGGGAGAGATAATGACCCTTGAGTACCACCTTTAGTAGGCCTCGCGTTGGCAACTATAACTAAGGTTATTAAATAAATATATAATGGGAGGCATTACCACGTATAATTATATAGGATTAGGATATAATATTATTTATACACAAACAACTGTAAGGAAATAATATAATAAGAAACCAAAACAATCTGATATAAATGTATATATAAAAATTATACAGATAAAAGTATCCAAAAGTAAGTACCAAAAATAAAAACTGATGATGTAACATTGCAATTTCTTAAAGCCTGAGTTAGTAATGTCCAACAAGATCTATGTAATCTTCCAAGAAACATAAAAAATATAATTGTTTGGTGATCATACCAGAATAATATTTTGGAAAACCAATGTCTCTAATAAAAATGTGGAAGTCCTATAATTATTAACCTATGACCAAATAGATCCTATACATGAAAACTATCCTTCCCATCCTCTCTATGTAATTCTCAACAAATATCACAATCCATGTAATATATTTAAACATGGGTCATATCGATAAAAGGGTGACATGCACCAGTTAACCACTGGTATGCCCCTCTCACACCCCAACATTATGGGTCTTGGCTCACCAAAAGCACAATCACTCCACAACATGCTTGTAGACACATGGGATCACCACCCCACAAGCACGACCACATCATATCTTTCTCAAAATCACCTAGGGTAGAACATATCCAAAACCAAAACTAGATCAGCAGGGTGCCATGAACATGAAGGACATCAACTGTGTGCCCTCCTCCATCCATGAATGACCACCCTAGTAAACCACCCAATTCCTTATCATCCCGCCCATAGACACATGTGCTATGTCACATCTCGACCGGAGAAACATGGGATCACCTCCCCATAAGCACGACCGCATCTCATCCCACATAAAGACACTTTTTCTATCACAACCACCATTTACTGAAACCATCTGTCCTCCTCATCAGATATCAAGACCCCAACCCCTGCATTTTTATATGGTTGTTGGAACGTTGTACTTGATATGGGTGGAGTGTATATAGAAATAAAAAATATATATATAATTATATACATATAACAGCACCCAAGACCATCCTATGGATTCACAACCAAACACTTACCAACTCGAAATATCACCACATTCGTTGTCACCTATAAATACAAAATATCACATAGGAAAGGAGCCACATTCATGTTACCTAACAATTTCATTTAACCATACCATTATTTTTCAATATTTACCAATAACCACATTTCAATATACATCCCACCATTTAATTATTCATCATTTATTTCTAAACCATTAACCAGAAAAACCCATACCATTTCAATAATTAATAACCAGTTATTCCATCACTACCTAGACATGTTGAAAAAAGAAAACACACATCACATGAAAATCAAAATACCCATCATACACTAACCCGGTTAACCCATAATCACTACCAAAAACAACTACCTCACCACACCAAAAGAATGGCTAAAAACAACCACCAACCAACCCCAAACCTTGATCTACAAACAATGACCTCACTACCCCAATATCATGTCAATCAAACCATTAGAACCACATCTCAGAAACACACATCAACCGCAAATCACCACACCATTAAATGACCATAGAATCAACAAATCAAATACCATTTTATAGATTTATGATGAGGTTTTTATCACATTATACATTATTTTAGGTCCATTATCCCATAAACCATAATCCTAGGGAAAAACTTTTATTAGCCAAATATAAGTTGTTAGCCAATTTTAAATTATAGTGTTATATCAAAAATATCATAATAAACACAAGTGTAACAACACACAACATAATGTGAAAAACAATCCCGAATGGACATAATTTTCTGCAAGGCCTCATGCTCATACAATCCATCACATCCCAATAATATAACCATTGAAAAAATATGTAAATCATAAAATTTTCATATTTTATTTAATTTTTCCTATTATATATCTTTGATTAATCAATCACAATCTTATACCATAGATTAATAAAATTAATCCCCTTCTGTATGATACAAAATTAATAAAAATAGTTTTCTCCCTGCCTCAAATAGAATTTTCAACTCATTATACACCGTAGGGTGATGAAGAAAAACCCTTAATCCACAACAGAACCATGGGATCATAGATAATACTATACCACTCTCAAAGATCATCAAAAACCATAAAAACTCACTCCACACCCTGGAACAACATCACCAAAGTGAATCTCTAGGAAAAAAATTAATGAAAACAATCAAAAAGAAGAGAGGGACTTACGACCGATCACCAATGGGAATCTGCCGAAACTAATAGATCATAGAGGGAGAAAGGGAGTTAGAAGATCCTTTTATGGAACCTAACAGTTTTCCAAAATGAGAGAGAAAGAGGATTGGTAGATAGAATGTAAATTATTCTGATAAAAGAACATAAAACCTAGAAATCCCTTGGTTTCTCATCGTGTAACTGTTACATGATGTATAATTTTTGGGATTCTGAAAATTTCGATCTTTTCTCAAAAATCAAATTTGGTTACGATTTAATTAATAAACTTTTTAAATCCCAATTTCATGACTTTTAATCCATCTCATGGCCTCCCCATTAGCCACATATAATCTTTAAAATCATTGGTTGTTCAAGTTTTGAACCACCATTTCACATTGTGTAAATAGTACATGATGTGCATTTCCTACATAAACACTTCATTAAAACTAAAAGAACCAACTCAAGTCTCATTTGAAAGACATACAACATAAAAAAATTGAATCTTAATGGACTAGGGAGGAACAGACCATTACAAAATGGTCTTATAAAATATTTTGAGTATTGGCCAATATCAATGATTGGATTTGTCTGTGATGCTTGGAAAATTGTTATGTATATATTCACTCCATAATATTGAACTTGAAGTAGTTTATGGCATACAACCATAGATCGTGAAATATAAATTTCTAGATTCTAATAATTCAAAAAATAAATGATAAACATGTACACTTGGTCCGAACATTTTGGGTGATTATAAAGGATCATCTTGATGAATGATTTTCTAGTTCTAATAAAATATTAGTATGAATTTAAGTAAAAAATATATCTACATATATAATAATTGTTATTGTTATATTGAAAAATTAATTTTTAATTATATATTTTAATTAAAAAATGTATATAATTAATAAAATATGATATATTTATATATATCATAAAAATTTAAACATATATATATATATATATATATATAAATGTTGAATTAATATGTGATATTTGAATTTTTATTTTTATATTTATGGTTATATGTGAGATGTACATATATTAATATATATGCGCACATTGAGGACATTTGTATATGTGTACGAATTGGATGTATTATTCATATTTCTATGATAATTTCACTTTTATTGTATATATTTTAATATTATATTTTTGGATTTTATTAAATTTATTCAATATATATATATATAGAATGTATTATTTATATTGTGTTATAAATTTATATGATTACCATTTTATCAATTTTATGTTATAAGTTATAATATTTTTTTTAAAAAAAATTTATATAATAAATTTATTTAAATGCATTTCTTAGTATTTTCCTATTTTCTGTAGGTTTTGTTAGTTAGTTAATCATATGAATTAATTTTTAAAATATTTTTTTCTATTAAATATTATTTTTTAATCTTAAATATTTATTCATTAAATATTATTTAATAATTTTTAATATTTGTCAGAATTTAACATATTCCAAAATTAATTTATATATATATGTATTTATTTACTATGTAATATATTAATTTTTTTAAAATATATATGAATATATTTGAAATCCATTTTTTATGGTTTAACATTTAAAATATATTTAACTTAATTTTTAGAACTTTTTCATTTAAATGGTTAATATTTTTAAAATTTGTAAAATTTTATTTATTCATAAATGATATTTTTTTATTTTTGAAATTTTTTTATTTTTAATATTTTTGGACTTTACATTTATTTAAAAATGTACACATATTTATTTAAAAATATTTTATAATTTCAATAGGTTTATAATTTATATAATTGATATTTATTCATTTTTATTTATCATATTTTTGTATTTTTATTATGTCTGGAATATATATAATTTAGTCTAAAAATTAATTTTAATTTTAATATTTTTGAAGTCAATATAATATTTATTTATAATAATTTTTTTATTTATATAATTAATAATATCTATTTATATGCATTTGTGATTAATGTAGTTGATGCCATGAGCACACTTTCATAAATATTTTTGTAATTTCTTGATTTTTTTATTCATTTTTAAATTCACTCATTTGATATTATTAATTCATCTTCAATATTTAATAATTTCTAATATATTTGGTATTTATTAATTTATTATTTTTTATTAATACATAATTATTTAGTGAGTTTTAATATTTGTATTATGCTTTTAATTTATATGATTCATATTTTTAGCCAATTATATTAATTAAGCTTTAATACATTAGAAATGATTAAAATTTATACAATCAATGTATTTTAAGGTGTTTTTTATTTATTTCATCAAATTTCTATGTGTTTAAAATAAATTTTATTAATATTATGAATTATATATAATTATAAAATATTTTTTTAATAATCTTACAATGTTTTTATTTTATAAAATCATGATTCAATTTATTTTATTTATTAAGTTGTGATATTTTTAAAATATTTCAAATATATATACTTAATCAAATTTAATAACATTTTCTTATTTTTATTTTTTTACATGTTATTAAAACTCATGTAATTAATATATATAATTTATTTTTTTAAATAGTTTCTTTATCCATTAAATTTTATCTATTCATTTTTAATATTATTTATTAATATTAATATATTTTGAATTTAGAAAATTTTTAATATTTAATTATACATATTTATTTACCATGTTTTAATATATCCAAGAAGTATTCATCATGATTATAATAAATATTAATTTTTTATTTTTCAATTTCCAAATTTTTTAACATTCATGCATTTTAAAATATATATTCTTTAACAATGTAACAATTGTTTTCATTTTTTAATAATTTATACATAACTAATATATATTCAATTAATATTGTTTTATTTTATTTATAAAATACTAAATAAATATTTATCTATGAAATAGTTACAGTGATGATAAATATAGTTTCCATTAGTGCTTTTTTAACAATAATGAAGATATACCTTAATCAACGCTAAAAATGTAATGTTAATGATATTTATTATTAGAGACAATTTCTTAGAACTAATAAACTCATCAATATCAGTTATTTTTTAAAAACGTAGATAAAACCCTTTTGGTCCTTTTAAATTCAACCATAACAGTACTTTCTTCTTAGCATCGTTCAAGCTATTGTGGAAGTCGACCTCTGCCAAAACTCCCCATCGAACTTCTCTGATGGATAATTCTTATAAAAACCAATGGTATGTGGTTAGTAAGACTCCATTTTAATTGATATTACATCACTCGATCTGCATGTTTTTCTCCTTTATTCCATTCAAGATTCTCTTTTATCACTCCTCAATCTTTCTGTGTATCCACATCCTTTGAAATTGATTTATTTTTCTAATTGGGTCATAGTACGCTTGAGGATACCATGGTGTGATCCAAAATCAATGAGAAATTTATTTCCATGACCTGAATAGATCATTTATAAGTATCTATTTGGGGAGAATAAAAATTAAATGGATTGATTCAAACTCATTTCCCTTTGTTCGTGAGGTTATGTAGGACAAAGAGAAATCCTTCTAGGAGAAACCCAATGAAATCACTTTCTCACTGATTTAATATTTCAAATCACCCAAAAATTAAGGAGATTTGGAAGGAAACAATGCTACATTTAAATTTTTTTATATTAACATAGATCTTATTTTATCATATTGAACCTCTACCCTAGTATGCATCTATTTTAAATAAAATTCATTTATTGTGTCAAATAAATACTTGTTTTATGTGTATGTATTAATTTTCATTGTGTTCTTTATTTTGAACCAACATAAATTTATTCTCATCGCCACTGTATATATTTATGTCTTCATTTTCATATTTATTTCATGTGGAATTTATCAGTTCATCATATTGAGATAGAATCATATTTTTATTCATAAAACCCCAATTAAATTCAATTGTTTCCTTGAACGTTGGGTTCTAAAGACCATGTCATTCATTCATATCAATGTTTTCATCATCTGAAAAAATATCATCGTTGGATCCTAATCATCCTATCACTGAAACACCACCCAGCCTACCTTGTACCAAGTAAAGATACACCTAAACCTAAATTCCCCCTCTTTCTGATTTCAATCTCTAACATATTTTTCTAGATTTTTTTCCTATTTAATCATATGATATATTTTAAAATTAATCTTACATGAGGTATTATTTTTAAATTTTCTCACTAAAATTTCATAGGGATACCAACTAAATGTGTGTGTGGGTGAAAAGACTATTTGTTCACAACAACAAAATTTTCCACTTATCATATAAGTTTGTAATTTGAAATGATAAGTATGATGGATTTTGAAGTGCATATATGGTAATCCACTCCATGTTCTCTAAATCTTTTTTCTTCCAAGGATTAAAATAAAATAATTCTTCCCATTTTCTTCCATTTATAGTCAGATGAACCCCAATACTTTTTATATTTTCATTATCATGAACATCTATGATAGAAATTCTGCAACACAAATGTCAAAAATTATGTTCAGTTAAAAATTACTTCTTTTAAGAATGATATAAAAAAGGGATAATAAAAAATACAATGTTTCATATCATTATTAAGATGGTCAATTCACCTCATTTCTAATTATCAATTCCCTAGTAATGTAATTTTTTTCACATAATAATTGATTCCACCAATAATCACCATTTGAGGATTCCATCCAATTTCATTTCAATCTCGGCTATAATTAGCAAGTGCATATTTTTTTATTGAATTATTTATCTTTTCCCCACTTAAATTCATTCCAAAAACCATTCTATTTCATTATGTAATTAATATTTTGATCTTTTTATTCATTTTATTTATTTATTCATCTTATTGAGATAGAACCATATTTTTATTCAAACTACAGTCCCAGTTTTAGGGACTACCATAACACTCTTTAATGATCCACTCAGAAATATTTTCACTCCATAAATTAGAAGAATTACCTATATTTAAAACATACATATATGATTTTTTTCATTTATAAACCTCACTCTCAGTTTAAACTATAACATTTTTCCATATTTGATTCTCTATGATGATTTTAAAGAGTCTATGTTTTTGTTTTTGGTTATCCTAGGAAGATGGGATTATACTCCATTCATTATTTTTAGATTTTTATTTCTACTGATCTATCTCAGAGATATCTTGAAATTTAATTGATTTTTTGTTACATATGGAACTAATAATAATTGGAATTATCTTTTTTGAGGCTTCATTTTACCCATATGAATTTCTTACATTTGAAGAATTCATGAAACCCCAATGATATATTTCATCAATTTTTTCAGTAGCTTGAGAATCACAACCTAAGTCTTCTGGTTCATTTGATTTATACTAAATAGTTTCTTTAAATGGTGATTTCCCATGATGATGTGATTGTCCCCTATCAATTTTTTAATCATCTGAAAATGTTCAAATTTAGATCGTAAGATTCATGTCGTATAAAATCCTCCTAGACGACATCATACAAAGTAAATAAATGAGAAAACGTAAACTAATACCTCTTATTGTAATCCCACATAGAAAAGTTATAGAAAACCTTCTTGACCTCTGAGCTTTTAAAATGAAAAAAATTAAATTTGTTTCATTATAACATTATTGATATCACAAATTAGATTCCTTCAATGAATTCCACCACTATGAAAGAATATAAAAACCCATCATTAAATTATTATTAGATTATAATATTGGATTTATGTGGATTAAATGATTCTATAATAGTAACCTTTTATGGGTTATAAGCCTATAATGTTTGGGTACATATATATTTTTATTAAATATTAACATTAAAAAATCCAATAAGATGGATATGAATAAAAAGTGGATGGATGTTAATCATATTTCAAAAGACTATAATGATGTGAAAAATATATCAATAATTTTGAAAATTATCATTCATATAACCCTTCTCAAATCTTATATTATGTTTATGCTATTATTAATCAGTAATTATTAGTTCATAGGAGTTAGAATGACACTTGATCTGTCAAGGAATAGATCTAATTCATTATAATTTTACCAAATATGGTGAATAAATTGAATGTATTTATGTATGGTATAACACTATGTTTTATATATCATCTAGTATGATTACATGTGTAAAAAGTGATGAATAATTTATCTAGGATAATATTGTAGGTGTAAAATATGATAAAGATAATATCGAGGAATGAATGGAGTGATTGTAGATTTACTTAACTACTTTATATCTTGATTGATATGATCCTAGAATATAATGATCATTATATCTGAACATATGATTCTAAATGAATGAAAAATACAATGGGTATGATTAATGAAGGAATAAAAATAAATTTAAATGACTGTATACTATTTTAAAAGGACCAAAAATCACTTAAAAATGCAAAATGTGTGGGTTTTCATGATACATGAAAGATTACTCAAGAACTCTAAAATTTTTATGGTACTTTACAATCCTTCAAAGTATTATGAACCTATAAAAATGTGATGATAATATCAGTTAATTGATGTGGCATACAGATGAAATATATAATGATGATAAAATTCCTCACCTAAAAGATTATTTAGACAAAAAAATTGATCTTCATTTTCTCGAATTAGGAAACAAGTTGAGAAAACACCATCTTGAGATATTTATAGATGAAGATCAATATTATGGAATTCTATGAATTATTCATAATACATGGACATTTATATTGGGAAATTATAACTTTCTTCAATTTTTATTTATGATGTGAAAATACATTATTTTATCCACTCGTATATAAGGTCCAAAACAACAATATAACTATATTGATATTTATTTGGATCCATTGATCAATGATTTGAAATTATTATAGGATGTAGGTGTTATCTTATAAGAATATCAAGGAAATTAAGATTTAATGTTGGTAGTCATGTTGTATGTGATGTTAAATAAATTCATTCATTATGGAATATTTTTTGGATAAGACATTCAAGGCTATCAAGGGAGCACCATTTGAGAACAAGTTACATAGTAAATTAGGATTTAGAATTCATCCAAAACTATGTTTATAGGATGACGTGGATTTCAACCCCATGAAATAAATACCAATTATGGATGAAATCATTGTACGGGAGTTCAGAAGATGGTAAAACACTCTATCAACTAATAGGTGGTCAAAAGTTTGTTAAAGAAAAATATTTGGACATTGAATTTGGTAGAACTAATAAAAACCCTCAAAAAAACAAGTTGAAAAAAAGAAATCATTTTTTTGAATTACCATACATGAATTGTTTGTACAAAAGACATTTTCATAATTTTCTGTATGTGTAAAAACATTATGTGATAGTTTCATTAGAGTGATACTAAATGAGCCCTTAAAAACAATTCATGTAATTAAGGATGGTTTAAACTAGATTGACATGGTAATACATGAAGTACTGGAACCAATATATAATTAAAGACATAATTTTCTTACTATAGCATATTACACTCTCCAGGAAGCGAGAGATATCAGTTTTACAACTTATTGAATTATGTAATGGTTCGAGAGGGGTATTCATCAATTATTAATAATATCATGTAGATGAATAATTTAAATTTAATGGGTATCAAATCATGTGAATGTATTGTTTTTATGGAATATCTAATGTTTGTATCATTACATTGATTATTTTTCCAATAACATCCATCATACAGAAACCATGATTTGAAACCTTTTCAGTGATATATTCAAAAAACTTATAGACCCGGTGAAATTTCCAAATGTTGAATAAAGAATTTCTTTCATATTATATGAATTATATGTGTTATTCCCACCTTCAATCATTGATATGACAGTTAAAATTATGGTTTACTTGAATAGAGATATTTTTCAATGTGGGTATATACATTATATATGCATTTACCCCATGGAAATTTATATGATGACTTTGAGAGGGTATAACAAAAATAGAAATTGACTAAATATTTTCATTTTAGATTGATGGGTTATAATATAAGCTGTTGAATTTTCTACCGAATACCTGTTTATGTAGAAATCACTAATCTACAAAAATATTATTGCACCAAGAATCTTATAGGTGAAGGAATTTCTAGAATAAATATTTTCATGAATACTAATATAGAGTGAGAGCATGCTCACCTTTACATATTGCATAATAGTTTGGAAGTTGTGGAATATTTTAAATGCTATAATGTAATTAGTAGGAATTTGAATTCATAAAGTGTTGAATGATTTATATCAAATAAAAATAACCAGTAGATTATATGATAGCTTTGATACTATATTTTAATGGAGTCAACTGCAAATAAAGATTGAATTTTAGAACTTCCTCGATGGATAAATGGGGGTTAAGTATAAATTTATTATCTTATAATGAATTCATAATTAATGGTTTGAAATTTTATAAAAATGTACATATTGAACATAGTACTACAGAAATAGTAGAGTTACATTTGGCTCACGACATGAATTCATATTTTGGTGGATGTATAATCATGGATCAATGATGTTACTATGCTTAAGGAACTATATGGGAATATATTAGGGTAAAAATATGATATAATTAATTTATTTTACAAAATAAATAATGAAATGTTGATTTGGACTCCATCATCCCTTGAAAAGTGTGTTATCAATAAATGAACTCCAAATGAATTTTATTAATGATATCAAAAAATTCCCAAAGTGTCTTTCATTAAATTTTTATTAAGTATCTTCTAAAATATGTTAAGATGAAAATAAACCTTATCCCACCACAGATGTATACAAATGTAATAAAAAATAAGGAATTTATTTATTGGTCATCCTAAGGAGAAATCCTTTAAAGTACACTTTTATTGAAATACATTTCTTGAATATATTTTTATTAATAGCTTTTATAAATAATTTTTAATATATGTAAAAAATTGAGTTCTATAAATAAGAAACATGTAGAAAATCCAACGTACCACTACTATAAAGAAACAATAAGGTATTATTTATATAAAAATGATATGTATTATAAATATATAGTAATTCATTTATGTGACATAAGACAAAAACATATTTACGTTTCATTATTAATTTGTAGATTGATGAATAAAAATTTAAAGCCAACACCATCCAACATCATGTTCTATGGAAAAATAATTTTTTAAATGAATACTTGATACTAATATATGAAAACGAAAAAAAAAATATTGGGAGAATGTGTAAGTATGACCTAAAAAATTACATCAAATTGGTATTATATAACAATGATTACTTATTTTTCTATATTTATTATACAGCTTAGATATATGAATCACAATTAATTGAACTTGATGAATAACTATTATTAGTGGAAATGATGTATCTTGAATAGTATGGTTTCTTTATAGGTTTATGTTTTTGTGGGTCACCCGAAACATATTTTGAGAAAGAAATGAATTGCGGGATAAAGATATGATAATGGAAGAGAAGAATATATGATTATATTCCATAGAAGAAAAACCTAATATCTAGTCTAAGTTATTAAAAAATGTTATGGGAATGAATCAATGAGAATAAAAAATAAAAAACAACCACTATGTGAAGCCCCCCCCCCCACCACCACCAAGTTTGTGGAAGGGAATTCCCCTCAAATAGATATCATAGAAGAATTAATCAATTTTTCCACAACTATTTTTGTGAAATATGAATCAAGAAGATTTTTACAAATTTCCATTTCATATATTATATAGGTTATAGATGATTTTGATTTATATACATCATCACCCACCCATTTAATTGTTTTTAGGGGGATATTGTATAGTATACAATTATATATTCTACAAAGAAAACCACATTTGATAGTTCATGTGAGATTTTAGATTCACATAGATCATGTACCAAGCACTAAGTTACCTATTTCATTCGATGATATGGATGTTCATATAGTCGATCATCATATTGAAAAACATTTTTATCATGTACATATGATCATGTAAATATACATTTGGATAAGTTGGTACTCCTTTCTATTTTTTTTATGAAAAACATCTCACAATTAATGAAACAATTCCCTAACAGATGAATTGTATTATAGGATGAGAATGGGAAGGGGTGAAAAAGAAAGTCAAATAAATATTTTCTAAATAATCAAATAGTCAATTGAAAGTATCTTCATGAAGTTCCTTAAACACTCTAGTTGAATTTATATGTTTAATAACATTAAAATTTCATGCAGATACTATGTAAAAAAGTGGTAATTCAACAATAATTTATTTTATAGAAATAATTATTGAAGAGGCCATTATAGAATATATTAATTTTCATAATGTAAATGAAATCCTCAATCCTGAATTTTTAGGATTCTTAGTTTTAGATTAATACATGTGAAATGTTATCATAATTTTTTTACTAATAGATGATCTAAATTTTTAATTACCCCACACATGATGAAGGGGGTAAAACTCTATAATTTTATCATAACTAATATATCTTCATTAATTTAATTAATTATTATTTTATTGTTTTTTAGGGGTCCTTAGTTCAACTTTATAATCAATTTAGACAGTCTTATATTTATTTTCTAGAATTAATGTATGGATAACAATCAAATCATCCACATTTGATAATGTTTAATAATTACTAATACTATACATTAAAAATTTTACAAATAAAAATCATGTTATAAATTTTATATTATGTCTTAATAATAATTCTTATATGATTGGGTGCTGCTTAAATATCATCAAAATCATGTCATGAGGAAATTCACTGACCACAATGTTTATATTAACTTCTAAAATTGTGTAATTATTAGGGTATAAAAACTAATATTTCGCTATGAAAATATTCATAAAAATTACATATTTTTATTTTTTTTGTGTTTGAAAAAAACAAATGCAAATGATTGTGGTTATTATGTTTTCAAATTTATGGAATATATCATATTTTATCAACAAACGAGACCCCCAATGCGATATTTACAATGATAATTACAATGTAATTTAAAATATGTAGTAATAAATTGTTTATTTATACTTTATTTGTACTACCAAATCATTCCACATTCCTTATATTCAAAAGATAAAATAGATATTTATAGAATGGGAAGAATACTTGATGATTGAAGGTATACAGAAATAACGAAGCGGTGACTTCCTACTACATATTTAGTTAGTATTCTCATCATTTTATCCAAATTTTATAGTTAATTTCATTATAATTATTATATAATACATATTTTGTTAATTATCAATGAGATAATGATGAAATGACTTCTTCTAGAATTTTCTTTTCTGTGACCATTTTTTTATATTAAGAGAAAAAATGATCAAAGAAAATAATTCTTGATGGATTCTTAAACAAGGATGATGCACCCATATACTCCGATCATAAACTCATCAATAATGATTATATCAGGATATTGCACTTTTATTTTTATTCTTGAATTAGTTCAACATTTTAGAATATTAAAAAGCAATATTTTAAGGTATCCTCTAATGTTGAATATATTTCAGAATAAAAAATACATGGTGTTATGTGTAGGAATCAAAAACACCTCAATCTTATACATTGTATTCCTAGTATGAATCAATAATTATGTTTTTATTTTAACATTAAAATTTTAGTTTAAATCATTTTTTACTAATTAAAAAAATGTATTCTAGTTTTCTTGATAATTTAGGAAAAATACATAAGTATTTTTTGAGATGTGTACATCATTCCCACATTGAACCGAAAAATGAACTGACTAGTATGACTCTAATTGTTTTCTTTTATTTTAAATTGATTTTTTTGTAAAACAGCATATGAAATACTAAATGATTATCAAATTCATTCATATTTACTTAATAGATTAAGTTAAAAATACATATTTCATTTGTAATGTGTAGAAATCAATTTCATGTCAATTTAATGCATGTGTGAAAAGTATGACACAATGTGTGTCTTTTTATTCAAAATAATAATTTTAATGAAAAACACAAGTCGCATAATTAAAAAAATAAAACACATTTTTATTGTTTGGATACTTTAGGAAAATCATTCATAAGACATTTTCAACATATAGGTATCAGTTTCACCTTAATTTGAAACACAATGTTCCAGTATGACCCAATGTGTATGCTATCGGTTTAAAATTTCGATTTTAGTTCAAAATATGTTTTAATAACAAAAAATAATAAATAATTCAAAAAATATCCTTATAAATTAGTAAAACGATTCATATGTTATTTTTAACAAGTAATAATTATTCTCATTTCAAACTGACCCATGATATTAGTGGTTTGACTCGAATTATGTGTTTACAGATTAAATTTACATATTAATAATGAAGAAACATTACATACTAAAAAATAATAAATCAAAATAATATTGTTTTTACACTATAGTAAAATTATTTTTATTTCATTTTTGATTTGTTGGAATCAGTCACACAACAATCTGATGCATGGTTTGATAGGTATGATTCCATGTGTGTCTTTTCAATTAATTTTTTTTTTCAAAACACATGTAACATACTAAACATGGTGAAAATAAATTTTTTTATTTTTATATTTTAGAAAAACGATCTATATGTCATTTTTTACATGTATGCATCTTATATAACATAAAATGATTTCTGATGTTCCTGACATGACTCAAACATTCTGTTATCTGTTTATAATGGACATTTTAGTTCATAACATGTGTCACCCACTAAAAACCAGGAAGAATTACTTAGATTGTACTGATAAATATAGAGAATGATACTTAATTTTTATGTTGTGTATGAATCGTTTTCACATCAAATTGACACAATATGTGATCGGTGTGACTCAAAGTGCATGTTTTCATTTGAAATTGACATTTTAGAAAAAAAATCACATGACATACTAAAAACTGAGAAAAAAACTCCATATTTTTTTTATACTTTAGGATAATTATCATTAGGTCATTTTTTATGTTTAAGAATAATCAACACATCAATTTGATGCTTAGTGTGACTAATATGACACACCAACAAATCATTATATTTTATTGTAACAAAAAACTACATCTAGGGGTAAAGTGGGAACCCTCACAAATTGACTCTAATATAAATCGTACAAACCATGAAGACATTTTTCACAAACCATAAGATATCAAAACAACCATTAAATTATAAAATTAGTCTATTTGAAACCATCTCCCTAAATAATTTCCAACAATGTGTACTAACCTTTGTTCGAAAGTCCACCTTCATGATGTATTCAAGGAGGTAAACCATATTGTCTAATGTTTGAGTATAATATTCCACATTTATTTTAAATTATTTGAAACATATTATCAAAATGAGTTATTTCCTGTTGAAACAGCCCCACTTCTCATCATTAAAATCCACTAATAATTGTCTCTCAACTATTATGTTTGTATCTTATATGGGGACTTAACCAGTATTGCCCCCTCTAACATTTTTTCATCTGAGGGTATAATTAGGTCATGTTCCATTCCATGTTTCCCTATCCCTCCCTCAATTACCTTCAATTGGAATTTCTATGTTGACCAAGTCTACATCAATTTAAAAAAATTATAGTAGTCTTTCCTCTTTTAGACTTCTTCCTTTTAGTCATGATGCAACTTCCAGAGTCATGGTTCCCGTTCTTACCTTTCATCCATCATGGATTATGAATTCCTCTATTATATATTCCCTATGTACTATATCATAATAAGTAGATATCAATAACTTTATATTACTCAACCGAATGAGCTCTTTTCTTATCATTGGTATGTTTCTCTTACGATATATCCCCTTATTCTTTTTTTGACCCTCTACTTCTATCCCATCAAAGAGAATCCGCCAATTAAATCATGAACATGTACCTTATTTAACCTATCCTTATCAATATATTTACCCACGTCCCTTGATCTTTGTATGTTTCCTACACTACTATCTCATAGTTATAAATTTTTCAACCACCCTCATACAAACCCTTTACATGTGTAGTACCACCAGTCAGATTCACAGCCTCTACATATGAGGAGAGAGATGAAATCATACACAAATATCATTTGATTCCCTTACTTGAGAAATATTTCCCCCAAATCATGTCACAAACAATCATAAACATATCCTATCTTATGATCCAAAATCATGGATCTATCTTCTTTATGTATGGATAGTGAAAGACATACATTCTAGTTCTAAAACATTACACCTCTTGATTATTACAACATATCGTATCAGCCATAAATTCTTTTCCACACTCCCCTATTACCTATAAAGGATGGTCCTCACCCATCGAATCCTAAATAATGGCTTCCTGATAAATACCAAGCATTCAATACCTTGAACTGAAGGGAATCATTTCAATGATGAATATAAGATGAAAAAATTTGACCCAAAATTCATATAAAACCTTATGATACAACCAAATATAACCTTCAATATCAATACCAATAGTTTGTATAAGTATCTAGAAAACAATGACTTCAACAAAAATATGTTGAGAAATTGGATGATAGATGCTATCAGTTCGCTAGTCTGAGGAGAGGAAATGACCCAGCAGATTACCAATCAAACAAGGAATTGTTTGGTTCAAAAACATTAAGGGGAGAACAAGGATAAATATCCATATAGTTGTGGGGGGGGATTTCTTCAATTGGAAGTTGAATGATCACTAAAATTAGGAAAAATGTAAAACTATGATAACACACATATAATTATTTTAAATAGATATTAGGTCTTCTTCTAATGAGAAACTAACCAAAAGGATTCATAAATCCAAAATCCCTATGGTTTCCCAATACTTTAACTTCCACTTGTTAAATAAAAACCTTTATAATACATCAATTTAATGACTTCTCTTACCTAATCTAGACTCCAATGAAAGATCCCACATTACAGAGGCCTTATTGTCCTCCATGGAATAAATCAGAATCTTAGGAACTCCAATAATACTTGATTTCACTTAAGGGAAAACCTCATTGGAGGGGAATATATGGATAGAGAAAGAATACATGATTGTAATAAAGGATTATGGGTTAGTAGGTGATGAAATAGTTGTAGGACAGTCCTCCCCCCACCCCTGGTTAAGAAGGGATGAGAAGGGAATGTGGTGATGTAGCCACCACCTAGGTCATCTAATGAGGGGGAGATGGCTTAGGCAGAATAATACAAAAATGATGAACTAAAAATTTATAAAATTCATTTAATTTTGTTTTTATAATTTTAGAAAATTATCTATAATTATTATTTACATTTAGGATATATATTCACCTTAATATGATAAAAATTATTCCCGATATAACTCAATGTGTATGTTATAATTTAAAATTGAAATTTTAGTTGAAAACATTTTTCACTCACTAAAACCCAATAATACACAATTGGATTTTTTTACACTTTATATAAATGAATCAATAGTTAATTTTAAATTTTGGAATCAGTCTCATATACACCGATACATTATGTGACCGGTATGACTCAATTCATGTGTTTTCAATTTAAATTGACATCTTAGTAAAAAGATGTGACATACTCCAGACCTAGATAAAAATTCTGATAGTTTTGATAATTTTGGAAAATAATTATTATTTTATTTTTGAAATATTTTAATAATTCTCATGTTAATCTGGAACACAATGGGACTGGTAAGACTCCAAGTGTGTCATTTTATTTAAAATTTTCATTTTAGTTCATAACACACATCACATAGAAAAAATGAGAAAAACATTTTCAAATTTTTTATACTTAGTAAAAATATCCATATGTCATTTGTAATATATATGAATCAGATTAACCTCCATCTGATATAAGGTGCTCCTGTTATGACTCAAAGTGTACGTTATTAGCTAAAAAGTGACATTTTAGTAGAAAACATGTATCAATCACTGAAAATAAATCAAACATGTTCATATTTGTGTACTAATTCCGGGGAAAAATTCATAAGTCAATTTTGTTGTCTACGAATATATCTCACATCAAACCAACACATGATGTGTCCATTATAACTCATAGTAATTGTTTTTAGTTTAAATAATAATTTTGTTAATGTATTATTTATTTATTTATATTATTATTGATATAATAAATGTTTTCATATATAGGGGTATTCTTTTTCTTGAGTTGGAGTGGTTTTTTCATCATATGGTAACATGATCGGGCTGTTTTGAGATGTGTTCGGTGACAAAAGTCAATGAAATATTGAATTATTTGATGTTTTTTATAAATTTTTGGGACCAATTTAATTTTAAAAACCAATATGTTTGAAATTTCTATAATATTGTTTTTTTAGTTATTTACAATTTAAATTTAAATTCAATTAAATTATCTATTTTCTACCACTAATGGAAGTCTGATCTATACTAAAAGTTTGGGAAATATATTTGTATTAGTAAATATTATGGCCACCTATAACAATGGGTTAACCAAACTATTGGAATATTTAATTTATATAAAAATTTCCACCAATGTTTTGGTTTAACTTTTGGTGTAAGTATGTTTATATCCACATAGACCAATTGTTTGGTCTATCCATTGGTATAGGTAATTATTCTGGACACATATTCAAATAGTTTCGAAAAAATCATTACTATAGGTAATTTCTGTGGAAACCAATACCTAAAGTTTGCTGAAACCATCAATATAAGTAATTTTTCTTGACACCACTACTAATAATTTGGTCAAAACATTGGTTTTTGAGTCAATAAGGTTTTACTTATGACATTTCCATTCCTTCATGTTTGGGGGAGATTGTTAAGTCAATAAGGTTTCCTTATGACATTACCATGTCTTCTTGTTTTGAAAATCACAAACACATTAACTCAAGGAAAAACTCATTTTACCCTATTTTTTACTTCTATAAGGAAAATTTTCCTTCCCCATGGAAATTTATCCTTACCTTGATTTTATTGTTCATATCAATAAATTTCATAAGTATAAAATTTGGTTTGTAACCCAAAAACATGGAATCTTATAAATACATATATTTGAAGAATTATATTTTAGGATCCGAATTCTGAATATGAACTCTGGATATGAAATCTTCTGAGTTCTGACACTGAATTATATTTATGAATTCTGGTAATGAACTATTCGGAGTTCTGACTCCGAATGCTGATTACGAATTCTGGTTACGAACTCTTCTGACTTTTGACTCCAAATTCTGAGTACGAATTCTGGTTATGAACTCTTCTGAGTTCTAACTCTGAATTCTAGTTACAAATACTAGTAACAAACTCTTCTAAGTTCTGAATCCGAATTCTAAATCAGAATTCTGACTCTGAACTATTAATAGTTCTAACATTGAGTGCACAGAATTTTGAATCCAAACTATTAAAAGTCCTAACTCCGATTTCTCAGAATTCTGACACCGAACATTGTATGTTCAGGTTCCAAACACCTAGAAAATAAAATTAGAATATCCTTATAGACTCCGAATTCATTTTTGGTAATACTCCAAACTTTTCTTTGCTTACATTTTGAAATATTGGATTATGCTTATGTAACCATATTTTTACTTAAACTTGGTTTCGTTCTAAAACTATGTCATGCATTCAGTCACTCATTAACCGTTGTTTGAGTTACATGTGTACTGGTCCCTCTGGAATTCAAGGAAGAATATGACCATTGGAAGAGGGAGATGACCATTGGATCCATGCCTATAAATAAAATCTCATTTGAAATGAAGAAGAACTGATCTTTGACAAAGTTTACTTACATGCTGTTGAAGTGATTAATAGAGAGAGAGGCTCTTATAAACTCTCAGGATTCGTGCATAAGGTTTTGAATTACATGTTTCAAAAATTCTTCATGAAGATTTGCATAGTTTAAAGGTTGAATTTCCTTAAAATCAAAGACTTCGGGTTGGTAAGACAGAGATGCCGATTTCCTTACAAATCGAGGGCTTGCAGGGATAACAAGATATACACCAATCTTCATATTGAGGGCTTACCTGGGTTTGGGTAAGACAGACTTTCTTAAAAGTATAAATCAAGGGACCTTTTATCCAGGGCTATTGGATACCCTCTTTTTTGGGTTAAAAGAGTTTTTGCTTGTTACTTATAGAGTCACAATTTTGTTTTCCGCTGTATTTTATTTGTTGAGGAATGTATTACATTCATATACTTCCTAAGACTCGTACTCTAATTTTATAGGATTCTATACACTTTAAGTTAGAATATTAGTTGGTGTAAAATTTTGTTATGTTTCATTTCCCAAATCACTTTTTCGGAGTCAAGCAAGTTATTAGAACGTAGAGGTGTTGTTAATTTTGGTTATACAACATTTACTTAAGGATTTTTTTAAAGTATACAATTCACCCCCCACACTCTTGTATTTTTGAGCAACTCATTATTATTATATCGATCCTAATTTTGGTATTATTGAGTATATCATACTCATAAACCATCTCAACAATTGGTATTCGAACTTGGTGACCTTTTATCCTGATCCTATCCAACAATTGGTATCAGAATAGGTCTCCGAAATACTTATATTCACATATAAGTTTTCCCTGCTCAATGTTTTTGGATTCATATTTCTAGATTCAAACATTGATTCAATTTTTCGGATTCATATTATTAGGATCATAAAGTTCGTATTAATTTTTTGTACAATATCTAGTTCATTTTTAGGAAATTATTCTTTTTTACATACTAATACTACTAACAAGTTTGTGTGCCATGATTTTCTGATGGATGGTAGGTTTAATTGTCAGTTCTATTGATAATATAAATCCTACCAGACCTCCTATTTCGATGGAACTGATTATGAGTACTGGGGAGACACAATGAAAACTTTTGTAAACAATACTATAGTTGATAACTATCTAATTCTGACAGGTTATTATAATATTCCTGATAAATATTTGAGAACCTTTACGAATCAGGAGAAATCATAATATCAAGGAAACAAAAGAGTCAGAAATACATTGTTATGTTCCAGGACAAGGAACATCTATAGTCAAATATCATTGTGTGATGCAGGTAACACTATCTAGAAGAAACTTTATGTTACACATTTTGGGACATCTAATGTCATAGAGACAAGAAGAGATATGTTGAGAGCTGAATATCATAGCTTTAACTTTTTGTATGGAGAACCTATAAGCAATGTTCAGCAAAATTTTATGACTATCATGAATAGATTAAAATATATGGGAGAGAAAGGTTTGGATGATGAGACCCTTGTTGACAAAATCATAGATATCTTTCCAAATGAATGGGAGTCCAAGAGGACAGCTACTGATGAGAACAGGAAAGTCAACCAGATTTCCTTAAATGAGTTGTTTAGAACTCTTCTTCAACATGAAACTAGAATGAAGAGAGATACTGAAAATGTTAAAAAGAAGAATGGGAATGGAGATGTTTCTCTTACAACCACTTTCAAAAATATGAAATCCAAGACCCCGGAAATAGTAACTAGATAAAATTCAAAGAATGTTAGTATTCACTCATAATATAGTGAGACAGAAAAGTCTGAGAATGAATTAGCTAATCATGCCCATAGAATGAACAAGATTATAGCTCAAAAGAACTATCAGAATAAGTACAAGAAGAGAGACTACATAGATATGAATGATGGAGAAGTTACTTCTTATAAATGTTGAATAAAAATCATACTAGACCTGATTGTCCCTTATTGAAAAGGAAGGAAATGAATGAATGGAATTCAGAAAGGAATAAGAATAAATTCTATCATTCAAAGCACAAGAAAATCCTTAATGAAAATTATACATTGAGTTCTAGCTATGGAGACTCTTCAGAAAGTGAATCTTCTAAATATAATTCATCAGCACAAAAGAACATGGGATTCATTGCTACTACTTATTTCCTTAATACATGTCTTATGGCCAAGGTACGCTCTAATGAGGCTTTAACAAATTTATCTCTTGATAAGAATTACTATTCCGAAAATAGTACATCTAATAAAGACACATCATCCTCAAAAAATGAAGAAATACCTTCATTTTAAGAAGTATCTATATTTTCCAAGTTGCTAGAAGCAAGAAATTGTAAAATTTCTAGGAAATTAGACCAGGGAAATACTAGGGATGAAATTAATACAAAAGTGATTTCAGATATTTCTAAATATCTTGGAGATAAAGATATGTTTTTAGAAGAACAATTTTAAGACATTGAGGAAGAGAATTATATTAAGGAAGAACTTTCTAAAGAACTTAAGAATTCCATTACAAAGATAAAATTTATTGAGAAAAAATATAACTCTAATGAAATGATACCTGAGGATAGGAATTTAGTCATTATACTGAAATCTAAAATATTTTCCCTAAAAAACTTATTGCAAACATTACCACTGGGAATTAAAATTTTGACAAGATGTATTCTCAAATTACACCTCAAAGAAACACTACTGGAGTGGGTTATACTCACCAAAAACCAGTTTTCAAAAACAACTATTTTGTTCCTTCTAGAGATCCTTTTTGCACTAAATGAAAAATTGGTGGGAATTGGAAGAAAAATTGCTCTTTGAACAAGGTTCAATCTCTTTGGATTCATAAAGCATATTTTTCTAAACAAATGTGGATAAAAATAATTTTTTGTCTAATAATTCCAGATCCATGAAAGCCTGGATTTCGAAAGTATAACTTTTTTATTTGCAAGAAGATAATGTTGGTACCAACAACAATACTTAATAAATGGATAGTGGATGTTCCCAGCATATGTCTGGTAGCAATTTTTTTTTTAAATGATTATCAAGACGAAATGAGAAAAAGTAACTTTAGGAGATAATATGAATGAAAAAATTATCGGTATAGGTAACATCGTTCATCTTGGAAAAACTTTGATTTCGAATGTTTTACATGTTAAAGTTCTTCAGAACAACCTCATCAGCATAAAAAAATTATGTGATGAAGGATACCTTATGAATTTTAGGAATGATAAGTTCTTAGTACACAATTCCATGGAAGGGTTTATTCATTCTTCCCATAGGCTAGAGAATGTTTACACACTAAACTTAGAAGACCATAGGTGTCAGGATATACCTTTCCATAGTACAATTGAAGGTCATTCTTGGTCATGCAATAAGCAGCACATAGTAGAATTCTCCACTGATGACGCTGAATATGTAACAACTGAATGTTGTTGTGGTCAAGTGTTGTGGATGCAACACACACTCAAAGACTATGGCATGAGTTTTACTCAGACTAAAATAATGTGTGATAACACAAGTGCCATTTCCCTTTATAAAAACCATTCATATCACTCTCATTCAAGACACATAGATATTAGACATCACTTTCTTAGGGATGACAAACAAAACGGTATATTATTCTTCAATATATAAGAACACAAGATCAACATGCTGATATTTTAACAAAATCATTACCCTCCGATAGATTTGAATATATTAAATAGACGTTAGGACTAATAACTATAATTTAATATTCTTTATTAGCTTTCTATTGAAACCAATTTCCTTATAGTAATAATCTCCTTTTCAAAGAGGGAGTAATTTTTTTGTATGTTTTCAAAATTTTTCATAATGATGTTTTAAAAAAAATTTCTTTTTGAAATATTTCAAAATTTTTCATAATGATGGTTTTCAAAATAATTGGTAATGGATTTTTTTAAATTTTTTCGTAATGATGTTTAAAAAAAAATTCATAATAAAGTTTTTAAAAAAAATTCGAATTGATGTTTTTCAAAAAAATCCGTAATGAAGTTTTTCAAAAAAATTCGTAGTTATGTTTTTCAAAAAAAAATCGTATTGATGTTTTTAAAAAAATTTCATAATAACGTTTTTATTTTTGTAATCAAATATTAATAATCAAAAGTTCCTCATGGAAGAAGTTCCTACTACGAATAATCTTCCCGGCAATCTAAAAGGCATGTTTCATTTCTTTAGTTTTCATAATCACTTTTTACTTGCTATTAGATTCTTTTGTTTTTAAAATTCCTCAGATTCTGGTTTCCTTAAATTTGAATGTTTTCCCCTTAAAACCCTCACAAGATCGGATCCTACCAAATTTTCCTTGCGGTTATCTTTTCAACTGCTAGATCTGATCAGAAGAATTCTCACCCATTGGATTGAAATGGTAAGATGAACTGTCGCTTCAACACATATAAAAGTGTACCCCCGATGGTTGTCCCACATTGGTTTTCAAAGATGTTGCGTGTCGAAGCTCTGCCCAACATCAAAAGCTCATTTTGGATTTTCAAATTTTTCTAAAGTCCGAATGTCTGCAAACAAACTTTTCTCAAGATATGTCATCAGTCAAGCCGCTTTCGGAGTGGAAAATATATACGGAGAGGTTGGTGCATCCAAATGTATTCAACATGTATGACTCTATTATTTCAAATAATACCATACTTAATGGGTGGGATAGTGTATCCATTTCAAATACTAGAGTTCAGGATGTTGTGTGTCCGGATCTACTCATAAAATTTTATGAATCGGCTTGTTTTTTCATGGAAGATGGAAGAGAAAAATTTTCCTTCATGAGTTATGGAAAAATCTATGCACTTTCTTATACCAAGGATCCTTGGTTGTTAGGGCTGTTATATGAAGGGGAAGCTATGTTTTGTTACCATAAACTGCAAGAGTTTCAAGGAAGTTTCGTTAAGACGAAGTCTATGGAATGTCTTTGACTTAAATATGTCAAGAACACAAAGATTGCACACTTGTCTACCAAATATCGGATCCTACTGTTATGGGTTCATGAATTCATCGTACTGAGAAAGGGTGACAAGGAAACTCTTAAGAAAATTTACATGTACATCTTGGATTTTTTGTTAAAACTAAGGATGATCAACCTCATGAAGAATATTCTCATTACGATAGAGAACATAAAGAATGGGAATCTGAGAGCTCAGATAATTATGTATCCTTCCCTACTCTCCAGGCTTATTGTATGGTGTCTTGAATCACTCAATATTACTTGTAGTTCTATGTTTAGGAATTAAAATGTGATGTTACTAAGTGATGATACCCTGAAGAGAATTAATATTGGGTTCTCTATGGAATCAGGAGAGTTTTTTGATCTACAAGTTGAAGTAATAGAAGTCGATCTGAAAAATACAGAATATGATGAACCATCAACAAAAGATGGAAAGAAGAGGAAACTAAAGGAAGTGGAGGAAATAGAGAAATCCCCTAAGTCCAAATAAACCGAATCCACACCTCCAAATCCCATGAAAAAGAATGCCTATCCAGATGAGGTGGTAACCAAATGTAGGGAGGATAAGAAAAATAGGAAAGAAGGGGAGCGACAGTTTGGCTTGGACCCTGTAGAGGCCAAACCACTGATAGAGAAAGCTGCTGAAGAGATTGAGAAGCAAGCCAAAGAGAATAAGATGAATAATAAGTTGTCGGAAGTAGAGATTGTGCAATATCTTTTGAAGGATACTGAAGTAACATTTGATAACATTCTGGTACCGAAGTCTTTCCTAGTTGAACCATTACCTAACACATCTGGTAAAAAGATTATGAATTCATAAAAAGCACAAGAGAAGGTTTATGAATTGATAGAAGTTGTGGATGAAGTGAAATAAAATGAAGAAAGTAAAAGTCACACTGATGATCTGATTACGCAAGTTGAAGATTATCTTGATAATTAAAGTGCTTCTGAAAATTTGTCAATTCGGACTTCTCAAGATGGATCTTCAAAACATGTTGCGCATGCAATTGGTGAGAATGAAGAAGATGAAGCTAATAGGCCTTTTGAAGAAGAAAGTTTCTCTCATGACTTCATTATACAAGAAGAGATTGAGGCAGGATCCACGAAAGAAAAAATTGATGAATATATGGTTATTTAGTTATCTGGAAGTGATCATGAGTCTACAGATTAAAAGGATATTCTGGGAACCAATAAGGGAAAAAAAGTTGTTTTTGATACCCCATAAGAGGAAATTTTTTGAAAGAAGGAAGCTGTTGGAACCCTTAAGAGGAAGCTAGTCGAGCTAGAAGAATAACCATCACCAAGAAAAATATCAGATTCAGAATCATCAGCTTTGGGACATGATTTTGTCACTCAGTCTATGAAGAAGCTAGTGGATACAATTACTATCATTCCATCAATTGACTCCAGATGCCAGATGCTATAGCATAGCATGAATTATAAATCAGACCTTGTATCCATGGTGATGGATAGGTGTGTAATGTTTGAGGCTGATCACAAGAACATTCTTATCAACTATGAAACTGACAGAAAATCTTTCAAGAAAATGACAACCTGGTCGAGGAAAGTTGTTGAAGAGTTGAGAGAGCTTGATCAATTTCAAGATGATTTAAAGGAAGCTTTTGATACTGAGGACACCAAAACCAAGGATCATACAAATATCTTTGAGGAAAAGCTAAACCTTGAGAAAAATTCTCAGACCCAGGATGTCAATGATCTGATTGGGAAGTTGAATTATGTTGTCCAAACATGGAAAACAGAAAGGGATCTCTGGATCGAGATGGAAGAAAATCTAGTGAAGCAAGATTACTTTCTAAAGGATCAGGAAGAGGCTCTGAAGGCTCAAGATGAAAGGATCAAAGCCTTGGAGAAGCAAGCAGAGGAGGATCGTAAAGAGCTGAAATAGCTGAAGACCATCGTGAAGAAGCTGATACCCAAGGAAAAAAAGGATAATAGATTCAAATTTGATAATTTGTTGTATCTGTTTTTCATTGTACAAATTCTTTTTAAGAAAATTTTGGTTTCTTGTTTTTTTTGATGATTGTACTAAAATTTCTGGTACCAGATTTTTTTCAATTCCCTCAAACTATTTTTGAAAATCACAAAGGGGTAGAAGGAAGAAGAATTCTAAGTATAAGAAGATATATCCCTAAGTAAGGGGGAGTTTATCTATGGGGATGTTCTCATTATAAATATTTTCATACCAAAGATAATAAAAAATCCCATTCCAGAAATATAGAATACAATCATCAGTGTTCCCAAGCCTAAGGGGGAGTTAGTCATGTTCATCTTTGCCAATGTATAAAGGGAGATAAGTTTTTTTAAAGTCATGAAAATCTTGGCTATGCCCTTATATTCTTTTTCGTATGGATGTTAGTGCCTTCCAAAAGGGGGATATTATTGAGTAAATAAGGTTTTATTTATGAATTTTCTATTCCATCCTGATTGGGGGAGATTGTTAAGTCAATAAGGTTTCCTTATGACATTACCATGTATTCTTGTTTTGAAAATCAGAAACACCTTAACTTAAGGAAAAAATCATTTTACCCTATGTTTTACTTCTATAAGAAAAATTTTCCTTCCCCAAGTAAATTTATTCTTACGTTGACATTATTTTTCATATCAATAATTTTCCTGAGTATAAAATTTGGTTTGTAACCAAAAACCTCAGAATCATATATACACATATATATGAAGAATTCTGTTTTGGGATCTGAATTCTGATTACAAATTCTAGTTACGAACTCTTCTGAGTTCTGACTCCGAATTCGGCTTATGAATTATGGTTATGAACTCTTCTATGTTCTGAATCCAAATTCTGATTACGAATTCTGGTTAAGAACTATTCTGAGTTCTGACTCTAAATTCTGATTATGAATTCTGATTACGAACTCTTCTGAGTTCTGACTCTGAATTCTGGTTACAAATTCTAGTTACGAAATCTTCTATGTTCTGACTCCGAATTCTGATTCAGAATTATGACTCCGAAATATTCAGAGTTCTAACTTCGAGTTTACAGAATTCTGACTCCGAACTATTCAATGTCCAAACTCCATGTTCTCAGAATTATGACTCTGAACTTTGTAAGTTCAGGTTCCGAACACCTAGAAAACAAAATCCGAATAATTTTATTGACTCCGAATTCATTTTTGGAAAGACACCGAACATTTATTTTCTAACAATCCGAATATAGGATTATGCTTATTTAACCATATTTTTACTTACCCTTGTTTTTGTTATAAAATGATGTTGTGAATTCAGTTACCCATTAACATTTGTTTGAGTTACACGTGTATAGGTCCCTATGGAATTCAAGGAAGAATATGACCGTTGGAGAGGGGAGCCGACCGATGGACTTGTGCCTATAAATTGGATCTCATTTGAAACGAATAAGAACTGATCTCTGACAAAGTGTGCTTACATGCTATTGAAGTGATTTCTAGAGAGAGAGGCTCTTATAAACTCTTAGGATTTCTGAAAAATGTTTTTAACTTCATGTTCAAACTTTTCATTATGAATATTTTCTTAGAGCAGATGTTCAATTTCCTTAAAATCAGAGACATCGGGCTGTGAAGTCAGAGGTGCGGATTTCATTACAAATCGAGGGCCTTCGGGGATAGCTATACAGATACCGATCTTCAGATTGAGTTCTTACCTGGGTTTGGGTATGATATAATTTTTGAAAGTATAAATCATGGGAACTCTTATCTAGGGTTATTGTATACCCTCCTCTTTTGGTTAAAAGAGTTACTACTTGTTACTTGTAGTGTTACTACTTTGCTTTCTATTCTATTATAGTTGTTGAGGAATGTTTAACTTTCATATACTTCATTAGACTTGTACTATGATTTTATAGGATTCTATATTCTTTAAGGTAGAATCTTAGTTTGTGTAAACTTTTGTTACGTTTCATTTCCAGAATCATTTTTCTAGAATCAAGCAAGTTATTAGAACCTAGAGTTATTGTGAATTTTGATTATACAAAATTTCCTTAAGGATTTTGTAATGTATACAATTCACCCCCTATTGAATTTTAAGCATCTCATTCGTATCATATCGATCATACATTTGGTATTATAGGGTATATCATACTCACATACCAGCTCACTATTCATATATGTGGTGATTTTTTTTAAAAATAATAATAATAATAAATATTTCGTTTTAAAATGTTTGTGTTCACACATAGAGATATATATACGCATATAAACATATAAGATATCGCATGATTGTGTTAATGTCCTTATAATATAAGTAGGTTGTTGGATCAATATACATTGATGGTGTTTTTAACATTGAAACTAAACACATGGTTGGACTAAATCATTGGTATATGTATTTCCATTGAAATTACCAATAGCATGATATGTTTTGGGGTCCGCTACGGAAACTGGTGGGATGGAATTTCAAAATTTCTATTGGCAGATTGATGGCGCTTTTCAATGCCAACGATCGGATCTCTAGAGAGGACTGAGGATCCTTCGTAAATTATAAGGGGTACAAAATAAAAATGATAATGTTACTGTATCAAATCTGAATCAGCGGTCGACTACAACTCATCGATAATGATAGTCACTGGAAGGATCCATAGTAGGATCCCACTAAATCATCCACATACACACCAAAACATGTGGGAGTGTTGATCATCGTATTTTGGGAGCTGGTACGGAGATCCGATGACTCTTTCGACGTCCTGATGATCTCCTCATCGATATGTCTTCGATTCTTGAGAGTGATCTTGATCCAAGATCCTTGGATCGGGAGAATCTCTCTCTAAAGAGTGGGAGTAGAGAAAGGATTTGGATTTCACTCCATTGAATGAGTGAATAGTGAATTTTACAACATAAGAGAGAGCCTTTTCCTATATTTATAGTGAAGTTTAAGGATACCCTATTGGGTTTCCTAGCCCCCGTTTATTTCAACATCAACTAAATAAATAATTTTGATGAACTTAATTACGCAAAAAATATTTATTATTTTATCACATACGTGTAATATATGAATAATATATTATGTGATAAAACTCAATCCATTTAAATCTACTTGTTGTCCTGCATAATATTAAACAAACCTTGAATATTAAAATAATATTCGTTCGATTAATATTTTTCTCATATTTAAAAAGCTTGTAAAAACATTAAATAAATTCAATCCCAAATATTCATAACTAGAATATTAATGAATTTATTTAATTCCATTGGTGATCATTAACATGGAAAATACTCATACCCCATGGTGGGGCCCACCATAACCATATTCCTATTCAACTGAATTGGGAGGGTTCTTGAATACGCTATTGTGTGTGACCCTCTAGGCCCTTATCTTGATAGTAGGGAATAAAATCCATAGACTATGCGCGGAGTCTAGAAACCCATAATATCCCCTAAAGAGAAAATTATTGTCATAACAATGACAACCATATTATTATCACTAACTCTATACTATAATATCTATGTAATTAAATATCTCATAAAACCAGATGAAAACATGTTTCATCATCATTTTCATGCATTATTATTTTTTGATCTTACAAGATGGATTTACCATTGTAATTATTTGTCCAAAAACATTTGATGGTATCACCATCTTGATCAACTAGGCCGAAGATATACTAATTCATAAAATTGGAAGCAAAAATTACATTCTTGACCATTCAACCAATGTCATACCACCAACGACGCAACCAAAACAAGCTACATCACCATGATTTCAATACCATGGTTTTTACCTTGCATCAAAGTACTCCATCAAATGGTATACAATGGTAATGCTATCAATTCAAGAGAACAATAGACAACCTAATGGTCATGGAATGTTGTGTTAGTTTATAGGTAGGAGGATATGGACATTTGTTATGGTATTTGAAGGTTTTTAATACCCAGATAAGTGTAATACAATAGTTTTTTAATGGTAAACAACATATATGTAAGGGTACAAGGATGATCACATAACAGTGCATGGTACCAACATAGGGTACTGAAGTTTTCATAAAGGTACAAGGATGCTCATGTAAGGTAGAAACATGTCTATGGGTACACGCATAAGGTTATAAGAAGAAACATGAGGGCAACCCATAGTGGTCTAAGGGTATAACTAGAAGAAGCATATGGTTTACCATGATTTCATAAGGGTGATATGAAATATATATATGGTTTATGTCATGAATTCTATGATTTAGGTATTTTTGTCTCCTCATAGTCCCATGGAAATCAAAAATATCATGCCTCAAAATTTTAACATCATTGTGGACGATCTATATTTTCCTGAAATAAAAATTTCAGAAAACGTGGGGAAACCATCATTGTATTGAATATCTTGACTCATCTTTTGTGAATATGATATTTTGATGATGTTACTATGCTTATGAGATAGGATTTTCATTGTGTTTGATGTTTTCCTTAAAATTATGTAGATTTTTTCACTATGTGGGTAATGGCTATGTTTTAAAATCATTTTCTAAATATTAGAATATATTTTATGTGTATCTCATTACATTATGAAAAATAATGAATGTTTAAAGTTATTCGTAAATGTAAGGTAATCCACACTTGATGATGTAGTCAATCTTGTGGGGCCATAAAGGATTAAATTTTGAAGATAATGACGATGATCGTGGTGATATATACAATTAGTTTTCCATATTTACAAGTATAAAAATATATACAAGAAAATAAAATAATTTCTATTCAAGTGGAGAAGTTCTCAATCATTTGATAGATCTCTATATTGAAGGAGAATATCTAGGGAAAAGTATAATTTTTAAGAGGTTCAATATATATGATAAAAAATTGCGAAGAAAAAAGAGGGACTGTAACACAAGATTTCTTGAAGATAATGATTCCTTGAAAATAAAGTGAAGCTTCCATTCTTGTGACGGATTGAAAATTATGAAAGAAGGAGTTGGTATCCAAAAAATATTCTTCCAGTTCTCATGAAGGTGATTTTTTTGTATATATTACAAGAAGATGAATTATTTCATACTTATTCTGTAAATAATAAGTGTTTCATCAAGGTTATTTTCATAGGATGTGGACGACTAGTATAAGTTACTCCAAAAAATCATATACCTATAGTTTAAGAGGCATTAAGTGTTTCTAATAAAGGGACCAACCTATCCATAAACTATGTACATATCCTTTCAAGAGAATTGAACAAAGGAAGAGGAAAAAGGATAATATTTCCACTAGCAGTGATCCAAAGAAGGAATGTTTGAGGGAGTGACCCTTTGGGATAAATGAGATATCCATAAACTTGTAAGGCCTTGAGTCTGGTTATTGTTGTATCCTAGATGTATCCAGTAAATAGCATTCTTAGTATTATTGGTTCCCCAACTCAATTTTCCTAGCATGCTCATTTGGCTAGTTCTTTTTAGTGAACCAAGAAAAAAATTTATTCTATATTTTCATTATACATGATCACTAAAAATATTTAGAAATATAAAACACGGTTAATGATTATAATAAGTGAACGTTAAGGGTGAGAGGTAATGATAGTTTTGGGAAAGTGATATATTTAAGGAAAAAGAGTTTTATATGCTTATGAAATTGTATACCTTGATTCAACCCCTCTAAGGGTAATTTCACATTATTTCCCTTGTATTTAAAAACATAGTGAGATGAAAATTAATTTCTAGTCAATAAATTGAAAATATTAGAAACCCACAAACAAAATTTCCACCTCAACTATTTTATCTTCCCCAACTAGTTGGAATTTGTTCACATTAACAGTCATCGAGCCAATATAATAACTAAATCTATTGTATTTTCAAACAAACCCAATACTAATGCACTATACCCCATATTAAAACGGTTTTTTTATAATTCCAGAATTGTTTGAGTAGATGGTAAATCAATGGGATGCGTTGTTTTATTGTAATGACTGAATATATTGTTTTAAGGGTTTGAAAACATTAAAAAAAGTGTTTGGGGATAAAAACAATATGAATTCCAATAAATCATAGAAAAAATATTGTATAGTGAGTTGTGATGTGGTCCAGTAGAAGGAACGTCAATATATGGAACATTTTTACATGGATGATTTGAAAAATAATTTTGACATTTTATTAAACATCATCATTAATTTTATATTTATATCCATATAAAATAATATCCAAAATATGTGAAATAATTTTAGGAACGTTTTATTATTATTTTTTAAATGTTTGATAAAAAAACACAAAAATAAAACATTTGGTCTTCCCAAAATGACAATGTATTCTATTCCAAGGGTTTGATGACCTTTAAAAACATGTGTCCATAGGTCAAAACAAACTGAATGTCCTATTAATTCCATGTAATAATATCAAAACTACTACACTATGAATTTTGAAATGTTTAATTAGAAATAAAATCACTCTGTGGTGTCATTTTCTAGAGATGACTTGAAAATTATTTGGTATTTTTTAAATGCAAAAATATGGGTTTAACCTTGAGATACATATAGAAATATCATTTAAGGTTGTGAAATAATAATAAAACAGTTTTATAATTATTTTTGATATTTATGAGAAGAAAACATGTTAATTAGAAGTTTATTTTTACAATAATGACCAAATATACTATTTTAAGGGTTTTATTCCCTTTAAAAATGTGCATTTGAGGTTCAAAACCTTTCGAACAATCTCTGTATGTCATGAAATAAGTCAAAAAATGAATATTGTGAATTTTGAAATACTTGAGTGATAAAGGGGAAAATATGAGGTTATTTTTTTCTTGTGATGAGATAATTTTATCATTTATTGTTTTTGTTAGACCAAAAAATTTGTTTTACTGTAAGATTTTGAATAAATTAAATTGGTGATTAATTTTAATGGTTTTATCCCCCCCCTCACTAATTTACATAATTTATTTTTCATTTTGTTTCTCAAATTAGTATGAGATCATTAAGTCTCCAACATTATTTTCAATGAATTTACAAATATTTCTAGATTTGTTTAATATATAATGAAATGAAATCCCCACTATTAAATTATCCTAGTTTGGTGTTGTGAAAAAATATCACTTGTGTTCTTGCTTTTTATTTCCTCCTTCCAAGGTGTTCACGTGTAATTGTGGGTGTTGGATGGATGGAATTTCCAATATTTAGAATCAGAGGTAGGATGAATTGATTCATGATTCTGAATTCCATTCCCATATCGCTCTAATACTCACAGACATCATGGACACATCCCATATCTATATTTTAAGGTACCAAAAGCCATCTAGTGGAACATCGGGTGGTGAATGAGGTTGAGGGATTGTCCATGTATTCCATCCTAATGAATAAAAAATAAAAATTTTCCCTTGAAGAAGGTTATTCATAAAGAACAAAGATTCAAGGTGTAAAATACATGACTTATTTTAAAATAAAAATTAATTTAATTTCCATTCATGCTTTGTTTTGGGGGTTTTCCATGATTTTTATAAAGTAATGGGTGAGTTTTCATGAATTGGGCCAAACTGTGAGCCCAATTTCAAATTAAAAAATAAATTTTTATTCCATTATAACTCCTTAATTTTTCAAAATTATTCATCCCTTCAAATTTATAATTGTCATTACCTGACTTATTAACACCACCTTATTAATTTGGACAATTTAGGAATCCATAATCATGGTGGATATGAGTATTTATTTAAGGTATTGGGCCTTCCCAAAACCCAATTTTTTGCATTAAAAATAAATATTAATTCTTTAATTTCTCCTTCAATATTTACTGTTTTTAAGTGATTCTAACTCTCACTCGATCCCACTTATCTAAGGCGCGCCCCCATTCTCTCATCCTACAATTTGGAGCTCAATTGAATCTAGAATTTGGTCAGAACATCTCTAGATTTCAGAAATCACCCAGATATGGAGAGGTAAATTGATCATTTCATTACTCCTTCTATTTTTTCTCTTTTTCCCCCATTACTATTCCTAAATTATATTCTAATCATTTTTCAAACCTCCCTTGATTTTTTGGATGTTTTCAAATTCATATACTGGTGGAATTTGGTTCGTTTTTTTCAAGATTGTTTTGACTAAGTGTTTCTCTCTTCAATTTCTTCCTTCGCCTTAGGGTTTCCTCCCACTTTCATTATGTTCTAAAATGTCTAGAAGTATGGGTTCCAACATATGGTTTGATTTGGGGTGTTTTTGGTTAAATATTGTGGTCTGGGTCTAGATTTATCTTCCTTTTGATGTGGCGGTGGTGCGGTTGATGTTTTAAAACATGTTTAGATGGAATCAACACTTTTGGTAGGTGGTTCCATGTGTAATAAATTATTGATGAGTTAGCTTTCTGTATTTACTCATTTTTCAAAATCCACATATGTTGGGTGTGGTGCAAAAACTGTTTATGATTGATTTGGTTAATTTTTTTATTTTATAGTTGCATTTTAACTTGAAATTGGGTGTTTTCAAGTGCTACTCATGGGGTATTATTTGGGTATATTAAATAACATTTGGAATTGGTTTACTAAATACTTTTTGGCCTGAAAATTATGTTTTCGTAATGTATTAGTTTCATGTGGGCCTAAAAAGAGGGTTTTTTGAGTATATTTTTTGTGTAAAACATTGTTATACTTCTTTAGAAATTTTATGAAAATGTGTGTTTTCATTTGGATCTTTAGTATTATTATTCAAGGTGATTTTATAAAACTTGAATGTGGTTTTATAAATGTCTCTATGGCTTCCAATTCTGTTTAGGATAAGAATTGGTATGGTTTTTGAACTTAAATTGGAGTTTTGAAATGGTTTTTGTGTGCAAGACATATTTACTTCACTTAGGTTATTTTTATGAAAATTGTAAATGTTTTAGTTGGTTAAAAAAAGTGGGAAAAGCGTTCATATGTATTTTTTTTGTATCAGTGTTCACCAATTAAAGGGGTTTTGAAAGGTTATGTGTTTTTTTAAGATGTCAAACATTTTTTCAATGTTTTCTAAATTTCAGAAATGTTTATTACACTATGATGTTGGAGTGAAAAATTTTTCGGGGCTGTTTCGTTTATGTTTGAAGATAAAATGATTTTGAAGGTAATAAGGGTATTATATGAAAATTGTGTGGGCTGTTATGAGAGTTTTAATATATTGGAATAGTTTTATAAAATTGTTTAATAGATTTCTGGAAGTGTTAATGAAATTTAAAAGTGTTGTGGGCTATTTTGGTGTGAGTCAGATTTCAAAATCAATTTGAATGAAAAGTGGATTTTTGTTACTTGTGTAGTATACATGTGGTATGTTTGGTGAATTTGAGATATATAAATGTTATTTTCATGTGAAACTTATATTCATTGACTTTATGAACTTTTTTGAGAACAAAGGGAAAACCCGAGTATATAGGTGGGTGGACGTGGCCTAGTATGCTAGTGAATCCGTTGGGTTTGACCTCAGTTTCACATAGAAAGATTTACTCTTAAAAATATAACTAAAATAGGATGATAATGATTGGGGATCACTAGGTTATAGGTATGTTCCCTACTAGTGGCTAGTTTACGAGAACAAATATTTGTGATGGTTACTCTCACAGAGATACGAGTTACTTGGGACCCACAACTAGCTATTGCCTAGGGGTTATTTCCATTTTCTTTTGCTGACTTTATATTTTTTGCTTATCATCAGGATAGGGTATGAGAGGATGTAATATTCAGTAGCTATGGTATTTAATTTAAAAGTGTTTATTCTTTAAATTAGCCCACCTGACAACTGTTTTTATTTATTGTTGTATCTTTTTGAAATTTTATCTAGCATTTCATGTTATTGAAAACTTGTATGCTTTTCATCATTAAATGTTTATCACATGGAATATATTAGTGGTGTAATACTTTTGGTCTTTGGATCACACCCTACTTACACCCTTCGGTGTAAGTAGACTTGGTTAGTTTTCTTGTCACAGGTTGTGTAATGTTTTTAGTTCCAGTGGTTCGGATTTCTAGCAGGTCCTTGGCGGGGAAGTCTTGTGGAGATGGATTGAGGGAAGTGCTCCTTGACATGAGGGTTCTTGGGCTGTTCCCTTTTGGTTTTGTACATTTTTTATAGTCTTGTTCAGTTGTTTTAAAATTTATGATGCAGTTCTGGTTTTTTGTAAAAGATATTTTGGATTGAAAAATCCAGATTCATTTTATTGGATTATTTTGTTGTTTTATGTTTAAAATCTCAGGTAAATCGTTACAAATTTTCATTTTATGATACCCAAGCACATGTTCCTACATATGGGGATCAAGAATGCCCTTTGGGTCTGGTCACAGGTCGGATTTGGTTCCAGGTTCAGTGGCGACTAGATACGGTTGTTGACAAAATGGTATCAAAGGAGGTTCATGTTAACTCTTTGGTTCATGTTATTTGGGGAAGAGTCATGATAGTCTAGAGTTAGGATTTTTGGGACCTGGAATTCTAGTTATGGGTGGTGTTCCAGAACACCACACCTTATTATGGGATTCAAGTTTCCAGGAGAAGTCGTGATTTATCTAAGTCCTTTGGTTTTCTTGGTTCGATGATGATTAGGGGAAATGAAAAGAGGGTTGGGTTAATGGTCTTAGTGAACTTGTAGGGCATGGAAATCCATGTGGAGACAAGGATTTTTCCTAGGACACTCTCTGTGATAGTGATGTGATTGGAATATGGATGCCAACTATATGCCCAATTCACCCGCTGAAACTAGTTTCTTCTCGCATTGTTTTGTGCTTTAGATTTTAAAACATGGCACTTTGGTTTTATAAAGTGTAATGTTTTTGTGAAATGATTTTCAAATAAAGAGGGAGTGGATTTATTTATGAAATGGTGTAACTGAATTTTAATAATTGTTTTTAAATGAAGAATGGTGTGCTTACATATCTTTTGAATGCAAGAACTATATTGAAGTTGGTTTTGAAATTTGTTTCCAATAGAATTTTTTAAACCATAAATGGTCATTTTAATGGGATGAGATTTTTATAAATTTATGTGAATATCATGAATGTGAGTTATTTTCTAAATGGTTGTGTCTTTCTAAAAATATTTGTAAGATCTTACTTGTGATTTTGATCTTGTGGTTAGCAGTTTTGAGAAAAAGGATGTGTTGGTTTACTATTGTTTTGAAAAGTGGAATGAATTTTTTTTAACCTTTGGTATTTACTTGAGAAACCACATGCATGGGGTTATATGGGATGATGTATGTTTGATGGAATGACTAGATGAGTTTTGGGATGGATATGAGGAGGGTGACTGGTGTGGCATAGAAACATGCATGTGTAAGGCCCATGGGGTACCACTGGTGGATACGGTAACCGCTAAACCATTTGTTTTCAAGAAATGTTTATAAAGAAAAACATGATGTCTTGATGAATTGTTTGGGATGGATTATATTATGTGTATTTTGATAATGTTGATGTTGTGGGATGTTTTGAGTCCAAGAACACCTTCTGTTTGAACTATGTTTTTGGTTTATGTTTGGTCGGTAAGCTGTGTAGGAGGACCGGTTAGTAGTCTCCTCTGAGATATGTTTCAGGAAACCTTTATTGTGGTTCCCTTAAGGTGTTTGTATCAGGTTTATTTCATGTTTTCACCAATGGAAAAGTTTTTATGGGTCCTTGGGTTCTCTCATTGGATATGGTACGCCCCCATTAAGGGTTAATGCATAACTGAAGTGCAACCCGGATTGTTTCGCCATCAGAAAATCCTCTTGTTGATCAATATAATGAATCTTTTATCGGTCTTTGTTTATTGAGTATAAACCAATTCCATTAATTGATTTTTATATCCTATTGTAGTGGTATAGTTCTCATGGAAGGGTGAAAGAGACCTTAGTTTCTAAAGTATCCTAATTCATCGAAGCTGGAAGTGGTCTAGGGTTGTTATTGTGGATGACTGTCTCGGTGATGTCTAAGGGGGCCTATGGGTTCTTTACAGTTTCATTGAAGCATAACTTCATGTTAAACCACCAGGGTGGAAATTATGGTCATGATAGGATAGTGTGGCCACTTTCTAGAATTGTGTGTTGTTTGGGAATGTTGTATAAGTTCCCTCTCCATGCAATGTTTATATCAGTCGCAATGGTCATGTTCAGTGATGCCGTATGATGTCCTATGCACGATTGACCGTAAAGGTGAATGTTGGGAAATAATCTGTGTGTCACTATTATGTTGGGAGAATTTCTCCCTTGAAAAAACATAAATATATTCCATTTTAGAGGAAGGTGAGTATGGGTGTTCTTTTCATCTATTTTTTTCTCACCTGAACAATCAAGGTGTGATGTCTGTGAATCTTCTAATCCGTTGTTTAAGTGAAATATCTGGTTAGGGTATAGTGAGTTTGGAATGTGTTATGTCTTGGAAAACTTTTCGGGTATTGTGGTGTAGTTTTTGGTTGCACCTATTGAATAATTCTCGTTCAGGGGGTTTACAAAGCCTAACTGCGAGGCCGAAGATGCTTCAATCATTTGAGCTCCAGCCCTAGGTCTCAGAGAGAAGCTGGCTCGTAGTCAGGGGAAATCATAGGTTTGTTTAAACCCTTTTACAAAGTCCAATCCTCAGTATGAAAGATAGGAATAGTTTAAACCAATGGTTTCCTCATCTTTCATATGTTGTTCCTGTTCGGTAGAAATAGGTGGAGGGCTGTGTACCCATGTCATCACCCTGTGTTATTACCTCCCCCTTTTGTTTCCATTGAGTCTTTGGAGAAAGGTTTGAAGTTTGTATAGATAGGTTGAGAACATGGTTTTGACTTGGTTAGTAGTGACCGTGCCCAAGAAAACCATATAGATTGATGGATCCCCACTGATAGTGTATGGTTTCCCATACTGTGCAGACTTACCATGTGGTCGTCCGAACTCTTTAAATTTTGGGTTCTTTCTATACCGCTCTGTGCTGGTCAGTTAATATGGTTGGTTCTTAGGTTGGGGAGACCCACTATGATTCACATGTATATTCCTTCAGAAATTTTAAATGGATGTCTACGCTATGTATCATGGAGTCTGTTCATTCCACCCCCAATTAGTGTCCGGATTCTATCTTGGAAAAAAATATTGTTTGTCTCATATGGTGGGGAGCATATTTGTGTCCCCCCATACCAGTAACATAGATTTATCCATGGTCTTGGTTTGGCATAGATACTCTCCTTTGGAGCTATCTAGCTACCAACATATTCCTTGAGTAAATTTTTGGATTGGAGAGTGCCCAATGGGTTAGTTAAAGTAAGGTAAGTTTAACCATGTTCGAGGTTATTGTTCGTTTGGGTGAATTGACTGAGTCTTGTTCAGATAGTGTTTATGAAGTTTTATTTTGTGATTATTTATGAATTTGATTGATCATTTCAGGAAAGTGGTGTATGTTTTCCTTCTGAGAATAATAATTCATTAATTGATCTCTGGAGGTGTTTTGGCCTTTGGGGGTGAAACCTGGAAAGGGAGTACCTCTTGGTTTCTCAGTTGGGTTTGGTTGTTTCTCTAGCCTTGATGTGACTTTTCGGGGCGGAATGTTTTCATGGTGGGGAGAATTGTCACATAAATGACTTATTTTAAAGTAAAATTCCATTTAATTTCCATTCATGCTTTGTTTGGGGGTTTTTCCATGCTTTTATGGAGGAATGGGTGAGTTTTCATCAATTGGGCCAAACCATGAGCCTAATTCCATATTTAAAAACAAATTTTTATTCCTTTATAACTACTTAATTTTTCAACATTTTTCATCCATTAAAATTCCTAATTGTCATTCCCTGACCTATTAACACCACCATATTAATTTGGACCATTTAACAATCCATAATCATGCTGGATATTGGTTTTCATTTAAGGAATTGGGCCCACCCAAAATCCCATTTTATACATTAAAAATAAATATTAATTATATAAGGTCTCCTTCAATATTTACCTTTTTGGTGATTCCAACTCTCACTCGATCACAATTACCTAAGGCGCGCCCCCCATGCACTCCTCCTACAATTTGGAGCTCATTAGAATCGTGAAATCGGTCGAAACATCTCAGGATTTTAGAAATCACACAGATTTGGATAGGTAAATTGATCCCTTAAAAATCCTTCTATTTTTACTCTTTTCTCCAATTCCAGTTCTTACATGATCTCATAATCATTTGTCGAACCTCCCTTGAATGGTTGGATGTTTTCAAATTCAGATACTGGTGGAATTTGGGTCGTTTTATTCAAGATTGTTTTGAGTAAGTGTTTCGCTCTTCAATTTAATCCTTATCCATAGGGTTTCCTCCCTATTTCATTATGTTCTGAAATGTCTAGAAGTTAGGGTTCGAACATATGGTTTGATTTTTTGTCTTGTTGGATAAATATTGTGGTCTAGGGTTGTATTTATCATCCTTGTGATGTGGCGATGGTGTGTTTGATGTTTCACACCATTTTTTCTGGGATTTGACACTTTTGGTAGGTGGTTCCATTTGTAAAAAATTATTGATGAGTTAGCTTCTATTATTTACTAATTTTTCATATAACTCCTCTGTTGGGTGTGGTGTGAAAACTGTTTATGATTGATTTTGTTAAGTGTTTAATTTTATAATTGCATTATAACTTGAAATTGGGTGTTTTCTTGTGTAACTCGTGGGTTATTATTTGGGTATATTTGATAACATATGAAATTGGTTTACTAAATCTTGTTTGGCAGGTAAATTATGGTTTTTTAATGCATTACTGTCATGTGGGCCTAAAAATAGGGTGTTTGGTTAGGTTTTTTGGTGTAAAACATTGTTATACTTATTGAGATCATTTTATGAAAATGTGTGTTTTCATTTGGATCCTTTGTAATATTATTCAAGTTGATTTTATAGAACTTGAAATTGGTTTTATAAATGTCTCAAGGACATAAAATTATGTTTTGGATAGGAATTGGTATGGTTTTTGGTAATAAATGGGTGTTTTGAAATGGGTTTTGTGTGCAAGACATATTTACATCACTTAGGTTATTTTTATGAAAATTGTAAATGTTCTAGTTGCTTAAATAAAGTGATAAAAGGGTTTATATGTATTTTTTGGTATGAGTGTTCACCTATTAAGGTGTTTTGAATGTTGAAGTGATGTTTTAATATGTCAAAATTTTTTTGAAAGTTTTTTAATTTTCGGAAATGTTTAATTAAATTGTGATGTTGGAGCGAAACTTGTTTGTGGGTTGTTTCGTGTATGTTTGAAGATAAAATGATTTTGAAGGTAAAAAGGGTATTATTTAACAAGTGAGTGGGTTGTTATGAGAGTTTTAATAAATTGGAATGGTTTTATAAAATTGTTTAATGAATTTGTGGAATTTTTAATGAAATGTGAAAAGTGTTGTGGGCTATTTTGGTGTGAGTCAGATTTCAAAATCAATTTGAATGAAAAGTGGAATTCTGGGACTTGTGTCATATACATGTGGACTGTTTGGTAAATTTATGATATTAAAATGATGTTTTAATTTGGAAAGTATATTCATTGACTTCTTGAACTTGTTTGAGCACAAAGGGAAAACCTGGGTATCTAGGTGGGTGGACGTGTACTAGTATGCTGGTGAATCTGTGGGGTTTGACCTCAGTTTCACTTAGCAAGATTGATGATTAAAACTCTAACTAAACTATGATTATGATGATTGGGGACCACTGTGTTATGGGAATGATCCCTACTAGTGGCTCGTTCACATGAATGAATATTTTTAATGGTTATGCTCACCGAGATACGAGGTACCTGGGACCCACGGCTAGCTAGTGCATAGGGGTTATTTCCCATTGCTTGCGATCACTAGATATTTTGTGTTTACCGTCAGCATACGGTATGAGGGGCTGGAAAATTTAGTATCTATTGTATTTATTTTAAAAGTGTTTATTCTTAAAATTATCTCACCTGAAAACTGTATTTATTTAATTTTGCATCTTTTAGAAATTTTATCTAGCATATCATGTTTTTGAAAACATGCATGTTTTTCATCATTAAATGTTTATCACATGGAATCTATTAGTGGTGTAATCCTCTTGGGATTTGTCTCAAAACTTAATTACACCCTTGGGTGTATGTAGCATTGGTTATTTTTGTTGTCGCAGGTTGGGTACAGTTGTTAGTTCTAGTGGTTCGGTTTTCTAGTAGGTCCTTTGTGGGGAAGTCTTATGGAGATGGATTGAGGGTTGTTCTCCTTGCCATGAGTGTTCTTAGGCTATCCCCTTTTGGTTTTTTACCTTTGTTATAGTCTTGTTGAGTTGTTTTTAAATATGTAATTCAGTTCTCATTTTTTGTACAAGATTGTTTGGATTGAAAAATCTAGATTCGTTTTATTGGATTCTTTTGTTGTTTTATGTTTATAAACTTGGGTAAATCGTTCCCAATTTTCATTCTATGATACCCAGGGACTTTTGATAGCCTGTGGGGATCAATAACTCCCTTCGGTTCTTGTCATATGTCGGGTTTGGTGCCAGGTTTGATGGCGACCAGATACGGTTCATGACACTAGGACACCATCGATACCAGCGATGATGACCTCAAGGATGATCAAATGGAACTAGTGGTCATCCTACATGTTATATTATAAAATAAGATCTCCATTATGGCCACCAAGGAATTTTCCAAGGAAGTTTTGAACTCTATCAATAACATGCACATCATAATTTACCAAGTGTGTAAGGGAAATTCATAGAATAACTACAAGGACTATGAAGGAATTACTTTCGGTAATGGAGAATCAGTGGATGAATTCACAATGTGGAACACTAGGATAGTCAACCATGTCATAATACTCGATGATCCAGAGCCACGATACGAGGTTATTAAGAAGTATCTATACAAAAACTCCTCTAGTTTTCCCCAGTTTCTCTACTATTGAGATTCTTATCGACATATAGATTCTCTCCATAGTGGAGTTAATATGGATATTCCAATTGGAAGAGGGCCATTTTGAGCCATCTCCCACCACTGATGATGGAGGGATGATGATCCTCTCCATGGAGGAGTATGTTTCATAGATGGTAGAGTGGCATATGGTGTAGCTATCCTTCATTGACTCTATGTCCAGCAACAAGCACCACTGACCACTACCCCAATTGACAAATGGTAGGAATAGGGAAAATGGAATAGATAGATCGAGATTCGGCAATGGACATAGGGACCAATGCCACTTCTATAGTAAAATAGGGAATTTCCCATAAAATGATGTATTATTCTAAATCATGATGAGGTCTATCAAATATGTAGTGAATATTATATTCTCAAACTGCTTATGAAATGAAAGTGCACTATGGTTCTAGATTCTCCCCTTTCATGATCCCCCACCCCCAATTCCCCACTCCACAATTTAGTCCTCACTAGATGGTAGAGGTGAAGGTATTTTAAATATTGGACTAGAAGGAGGTTCATGACGACATCCTATGGTAAATCGACACCATTACCACAAACTAGATTATTGGTCCTCGCATTATCTTATTAGATATCGACTCTTGGATATACAATACTATTCGTCTTGGTTATTGATCTATCCTCATCATCTAGGGGTGTTGAATGATGATGCTCACCTGCAAGACTAGTTAACACCAAATGATCAAAGGGGTGTAATACTTCCTGAGGCTCCCCAACAACATTATTTTCATCAAAAAACGTTACATGAATGTTTTAAGGTATTAATCAATGGATTTGTCTTAAAGATCAAGAACAAAAAACATTACCTACTGGGTTGGGTGAAGTTCATCCCTGATCAGTTGCACATGATCTGGAATGAAATTTCTCATATGGAATGATTTTATAAAAGGGGGTCAGAGGTTCCATAATTCTAGCACATGTGGAATTGCTACATTGATTTCCTAGCTCTTTGAAAGATCTATCTTTGTAATATGGTGCAAGGGCATCCACATATTGATGTTGTGGATAAAATCTGTGACAACTACCTCACTAATAATTATTAGAATGATTATTTACCTAATAATGTGATTTTTTTGGATAAAGTACTTGAACATTTCTGAAATGATCTCTACGGTAGGATCACACCGATTACACAATGCAGGAACTGCTAATTTCTACAGATCCTTGATGACACGATCAACTTCATGTGTCTCAATAGACTCTCATGAAAAGACCGAGATCTATAAAAAACAGACACTTCTAATCCATATCCGAATAGAAAACACCGAGCAAGATATTGTTCATCCGCATTGATGATGAATGTGAGTTCATTTCAGGGGAATTAAATGAATTTAGAAATGAGTGTGGCATATAATGACAATGCATATCTCCCTATTCAAAACAATAGAATGGGTTTATTGAGAAACAAAACTAGACCATGGTTTCCCTTTTTGAATCATGCTAAAGGCAATGGGAATTACCAATATGTTCTAGGGTGAGGCTTTCTAAACTAACATAATCATCATTAATCGAGTGTTGGAATACACCCTTAACTAGACAATTTCGTTCAAGGATTGGCATGGAAAAATACCGATGGTTCACTTTCTCCCAATCTTTGTCTACATTTCATATGTCAAGAATGTGGATCCACTCCTAAAGAAGCTGGATTACCAGAGTACATTGATGATTTTCGTTTGGTATGTTTCTAGTTCTAAGGCATGCCATGTGTACGACCTCAACAATAAGAGTGTTAATATTATACATCATATCATATTTTATGGGATGTCGCAGTTGGATTGGATTGTTGATGAAAAAAAAGATTTGTTGTGTAGTGTGGATAAATTCACCATTGAGCACATTCTGAAATATATTCCAAGGATGGAAGAGAATGAAAAAACTGTGGGAGACCATAGATCTTCACCCACTCCCACTAGTTCAAACTAGGAACATGCTATAACATAAGGCACAGTTGAAGTGATGCCCACACCAACATCCCATGTGGTGTTTTTCCCACCACCATCAATCATGGAGCAATAACAATAAACTGAACATGATGACTCGCAATTTTTTTTCCCAATCGATAAAATTGGCTTGTCTAAAGAACCACTTGTTCATTCATTGTTTGAGCTTGACTTCAATGATTTATACTTCGCGTTGGCCAATAATTCAACCTATTTTGATGAGGTCGAACAACACTTTTTGTGGTGTAATATAATGTTTTAGGAGAAACCAAAGAAATCAAAATATGTGGATGCACGGGGGAAGGAGATAGAGGAAACATAAAAATAAATCTTGCATCCCAATGTTTGGGAGGAAAAAAGTAATTTTTTTAGTGGCCCAAAAATATGTCTGTGTATTCTATGGATAAACCAGATGAATCCCTAAACACTAATACCACCCACCTATACACCATGATCATTGAGGAGAATCCATGATATGTGAAGAAAAGGATTTGAGGGAATAATAGTTCATAGACACTATCATGAAGTCACTTGGGTGTACTATGTTTTGAGGAGTTTCATTCTAGAAATAAAGTTGTTGAGACGTTGTGGGTGTGACAGAAAATAGGTGTGATATTGTCAGAAAATTTCATATGGAGATTATTTTTACTGAATTTACCTCCCCCTCCTTATTTTACCTCATATATTTTAATTTTTATGGATAAATTCAACATTAACTCATTAAGGCTCCCATGATGTTTTTAATAACAATGTAAACAAATCTATATATTACATGGAAGTATAATGAAATAAATACCCCATGAAAAAGCATTCCAATTTGGTGGTGAAAAAAACATCTCTTGTGTTCTTTATTTTTTCATTCCACCTTCCAAGTCATTCATCTATTTTCATAGGTGTTGTCAATATGAGAATTTATAAAATCAGGTCTGTAGAAAATGGGTATAGAATGACAAGAAATCATATTACAACCATTTTATTATTATTTATAATATGTAAAAGCATCTAAAACATCAATATGACATGAAATATTCAAAGACTGACTAAATATGCCATTTTAAGGGTTTCAAACACATTATAAATCATCATCTAAGGGTCAGAACCAACCAAAACACCAATGTAATCCAAAAAATGATTTGAAAAAAATGTCAAATGAACTTTGAAATGGTATAAAAAATGTAACATTAAACTGTTGTGTTGTTTTCCTAGGATGACCCAAAACACACTTCTATTGTTTTTAGAAGAAAAAAAATGATTTTTTAAAGATTGGATTCAAAAATAACAAGAACGTAATGATATTTAATCATAGGACAACTGTGTTATTATTTTTTGTTACATGTATGAGTAGAAGACATGTAAATTAGACAATCATTCTTCCTAGAATGAAGGAATATAAAGTTTTAAATTAAAATAAATAAATAAAAAGTATTAGTACATTAAAATTCACATTACAATGAAATATTATACTATGTTTTAATAGAAATATTATTCTACATTTTAATTATTAGTTTATTATGATTTTTACCACAGTAAATATTCTATTAGTTTTTTATATTCATTTTTACACAATAATGGGAGTAGATCTTGGAAGATTATTGGACATAGATATTTATGAGCATTTGATTTTAGAAATCATGAATATATTTATTGAAATATTCAATTATTTGATCTATTGTGTATTTTTTCAAAAATTAAAATCATTAGTTTTTTAAAAATTGATGACACAATAGGTCATGTGAGGGTTCCCTTTACTGGCAACTATATGATAGTATCTATATGCTAGGTCTGAGAAGCTATCATATGGTGGTCACTATATGCCATTAATGATGACATTTGGAGGTCTATAAAGAAATTTTTATTACTACTGGTTGATGTTTTTGATAAATTTTACATTAAAAGGTAATTGTGAATGAACTACCTCAATTTTTAGTATAAGAGACCATGAATCGACTTCCTTTCGTGGTAAGAGTAGTCAGATTACTAAAGTCAGATAGTGACTGCCAATAATGGTCCTTGTAGGGTATCCCCAGACGTCCATAGGGGAGGTTTTTGGGACACTAATTAGAGACCTCCAATAAGGGTAAAAACATATAAATATATAGAAAATGCTAGCGATAGTCCCTAATGAACCTTGAATGAAAAAGCATTAGCAAATGCATATGGGGTCGCTGAACTAAATATTATTTTAAAAGAAACATAATATTTTTATAGTCACCAAATAACCCAAACAAAAATCACCTAACAAAGAAAAAAATAAGAAATAAAATAAAGGAATCTAGTCAAAACCATGAATCTGAAAAACAATAGATCATTTCATTTTTGGTCTCAATCAAAATACGATTTTGAAACAAAAAAATAATTACCAAGAATATATAAATTAATATATTTAAAATTATTCATAATTTTGTAGTTAATATATATTTATATATATAATAATAAAAATAGAATATAGAGTGTTACATACATAAATAATCATAAATATAGTAATTATGGAAAGCTAATCTAAAATGCATGATTACAGTATTTATCAAAAAAGCAATGACTTTTAAAATTTGGGAACCAATTTTACCATATACCGATCAATTTGAGAATAAAATTCATGGGAGGTTGATTTTAATATATAATATATGATTTGAAGAATTTTATCATATAATTTCACGTCAATTAAAATTCATTTTCTCATTTGTGTCCACTGATAGAAGAAGTTTTGATTTTAATAATACTGGATAATAATATCAGTCATATTGCATCCTACCAGACGACATGAGAATTTGATGGATTATGTTTTTATTATTACGAACCAAAAATGGATCTATGATAATTTTCCAATCATTTAATTTCATTTCATGTGTGTTTTATAAGTATTAGAGTCTTTTACAAGAATTGTCACTTAACTCCAAATCTAAGGGACAAACACCACATTAGATAGTACTGAGAAATTTAGGTATTTTATAATTTATTTGACGATTTCTATTTATTTTAAATGTTTCTAAGATCATTTTCCTAACATTTATTTAAATTGTAGATCATTTGGTTGGTTTTGACCCATACAAACATGATTTTCCCATTATTACTAAATATATAACTAACGATAAAATGAACTTTTAATTGTACTGAATAATTAATTAATAGAATTAACGAGAGGTTTATTACAATAGATCATATATTATTCGTTGAATTTCCTCTAATATTTTCACTTTAATTATAATTCATTTCCTTTTATTACCCCATAAAGGGAGATATTTCATTTTAATAACACTAAATTTATTTATCCAACATTTTCCATCATACCAGGAGACATGAGAATATGATGGATATGGTGTTGATTCATATAGATAAAAAATGGATCACTGATACTTGTTCTATGATTTCATGTTAATACATGTAAATTTTCGTTATATTTCCCCCATTAACATGAATTTTCACTTACTTCAAAATTTGAGGGACACACAACGCTTTCAATCATATAGAAATGTTCAAGTATTTGATCGATGTGTTGATGATTACAATATATTTTAAATAACATAAAAATCATTTTAATAATATTTCGTATCAATTGGAGATCATTTGGCCAGTTGTGGAAGATAAAACATGATTTTCCCATTATTATAAAAAATGATAATATGTGTGAAAATGAACTTTGAATTATACCTACCAATCCACGAATCATATTGACATGTTGTTGATTCCAATATATTACACATGATTAAAGAAATTTTCTCCAATATTTTCAGGTAATTTAGAATTATTTTTCTTATTTTGACCCAATGATGGGGGTTATGTCATTTTAATAACATCAACCAACGTTAATTATCACTTTCCATCTTACCGAGAAAAACAAACAATCAACGGATGTGATGTTGATTCATAAAGACCAAAATGTGTTTTTTTCTCATTATACCATGATTTCATGTCAATTCAAGAAAATTTTCTTTGTATTGGAGCATTTTATGTGATTTTCCACCTCACTGCAAATCCAAGGTACAAACACCACATTCATTCACACTGAGTAATTCAGTTATCTGATTGATAGGTTGACACTTCATACAAATTTATAATGAATTAAAGCAAATTTGAAGAAAATTTAATGTCAATTAGAGGTTGTTTTTTTGGTTATGAACCCTAACACAGATGATCTTTCCATTATTTAAAAAATGATAATTAATGTAAAAATGAACTTTTAATTGTACAAACTAATAAATGAAACATATTAATGTGTGATTGATTCTAATAGATCACATATGATTAAAGGAATGTCCTACTTGATTTTGACAACAATATAAATTATCTTGCCCAATTTTTTACCCCTTGACATGTGATATGTCATTTCAATAACACTTGAAATCATTATCCAACTTTTTCAATTATACTGGGTGACATGAGAATTCTATTGATACAATGTTGATTCCTTCAAATAAAAAATATCTCAGTGATATATCTCTCTTTATTTAATTTCTTACCATGTTCTTTTTCTTGGTATTGATATATTTTATATAATATGTCCCTCAACTCAAAATATGGACAAAAATCACATCCTATCATAGTGTTAAATTTGATTATATGATTGATGGGTCAATGATTCCTATAGATTACAAATTACATAAATATTATTTTATGATAAATTATTGTAAATCAGGGAGAATTTTGTTGGTTTTAACACACATACACATTCATTTTCCATTATAAAAAAGGTAATAATGTCAAATCATACCTTATTCCATTTGACCAATTCAGGGACATCTGATTGTTGAGCTGATGATTCCAATTAATCAATAATGATTCAATAGTTTATATCGAAAATTTTCATATCAATAATTTTTTTTTACATTTTTGACTCATAATCAGAGATTTTTCATTTTAATAAATGTATAAAAAATTTACTAATAATTTTCCATTATATCATGTGATGTGAGAATCCGATGCCCATGGAGTTAAATCCTTTAGATAAAAATTGAATATGTGATTATTATCCAATGATTTCATGTCAATATAAGTGTTTATTCGTGATATTGGAATATTTTATACAAGACACACAATTAATTGGTAGGTAATATAACTAAGATAACTGAAGAGAAATTAATTTGAGTAGATAGTTTAATAAAAATATCCACCGCAGATAAGATGAAAGGATTTTCAAGAATATGAAGATGAATTGTATTTTAGGATAAAATATATATTTTGTTTGTTTATATTTGATATTTAGTCTTATTATCCTAAAGTACGAATAGGTAAATAGGTGTATATTATTATGTAAGCATTTTTGAATTATGATATTTACATGAAGTGATTCTAGAAGATATTTATCGACCAATATTTTCTTTAGGAGTTATAGTTTTTTAAATATAGGTAATATCTATAAAATTAGTATGGTATTGTGTTCGTGATGTAGTATGAATCAAAATTCATAAAGAGGGATAGTATAAAATGGGATTCGTGAAAAACAAAACCTAAATAATTGAATATATTTTATGTGATTGTGACTAAATATCTGATCAACGATGTTCTTAAAAAAGTTAACAAATTATTTGTTGGTAGTATATATGGTAACATTTGGGGAAGTAGCTATATTAGAGAGGAATAATGATAATTTTTCCCATCCTTATCCAAATGAAAAAATGAGTGTTTTTTCTTGGTCATAAGTGGATATAATAATATTTTGAATGATATATTCACATAATAATTCATTTTATTTAATGTGGGGCATGGAATTTATATGCCTTAAATGAATAAGTAAGTGTAATTTAAAGTATACTTACATTAATACATATTGAAATATTCATAAATATTAAATGATTAGTCATTTGAATGTATTGTTATTTATTTTTTATAACAAATTAATACTGTAGAGGAAATTAAAAAAAATAATCACATATGTTTGTGGATAAAGAGATTTTATCATGTTGAAGAACCCATGGGAAGGTGTGAAGGGATTATAAATTCATGACTACATTTTTAGTTCTAAGAATTTTTTGAGTAGTTTGATGCTATTGTGGTACCATATATTATAAAAGCTATGATTTATGAATTCAATGATAAATTATACTTTATTTGTATAGATGTGTATAGTAGTTTTTTGGACAATATTGCATGTACAAGACACAAATAAGAATTATATTCAAATAAAGGGACCTCCTTTGTCCTTAGGAGATGGTGACTATAACAAACAAATTCAATATAGAGGTTGTGGAATGATTGTCCTACTTTTTTATGATCAAATATTTTAGTTGTATTTTATTAACAATATAGAATAACCATCCTATAAATTTAACATATCAAAAATATGACTTCAAACAAAAAAATTCATAAATGAGTAAAACAGAATCAAAATAAACCAAAACACTCAACATGAGTTCAAAATAACGTAAAACGCCTAGATCCTAAAGTATATAAACAGGACAATATTAATTTTAACGCAAAAACAGGTCAGAGAAAAATAATATACCATGATTAATCAAGTGTATTAAAAAAATAATCTATAAAAATCACCAGCAACAATTTTTCATAGTGGGTACCATTCTAGATTACATAAAAAACATGACCAATACTCCATAGTGACCTAAAAATATCTTATGTACCTATATGTAACAAAAAATCTATAAAAGATAAGAATTATGTCCAACATGACATCCATGTGATGTATCAGTATAAAATACTAATTATGGAAATATCAATGGTGTCACAACACAATAGTAAAAACATTTTTGTATTCATGTACAAGTATACACATTTAAATAATGAAACAATCTCATTGTTATCAAGTAGAGAAAACGAAAAACCTAGGCACAGGGAATTATTTCAAATATTTATTAGGAAGAAAAAAACCTCAACTGTCATATGAGTTAATTATGATGATGCCTTTTTTATATCTATAAAAAAATATTATATTTTCATCCTCCATATAACTATAATGATATTAAAAAATAGAATTATAGGAACATATATTTCATTGAAATAATAAGGCACTATTTAAAAACAATAAAGTACATATAGTATAATATTCTATTATTGCAATGAATATGTCTAGAATGAAAATAGTATCTGTATGGATGATTGAGTATTTGGAATTTTCTAGAAACTCGTGAATATATAATGAACACATATATGTTGATACCATAATATAAATATCCCATAATATAAATATTAATAAATCCTGAAGATTGTTATGATAAAATGAGATGTTTATAGACACAATGAAAAATAAATAGATTAATTAATCAACCAGTCATCAACTCATCTATCCAATCACTAATTTATTTTTTTATAATGTTTGAAAAAAGGATATGGTAGAATCAGTAAGGGATGTAATTATTAGTTATCTATAAATGTTTACTATGTAATAGAAAATATTCTTCATGACAATTCTATATAACATTGAGGGTATATTACTATTATATGATATATCTATTAAATAGTATTGACATGTGCTTAATTCATGCTAGAGAAAAATAAATGAAAAGGGTTTTAGATTGTATAAATATAGGGAATAATTTTCCACTACAATGACATTCAAATTATTATAGTGCTTGAAAAAATCATTTCAATATCAATTCATATCCTTTTGTTGTATCTTCCCATCAAGTAAAATAATGAAAACTGCATAAACAATGAGATTATTTAATCTTAATCCCCCATGATTGTCATCCAATATCAATGATAAGAATGGTTATTTGTTTCCAAATAAAAAAACCACATGATTCAAATATTTTATATTGAATATATTATACATGAATTTGAAACGGAACCATCTATCAACCACTTACCAAACTCATCGCATAATTTCAAAATTTTGTGTAGAAAATTAAAACACTCGTTCCACTACATCAATTATTTTTCTATTATTTTCATTGTAAACCCGTGAAATTGTTTCCATTGCAGTTTATTGTTTTCATATCACAACACACATGTTTTAATTTCCTGAAACATTCCATGTCATATAAAAAATTAATGATAAAAATAATTGAATCCATGATATTTATAGAGACAATAAGTTGTGTTAAATAAGATAAATGTTTTTTGCATTTATTTATCTAAATTACACTAAACAGTAGGCTTAATTATGTGAAATAAAAGATATTTTATAAATATTAATATTAAAATAACATAATTATGTAAAATTTAATCATTTTAATATGAATCAAATCCTTTATGTGAATGAAAACAAAATTTTATGGTTTTCATCCCAACCCAAACCACAGGGTCTGAGCCAAAATTCCACATAACCTCATGCATGCCACCCCATACACAAGAGGCTGTAGAGTAGCAGTGATAGTGTATATTAAATAATTGGGAAACTATACCCTGTAATTCATTTAATCGAGAACAATATAAATTAAAATAAGACGATAAAAAATTAAATAAACATTAAAAATTCAGAAACTAGTGATGAATTACAAGGTTTATAAATAAGATCTCATAATGTGGAAAGCAAGCTTGAGTAATAAAATGTATATGATAAATAATACAACTTCAGGTTCCTCCATTGTCTTTCCTAATCTGTTGTTTGCCCAAATTCCAAGCTCCACATTCGCATTCATTCACCACTGGTCCCCTACAATTCTCTAAGTATCATTTGAAATATAAAAGTGAATTGAAATGCTTGAGTAACATGTGATTACAATACTCAGTTGGACAACACCAATGCATTCTTGACCTGATGTTATCATGTATACTAGTGTATTCCATAATATTAATAAACATACGAAAACTCATAAATATATATTAAAAACCGAGTGTTAGTGTGCTAACCAAGAAACCACAACTGCCGGTCATACCTACTTTAGCTCTATGCCGAAAGATAACTAAATGAGTCATAAGAAGAAAAACTTCCCTTGTATGTTGTCCTCGGTGTGTCATAGAGGTGATACATGGTGTCATTAATCCCACAAGTGGAAAAAGTTACCCAGATACTCTAGATGAGATCAACATGTGTAATCACATCGACTAGGCTATCTCATGGTGAAAAACACATGGCATCGAGGCATCCTCGAGAGCACCATCATCATGACACCATGGTGTCCTTGTACCTCCACCAAATGCTTTGGAACCTTGTTGATATCATTTTAATCAAGTGTTCACTTCCACTTGGGAATTAATATGTCAAGATGGTCTAACTGTCTCAAATACCACTAACAATTATAAGTAATCATGATTCATATTTAGGGAAAGCAGACAAATTGGCAATTTATATCAACATGAGTATATTGCACTATACACAACAACATGCGATGATAATCAACATGGAAGATAACTAAACTATTATCACTCTTGGAATCACAATAGTTTTTATAGGATACACATACCTACAATCACAATCAGGTAGAGTCAATCAAATGCCACAAATATAATCATCAAGGAAACAAGTGTAAACGTGATCCCAATAAGGTAATGAAATTCCTACCAAAAAAGTTGGAAAACGCCTAGTAGTTTTGATGACCTCATTGTAATACTCGAATGTATAAAGCTTCTGGAACATCTCTGATTGAGGTATGCCAATCGATTTCCAAAAATCACAACATTTATTTTATTTCAACAAAAATCAATCATCACGTGTGACAATTAAGTATATATCTTATATAATTCTCAAATTATCATAAAAAATATATCACGTGTTGATAAAGAAAAAAATTTCCTATTTAAGTATAATTGTATTTAATTTCATTGTGTAATAAGGAAGTATAAAATTAAGCATGATATTATGGATATTAATTTATTACATTCCCAAATTCATGAAACCTAATAAGTTTCATACATTGGATACAAGATACAGTTTTTCTAAAATCTATAAATATTAATGAAAAAAATATAGTCTAAAACAAAACTACCTGAACATAAGAAAATTAAATATTCCACATTAGGTTATTGAAATTTAACTGATTACTTCTATGAAAGGAACCATTGTAGATTAGTATGATCCCCCTAATAGATTTCATAACTATTGACCTCCAAAAAGAATTAGGAAATATTAAATTCTATATTAGTATATTGTCTATCTTTTGAAATAAAACCTATGAGAAGAAAAAAATTCATAGATTCAAGTGTTTCGAATAATGATGTGTTTTTTTAAAATATTAGTACATCAAATTGATGTCAAAATCAATTATTATTTTTGAAACATTATAAAAAATATATTACAACCACCAATATCAATTTAATAAATGATAAAATGATGCATATGATATTTATATATTAAATATACCTCATTCTAGAAATTAATACGAGTATGTAGAGAGCTACCATTAATATGTTAGATTATCTTTATGAAACTCACAATTATTTCTTGGTTTCAAAAAAGATTATATTAATTTAAAGTATTTTTAGTTTTTTAATATGATAAAAATGGAGAAAAATGAAATGTTTAAAAACATATATGTGGACAGACCTATACAATGGGTGATTAACCACATATTAAAAAATTTAATGAGTACATTGGAAAAAATTAAAAAAAATTGTAAATTTAAAAATGATCATACATCGCACTTTAATTCAACTCCCCCACCCAGCCCTCTCCTAACTCGCATTTCTAAATTGTTTCTAATTATATTTCCGATGATTCTTGATCTGAAATAATAAATCTAATAAATGAAATTATAAATGTCTTTATTGGATAATTGAAGAAAAAATAAATAATATTAACATTAATATATCAAATAAAAATAGAGGTATCCCAATATATGATACTATTAGTACACCTAGAAATATATGTGACATGAAAAAAAAACCAAATCCACTAGAATCCAATTTTCCAATCACTGAAACGTAAATTTAGTTAGAGACAAAATGAATAATTTATTACACCCGTTATAATACTTTAACTCATAATCAATATATTTAATGAAAGAGTAAACATAATTTCATGTCTTTATGATTTCAAAATAACTTATTATAATATATTCTATAAGAGTAAGGACATTAAAAATATATATTGATTGGTGAAATGGATAGAGAATGATTTAAAATAAATATCATTATATAAAAAGTGGTATATATAATTTCTAAATAATTTAGTGTAAATGAGAGGGAAAAATCAAATATAAAAGTCGATATATTACATAATTGTTTCATATGATATGAGTATTCATGTTTTCATTATATAATCTATATATGTGTGTGTGTGTGTGTTTCCATTATATACATAACATATTAATTGTTTCTTTATAAAATAAATTTATATATTCTCTATATATAAATAATTAACACTCAAAAATAATATTGAATAGAAAAACAAAACTTAACTCATAAAAGGAATTATATAATTATGAAATTACATGATATATATGTTTTCATACAATTCTAGAATCAAAAACCATGACACATAATAAAATAAAACAATTTTGATTAAAAAATCCAATTAATTATAAAATATAATGAGAATAAAATTATCTATTGAATATTAAAATAATACAGTAGTGAAAGTTAATGAATAAGTTTGTTTAAAGACTAGAAATTATAATCCTATTAAAATAATGTATGGATAATAAAATTAGATTAACAAGTTCTTTATAGAAATGATATAAGACTTATTGTTTTCACATAATCATAAAAATGTTGGAAATGTGATAAAAATATATATAGGCTGGATTAATATAACATTATAGATGTTTCATAGATTAATGTTCATAAAATATAAGAATTAAAAACAATAAAATAGGTCTAAAGTTTTCTCATGACATGAAATTGAAGTCGAGGATGGAAATAGATGAACCATGATAAGAGAATAGTGAATTAATGAACTCACATATAAAGGATAATCAATATAGGTGACCACATTTATCAAATATTGTATAATTAATAATAAATAATCTATGTTCAACCTTTTAATAGTAATAAACATAGAAATAATAGGAACTGAAGATAGGGTTTAAAATCTAGAATTCAAAAATCATATAAAATAAAATGGATACTACCTAAAACAAATGGGGATAAATGTCTAGAAGATGGGTAGCTAGGGATGAGGAGTTGGAGAGGCTCTAAATAATTCTAGGGGATGAGGGTGATGAGGTGGAAATAGAATCAAGATCAATGGCAATGTGGTGGAGGTTAGTATATAGGGAGTTGGGGATGGGGGATCTATAGCCTCTAGATGGGGGGAAAGAGGGAGCTATGAATGGGAAGATGTATGTGTGGATCAATTTTGGGTTTTGATAAGTGTTATGTAGGATTTATGGATAAATTATAGGATTTAGAGAAACTGCAATGAGAGGTGGTGATAATGGTGGGTAGAGGGTGAGGGAGAAAGCATGTAGTATGGGGAGATGTGGGGGTTCACAAGTGAGGTAGAAGGGTATGGGGAAAGCATTAGAGTTACAATTGCGGAGATTTGGAGTTTTTTAGGGATCCATGGGAGATGGGGTTATGGGAGGGTAATGATCATGGTGGGGAGTGGGGCGGGGGAATGATTGAAGGGTTTTTTTGTAAACACAGAATCCTCATTAGTTGGACTCTATTTTCTACTTTACGAGAAACACATAGAGGATTTAAGAGTCAATTATGACTCTTATAATGGATGTTATAACATGAAGTAATGGCTTTATAGGAGAAGAAAATTTATAGCACATGATTACTGTCTAGACAGAAGGAGAATACCTAGGCATGAAGAGAATCTCTATGAACATTCTACATATACAAAAAATAGAGAAGAAAATTAGTGTAACATCCCAGGTAAATAAAGAATAAAGAATTTTCATATTTATTAATATTTACGAATTAAATATTAATTTTATTTTAATGGGGTTGCTATGTTCGATAGCGTACCCGATACGCAACGATGAGTTTCTTTGAAACTTACGTAGCACACTAGTAATAAAATAATATTATTTTAAATGTTAGTTAACAACTAGCCGTTGTACTGGTGGGAATGGATATAAATAACTAAAATATGATTAGATATGTTTTTAAATGTTTATACATTTACCCAATAAAAGATAAAAGCTTAAAATACGGAAAGAGTTCAATTTTAGGGCATATATACTCAAATTTTCACTAAAGGTTCATTTATCACCTTTTAATAGTGAACTGTCATTAAATAAGGTTTTGATCACTCTTATACTTTATTTTGGACCAAATATAACTCTTCTTTAGAATCGGGACATCAAAATTTACTTTGTGTAAATTTTTGGTACCTTTCTGATAAAGTTCATTTTTTATGAATAGTGTAAAATGTTGTATTTTAATTCAAAACCTCTTTTTAATCTAAATTATTTATATGATTAGATTATTATTTTGATTGGTTTTAAAGTGAAATTAGAAAATATTTTTACCAGTTAATCCAAGGGTGGTCATTGGAATCAATTTCACTTTGAAATTGGACTTAAACTGGTGTCAATCTTTTGATACTTATTGTTTCACAAAAACACGCTATTTGTCATGACAGCGGGAATTAATTATTAAATTAATTAATTTTACTTATATGTTTTGAATTTTGTAAAATGGACTTCATTTTTGAATTCGGAATATCAAATATAGCTTAGGGTGAATTTTTGGTAATTTTCTGAAAAACTTCAATTTTTGATGAATAGTGAAACCACTAAGTGGTAATCAAGCAAACTGATTTTTCAGTTAAATGACAGTTTACCACTAATGTGTATTGAATTTTTAAAATCCGACATACATGGTTGTCATTAAGAAGTAAAATGTGGTTCAATGAGATTAGAATAATTTTTTGGTGAATAGTAACTTATTAAGTTTTTAATCGCGATTAGAGGTAATTAGTGTAGTTTAAGGTAAAAATGGTATTATAAGAATGTGAAAAAACCATGACACTTGTCCTACACCTATTGGGTGAGTCATGGCCGACCAAGACAAGCCATGGTCCAACTTGGGGACCCCATGGAGCCACTTTAGTTGGAAAATGACATTAATAAATTTTTATTTAATGTTAAAGTGAAAATGACACTAACATAAATTGTTTTACTAAAATAATTTTTGAGTGGGGTTATACAAGTCCAAATTTTGATTATAAATATTAATTGGAAAGATAAAACGATTTCCTACATCATAGTATTTGTTTTATAATTTTTAGACATTAAATAAATTAAATTATATATAACATAATAATGATGCATCGATGACATCATTATTTGACGATTTACATAAAATGGAAAGATAATGAAACTTATAAAACCTACACATGGACAAAACCAATTGGATGAGTGGATTTCGAACCCTTATCAACTTATCCACAAATTCTATCAATGTGGGACCTTTTAAAACCGAAACATATTTTCAAATAAAGTAATATTTCTTTACTTTCCAAAAGTGCCCCTCCTCTCCTCTTATAAATGGCCCCCACCTCTACCCCATTTCACACACTTCTCAAGCCTTTGGCTCGGCCAAACCCTGCCCAATTACTCTCTCCACATCCCTCTACTCATCCTAGAGGATTCCCTTTGGGCAGAATCCTTTCAAAGGAAGCCTTTAGGCTCAAATCAAAAGGAGTTACACTTTTAAAGGTAATTCATTCTCTCATGTTCATTTGTTTTATTTTGCTTCTCCAACCCCCTAAACTCTTTTTATTTACTTATTTTGTAACGACACCAGTATATTCAATATACAAGGATGTTTTTATAATATTTATTTGAGCTACACTCTCACACAACTACATCAAATGGTTAAAGAACATACGGTTTCCGTGGATGGCGAAATTCTGCCTCCCGAAACGATGATTGTTCAACACTCATTTAACACCTTCAAAGGTGGCCATTATGATGTCACTATTTTTATATATGATATATAATATGTTTATGTTTTCCTTAAGCTTCTGTGTTTTTATTTTTGACATACCTTTATGGTTTCCATTATGGGTAAACACGATATCTTCATTTAAGGAAGTGCGGACTACCGCCCCCTTAAAGTGATGTGATTCGTTAATGCCATATGTGGGACGTGTAAAGGATGGATTTAAAGTTATTATATAAGATGTTATACTGTAATTATAATATACCTCTATATAATTATTATTTCTTTCCATTAAATTATGAGATTGAAATGAAAGTAGCGTTCATGCGTACGTACGGCTTACCGTCTCCATGAACGGTGCAATTCATTTCTTATCCCCAAATGTAATGTACTATTAAAATTACATGTATATAATGTATATATATAATTAATGATATATCTAAATGATGAATATAATTCTGGAATTAAAATATACATACCTCTCATTTAGTTTTAATACCACTAATATGACAAAGAAATGAAAGTAGCGTTCATGCGTACGTACGGCTTACCGTCTCCATGAACGGTGAATTTCATTTCTTACCTCTAAATGATTATGTAATATTATAAATACATGTATATGCTGGATATATATGATATATATGATATCAAAATCAGTAATTTCATTCTGGATATAAAGAACTTTTGACCACACGAACAACATGTAATTGTAAGAAGTCAACTTTCGACTTAAGAACCAAATATTGATAAAACAATCATTATTAACTTAAATGGTTACATAATGTTTATAACATGGCAATAAGTGATATAAAAGGAATAATGAACTTTAAAAAGGTTCTTAATAAAGTATAAATTAACTCCAGTTTATTATTCAGGACGTTAAAGAACAATCGAGTCAAGTCGGACCCAAGGTAAGGGAACTTCTTAACCCAATTTTCATTCTTTGGGTTAATCTCCTACTTTCAAATTATGTCTTTATATTATTATGTCATATCTTTTATTTGTAAATTATTTATGTGTACTTATAGTGAATACACATAATATATCTATTTCATTTTAAAAATTATCTTTGTAAGGGGCTTCGTCTCAATCTCCTTTCATTGAGGCATATTTCGTTTTATACACAACTTTCTTTTATACGGTGTATAAACTCCTTTGACTTTTACTTTTATAAAAAATGAATCTTTTTCTACGAAGCGTTTTACTAAACGACAAAAAGGAATGTTTTTTTTACGTACGTGGTGACAACGACCTTTTCCGCCGCCGCGAGTATTATTTGATATTTGGCTTCCTCAACAAGCCGTAATGTTTTTAAAATAAAATAAATACCATATACTCTTTTATGTATTTTGGTATTGAAAATGGTTTTGATAAATGATTCTATTATGTCAATATATTTATGATATATTGTGATTGAATTGTGGAAATGTTATCATTCCTTTATATTGGTTTTATGTTTTATGATTTTATATTGGTACTTGGACATTTTAACGGGTGGTTACGTTATAAACCATATGACGGGTGGTGCCGTGAATACCAGGACGGGTGGTTACGTTATAACCTCCAATGCATTGGGTATGGAAGTCGGCCGTATGGATATTCCATTAAGTATGTATGGAAATTGGCCGTTTGGCTATTCCTTTAAGTGATATGTGTGGAAGTCAACCGTATGGTTATTCCACTGAAGTATGTTTATGTCCCAAGTTACCTTTATATATTCTATGTGTTCTTTATATGGGTTTTATGGTAATATTTTGGTTACAAAAAGTTAAGTAATGATACATTATTCTGTGAAGATTTTTTTTACTACTTCATGAAGGTGAAGGTATTACTTTGATATAGTATACATGGTTTACTTGATGTTTGAAAAACTAACAGTTTTCATTCTTTTTGTATCCCTTACTGAGCTTTTTATGCTCACCCCATGTTTTTCGAAATGTTTTTCACAGGACATAAAGTGGAATAAGGTCAAGGATGGGATCAAGGGAATTTCATGCTATCTAAAACATGGAATCCAGACATCTTTCTTTTTAAGAGTTTTTATTTTATGGAGACATAGTAGAAGTGTCTACTTTGTAATCTTTTAAGATGTAATAGTTATGTTCTAATTCTCTAAAACTCTAAACCTGAAAAGATCCTCAATGTGAATTATTCATTTAATTCAATATTAAGTAAGGTTTAAGGCTGGGGCCTTATAGTTGGTATCAAAGGTCGGTTTAGACAACTTTAGGAGTTAGAAAAGTGTTAAATTATAATATGATTGAAATGATATAGCATTTACGGATTACCAAGTTGCTTCGCCTAAGATATTTCTGTGTTCAGAATGGTTTTCCGTAGAGGAAACAAAGCAGCTATGTTGGGACGACATCAGGAGGAAGAAGACTTTCCAAATCAGTAACCTGAGATGGTCGGAATCGGAACTGAACAGTTTGTTGCAGTGATGGCATAGTTGACTCAGGCTATAAATGGTGGTGGTATCCATGCACGAGATCAGCCAGATCAACCGCAGAGGAACATGTCAGTGGTGGAACATTTCATGAGGCAACATCCCCCATCATTCAGAGGATCATCTGACCCTGTGCAAGCTGAAGGGTGGATTAAAGCACTGGAGAAGATTTTTGATGTCATGGGGTGTTCAGAACATCAAAAGGTTAGTCTTGCTGTTTACCGTTTTGAAGGTGAAGCTGATCAGTGGTGGTCGATGGTGAAAAATATAAGGGATAGTGATGAGATTGAGGATCTTCACTGGGACGAATTCAAAGGTATGTTTCTTGAGAAATATTTTCCTAAGGTGGTTCGTCATAGAATGGAAAAACAGTTCCTAGAATTGAGGCAGGAGGATGATTCAGTGGATGCTTATGAAGAAAAGTTCACTCGATTGTCAAGGTATGCTCCAAACTTCATACGAGATCTTGATAGTAAAATAAACCGTTTTTACTCAGGGTTAAAGCCAAAGTATCGAAGGGCTTTAGCTTCTCGTGAGTTAAAAAGTTATGAAAAACTTGTTCGATGTGTGGAGAAGGTGGAAATGGAGTTTGCCGATGATCAGGGGTTCGATGACAAACAACAGAATAAGAGGTCTAGTTGGCAGGCAAAGGGGAAGAATTCATCAAAGAAGCAAGGAGGTAAGAAAACCAAATATCCATCCTGTGAGAAGTGTGGTAAAATGCATCCTGGAGAATGTTTATCCAAGTCTGGTAAGTGCTTTAGGTGTGGTAAGTCTAGTCATATTGCTCGTAACTGTAAGGAAGATGATCAAGCAGGAAATGAAAAGCCAACGGTAAGATGTTATAAGTGCAATGAGATGGGTCACTATGCAAATGAGTGTCCGACAAAGAGCTTGAGTGATGGGAAGCAGTTAGACTACAAGTAGAAAGGGGTGGTGAAATCCTTTGCAACAACTTCAGCAGATGTTGGGCCATCGAATGAAGTGGTATCAGCTCCAGGGAGCTCAGTATTTTTCGAAGATAGACTTGAGGTCGGGGTACCATCAGTTGAAAGTAAAATAAGAAGGCGTTCCGAAGACTGCGTTCCGTACTAGATATGGCCATTATGAATTTGTAGTTATGCCTTTTGTGTTAACCAATGCACCTGCTGTATTCATGGACCTTGTGAATAAAATTTTCCATGAGTTCTTGGATAAGTTTGTGTTTTGAGGTTTGGGAAGAGGTTATGTGTGCCTTGTGATTCGCAGTTGAAGAGATATTTGTTATGTGAAGCTCATAGTTCTCCGTTTTCAGTTCATCCGGGCAGTACTAAGATGTATAGAGATCAGTGGGAGTATTACTGGTGGGATGGAATGAAAAGAGACATTGCTGATTTTACTGTGAAGTGTTTGACATGTCAACAGGTTAATGCAGAGCGGCAGGGATGCTTCGGCCTTTACCAGTGCCAGAGTGGAAATGGGAAAACATATCCATGGACTTTATTGTGGGATTACCGAGGACATCTCGAGGTAATAATGCAATCTGGGTTATTGTTGATCGCTTGATCAAATCTGCTCATTCTCTTTCTATACGAGATACTTTCTCTCTAGATCAACTTTCCCGTCTGTATCTTAAAGAAATAGTCAGGATACATGGAGTTCCCCTCTCCATTTTATCTGATCGTGATCCCAGGATCACTTCTAACTTTTGGAAAGGCCTTCAGAAGTCATTGGGTACTGAATTAAATTTTAGTACAGCTTTTCATCCTCAATCAGATGGGCAGTCAGAACAAACAATCCAGACATTGGAGGATATGCTACGAGCTTGTTCTATGGATTATTAGGGATGTTGGGACCAACATCTTTCTTTGGTTGAGTTTTCTTATAATAACAGCTTTCATTCCAGAATACAGATGGCACTATTTGAGGCATTATATGGGAAGCGGTGTCGAACTCCAGCATTTTGGAATGAAGTGGGTGAAAGGAAGCTGATGGGAGCAGAATTGGTAGAAGAGTTGGCAAAAAAAGTTCAGCTGATTCAGAAGCACATGAGAACAGCTCAGAGCATGCAGAAGAGTTATGCGGATAACCGGAGGAAGGATCTTTATTTCGAGGTAGGTGATCATGTTTTTCTCAAGGTTTCTCATTGTAAAAGTGTGATGAGATTTGGTAAGAAAGGAAAGTTGAGTCCAAGGTTCATTGGATCATATGAAATTCTGGAGAGAGTTGGATCAGTTGCATACCGGGTGGCTTTACCTCCGAGTTTATCAGGTACACAATGTTTTTCACGTTTCGATGTTGAGAAAGTACATGCCAGATCCATCTCATGTTTTGAGTCCAGAGGTAGTTTAGCTGGAAGAGAACCTATCTTATGAGGAACAACCGGTCCAGATTCTTGACCACAGGGAGCAAGTGTTACGGAATAAGGTGATTCATCAGGTAAAGGTTTTGTGGAAAAACCATGTGATTGAAGAAGCAACGTGGGAATCTGAAAATGCTATGAGGGATAAATACCCCCACTTATTTGGATAAGTGAATAAAATTGCGAGGACGCAATTCCCAAAAGGGGGGAAGGATGTAACATCCCAGGTAAATAAATAATAAAGAATTTTCATATTTATTAATATTTACGAATTAAATATTAATTTTATTTTAAAGGGGTTGCTATTTTCGATAGCGTACCCGATACGCAACGATGAGTTTCTTTGAAACTTACATAGCACACTAGTAATAAAATAATATTATTTAAAATGTCAGTTAACAACTAGCCGTTGTACTGGCAGGAATGGATAGAAATAACTAAAATATTATTAGATATGTTTTTAAATGTTTATACATTTACCCAATAAAAGATAAAAGCTTAAAATACGGAAAGAGTTCAATTTTAGGGCATATATACACTAATTTTCACTAAAGGTTCACTTATCACCTTTTAATGGTGAACCGTCATTAAATATAGTTTTGATCCCTCTTATACTTTATTTTGGACCAAATATAACTCTTCTTTAGAATCGGGACATCAAAATTTACTTTGTGTAAATTTTTGGTACCTTTCTGATAAAGTTCATTTTTTATGAATAGTGTAAAATGTTGTATTTTAATTCAAAACCTCTTTTTAATCTAAATTATTTATATGATTAGATTATTATTTTAATTGGTTTTAAAGTGAAATTAGAAAATATTTTTACCAGTTAATCCAATGGTGGTCATTGGAATCAATTTCACTTTGAAATTGGACTTAAACTGGTGTCAATCTTTTGATACTTATTGTTTCACAAAAACACGCTATTTGTCATGACAACATGAATTAGTTATTAAATTAATTAATTTGACTTATATGTTTTGAATTTTGTAAAATGGACTTCATTTTTGAATTCGGAATATCAAATATAGCTTAGGGTGAATTTTTGGTAATTTTCTGAAAAACTTCAATTTTTGATGAATAGTGAAACCACTAAGTGGTAATCAAGCAAACTGATTTTTCAGTTAAATGAAAGTTTACCACTAATGTGTATTGAATTTTGAAAATCCGACATACATGGTTGTCATTAAGAAGTAAAATGTGGTTCAATGAGATTGGAAAATTTTTTTGGTGAATAGTAACTTATTAAGTTTTTAATCGCGATTAGAGGTAATTAGTGTAGTTTAAGGTAAAAATGGTATTATAAGAATGTGAAAACACCATGAAACTTGTCTTACACCTATTGGGTGAGTCATGGCCGACCAATACAAGCCATGGTACAACTTGGGGACCCCATGGAGCCACTTTAGTTGGAAAATGACATTAATAAATTTTTATTTAATGTTAAAGTGAAAATGACACTAACATAAATTGTTTTACTAAGATAATTTTTGAGTGGGGTAATACAAGTCCAAATTTTTATTATAAATAGTCATTGTAAAGATAAAAAGATTTCCTACATCATAGTATTTTTTTTATAATTTTTAGACATTAAATAAATGAAATTATATATAACATAATAATGATTCAGCGATAACATCATTATTTGATGATTTACATAAAATGGAAAGATAATGAAAAATATAAAACCTACACATGGCCAAAACCAATTGTATGAGTGGATTTAGAAGCCTTATCAACTTATCCACGAATATATCAATTTGGGACCTTTTAAAACCGAAACACATTTTCAAATAATGTAATATTTCTTTACTTTCCAAAAGTGCCCCTCCTCTCCTCTTATAAAAGGCCCCCACCTCTACCCCATTTCACACACATCTCAAGCCTTTGGCTTGGCCAAACCCTGCCCAATTACTCTATCCACATCCCTCTACTCATCCTAGAGGATTCCCTTTGGGAAGAAACTTTCAAAGGAAGCCTTTAGGCTCAAATCAAAAGGAGTTACACTTTTAAAGGTAATTCATTCTCTCATGTTCATTTGTTTTATTTTGCTTCTCCAACCCCCTAAACTCTTTTTATTTACTTATTTTGTAACAACACCAGTATCTTAAATATACAAGGATTTTGTTATAATATTTATTTGAGCTACACTCTCACACAACTACATCAAATGGTTAAAGAACATATGGTTTCCGTGGATGGCGAAATTCTGCCTCCCGAAACGATGATTGTTCAACACTCATTTAACACCTTCAAAGGTGGCCATTATGATGTCACTATTTTTATATATGATATATAATATGTTTATGTTTTCCTTAAGCTTCTGTTCTTTTCATTTTTGGCATACCTTTATGGTTTCCATTATGGGTAAACACGATATCTTCATTTAAGGAAGTGCGGACTACCGCCCCCTTAAAGTGATGTGATTCGTTAATGCCATATGTGGGACGTGTAAAGGATGGATTTAAAGTTATTATATAAGATGTTATACTGGAATTATAATATACCTCTATATAATTATTGTTTCATTCCATTAAAGTATGAGATAGAAATGAAAGTAGCGTTCATGCGTACGTACGGCTTACCGTCTCCATGAACGGTGCAATTCATTTCTTATCCCCAAATGTAATGTACTATTAAAATTACATGTATATAATGTATATATATAATTAATGATATATCTAAATGATGAATATAATTCTGGAATTAAAATATACATACCTCTCATTTAGTTTTAATACCACTAATATGACAAAGAAATGAAAGTAGCGTTCATGCGTACGTACGGCTTACCGTCTCCATGAACGGTGCATTTCATTTCTTACCTCTAAATGATTATGTAATATTATAAATACATGTATATTCTGGATATATATGATATATATGATATCCAAATCAGGAATTTCATTCTGGATATAACGAACTTTTGACCACACGAACAACATGTAATTGTAAGAAGTCAACTTTCGACTTAAGAACCAAATATTGACAAAACAAACATTATTAACTTAAATGGTTACATAATGTTTATAACATGGAAATAAGTGATATAAAAGGAATAATGAACTTTAAAAAGGTTCTTAATAAAGTATAAATTAACTCAAGTTTATTATTCAGGACGTTAAAGAACGATCGAGTCAAGTCGGACCCAAGGTAAGGGAACTTCTTAACCCAATTTTCATTCTTTGGGTTAATCTCCTACTTTCAAATTATGTCTTTTTATTATTATGTCATATCATTTATTTGTACATTATTTATGTGTACTTATAGTGAATACACATAATATATCTATTTCATTTTAAAAATTATCTTTGTAAGGGACTTCGTCTCAATCTCCTTTCATTGAGACATATTTCGTTTTATACACAACTTTCTTTTATACGGTGTATAAACTCCTTTGACTTTTACTTTTATACAAAAGGAATATTTTTCTACGAAGCGTTTTACTAAACGACAAAAAGGAATGTTTTTTTTACGTACGCGGTGACAACGACCTTTTCCGCCGCCGCGAGTATTATTTGATCTTTGGCTTCCTCAACAAGCCGTAATGTTTTTAAAATAAAATAAATACCATATACTCTTTTATGTATTTTGGTATTGAAAATGGTTTTGATAAATGATTCTATTATGTCAATATATTTATGATATATTGTGATTGAATTGTGGAAATGTTATCATTCCTTTATATTGGTTTTATGTTTTATGATTTTATATTGGTACTTGGACATTTTAACGGGTGGTTACGTTATAAACCATATGACGGGTGGTGCCGTGAATACCAGGACGGGTGGTTACGTTATAACCTCCAATGCATTGGGTATGGAAGTCGGCCGTATGGCTATTACATTAAGTATGTATGGAAATTGGCCGTATGGCTATTCCATTAAGTGATATGTTTGGAAGTCAACCGTATGGTTATTCCACTGAAGTATGTTTATGTCCCAAGTTACCTTTATATATTCTATGTGTTCTTTATATGGGTTTTATGGTAATATTTTGGTTACAAAAAGGTAAGTAATGATACTTTATTCAGTGAAGATTTTTTTTACTACTTCGTGAAGGTGAAGGTATTACTTTGATATAGTATACATGGTTTACTTGATGTTTGAAAAACTAACAGTTTTCATTCTTTTTGTATCCCTTACTGAGCTTTTTATGCTCACCCCAAGTTTTTCGAAATGTTTTTCGCAGAACTTAAAGTGGAATAAGGTCAAGGATGGGATCAAGGGAATTTCATGCTGTCTAAAACATGGAATCTAGACATCTTTCTTTTTAAGAGTTTTTATTTTATGGAGACTTAGTAGAAGTGTCTACTTTGTAATCTTTTAAGATGTAATAATTATGTTCTAATTCTCTAAAACTCTAAACCTGAAAAGATCCTCAATGTGAATTATTCATTTAATTCAATATTAAGTAAGGTTTAAGGCTGGGGCCTTATAATTAGAGAGATAAGTAAACATGATTTTTTCAAGATATGGATTCCTTGAAAATAATGCAAAACATCTATTCCAGTGAGGGAATGAAAATTTTTTTAAGTTGGTGTTAGTATCCATCATATAATTTATCCAATATCAATAATGTGTGTAGTTGTTTCTTTAACAAGATGAAGAATTATTCCATACATATTCTAGAAAGAAAAAGAATTTCACCAGGGTTTTTTATAGGATTTGAAGTAGTAGTATTAGGGACTTCAATAAATAATTTAACTACAGATGAAGATGCATTCAATGTTACTAATGAAAGGACCTATTGTCTATAAACTATTTTTAGAACCTTCTGAGAGAAGTGTGAAAGGAATGAAGAAGAAGGTGATTTTCTCTACTCACAATGAGCCAATGAATTTACATTTGAAGGATTGAACCTTGGTAATTAGAGAGCTATCACTACACTTTTATGGTGGGGATATTTGGAAAAAGAGTACCCTAGAACAAGAAAACAAGTAGTGATCTTAGTAATATTGAGGCAACAACACAATATTTGCAACATGCTCCTTGGACTAGCACTTTGAAGTGATCCAATTAAAAAATTGATTCCATATTTACTATATGTATTCTCACCCAAATGATTATACAATCTATCATTAGTTTAAAAATCACAATAAGTGAAGCTCATGGTTTATAAGTCATGATACATTTGGTAAAGTGATACATTAAGGAAGAATAATTTTTATTTGATAAAGAAATTTTATACCCTGATTTACCACGTCTCAAGGTAATCTCACACAAATTCCATTGTATATGTATAAAAATAATTATCTTGGAATTTTACTGCATGAAAAACAACCTCCATTCTTGGGAACCCAAAAAAAATTTCTACATCAATTGTTTTAGCCTCTACAACTAGTGGGCATCCGTTCACATTACTTGTCATCAAGCCTGAATAATAATTGAACTGAAAGTACATAAAAATAAATCGAATTACAATGTACATTCAACCATAATAATATCATTTTATCATAATTTTTTACATGTATGAGTATATGGGACATCAATCAGATGTATGGTTTTCCCAGAATGATGGAATATGTGGTTTTAAGGGATTGAATCACATTAAAAACATGCATCCATGGGGAAAACCCTTCAGAATGCAATGAAATCAAAGGAAAAGTACTATAAAGTGAATTATGAACTGGTTTAGTAGACACAACATAAATATGAGATGTCTTATTTTTTCTTGGATGATCGAAAAAACAATTATATTGTTTAAAAACACCAAAACATGAATTTAATGGTGACATAAATTTAAAATGAACTATATATTAAGTGAAATCATATTACAAAATTATTATTATTATTTTTTATGTGTATAATAAAATAACACAATAATCAGATGTGTGTTCTACCCAAAACGATCAAAAATGCAGTTTTTAAGGGTTTGATACCATTTACAAAATTGTTTCCAGAGGTAAAAATCAACTAAATGTCATTAGAATATTATTTATGGAGAATAACGTAACATCAATTTGAATTTTGAAATGGTTGAGTAGACCAGACATCAATCTAAGAAGTCATTTTCCTGATATTTCATGAATTTTTTTTTCCAAAAGCCAAAATGCTTTTTTAACAACAATATCCCTATATAATGAGCTTAGAATGACCTGAAAACATAGAAAAAAATTTATTTATTATTTTTTACAGATGACCGAATAAAAATCCTCAATTTTATTTTCATTATTCCCAAAATTATCGACTGCAATTTTTTTTATGGTTCGACCCCATTTAAAACATGAATCTAGGGGTCATGTCTAATCGAAAAAACAATGAAATACGTTATGTTAGATGACAAAAAAATTCTAAATTTTGAAATAATCGAGTAGATGAAGCATCAATCCAAGTTACCATTTTCATAGGATTATCCAAAATGAACTTCTGTAGTTTTAAAATGCCAAAATGGTTGTTTAACTGTCTGATGTAGACTAATTTCAAGTGGAATTTAATTTAACCTATCTTTTCCCCCTCTATCATTAATTACAATAATTTTTTTTTTATTTTTATGGATCAACATTGTTCATCCTCATTAGGTCCCCCACATGGTTTTTAATTATTTTTTGTAAATATTTCTTAATTTTTTTGAATATAAAAATTGAAAACCACACCAAAAATCATCCCAGTTTTTAGTGCTCTAAAAAAATATGTTATGATATTAATTTTTCATTCATATTTTTATAAAGTTCATTTATATTTTTCTGTGTTCTCCGGTCAATCATTTCCAACATTGGATCCATAAAAAATGGGATCAAAATTATGTGAAGCCATTATACATCCGGGTTATTATTATTTTTAATGTGTACAACAATACGACACATCGATCGATGTGTGATCTACCTTGAAAACCCCAATATAAAATTAATAAGGGTTTCAAGCCCTTTATAAATCTGAGCCTGGGTAGTTTAAACCAATCGAATAACTTTCTTATACCTCAAAATCATTAGAGGACAATTGTATCATGAATTTTGAATTTGTTAAACAAAATTAACATTAATCAGAGTTTCCACTTATCCTAGATGACCCCAAACACACTGCTGTAATTTTTAAAAGAAAAAACATATGTTTAATGGTCATATCCATAATGAATGAGCTCGTAATGACGTGTAATCACAGGAAAACTGTGTTATCATTACTTGTGATGTGTACGAGCAGATGAAACATCAATTTGACATACTGTATTCTCAGAACAATCAAATGTAATTTTTTCAAATAGAATAAATAAATATAAAAAATTAATATATTACAAATAAAATGACCTTAGAATATTTTAATATGTTTTAATTAAATATTATTATGTGTTACAATTAGTTGTTTTTTATTTTATTTTATTGCACTAATTATTCAACTAATTTTTTTATATTCAATTTTTTTCGATGATGGGTGCATATCCTAGGAGATGATTGGAAAAATATATTAATGAGTTTGTGATTTTACTTATCTTTATGATATTTATATATTTTTTGAATTATCATATTTTTTTAATTATTATATTTTTTTAGTAATTTAAAAAACATTAAAATCATTACTGTCTGCTAAATTGAAATCACTATTGGTCAGGAAATGTGACCTTAATTGTCTTCCATATGATATTCTCCATAGGACAGGTCAGGGAGGCCATCATATGGTGGTATCTATTGGACTTTAGTGGGGAATATTGGTTGTCACTAAAGGCTATTTCCTTCTAGTGGTTGATGTTTTTGAAAATTTTCCCTACCAATGTTATTGTGCATGAAAATTATAAAAATGATTGTAAACATTGCGTAGTGTTTTTCATGTTTTATGATGAAAATATAATTTAAATTAAATTTTCTATTTGGTGTTACACTATGGAATAATATATATAGTGCACTGTTGTGCCTCACATATTTTTATTTTACATTTGGAAATAATGTTTAATGTAGTGGTTGTATACATCTCATAAAAGAGAAAATAAATAAAATATTAAAAGTAGAAAAATTATTACATAAATATTACATGAAAGCAGCCCGATTAAATAATGAAAAAATTGATGAAAATATCAATGCATCGATATATGAAAATTCAATGAAATTTTGGTTCTATGTTTGAGTGAGATCTCAAGGAACTTAGTGAGAAGAAAAATTAATGATATTATATGGTTAAAGTTGACCTAAGTAGTTGAAATCATCAACCCTACTAATGGTGAATTCAAACAAATCTAGGATCCCAACAATATAGAGGGAAACAAAAAGGTGTCCTTCCACCCCACAAATAATTTCATTCCTCCACAATCCTTCACCATGCATCTCTATATCATCCTATAATCCCCATTATTCATCCATGATTATTATCATAACACCTACAATTCTAAAATTTTATTTTCTACCATTGGATTCACTTCCTATCCCATTAGCCCTTCCTAATCCACTAGCTTATGTTTCAGTTAGAGGTGAAACGATGTATTATTTAATTTCATATTACTGCACATAGGGTGAATGCGGTGCAGTGATAGTGGAAAGTCGATGGTTTTCTACCTCTATTGATCTTCAAACCCATATAATGATAGTATTTGTCATTAGTTGGTTTCTAGCTCATGGAATCCACACAAATCAACTTCCCATATTCTTGAAACTCAATTTTATGTTTCCTCTCCCATTTCCATGTATTGGAATTGAAAACATCACAACTAATCATCTTATTTTATATATGGTTGTATCCTTACATGTAGACATCTGGTATTTATTTTATTTTTCATTAAGAGTTGACGAAAAAATATTAATGTTATTCCAAATGAATTTTATGTTCCTAAGATCACCTATATTTATTAACATATTTTCTTCTGCATGTTGTTGTGTTTACTGCTAAAAAATCCACCTTTAGTGTTGTTTAAGGATGATGGTGTATCAGTTACTTTTGTATGATATCTCACACACCACCTACTTACTTATATTTTATGGAATGCCACATGTGATTAAAATTTTACTTTCATCTATACTTTTTTCATTTCAATTGTGGTTTCCCAAAATAAAAAAATTGTCTAAAGTTTTGTTTTATATTCTTACATATTTAAATCTTCTCTCGCAAATATTTAAATGTGGAATATCTTTTTCCACTATTCCGAGGTTTCTTTAAAACAAAAAACCATGACATCTCATTTTTTCTCTCCCAATGGGACATGAAAAAAATTATTCTCTCATTTTCCATCACATTTATCATCTCTCCCACTATTTTATTTTATCATTTGGACACCAAATTTATCCATTATCCCTCTATTATAAACATCCACCCTATTTTTTTCAACACATAACCACATAAAAAACTCATTTGAATACATTTTTGGAGGTCCTCAATTGGCACAGACTCATTAGCTAGACATGGCCTTCCAATGTTTATTCGTAAATGGATTTCCTTCAAACTGAAATTTTTTAATTGATGATATCAAGGACTTCTCTCTAGAAATCAATGAAATCTAAGGAAATTCTAACCTATATCCCTTGCCTTCACCTTTCTCCAACTTATCTATCCACCTATAGATGAATCAATCATCTTTACTTGAAGATTCCAAATAACTAGACTATCTATCCAACTCATAAAGCTTCTCAAAAGTTGTGACCTTCATTGAATTTTAATCTGATGGATCATTATCTAGTTCAGGATTCTTAGAGTGCCGGATCCCCATGTATTTTATCCTTGAAAAGAATAGTGGTGTCTTCTTTTAGAGAATTTCAGTACTGGTGATGACCATGAACAAGGGGGTATATTTTAATTAACCTCATGTAAAGGATTCTATGGAAAATAATTTGATCCATGGATAATAGTACGAGGTGGGATAATCTCATATTGAGGAGGTCATGGATATCATATTTATTCACCCTGACAACAAGAAAAACGAAGATATTAACAATGGTAAAGTCATTGAACTGATTGTTCTGTCACCAGGATATGATGAAAATTTATGGATCAAGAGGAAAATAAGTTTGATGGCAGATTTTGGAAAATGAACATTTTTTTGTTCTGTACCAACCTTCCACTATTTCAATGGATTCCTAGAGATTTAAAATGAATCATTCTTGACATGTTTGGTGTGGGATACTTGGGAAACACCTACTGCACTATATTTGTTTTATTTATCATTGTTTTTCATCATTTTCTTTGTTCAATGATTGTATCCCATTAAATAGGTGTGCAGAATGTGTTTTATTTTACATTCAGACTTTAAGCGATAATATCTAGTTTGTTACTGGGGCCTTTTGGTGTTCTTGTAATCACCTTTAGTGATTTTTAATATCTTCTTCTGTGTTCTATTTTTTCTAAAAAATCTACCATCAAGGATATCTGGTTTTAGGACACGAGTACCTTGATAAAAGGTGAGATAAACTCCATACAACAAACCCTTTCAGAGGAAGATGGTATTGGTGATAAAAAACCAATATGGTTATGGTTATTTCAAAAAGTGTGATTGTGGGGAAAGACATAACTATAATTCTTCATATTTATGAGAGGGTAGAGGTGAGAAAAAATGGATTGGTAGATATGGAAATATCTACCATTATAGACCAGTCATCGTTCACCATAATATACAAGGGCATTCATGTTAGGAAATCATGGATGATTTTGGGGTGCAACTCGCACACCTCTATATTGAAATCATCTGGGATGAGCTCTATAAAGTGATCCTAGAAAAAGGAGGGTTTGGAATTTGGATTTTATACAAAAGTATGGAGTGAAGCATGAAAGGTGGGCCAACTTTTAATGAGGACCAGCATTAGGGTTTTCCTCTGTTCCCTTGGGTTTTATCTCCCCTATTTTTTTAAAGGTAACATGTTGGTCCCTATTGGATTTTATTGATTTTATTTACTCTTTAATATAATAATATTGGTCAAACCAACATAAATTCTATTTTTAACACATTTATCAAAATTTGTACATTTATATCTATCATATCACATGTATAGTTCTAATATAAATGACAATTATTATTTCAAAATTACACGATTTTAAAACAAATAAATGCACACACACAAATATATATATTATGAATGAAAATTTAATACATTTATTTAGTAAATTAATTATAATTATATATAATAAAAATATAAATTTTATAATAATAAATCATAAAGTCTAATTAATCTAAAATGTATAAAAATAGTTAAAAATGAAATAAATTATAGTATAATGTTATGGGTTTAGAAGACACTTATATTTGGAATATTTATTTTCTTAAAATAATGAATAAATTTTTTGAAATTTGATAAAAATCATAATGCAACCTAATGAAAAAACAGAAAAAATATAAAATTTGAAGAACTAGAAAATAAACGACAAAATATATGAAATATGTTAAAAACTAACTATTTAATCACATTATCCCAAAAATCATCTATAAATAAGAAACTATTAAAATTTTAATAAAATAAAAAGGGAAATCCACATGGTACAATTTTCATTTTTATTAAAATTTTAAATTGTTTTAAAATCTGGAAAATCAAATTTTTAAACTAAAAACATAAGTACATTTATATATTTATATTATTTTTTTACATTATATATTCAAAAAACAATATATTAAAATTTTAGTTCATTGTATATGAATATGTGAATTATAAATATTATATTTTGTGTATTATAAATAAATAATATTTTTACAATATTAATATATTTTCTTTTTAATATATATATAATGTGTTTTATATTAATATAATATGTGCATTGTGTTAATATGATAATGCACTATATATATTATATTAATATGCAATGTGAATTATATCTCTTTAATTATATGTATTATATCTACATACTATATAAATTATATTACTAGATGTTCATAATATTTTTGTGCATTGTATATGTTATATTAACATATTAGTTGAATAATATGTGCATACGTGTATTATTTATATTAAATATATTGTGTATTGTATGTACAGATTATGCGCATCATATTAATTGGACTTAAATATATCAAGTACATTCATATTTGGATCATATATATATTATATTAATTTGTTATGTGTATTGTATATCAATTTTAATTATATATATATATATATATATTATGTACGTTATTCAAACATTTTACATGGATTACATAAAAATATAATGAATAATATATATAATGCACAAAACATACACAATGGGCATTATATTAACAAATTTTCATGTCATATATTATATTCATTATATGTGTGTGTGTGTTATGTGGAATATATTAATTACTATTAATTGTATTATATAAAATATAATGCAGATAATTTATGTTATAAACATTATAAGTGTCTTATTGGTGGAATAATTTTATGTAATCTGAATAAGATGAATCGATTAAAAAATAGGATCCTAAAATATAAAAAATTGCAAGCACACGGTTACACATGAATCCAGAATAAAATTCTCAACCTTGTTCATAAACTGATCATGTTGATGGAAGACCTTTTTTACATCTCAGCTAACAAAAGGGAGTGGAAAAATTATATATCATCCATGGAGGGGTAATGAAACAAAAAAAAATCTATGTAAATGAACATTTAATTTATTACATGATGGAAATATGAATCCAAAACAACCAAATCTCAATCATGGGAATGCAAAAAATAAATTTCCACCTCAATTATTTTATCCTCCACCACTCATGTGAATAAGTTCATTTTAATGTTCATGCAAGCTAAAATAATATCTGATTCTAAATTACATACAAACAAACCAAATACCAAAATAAAAACCCCCCCATAGTGGCAATATTTGAGTTAATTTTAATAATTACAACCTGTACCAACCATCAATAAGAAAAAACTTTTATATCTATATCATGATAAAAAGCTCTCTTTTCTTCCACCAAACCACTAAAAAATTAGCCCAAGTATGAAAATGAATATTTCTGGTAGTTTCCACTAATAGAGACTACTAGTAATATGAAATGTGTGGTTTTGGGTGGTATGGGAGAATATCACACATGTTTGATCCCACATAGGTATGTCTAAAAAATACCATATATAATGGGAAAAAAGATTCTTGCATTCTTCTCCCCATATGATTTTGTGGGTGGCCCATTGGCAGACCTGTGTTTTTTAATATAAAATTTATAAGCTTTTAAATATTTTATTTTTTACCATTATTAATATTATTTGTGATGAAAAGTATGGATAAAATTTTTATGGTGTTTTAAGTAATATGATGGAAGATTTTTTCTGGGTTAATAGTGACATTATGTGATAATGATGTGGTAGAAAATTGTTGAGATGCTGAGTATGTGAGTGATTGGTGAGGTATAATAAATGATTATGTTAGTTGTGTTGTAATTTCAATATATATACATATGAATGAATAATGAAACTCTCTGTAACTAATGGTTTTAGATGATGTGATTTGGATTCCCATGAGGTCCTTTCCTATTTTTTTAATAAAAATGTATAATTGAATAATAAATATTAAAAATAAACACAGAAAATATCATGATTTAAGTAACTATTTAAAAAACCATAGATAAGAGAGATGTGGTCCATTTTTTATATTTGGGATGACACATTATTTCAATATTTTTAATAATTACTATATAAATAATATAACATCATATCAAAATAAACAATATTTAACTATTTAAAATTTATATGTGAACGAATAGTGAATTGGTATGCCCATTACAGTGAGAAATCAATTGACATTTCTTCATTATTTAAGAAAAGCAAAAAATTTAATGAATAATATATTCTAAAAATAATATTTTTAAAATCAAACTTGTGGGTAAGACTACACTCATCCGGGCTCCACCCACTTTGGCCCGTTCTCTTAACAGTCAATTTTTTTGGCCCGTCCCACCTCACATATTCACCATATCTTAAAATCCTACAGTTCATGTACCTATTTTTTTATTACTACTTCCTTCTTCCCCATTCACCACAACTTGGATAATGTAGAATCCACTTCCAAACGTACCCATGTCACATGTAACTACCATACTAAAAATGAGATTTGTAAAATCAAATTTTCATGTGGAGACATGTTGTAAACATCCATCAAATATAGTCAAAATATGTTTTTTGGGGACAAAATTTAAGAGAATACCCCTAATAAGGGCCTAGGAACACTGCATATAAGATCGATTTTAACTAATTCTTATGAATATATGATGAAAGGATGAGACTATTAGGTTTTCATTATCTATCATATGGATAGGTATGTGAAGGAAAACCCAAATGATATATGATTTATATTTGATGGAATAAACATTTAATAAATTAAAAACATAAATGAACTTATCTATATAGAAAATTCAGTAATATCTAATAATATTTCTTGGTGAAGATCACTAGCTCAACAAATAAATGCTTCCTACCTCCAAGGGATTACACCAGAATGGAAGTCCCTATCTCAATTAGAGAACTCACAAACACAATAAGAGGTGATGGAATCTTCACCATGGGTGATGAAAAATATATAAATATATATATATTTAGGTGTATTTCTAGAAAAAATGGTGTCTATAATAACATGGATCTCATATTTTTAATTTACCATCCAGGATGCATTTTATTTAATAAAACACACCACACATATTCAATGTATCCATATACATATATTATCATTGTAATTAATTAATTAAACCTATTCAATGAATATACATTCCATTTAATCCATTAATAATGGATTGTTATCATTAAAACCACGTGGATGATAAATTTACCTAAATTAAATTTTCCCTTAATTATTTTAGCACATATTCAACAGTCCCCAACTTGAACTAAATCCGTAAAGTCTTTGTGAAAAAATTCAAAACTCATCATGCATCTATTGAATGATCCTTTTTAATATGGATTCATCATACTCTGTTTATTTTTTAATAAAAACATTGTAAAAAACATAATCCTTATCCATATTCCTGACAATGTAATTCTGAAGGCCTTAACAGCATTGAAAATGAATATGTCTTATATATTATATATATAAAAACAAAGAGAAAGCTATTGAAAACCATCAGTGAAACACAAGCTACAAATTATGTTGGTGTGATATACATCAAACCTATATATATATATATATATATATATATATATATTAAAACATGTACACTACTAGATGTATCATATAAATAATATTTATACCAATAAAATAATTTTTTCCATGAAATCATGTTAGTACTAGAAAAGGTGCATGTCAATCTAGTATAGACTTTTCATTTTTATTGATTATTTAAGACAGAAAGACCATATCAAGGAAGAATTCTATTTTCATTCATCAAATAGGTGAGTGCATCATATTAACCTAATCAATGTAGTTAAACTCAACATTTGGGGCTCAAGTAAGTATGGTCATTCATTTCCTTAGCCTTATTCAATTAAGGTCAAAATGTATTTTATTTTAATCAAAGTGGAAAAATGCTATCCTCAATTAATTATATAAAATTACATATTCAACAACATACTCAACCACCCCCTAGTTAGCTATGTTCATATTTCAAATTATATATGTACGGTAATAATGTATAAATGTTCCCAGGCTAGGTACCCCTCCAACATCAGGTACGATAGATTGATAATAAATATATACGCCGGTTTATATGTATGACTACATGACATTTTATGAGATATAATTAGGTGAGTCGGTTCTAGTAATGATTCACTACTTATTACCTAATGAATCCATTCTATATATCTCATATAAAATATTTATTAATGAGTATAAGAATCTATTTTATAAAATATTAACATATCATCAAAACACAAAAAATTTCATGGTGATAATAAATTAGATACAACTAAATGTTTTTACTTTGAGGGGATATTTATCATTCAACCATTCATGTCATGTAAATTACAAAACACAATAATGAATGATAAATGGATATTGTATTTATTATAATTACATAATATTTTTACAACCATTACAACTAATCTGTTAAGTGTTAAATATCTAGTGATTGTACATTACTATCATGTTTCTTCCATAGTAATGGCATGTGAAAACTAAATATATATGTAATTAATATCACATCCCTTTGTGACCATCGATCAAAATACTTCCAGTAACCAATTAGTGAGAAAGATTTACTTTGTAAGCTAGTTTTAATATTGGTGAGACTTTGGAGTCAAATTCACTAAGTTCAACTCATTTTACCTATATTTAAACTCATTAACCTCATAACCTCAAATGTTATTATGTTATCATCTATTGTCTACATATAAATCTTTCTATGAATATCATCATAATGAATTATAAAATTATGCCATCATACATTCTTGTTAAGGTCAACATGATCATTTACATTCTTAACAAACATATCCTAAACTCTATTATGATAAAGTTATATTTATTTAATTATGGTAATCATATTAAAGAATATATATTTCTTATAGATACCCCAATTTATTATTGACTAACATTAAAAATCATTGAGGAATACATTAATCATTGGAGAAATAGATTCCCAAAGACTGTATTAGTCTAGAACATTTAGAAACATGGAATCATAAAAGTAGGTTAATAAGTGTGCTACATTATATCCCACTATGTTCTTCATGGATAGAACCCTTCTTAGACACATCATACGTAATAAATTTCATCTTAACCTGAAAAAATAAACCTAAAAATGTCTGAGATCAAAAGCATAGTAAGGGCAAACAAATGAGATATGTAAGCATAATAATTATCATAAGGTTATGATTACATGATCATGAAACATAGAATAGCATACCCTTGATATAAAATATCATAAACAAAAATCATGACATAATTATTGGATGTTAAAAATACATGAATCATATAGAAATAAAGAACATCAATTATGAAATAAAAACAGAGGAATAAAACATTTAATTGTGTCAGGGTCATAATCATATATAATTATTTCCATAGTAGTCATGAAATCTCTGCCATTTCCATATTAGTATAAAAGTTTCATTATTGAACCATGTCTACTCCCAATTCCAACCCTATATTAATGAACTGAGTTCACTCCACATTCTGTCCCTATAATACTGAACCAATTTCATTTCTTGTTCGGCTCTGTAATAGTGAACCGAGTTCATTTCTCATTCTGGCCATGTCTATCTCATGAGATACTAATATTTTCCCAATAAATTGTATAGAGATATAAGTCCCACCCATATTATAATGAAATCATAATCAATTTTTCTAGAGTATCATAAAAAATCATATCATTACACATGAAATAAAATTTGTATCATAAACATGTAATCAAATCATATACTATAGAAAAAATACATATTTCATAATCATTTATTCAAAGCATAACTCATGAAAGGACAGGGTTTCCAAAATAATATAACCCATGGAAGAGAAATGGGTGTTATAAACATCATTCCATCAAAACATAAACCTTTTAAAAACAATGTGAATGAATCATTTGGATCATTTCTTTTAAGGTAATGAGTAACATCATCATATATTATCTGATATAGAAAAAACATAGAATTATATTTTTAATGGATTCCATGTGGAAAAAATATCATTTATTCATTGAAAAAACGATCTTTAAAACATAAAAACTCTTTGAAACACATTTTCATGATAATAAACATGAAATGTTATAGATACATCTTTATGAACCTTTTGGAAAAAAAATCTACGAAAATTATTTAGAGAAGTTGAAATTTTTTAGAAAACCATTTTTCTTGAAAACTTATAAAATAATCCTAAAATGTTTTGAAAGCCATTTCATTGAAATTACTTTTAAAACATATAAATAAATCTTGATATCATTTTGAAACATTTCTTCCTTAAAATTTAATAAAGGATTCTTAAAAAAAATTCAAAAATAAAATCTTGATAACTTATAAAATAATCTAGAAAAAATTTTGTAATCAAATTTCCTAGAAAACTAATAAAAGAAAACTGAAAAAATATATTGAAAAAACAAATTACCTGAAAACATGTAGAGAATTATTTGAAAACATTTAGATAAATATTTTCCTTGAAAATTATATAAGAAGCATGAAGAAATTATGAAAACAATTATCCTTAATAAACTATAAAATAATCTTGAATGAATTTTGAAAATCATTTTACATTAAATTTTGTAAAAAAATCTTAAAACTCTTATGAAAAACAATTTCCTTAATAAATATGTTGAAAAAATATAAAGAAATCCTGAAAAAGTTTTGAAAACAATTTATTTTAAATTTATTTTTATTAAAATTATCTTAAAAATTACCCTTTTAAACATTAAATGTAATATTTAAAGAAATGATAATGGGTAAATATATACATTTTGTACAAGGTAAGAAGAACATCCCATTTTCAGAGTAAACATTTAAGAATATGACTTGTTTAAGAAGAGAGAATAATATTCCTTTGAAAACATTGGTAAACTAAAATAAATTAAAAATTTATTTTTAATATTATAGGATAATATTATAATATTCATGGATCCACATTTTTTAAATCATGGTTTTGAAGGAATATATATTTTTGACTAAAGAGAGGGTAAATTCAGGATTTATTAAAAACAATTTCTTAACTATTTTATTTACCAAAGTGTTAAATATGGTACTAATAATTTAATTAATTATGACTAACCATGGGAGAATAAAATTCATGATTTTTCTTGAGATTTGGATTAAAATATTTTAACAAATGAATCATAATCATTAAAAAATTCTAAAAAGAAATGAGATTATTTCAATTAACTTTTATCAATTTGTAACAATAAACCATACTACCAATGTGAGAATGTGAAATTAAATGAAGCATAAAATATCATGAAATGACGTATATTCATGATATAACATGTCAAAGTTGGTATGAACACCTCATATAAAAATATTGGTGCATAACATGGCTTGTGTTATAAAGAAGGTAAATTGAGAGAAAACTATCTTACCGATTTGGTATCTTTTGGAACATAAACCCCGTGATAGGAATATCAAATAATGGATATGTAATTACACATAAATTTAATAATATTAATCATAAAATATATTCATGGGATTTATATACACCATTCAAAAGGAAATATCGGGGAACGTGGTATTTATCAAATTGAAATAAAAGTGAGATCAAATCCCCAAACTGTGTGTCTTGAATATTGTCATACTTGTAAAAAACTCATGTATAATAAATATAAGTATATTACATATCTATAAAAGAACAATATTCTTATATATAATACCATAAATGGTTATTTTGACATTATATTACCCGCTTGTTACCAATTCTATGTTAAGGATTCATTTCAGGTAATATCCTCTTTGTTCTTCTCTTATGTCTTAATTTGATATATCCTTGGTTATTATACATATTTCAGGATTTATATAATGTAAAAAAATATATAATTATCATATATATTCATTATATGTGTATTATATTAATCTATATAATATATTGGTATTAAATGGAAAACATCATTCCAGGAGACAATAGGCCATAAGTACGCATAAACACTATTTAAGATCAATAGTTGTATTAAAATAAATATGGTAAATGAAATAGATGTATATATTTCTATATATATATCATTATTAATGTTCAATTATTATATGATATATATCATAAAATTTCACTAATTCCATCCTTTATACATTTAATGTGTCGTGTGATTGAATCCCATCACTTTGAGTCGGTGGCAGTCCACACATCCTCAAATGAAATTATTATATTAAAAAAAAGGAATTTATAGAGATATGTGTTGTAAAAGGATTAAAGAAGCTTAAATACATTATAAATATAATATGAAACATATTTATATATATTTGACACCATAATTTACACCATTAGAGGAAGAAATAAACAAAATGAACAATCATCATTTTGTGAGATGATAGTTCTCCATACACGAAAATAATATGTTATTTACCCATTAGAAGGAAGTGTGTGGAATTTTCTGTCAAAACCATATCATGTAAATGTAACAGCCCGAGATTTTATGAAAAATATTCTTTTTAATTTTATTAATGTCTTGTGTTGTACGCTACACCAAAAGGAGCTTGCACAACACGCATCTTTGACATGCCTTGCATTACACGCAATCGCAAGCTTCCTCGATAGCGTGTGTAGTACGCAATACTGAGTTTCACGAAACAACGATATGTTATTATTAAAACTAGCCGTTATGAATAGTAATAACCACTTTTTAAATTTTAGAAAATTTAGCTCTCAAAATGGACTTCATTTTTGGATTCCGAGTATCGAATTTAGCCTAAGGTGAAATTTTGGTACTTTTCGGATAACTTTTATATTCTGATGAATAGTGAAAATTACTAAATTATAATTAAAAACAACTTTTTTAATAGAAATAATTAATAGTGATAAATTAATAATTTGAGTGGTTTTAAAGTATATTTAGAATATATTTTTACAATTTAATACAATTTTGGTCATTGAATGTAATTTCACATTTAAACCAGACATAATCAAGTGTCAATCTTTTGACAGATATTGTTTCTTAAAAACACGCTATTTGTTTTAACAGCGGGATTTAATTATAAAATTAATTAATGCAACTTCTATGTTAGTAATTTGGTAAAATAGACTTCATTTTTGAATTCAGAATATGAAATATAGCTTAGGATGAAATTTTGGCATTTTTCTGAAAACCTTCAATTTTTGATGAATAGTGAAACTACTAAGTGGTAGTTAAAAAACTGAATTTTTCATAAAACTTAATTTTACCGTTTCTGTGAATGGAATTTCAAAAATCCGAGAGACACGGTTGATGTCAGTAAATAAAATGTGGTTCAATGAGATGAAAATAATTTTTGGTGAATAGTAACTTTTTACTTTTATTTACCACGGTTAAAAGTAAATAGGGTAATTAAGGGTAAAAATGATATTAATATTACCCTAACACATTCCCTAATCCTATTGGACAAGTTTATCTCGACCAAAAACATCCTTAAGTGTAAAATATTATCATTTAGGCCCACTTGGATTAGATTAGGACATTTATTATTATTTAATTCAAAGAAGAGTTAAAAGAGTTAAAATCAATGTTTATTTACTAAAACTTTTTTTATATAGGGTTATACATAAGATAAATTCGATTTTAAATATTAATTAGGAAGATAAAAAGATTTCATATAATGGTATTTTATTTGTAATTTTTAGACATTAAATAATTTAATTTATTAATGACACAATGATGATGCAGTAATTATCTTATTAATGAAATATTGACATAATTGATGTTATAAACACCAAAATAAATGTAATTTGAGACTTTTTATGAATTCCACTAATTTTCTAGGTTACTATGATATATTAGTGTTGATTTAATCAACTTGGTTCTAACAAATAATTCTTTTATGACTTTCACAAAAATCATATATCAAATAGTGTCAAAATTGACACAAAATAGTTTTTAAATCAAATATTATATTATTAATTGTTATTTTATTCCTAAAAATCTTAGGTTCGGCCAAATGACTTAGATAAGGATATATATATTAATAATAAACAATTTGGGGTTCATTTGAATGTTATAGTAAGTGTATTAACCATATAGTGAAAGAAAACAAAAAGACACGGTAAAAGTTAAATTATTTAACTTAGAGTTAAATCTAATTGATAAGGTTAAAATAATACCCTATACTTGTCCAAATCCTATTGGTTGATAGGATTTCGACCCATACCCACTTTAGATTCAAAATAAGACCCTTTGGAACCATTATAAACCGATTTTGACTTTAATATAAAATAATATTTTGAGATATTCCTAAGGTGCCCCTCTCATCCCTTATAAAAAGGCACCTCCTCCCCCTCCTCCTCACACCAATTTGAGCACTCAAGCTCGGCCAACCCCTGCCAAAATCCCTTCTCCACTTCCCTAGTATCATCATAGAGGTCCTGGTCTTCTTCATAGACCATCCTTAGTTCTTTAAGTGGAGGCTAAGAAAAGGCGCGTCAAAAAGAGGTAATATCCATTACCGATCTTTTTCAATTTCTTTCTTCTTCAACTTATTCTTCTTTAGTTGTTTCATGATAATGTAATAACATAAGTATTTATTATATACTGATATGTTATTATAAATATGAAACAACTCTAATTAACCTTCTATCCATCCTACGGAAAAAGGAAATCACCGCGCGTGCGTACCGACGGAATACCGTCTCCACGCCGTGGTGTAATCTATTTTCCGCCACCACCTTAATTGGATGGGTATAATGGTTTAATGAGTAACTATATATGATTATTATAATGTGATATTGATACTTAAATAGTATACATACACTTCAACACAATTCCATGACCATGGGAATGATATCATCGCTCGTGCGTACGTACGTACTACCGTCTCCACGACGCGATGAGATTTATTCTCAATGATTAACCATTCATGAATGATTATAAAGTATATATAATAAGTAATAATGAAATATATGACATAATAATGATACTGGAATTATTTATATGTATTTCATCTACTTAATTCCATTCAATTCAATAAGGAAACGAAAACAGCGTTCATGCGTACGTACGGACTACCGTCTCCATGAACGGTGTATTTCTTTCCATTTACTGATTTATTATATATGTATATTCTGAATATATATATATAAATCATGTTTTATATTCTGTAATTAATTAATCATGATCTAAGTAATCATATGAATAATTACAAGTTAAAAACACGAACGACAAATGAGACAATTTTACCCAAAACGCTACTTTAACATGAATTTACAAAAGAACGGGTAATATAAAGTCATAATTGGACCATATATGATATAATAACAATGAATATGATTCTGTAATAAGTCAATAACATGATTTAAATCATTATACAGGAGGTTTGGACACTTACAAAGCAAGTCGGACCTAAGGTAAGGAAAATATCACAATCTCATTTTTATACGAGATTGTTTATACTTTGGTATTTACTGGGGTGTATTTTATCATACACATCCATATTTCCTCAAAATGTAATATTATTTCCATCCACATGAAATTGTTTAAATCCAATTTTACCCTTTGGTGAGTTTTTAGTAAAAGATATGAAAGGAATCTTTTGACGTTTTTCGTACGAGGTACTTTTTTTGACTTTTCCGACAAAAGTACGAAGAATGTTTTTATAACTTATACGGCATGAATGGATTTTTAAAAAATTATTTCCAAGAAGCTTATTTTACAAGTTTTCAAGTTTATTTTTAATCAACTTCTTTTAGATTAAATTTGTATGAAATTTTAAGAAAGGAAAACTGTTTTTGAAGAAGAAAGGATATTTTCCTCAAGAATGGAGTTCAAGAGTTGTATCAAAATTATTTTCCATCTAAGACAATATTGGGTTCTGTTTATATCCCTATTATTACATGGATTTGATTATGTTGTGATGGAAATATTTTTATGTATTCCTTTATCTTATAGGAATTGTTTTATGATGTCACGATGTTTAAGATTCCCATTTTTATTACATGGGTTATGAAATGATTTATGATTTAAGATTTTGTGGCACACATAAGAATGGTATCATTATGAGATGGGTGGGACCTATATCTACCTCCAATGCATTGGGTAAAGATTTCATATCTCATGAGATAGACTTGGCTGGAATTGTAGGTTATACCGGTTCAGTGAAACAGGACTGAAACGAGGGTGACTCGATTCAGAAAGGGACTTTGTCCACTAAGATAGTCTTGGCAATGAGTCATGACTAACAATAAATGATTATCTATGATTATGTGTTTATGCCACAAAGTTTCATGTTTTAAGTTATGATTATTGGGATTTCATTTCACTACTATGATTTATCCAATGTTATGAAATTATGCTCTCTTTTGCAGGTTAAGATTTCCAAAGTTATGTTCTTATGAATATGATGTGATTGATTTTTTTTCTTTTGTTTACCCTTACTGAGCATTTGAGCTCACCCTTTTATGTTTTCTTTTCCCCATAATATAAAGAAAGGTTTTAGGTATAAAAAAAAGGAAGATCATTATGGGAGATATTGAAGATCTTTCACCACGATTAGAAGATTACGTTCCGAGTTTCCAAAGATACTAAACTATTACGATCCTTGTGTGTGTGTTTTTTTGTTATGTACTAAGTATTCCACAAAAGTAATTTAATGTCAATGTACTATAAGCTTCGGGTCTCTACAGTTGGTATCAGAGGAAAGGTTTAGTCAATCTTTGGAAACTAGGAGGCGAGAACTTTAGTGAGATCCCTAGAGATATTTCTAAGGTATGTCTAGGGATGTCTCTAAGGTTAAGTATACGTATAGGTTATAGTCCTAGAATTACGCTAACGATCATAGAATTAAACCTAAGATGTTAGATATTGAAGGTACTCCCCATTTATTATGTTGTTTTCCCTAGCATGATTTTTGCCTTTCACACTATTTTTTTTGGGTTTTAGACGATGGTTGGAACCCGAAGGAACCGTGTTGATCAATGCAATGGACAATGCAATGATTGTCCTCCTGAACAAACAAATGTTATGGGATATGGAGTGAAAAATCTTATTGCTATACTTACACAAGCTATGAATCATTCTGGACTTCCAAATGAGCATAGAAGGGAACAATATTCTATTGAGTCCTTCATGAGGCAACGTCCACCTTTTTTTAGTGGGTCTTCCGATCCACTTGTTGCTGAACAATGGATCAGTACTACTGAAAAGATATTTTCAGTTCTTCAATGTTCTGAACATGATAAAGTCATCTTAGCCGTATATCGTTTGGAAGGTGAAGCTGATCAATGGTGGAATCTTATCAAGAATACGAGGCCAAGAGATGAAATTGAGTCCATGGAATTGGACGAGTTCAAGAACTTATTTTTCAATAAGTACTTCCCTCGTATTCTTCGAACAAAGTTGGAGAAGGAGTTTCTTGAACTAAATCAAAAGAATGATGAATCTGTTGGTATATACGAAGCGAATTTTACAAGACTTGCAAGGTATGCATCTGGAATTATCATCCAACCTGAAAGTAAAGTTGATCGATTTTTCAGTGGCTTAAAACCAAGTCTTTGAAGGGCATTAGCTATAAGAGACTTCAGTAGCTATGAAGAAATTGTGCGTTGTGCTATCAAGGTAGAAATGGAAGTTGGTGTTACATATCCATCTCATGGTTTTGAAAAGAAATGAAAGATGGAGTTCAAGGAGAAATATCATAATAATGGTGAAAAGAAGATGAATGTTTCCTTATGCACAAAGTGTGGAAAGAAGCATGGTGGAGATTGTCTTAAAGGGACTAGAAAATGTATTAAGTGTGGAAAATAAGGTCATCGAGCAGTTGAGTGTCGAAGTAATGGAAAAAGGGTTTCTATTGATGTGAATAAAGTAAACACTGCAGAGAATGCACCACCAACACTTCAATTCTTCAAGTGCAAGGAAATGGGGCATTATGCTAATAAATGCCCTAATCCAAGGGTTAGTGATGATCGACATGAGCAACCGCTTAAGGCAAAGGACAAAGGGAAGTCACATGCGATCACCATTGGCGATGTTGAATATGGTAACGATGTGGTGGAATGATTAAGTGTTTATGTAATGGGATTCCAAAATAATGATGTATCATAAAGTATTGGAATATTTATGTATTGGTATATTGTGGTTTTCAATAATTTTATGGTACCAGTAACCATGGAAAGTGATTGAGATATTTTTGGAAAAAGAATGATATGCGCATAATGAAGGGAAAATGAGAAAAATGAAATGTTTAACAGTATTCATGAGCTCATATAAGGACTAAGTGATATCATGGTTTGAGTATATAGAATTCTGAGGATTTTGGTATGTGGAAAGTGTTAAATTTTAATTGCATTCATGTTTACACTAAGGTTCGATGGGTATTCAAGAGAATACATGATTAAGTCCTTTGAATGTTTGGAATGTGACCAACAAGACATATCTTATGATATATGGGGATCAACGACAGTATTAAATCTCTGGTAATCGTTTTCACTATATTATGAGAGTGGACTGCAGTATTATGGATAAGCCTAAAGACCAGAATTGATTATGTTGGACATAAGTTAGTATTGTTTAAGGATAGAAGTTTTTTTTGATATTATTGATGGGATTTTATAGTAATATAGTTTTAGAAAAAGGACAACCTGCAGGACGGGCGACAGCCCATCGCGTCGGACAAGGCTGTGGGAATCGAACCCACAACCGAAGTGCGACTGGCCTTTATCGCCTACCACTGGCCTACAGGAAGTCCCTGTTTAGTAGAAACTAGTTTTATTATATTAAGAAGTATGATATATGAAGTATAATTCCATTTTAGGAACCATATGTGATTAATCTCACTATAGATCAACTTATGTATATAATTTTTGCTAACCTTTTGTTTGAGACAGATGGAATGACCCGTCATTCTATCACATGATCTTCTAACACTTCACGAATAACAAATTCAACTTCATTTATTTAAGAGATGAAGTGGAAATTGTTAAAGGCATGAACAACAGTGAGATTGTACCAAAATAAAGTAAGTATTTATTCTAATTCAAATTCTTTATCTTTAGGGAAACGATCTTGAAAACCAAAAATGTTGTCCTAGTGATCTTATATCTGATGAATCATATGGTACCTTAGATCGTCACAAATTTATGGCTTTGTGATTTCTGGCTTTTCCATAGCCATGTTCTCTACCACTCTCCATCAGAACATGATGGTTAGATTTCTCTTCCATATCCATATTTTCACCTATGTGGAAACCCAGTGATTAGTTTATTTGGGTAATCGTTACATTTCATACTTTAGTTTTTAAAGGCATGTTTTGGTATTTATTTTACGATGTGGGTTTCTATTAAAGAAACTTTCGAATAGTAAACCATTTATAACCCCGACGAATTTCGAGGGCGAAATTCATTTTAAGGGGGGTAGAATGTAACAGCCCGAGATTTTATGAAAAATATTCTTTTTAATTTTATTAATGTCTTGTGTTGTACGCTACACCAAAAGGAGCTTGCACAACACGCATCTTTGACTTGCCTTGCATTACACGCAATCACAACCTTCCTCGATAGCGTGTGTAGTACGCAATACTGAGTTTCACAAAACAACGATATGCTATTATTAAAACTAGCTGTTATGAATAGTAATAACCACTTTTTAAATTTTAGAAAATTTAGCTCTCAAAATGGACTTCATTTTTGGATTCCGAGTATCGAATTTAGCCTAAGGTGAAATTTTGGTACTTTTCGAATAACTTTCATATTCTGATGAATAGTGAAAATTACTAAATTATAATTAAAAACAACTTTTTTAATCGAAATAATTAATAGTGATAAATTATTATTTTGAGTGGTTTTAAAGTATATTTAGAAAATATTTTTACAATTTAATACAATGTTGGTCATTTGAATGTAATTTCACATTTAAACCAAACATAATCAAGTGTCAATCTTTTGACAGATATTGTTTCTTAAAAACACGCTATTTATTTTAACAGCAGGATTTAATTATAAAATTAATTAATGAAACTTCTATTTTATGAATTTGGTAAAATAGACTTCATTTTTGAATTCGGAATATGAAATATAGCTTAGGATGAAATTTTGGCATTTTTCTGAAAACCTTCAATTTTTGATGAATAGTGAAACTACTAAGTGGTAGTTAAAAAACTGAATTTTGCATAAAACATAATTTTACCATTTTTGTGAATGGAATTTCCAAAATCTGAGAGACACGGTTGATGTCAGTAAATAAAATGTGGTTCAATGAGATGAAAATAATTTTTGGTGAATAGTAACTTTTTACTTTTATTTACCACGGTTAAAAGTAAATAGGGTAATTAAGGGTAAAAATGATATTAATATTACCCTAACACATGTCCTAATCCTATTGGACAAGTTTATCTCGACCAAAAACAACCTTAAGTGTAAAATATTATCATTTAGGCCCACTTGGATTAGATTAGGACATTTATTATTATTTAATTCAAAGAAGAGTTAACAGAGTTAAAATAAAAGTTTATTTACTAAAACATTTTTAATATAGGGTTATACATAAGATAAATTCGATTATAAATATTAATTAGAAATATAAAAAGATTTCCCATATAATGGTATTTTATTTTTATTTTTTAGACATTAAATAATTTAATTTATTTATGACACAATGATGATGCAGTAATTATCTTATTAATGAAATCTTGACATAATTGATGTTATAAACACCAAAATAAATTTCATTTGAGACTTTTTATGAATTAAACTAATTTTCTAGGTTACTATGATATATTAGAGTTGGTTTAATCAACTTGGTTCGAACATATAATTCTGTTATGACTTTCACAAAAATCATATATCAAATAGTGTCAAAATTGACACAAAATAGTTTTTAAATCAAATATTATATTATTAATTGTTATTTTATTCCTAAAAATCTAACGATCTGCCAAATGACTTAGATAAGGATATATATATTAATAATAAACAATTTGGGGTTCGTTTGGCATGTTATAGTAAGTGTATTAACCATATAGTGAAAGAAAACAAAAAGACACGGTAAAAGTTAAATTATTTAACTTAGAGTTAAATCTAATTGATAAGGTTAAAATAATACCCTAAACTTGTCCAAATCCTATTGGCTGATAGGATTTTGACCCATCCCCACTTTAGCTTCGAAATAAGACCCTTTGGAACCATTATAAACCGATTTTAACTTTAATATAAAATAATATTTTGAGATATTCCTAAGGTGCCCCTCTCCTCCCTTATAAAAAGGCACCTCCTCCCCCTCCTCCTCACACCAATTTGAGCACTCATGCTCGGCCAACCCCTGCAAAAATCCCTTCTCCACTTCCCTAGTATCATCATAGAGGTCATGGTCTTCTTCAAAGACCATCCTTAGTTTTTTATGTGGAGGCTAAGAAAAGGCGCGTCAAAAAGAGGTAATATCCATTACCGATCTTTTTCGATTTCTTTCTTCTTCAACTTATTCTTCTTTATTTGTTTCATGATAAAGTAATAACATCAGTATTTCTTATATACTGATATGTTATTATAAATATGAAACAACTCTAATTATCCTTCTATCCATCCTACGGAAAAAGGAAATCACCGCGCGTGCGTACGTACGGAATACCGTCTCCACGCCGTGGTGTAATCTATTTTCCGCCACCACCTAAATTGGATGGGTATAATGGTTTAATGAGTAACTATATATGATTATTATAAAGTGATATTGATACTGAAATAGTATACATACACTTGAACACAATTCCACGACCATGGGAATGATATCATCGCTCGTGCGTACGTACGGACTACCGTCTCCACGACGCGATGAGATTTATTCTCAATGATTAACCATTCATGAATGATTATAAAGTATATATAATAAGTAATAATGAAATATATGACATAATAATGATACTGGAATTATTTATATGTGTGTCATCTACTTAATTTCATTCAATTCAATAAGGAAACAAAAATAGCGTTCATGCGTACGTACGGACTACCGTCTCCATGAACGGTGTATTTATTTCCATTTACAGATTTATTATATATGTATATTCAGAATATATATATATAAATCATGTTTTATATTCTGGAATTAGGTAATCATTATCTATGTAATCATATGAATAATTACAAGTTAAAAACACGAACGACAAATGAGGCAATTTTACCCAAAACGCTACTTTAACATGAATTTACAAAAGAACGGGTAATATAAAGTCATTAGTGGACCATATATGATATAATAACAATGAATATGATTCTGTAATAAGTCAATAACATGATTTAAATCATTATACAGGAGGATTGGACACTTACAATGCAAGTCGGACCTAAGGTAAGGAAAATATAACAATCTCATTTTTATCCGAGATTGTTTATACTTTGGTATTTACTGGGGTGTATTTTATCATCCACATCCATATTTCCTCAATATGTAATATTATTTCAATCCACCTACAATTGTTTAAATCCAATTTTACCCTTTGGTGAGTTTTTAGTAACAGATATGAAAGGAATCTTTTGACTTTTTTCGTACGAGGTACTTTTTTTGACTTTTCCGAAAAAAGTACGAAGAATGTTTTTTTAACTTATACGGAATGAATGGATTTTTAAAAAATTATTTCCAAGAAGATTCCTTTAAAAGTTTTCAAGTTTATTTTTAATCAACTTCTTTTAGTTTAAATTTGTATGAAATTTTAAGAAAGGAAAACTGTTTTTGAAGAAGAAAGGATATTTTCCTCAAGAATGGAGTTCAAAAGTTGTATCAAAATTATTTTCCATCTAAGACAATATAGGGTTATGTTTATATCCCTATTATTACATGGATTTTATTATGTTGTGATGGAAATATTTTTATGTATTCCTTTATCTTATATGAATTGTTTTATGATGTCACGATGTTTAAGATTCCCATTTTTATTACATGGGTTATGAAATGATGTATGATTTAAGATTTTGTGGCACACATAAGAATGGTATCATTATGAGATGGGTGGGACCTATATCTCCATCCGATTCATTGGGTAAATATTTCATATCTCATGAGATAGACATGGCTGGAATGGTAGGTTATACCGGTTCAGTGAAACAGGACTGAAACGAGGGTGACTCGATTCAGAAAGGGACTTTGTCCACTAAGATAGTCTTTTTCATGAGTCATGACTAACAAGAAATGATTATCTATGATTATGTGTGTATGACACAAAGGTTCATGTTTTAAGTTATGATTATTGGGATTTCATTTCTCTACTATGATTTATCCAATGTTATGAAATTATGCTCTCTTTTGCAGGTTAAGATTTCCAAAAGTTATGTTCTTATGAATATGATGTGATTGATTTTTTTTCTTTTGTTTACCCTTACTGAGCATTTGAGCTCACCCTTTTATGTTTTCTTTTTCCCAGGATATAAAGAAAGGTTTTAGGTATAAAAAAAGGAAGATCTTTATGGGAGATATTGAAGATCTTTCACCACGATTAGAAGATTACGTTCCGAGTTTCCAAAGACACTAAACTATTACGATCCTTGTGTGTGTGTTTTTTTGTTATGTACTATGTATTCCGCAAAAGTAATGTAATTTCAATGTACGATATGCTTCGGGTCTCTACAGTAAGGATAGAAGTATATTTATGATAATGTTTTTTATATAATCATGTAACAGAAAGTGTTTAGGGGGTGGAAAATTGAAATAATATATAAGAACTCGTACAAGAATGTTACCTCTTATTTGGGTAACTCATTTTGGTTTTCACTGAATGTATTACATGGATTGATTTTTTCCATATAGTGGATTTTTGGATGTTGGGAGTGATGGTTAGTGTGTATTTGGTAATCTTATGGTGATCCCAAGTGTATTGAGAGGTGTAAAGTAGTTGGAGGATAAGATGCATTTTTATAGTGGATGAGGTGTGGCAATCTTGTATATTTTGGAAAAAGGAATTCCACCCACATTTCCTCAATTTCAATTGGATCCAATAATTGAACAAATTCTATAAAATTTTATAGGATCTAAATATTTCAATCGAATATATCTTTGACAAGTGTTTATGTCGTGTGTTCCCTTAATATTATCATTTTGTCCCTTATTAAGATTAATATTACCTTATTAATTTTAGTTATTTTAATAACTTTCACTAATATTTTAGGTCAAAAACAATTTTTACCTTATTGGACACTAAAAATTATTCTTATAACACATATTTAATCAATTTTTTAAATTTACAATCACACAATTAGTAGAAATAAATTTAAATTTAATCCTGGAGTCGAGTAGACATTGCAGGATATTAATGTAAAAATGTTCAAGAGTATGCTATGTTTTCTTATTCAATTTTAAAGTGAAATTTTTTATAAATACTCTAAATGGAATAATTGATAAATATAATATCTATTTAAATTGTTAAACTAATTTAAAATAGTATTTTAAATTATAAATAAAAATATGAAAAAGGATATTTTGAATTAAATTTCGGTATTTTTTACTATTCATTCATAAATTATGTTTCTCAGAAAAATACGAAAAATTCAGCCTATGCTTATTTCGATAGTCAAAAATCAAAAGAAATTTATTTTATAAAATTAAATTTATAAATTTTTCAAAAATTAAATTATTATTTTTCTCATAAGGACGTTAACATCAGTTCATTTGAGATTATATTATTTTTAGACCTATAATGTCATAAAAATTTATATTTTTCATTATCAATTAGATTTATTTATAAAAAACCATTATATATATAATATTTTAAAAGTAGTTATTACAATTAATATTTCAACTATTAATGTCTTGGTTACATTTATCTCATTTAAATAATTATAGCTATACAATACTGCTTTATAGAATCACAGTTTTGTTTGTAACGTAATCCCTTTCAGTGTTGTATGTATTGTATTTCAATTCAATGTTCCATGTAAAATAAGGATAAAATTTATGTTTTTTATAGTAGGAGATTACCTTGGCATTACATATAAATCATGAAAACATAATTCTTTTATAAAAACAATTATTATTAGTGTTTCATGAAATTGAATATTTCAAAAAGATTAAATTAACTTGAAAAATATATATTTCAAAAAATATAGGGTGTAACATTCTACCCCCCTTAAAATTAATTTCAACCTAAAAAGTTTTATGGGTTATCAAAGGTTTAGTATTTCAAAGTTTCATTTATAAAAAACCCACATCATAAAAATTAATAAAAAAAATTCCCTTAAAAGGGGAAAGTTTGAACCATAACGATTACCAAATGTAACATATATCTAGGTTTACACATGGGATAACATAGGTTCGGAGTGAAGACAAGTCCTAGAGGAAAAGTATAAATAATTATAGGGATTGATTGAGGTCATCAATCACAAATAATTTAATGATCAAATAAATGTTGGGAACCTCAATGTCATAAATCTTTGATGATTTAAATTACCTTATGTTCAACAAAGATTAAGGTATTATGAATTTTTTCTCATCATTATCCTTTCTTGAGTAATTATCTTATTCACCAAGAATATAAAGAAATATAATTTCTAGACATATTTCTATAAACAAAATTTAATTATTTTGTTGTGATTTTAACTATTTATAATTCATACATTACTTTATGAAATGGATGTTGAAAAATTAACATTGGTTCCTAAAGTAGTAATATAAAAATTTAGTTGATACTAAGGAACATAAAATAATGAAAAGAATAATTATTTATCTATAATTATTCTTAAAATCAATATTGTTAATTTAATTTGTAACACCCCATGAATATTCAAATAGATTTAGTATAGAATGCATGGATCACTGATTCTCTTCAAACAAAACATTGTTATAACCTTTCCAAGTAAACATATGTTTGTTACTTCTGTGACGTGAATTTCGAAAATCTGACATACACTGCTGCGATGAGTATGTTATTTGGAGTTTGATAAGTGTAGAGACCCAAAGATTGACGTACATAGATATTACACTACTTTTGAGGAATACATAATAATAAAAAAACAGACACACAAGGACCGTAATAGTTTAGTGTCTTCGGAATCTTGGAACGTAATCTTCTAATCGTGGTGAAATATCTTCAACATCTCCCATAATGATATTCCACTTTTTGTTCCCTTACCTACAACCTTTATTTTAATCCTAGGGGAAAAGAAAACATAAAAAGGGTGAGCTCAAATGCTCAGTAAGGGTAAGCATGAATAAAATAAAACATACCATATACATTTGAACTTAAAAACATGAACATAATATTTAAACATCAAAATATTGAGCAACGACATAAAACATGGAAGTACATAAGGCATAGATCATAATGGTACATAATTCATGATAAAATAGCATGGGAATAGAACATGTAATTGTGGCATCCATTAAGCACATGTAATGATTTCCATATTAGCCAAGGCATTGCTTCCAAGACCATCTTAGTGGAGAAAGTCCCTTTCTGAATCGAGTTCACTCCTCGTTGCAGTCCTGTAATACAGAACCGGATTAACTTACCATTCCAGCCATGTCTATATCATGAGATATAAATCGTTACCCAATTCATTTTAGGGAGATATAGGTCCCACCAAACTCATAATGAAATCATTCTTACTTGTGCCACAAAATAAACATACATCATTCATAAAAACCCAATAAATAAAATGGGTTTCAAAAACATCATCCCATTATCACATAATCCATATAAAATAAATGGATATAATTTCATAATAAGAGAAGTGAAACCATGTAAATCATAGAGACATTATACTTGAAACATACACATATGAAATAATGTCTTCTTAGATGAAAAATGGTTTTGATAAAACACTTGAAATGAATTCTTGAGGAAAATATCCCTTTTTCTTCAAAATCATTTTATTTTCACAAAATGTCATGAAATTTTAAAAGAAATGGATTTTGTTGAAAATAGTCATTAAATATTTTGGAGGAAGATTCGTGAGAACAAGTCTTTATAAAACTATTAAAATCCTTTCATTCCGTATACGTTAAAAAACATTCTTCTCGTACTTTTGTAGGAAAAGTCAAAAAGTACCTTGTAGGGTAAATAAAAGAAAGATTACTTAAATACCATTGGGTAAAAGTCAAAATGGGTAAAAAAACATTTAACAGACATGAAACCATTTTTAGGAAACATGGACATTGATGATAACAATAACCCTAGTCAATACTTACGAATAAGCAATCTCGGATAAAAATGAGATTTGAAAAATTATCCCTTACCTTAGGTCCGATATGCTTTGTACGTATCTAAATCTCCTATATAATTATTTAAATAATGTCATTGTCTTATTACAGAATCATATTCATTGTTATGATATCATATATTGTTCACTTATAACTTTATATTACCCGTTCTTTTGTAAATTCCATGTTAAAGAGCGTTTTGGGAAAAATCGTTTCATTTGTCGTCCGTGTTTTGACTTGTAATTATTCATATGATTACTTAGATCAATGGTTACTTAATTCCAGAATATAAAACATGATTTATATATAATATATATTCAGAATATACATATATATAATAGATCAATAAATGTAAATAAATACACCGCTCATGGAGACGGTAGGCTGTACGTACACATGAACGTTGTTTTCGTTTCCTCATTGATTTGAATGGAATTAATTAGATGACATACATACATATATATACATAAATCCAGTATCATTATTATGTCATATATTTCATGATTACCTATTATATATACTTTATAATCCCTTGTGAATGGTTAATCATTGAGAATTAATCTCATCGTGTCGTGGAGACGGTATTCCATACGTACGCACGAGTGATGATATCGTTCCAATGATCGTGGAATTTTATAAGAGTGTATGTATACAATAACAGAATGAATATAACTTTACAATAATGATATATAGTTATTATTTACACCATTATACACATCCAAGTAAGGTGGTGGTGGAAAATAGATTACACCACGGCGTGAAGACGATATTCCGTATGTACGCACGCGTGGTGATTTAGTCTTCCATTGGATGGATATATGGGGAAATAGGGTTGCTTCATACTTATAATAACATATCAGTATATGAGTGATACTGATGTTATTAATTCATAATGAAACAACCTAATATGAATAAGTGGAAGAAGAAATAATGTTGAAAGAATCGGTAACGGACATTACCTCTTCTTTGAAGCGCCACTTTGATACCTCCTCTTAGGGCACTAAATATGGTCTTTGAAGAAGACTAGAACCTCTAGGATGTTTCTAGGTAAGTTTAGAAGAGAATTTGGTAGGGTTTGGCTGAGCTGCAAGGATCAAAATGGTGTGAGGAAGAGAGGGAGGAGGTTCCCTTTTATAAGGGAGGAGAGGGGCATCATAGGAAAAACTAAAAGTATTATTTTATTATAAAGTCATATTCAGTAATTAATAGCTCAAAATTGAGTTATTTAGAAGATAAGGTGGGGATGGGTCTAAATCCTATAATCAAATATAATTTATAGAAGTTTAGGTTTTTATTTTAGCCTTATCATTTAGATTTAACTTTAAGTTAAATATTTTTTCTTTAACTGTGTCTTCTTGTTTTCTTACACTATAAAGTTAATAAACGTACTATAACAAGCCAAACGAACCCCAAGTTGTTTATAATTTATATATATAACATTATCTAACTCATTTGGCCGAACCTTATATTTTTAAAAATAAAATAACAATTAGTAAAATAATATTTGTTTTAAAATCTATTTCATGTCAATTTTGACACTATTCGGTAATTGATTTTTTTGAAAATAATAACAGAATGATCAGTTCAAAAAAAGTTATCTAAATCAATAATAACATTTCATATTAACCTATAAAATTAGTTTAATTCATAAAAAGTCTCAAATTACATGTATTTGGGTATTTATAACATCAATTATGTCAATATTTCATTAATAAGATAATTACTGCATCATCATTGTGTCATAAATAAATTAACTTATATTAAGTTTAATGATTAAAATAAAATACCATTATGTAGGAAATATTTTTATATCTCTAATGAATATTTATAGTCTAATTTATCTTATGTATAACCCTATATTAAAAATGATTTAGTTATTAAACATTGATTTTAACTATTTTAACCCTTCTTTAAATAAATTAATAATAAATGTCCTAATCTAATCTAAGTGGACCTAAATGGTCATATTTTATTCCTAAAGTTGTTTTGGGCCGAATTAAACTTTTCCAATATAATTAGGACATGTGTTAGGGTAATAATAATATTATTTTTACCCTTAATTACCCTATTTACTTTTGACCGTGGTAAAAAAAGTAAAAAGTTACTATTCACCGAAAATTATTTTCATCTCATTGAAACACATTTTAGTCCTTGATATTAACCGTGTTATTCGGATTTTTGAAATTCTACTCACAAAAGTGGTAAAATTATGTTTTATGAAAAATTCAGTTTTTTAACTACCACTTAGTGGTTTCACTATTCATGAAAAAAATGAAAGTTTCCTGAAAAATACCAAAAATTAGGCCTAAGATATATTTTATATTATGAATTCAAAAATGATTTCTATTTTACCAAATTAAAAACATATTAGTTACATTAATTAATTTAAAAATTAATTCCCGTCGTCAAAACAAATATTGTGTTCTTAAGAGATAATAACTATCAAAAGATTGACACTTGTTTATGTCTGGTTTAAATGTGAAATTACATCCAATGACCAAAATTGTATTAAATTGTAAAAATATATTCATAATATACTTTAAAACCACTCAAATTAATAATTTACCACTATTAATTATTTCGATTAAAAAAGTTGTTTTTAATTAAAATGTAGTAATTTTCACTATTCATCAGAATATGAAAGTTATCTGAAAAGTACCAAAATTTTACCCTAGGATAATTTTTATATTCCCAATCCAAAAATGAAGTAAATTTTGAAAGATAAAATTTATAAAATTTTAAAAAGTGGGTATTACTATTCATAACGGCTAGTTCAGAACAATATTATAATAATATCTCGTTTAGTGAAACTCAGTATTGCATACTACACACGCTATCAAGGAACATCGCGATTGCGTGTAATGCAAGGAAAGTCAGGGATGCATGTTGTGCAAGATCCTTTTGGTGTAGCGTAAAACACAAGACATTAATTAAAAAGAATATTTTTCATAAAATATTAGGGTGTTACATTCTACCCCCCTTAAAATGAATTTCGCCCTCGAAATTCGTCGGGGTTATAAATGGTTTACTACTCAAATTTTTTTTTAATCGAAACACACATCGTATAAAGGAATACCAAGACATGGATTTATAAAATTAATGTATGAAACGTAATGGTTTCCCAAATTAACTAATCACTGGGTTTTCACGTAAGAGAACATAGGTGAAAATATGGATATGGAAGAAAAATCTAACCATCAAGTTCTGATGGAGAGTTGTAAGGAACACGGCTATGAAAAAGCCAACAATCACAAAGCCATAAAATTGTGATTATCTGGAGTATCATGTGATTCATCGGATATAAGGGCACTAGGACAACATTTTTGGTTTTCAAGATCATTTCCCTAAAGTTGAAGAATTTCAATTAGAATAAATACATACTTTATTTTGGTAGAATCTCACTGTTGTTCATGCCATTAACAATTTCTACTTCATCTCTTAAATAAATGAAGTTGAATTTGTTATTCGTGAAGTGTTAGCAGATCATGTGATAGAATGACGGGTCATTCCCCCCATCTCAAACAAAAGGTTAGAAAAAGTTATTAAATATACATAAGTCGATCTATAGAAATATTAATCATATATGGTTCCTAAAATGGACTTATACTTCATGTATCCTACTGCATAATATAATAAAACTAGTTTCTACTAAACAGGGACATCCTGTAGGCCGTGGTAGGCGATAAAGTACAGTCGCACTTCCGTTGTGGGTTCGACTCCCACAGCCTTGTCCGACGTGATGGGTTGTCGCTCGTCTTGCAGGTTGTCCTTTTTCTAAATCTACATTACTATAACATCCCATCAATAATATCGAAAAAAAATTTATCCATTAACAATACTAACTTATGTCCAACATAATCCTTTCCAATCTTTAGGCTTATCCAAAATACTGCTATCCAATCTCATATTATAGTGAAAACGATTACCAAAGAGTTCATATAACAAGCATGTAAATACCATCGTTGATCCCCATATATCATGAGATATGTCTCGTTGGTCACATTCCAAACATTTAAAGGCCTTAATCATGTATTCTCTTGAAAAATGAATACCCATTGAATCTTAGTCAAAACATGAGTGCTGTCAAAAGTTAACTCTTTTAACATACCAAAACAACAAACCATGATATAACTATTTCCTTATATAAGTCATGAGCTCATGAATACTATCAAATATTTCATTTTCTCCTTATCCATTCATTATGCTCATATCATATTTTTTACAAAAATATCTCAATCACTTTCCATGGATACCGGTACCATATATATTATTGAAAACCATAATAGACCAATACATAAATATTCCAATATTCCACGATACTATATACAACATTATTTTGGAATCCCATTAAATAAACACTTAATCATTCCACCACATCGTTGTCATATTCAACATCGCCAATGGTGATCACATGCGATTTCCCTTTGTCCTTTGCCTTATGTGGTTTCTCATGTCGATCATCACTAACCCTTGGATTAGGGCATTTATATGCATAATTCCCCATTTCCTTGCACATGATGCATTAAAGTATTGGTGGTGCATTATCTGTAGTCTTTTATTTATTTACATCATTAGAAAACCTTTTTCCATTATTTCGACACTCAGCTGCTCGATGACCTTCTTTTCCACACTTATAACATTTTCTATTCCCTTTAATACAATCTCCACCAAGCTTCTTTCCACACTTTGAGCATAAGGAAACATTCATCTTCTTTTCACCATTATTCTTAGTTTTCTCTTTGAACTCCATCTTTCATTTCTTGTCAAAACTATGAGATGGATAAGTAACACCAACTTCCATTTCTACCTTGATAGCACAACGCACAATTTATTCATAGCTACTGAAGTCTCTTATAGCTAATGCCCTTTGAAGATTTGGTTTTCATCCACTGAAGAATCGATCAACTTTACTTTCAGGTTGGATGATAAAACCAGATGCATTCCTTGCAAGCCTTGTAAAATTTGCTTTGTATACACCAACAGATTCATCATCCTTTTGATTTAGTTAAAGAAACTCCTTCTCCATCGTTGTTCGAAGAATAAAAGGGAATTAATTATTGAAAGATAAGTTCTTGAACTCATCCCATTCCTTGTAATCAATTTCATCTCTTGGCCTCGTATTTTGGATAAGATTCCACCATTGATCAGCTTCACCTTCCAAACGATATACTGCTAAGAAGACTTTATCATGCTCAGAACATTGAGGAACTGAAAATATCTTTTCAGTGGTACTGATCCATTGTTCATCAACAAGTGGATCCGAAGACCCACTGAAAGAAGTTGGGCATTGCCTCATGAAAGACTCAATAGAATATTGTACCCTTCTATGCTAATTTGGAAGTCCAGAATGATTCATAGCATGTGTAAGTATAGAAATAATATTTTTCACTCCATCACCCATTACATTTGTTTGTTCATGAGGACAATCATTGCATTGTCCATTGCATTGATCAACACGGTTCCATCGGGTTCCAGCCATCGTCTAAAACCCAAAAAGAATAGTGTGAGAGGAAAAAATAATGATAGGGAAAATAACATAACAAAGGGGGAGTACCTTCAATATCTAACATCTTAGGTTTAATTATAAGATCGTTACCGTAATTCTAGGATTATAACCTATACTTATACTTAACCTTAGGGACATCCCTAGAAATACCTTAGAAATATCTATAGTGATCTCACTAAAGTTCTCGCATCCCAGTTTCCAAAGGTTGACTAAACCGATACTCTGATACCAACTGTAGAGATCTGAAGCTTGACGTACATAGATATTACATTACTTTTACAGAATACATAATACATAAAAAAACAGACACACAAGGACCGTAATAGTTTTATGTCTTTTGAAAATTGGAACATAATCTTCTAATCGTGGTGAATGATCTTCAACATCTTCCATAAAGATCTACCACTTTTTGTTTCCTTACCTAAAACCTTTCTTTTAATATTGGGTGAAAATAATACATAAAAAGGGTGAGCTCAAATGATTAGTAAGGGTAATCATGGATAAAATAAAACATACCATATAGATTTGAACATAAAAACATGAACATAATGTTTAAACATTAAAATCTTGAGCAACGACATAAAACATGGAAGTATATAAGGCATAGATCATAGTGGTACATAATTCATGATAAAATATAAAGGGAATAAAACATGTAATTGTGGAATCAATTAAGCACATGTAATGATTTCCATAGTAGCCAAGGCATTGCTTCCAAGACCATCTTAGTGGACAAAGTCCTTTTTTGAACCGAGTTCACTCCTCGTTCCAGTCCTGTAATACTGAACCAGATTAACTTACCATTCCAGCAACGTCTATCTCATGAAATAATTCTTACTTGTGCCACAAAATAAACATACATCATTAATAAAAACCCAATAAATAAAATGGGTTTCATAAACATCATCCCATCATCACATAATCCAAATAAAAGAAATGGATATCATTTCATAATAAGATAAGTGAAGCCATGTAACTGATAGAGAAATTATACTTGAAACATACACATATGAAATAATGTCATCTTAGATGAAAAATGGTTTTGATAAAACACTTGAAATGAATTCTTGAGGAAAATATCCTTTTTTTTATTCAAAATAATTTTCTTTTCACAAAATGTCATGCAATTTTAAAAGAAAATGATTTTGTTGAAAATATTCATGAAAACTTTTGGAGGAAGCTTCATGAAAAAAAGGCTTTATAAAACCGTAAAAATCCTTTCATGTCGTTTATGTTAAAAAAACATTCTTCTCGTACTTTTTTCGAAAGAGTCAAAAATTACCTTGTAGGGTAAATAAATGAAATATTCCTTCCATAACATTGGGTAATAGTCAAAATGGATATAAATGACTTTAAACATACATGAAACCATTTTTAGGAAACATGGACATGGATGATAACAATAACACCTGTAAATACTTATGAATAAGCAATCTCGGATAAAAATGAGATTTGCAAAATTATCCCTTAACTTAGGTCTGATATGCTCTATATGTATCTGAACCTCCAGAATAATGATTTAAATAATTTCATTGACTTATTAAATAATCGTATTCATTGTTATGATATCATATATGGTTCACTTATGACATTATATTACCTGTTCTTTTGTAAATTCCATGTTAAAGAGTGTTTTGGGTAAAATCGTTTCATTTGTCGTCTGTGTTTTGACTTGTAATTATTAATATGATTACTTATATCATGATTAATTAATTCCAAAATGTAAAACATGATTTATATATAATATATATTCAGAATATACATATATATAATTGATCGATAAATGGAATGAAATACACCGTTCATGGAGATGGTAGGTCGTACGTACGCATGAACGTTGTTTTCGTTTCCTCATTGAATTGAATGGAATTAATTAGATGACATAAATATATATATACATAAATCCAGTTTCATTATTATGTCATATATTTCATGATTACTTATTATATATACATTATAATAATTTATGAATGGTTAATCATTGAGAATGAATCTCATCGCGTCGTGGAGACGGTATTCCGTACGTACGCACGCGCGATGATATTGTTCCCATGATCGTGGAATTTTATTAGAGTGTATGTATACTATAACAAAATCAATATCACTTTACAATAATTATATGTAGTTATTATTTACACCATTATTAACATCCAAGTAAGGTGGTGGTGGAAAATAGATTACACCACGGCGTGGAGACGGTATTCCGTACGTACGCACTCGTGGTGATTTATTTTTCCGTAGGATGGATATATGGTGAAATAGGGTTGTTTCATACTTATAATTACATATAAGTATATTAGTGATACTGATGTTATTACTTGATAATGAAACAACCTAATAAGAAGAATTGGAAGAAGAAATAAAGTTGAAAGAATCGGTAACGGACATTACCTCTTCTTTGAAGCGCCTCTTTGAGACCTCATCTTGGGGCACTATAATTGGGTTTTGAAGAAGACCATGACCTATAAAATGTTTCTAGAGAAGTGGATAAGAAAATTTGGTAGGGTTTTTCCGAGATTCAAGGCTCAAAATGGTGTGAGGAGGAGGGGGAGGAGGTGCCCTTTTATAAGGGAGGAGAGGGGCACCTTAGGAAAAACTAAAAATATTATTTTATTATAAAGTCATATTCGGTTATTAATAGCTGAAAATTATGTTATTTCGAAGCTAAGGTGGGTATGGCTCGAAATAATATCATCCAATAGAATTTATACAAGTTTAGGTTTCTATTTTAACCTTACCATTTAGATTTATCTTTAAGTTAAATAATTTTTCTTTTACCGTGTCTTCTTGTTTTCTTACACTATAAGGTAAATAAACATACTATAACAAGACAAATGAACAAAAAGTTGTTTATTATTTATAAATATAACCTTATCTATGTAATATGGCCAAACTGTAGATTTTTTGGAATAAAATAATAATTAATAATATAATAATTGTTTAAAATACTATTTGATGTCAATTTGGACACTATTTGGTAATTGATTTTTATAAAAATTATAACAGAATGCTCAGTTCGAAAAATGTTAACTAAATCAATTATAACATGTCATATTAACCTATAAAATTAGTGTTATTCATAAAAAGTCTAAAATTACATTTATTTGGTTATTTATAACATCAATTATGTCAATATTTCATTAATAAGATAATTACTGCATCATCATTGTGTCATAAATAAATTAAATTATTTTAAGTTTAAAAATTACAAATAAAATACCATTATGTAGGAAATATTTTTATCTTTCTAATTAATATTTATTGTAGAATTTATCTTATGTATATCCCTATTATAAAAATGATTTAGTTATTAAAATTTGATTTTAACTATTTTAACCCTTCTTTAAATAAATTAATAATAAATGTCCTAATCTAATCCAAGTGGGACTAAATGGTCATATTTTATTCCTAAGGTTGTTTTTGGCCGAATTAAACTTATAAAATAGAATTAGGACATGTGTTATGGTAATAATAATATCATTTTACCCTTAATTACCCTATTTACTTTTAACCGTGGTAAAAAAGTAAAAAGTTACTATTCACCAAAAATTATTTTCATCTCATTGAACAACATTTTAGTCCTTGATATTAATCATGTGTCTCAGATTTTCGAAATTCCACTCACAGAAGTGGTAAAATTAAGTTTTATGAGAAATTCATTTTTTAACTACCAATTAGTGGTTCCACTATTCAGCAAAAAAATGAAAGTTTCCAGAAAAATACCAAAAATTAGGCCTTAGATATATTTGATCTTATGAATTCAAAAATGATGTCTATTTTACCAAATTAAAAACATATCAGTTACATTAATTAATTTAAATATTAATTCCCGTCGTCAAAACAAATAGCGTGTTCTTAAGAGATAATAACTATCAAAAGATTAACACTTGTTTATGTCTGGTTTAAATGTGAAATTATATCCAATTACCAAAATTGTATTACATTGTAAAAATATATTCTAAATATACTTTAAAACCACTCAAATCCATAATATATCACTATTAATTATTTCGATTATAAAAGTTGTTTTTAATTAAAATTTAGTAATTTTCACTATTCATCAGAATATGAAATTTATCCGAAAAGTACCAAAATTTCACCGTAATATAATTTCAATATGCCGAATCCAAAAATGAAGTCCATTTTGAAAGATAAAATTTATAAAATTTCAAAAAGTGGGTATTACTATTCATAACGGCTAGTTCATAATAATATTATAATAATATCTCGTTTAGTGAAACTCGGTATTGCGTACTACACACGCTATCAAGGAAGGCCGTGATTGCGTGTAATGCAAGGCAAGTCAGGGATGCGTGTTGTGCATGATCCTTTTGGTGTAGCATACAACACAAGACATTAATTAAATAGAATATTTTTCATAAAATCTCAGCATGTTACAATAAGAAAAAATTTTTGGTGAATAGTAATCCAACCTTATGAATAGTTACATACACATATGAATAGTGATATACCATAATGAATAGTAACCTTAGTTATGATAGTATATAAATAATATTCAAGTTAGTGTAAAAAATACTTATATTTTGAAATTAGTATATAATTTTCTGAAAATTTTTTTTAGGAATAAACTTTTCATTTTAATAAAATATTATATTAATCATACATAGAAAATTATTTTTGAAAAATGGAATTTATTTTTTGATTCTGCAAGTTGAAGAATTGTTGGGGTGAATTGTTTGGATTTTTTCAAAATACTTTAATTTTTACAAATAATGAAATACCATAACTTACAAAATAAGCTAAATAAACTAATTATAGAGTCATGTAAAAGGTTTTGTTGACGTAATACCAATTTATTCAGATTCACATGATAAAATTACAATTCTTGGACATGGATGACTCACTATTCCTTGTGTTGTCGAGAAACGATAAATTTATGAATATAAAATTTAGAAATCCCCTCTACCATCCACTATAAAACTCCCCATCACTCCCTCTCCTCTTCACTCCTCTCAAGACTTGATAATTCTGAAAATTTTGTCCAAATATCCTCCAAACCTCCTCTATTACTTCAATAAATCCTTGGTCTCATAAAAAGTCCAAAAAATATCCCTTAAAAAGGCTCTCAAGGATGTTTGGTTCAAGAGGTAAATTCATCTTTTCAATTCTTTGTCTTTCTTTTCAAGTACATTTGTTTTCTTTTTCTATTATTACCTATCCTTATCCTAATGTTGTGATGACTATAGTCCCTTACATGTAATGAAATGATGTCAAGATAGTGAAATATGTTATTGTCATATTTTCCTTTTAACTTCTTTTATACTAGTAGGAAGAACCCCATTAGAGATGTGTGAATTTACCATATTCGTGGATGATAGGATTTCGATTTCAAATATCATTCTCAATTCGGGCCAGGAACCCATTATTTTTATGGTTGAACAAGATTATTATATATATAATATATCCTATTTAAGGTTCTTTAATCCCTTAGTACAAATGATATTCCATTGTAAATAAAAATGACTTTGTTGTAATCAAAACCCACAAATTAAATGAGGCAGTTAACATTAATGTTACATATAATAATTCAACCTCATTACATGTAACCAAATAATATAAATGACCAATAATATATATATATGATCATTAATAATTTTTGAATTAAATTTTGTAGATTTACATCCACTCCACAAGAGATCCACTACTTATAAACATTTGAACCGATTATGAAAATAAAGAAACCAAACACTGTTGAATAATGAAATTCAATATAATAACATATCAAGGAAGGAATAAATGAACTAAAAAGAATTATGATAAACAAAATACTTGTCTAATAGGTTTTCAAATATGTTAATAATCAATCTAATCTCATATTCCTAGACCAAAAGTTCAAGAGTGGAACACATTCAGGCTTAAGATAAGGGGTTTCTTTATCTCACTTTCATTTTTATGAGGTTTCCCGTATTCATAACTAATAATTGTTTATGGTGTATTTATAATTCCCATCAATGTAACATATCATGAATATATTTATTTTAATTATATTAAATGAATCATTTTAATATAATTAATTTTTGAGCACACAAATCAGTTGATTACAAAGTGGTAAGGGGATTTCAACCCGAACCTCCATTTTCTTTCGGGTTACTTTTATTGTCTAATTACATCAATGAAACTCTGGTGTATTATTATTTACTACTCATAAATTTTGTGTGAGTGTTATATATATGTTCACCATATATATTCATTCCTTATTTTATGTATAGATACATGTTTTAAAAGGAACATTCAAAATTGTTTCTAAAATACAAACTCGATTCAAGGGAAATTTTCAAATTCTTACCAATTTCATGTGTACAATAAAATATGTTTTAAGCCACTATTAGTTTTATAAAAAATTTCATTTAATATTGAAAAATTATGTATGATCATTTTTAAATTTATGATAACAAATTTTCCCTTATACATGATAATCATCATTAATTGTTTCCATAAAATGCTCTAAAATGTTTTATTTATAAAGAATCTTAAGAAGTATTTTGACATGTTTTCACTTCAGTGGGACTTCATTTATGACTAAAATATAATATTAATGTACTAGTATTTTGTTTTTTTGGATATTAATTGTTAAAATACGATTTCATTTCAAATATAAATTATTTTCCAAAAGGAGTCTTCTATCAAAAGTAAAATGGTTTCTCCTCATCTCTCATTTACTTTTTTGAGATATATGCCTTGTTTGCCACATATTTTTTTTCTTGTTGTTTATGTATGACCCTTTGGTATATAATATAAAGGGTTTACTCTTTCTCATGATATTATAAGGGATTATGTTTTGAATATTTTGAGGTGTTATGGGACACTTCAGAATGTTTAAGCATAATTTCCTCCAGAATTTGTCAATGGTCTCATTTATAAATATATTCGTCTATGTCAACATACATTGATGAATGTTGTATATAATTGAGGTTTATATATTACTTTATATTCTACAATATTTTTTTAAGGGTTTCTAATTATTCTGAATATGGATGTAATATTTTGATATCATTCACATTATTATTCCGAATGCTTAGTGTTTTTGTTCAATGATTGGGGAATATTATTTACATTTCATATGTTAGTTTAAATATGTTTGTATATGTTGATTATATTCACCCCTTCCATATAAGGAATTTATTTTAAATAGTATGTTTTTTTTGGGGCCCATTATAGCCCCACAGTGCATTGGTTGGTCTCATGAGACAAACTATGGTCTAAGAACAAGGGCTTGACAAAATGATTATTTATGGTCTTGGCACGAGGCCTTGAAGGTATGTTTTTGTTGTCCCTAAATATGCATACCCTCAATATTAAAATATAATTTATAGTTCATGTAGTTATTCTAATAGTAGAATACCCATGATTATGTTTATTTATGGCGTTACATACTCAGCATTTATTCCTTCCATAATGTATTCATGTTTTTTAAAGGCACATGTTATTATGTATTCAACATGACAAATGTTTATGTTATGATATCTTTTACTGTATTGCATACCCTTAATGAGAATTTTAACTCACCCCTTTCATTTTTTTCCTCCCCCAGGTTAAGAAGGACATATCATTTATTGAGTTTTTAAGTATACAATTTATTAGATTTTGTTATGTATCATTTTCTGTTTCATTTCAAAATGTAAAAAAGTGTTTCATTTATATATCTAGTTTCTTCAAGACTACTAAACCTATCAATCCTTCGGGATTCATATTTCCTGTTTATATAATAATGTAATCAAATAAGACACCGGCTCTAGGAAACTGTGGTCATGTCATTATAGTTGGTATCAATAGATGTTTAGTAGAAACCATGGGAACTAGATTTTGAAAACATAGGTTAGGTAACAAAGTCCTATGATGGTCTTTGAGGAGAAACAAACAAGAAAATCATAGAATTTTGGTATTTTATATATTATTCATTTATTTTAGAAAATTAATCTGTGTCTGGATACAAACAGGTACAGGTGGCTCTAGCACATACGTACCTAGGAGTGAAAACTCCTACGAGGAGTTTCAGGCATAACCCGGAGTATCCTAGTACACAACAACGATCCTTTCTACACACATGGTTTATCACACCTGGGGGATATTTTTAGGATAATTCCAATTTTATTTACCAACCATTTTGAAGGTCTTATGTCTCCAATGTATCCAAAGTATATGGTTCTAAGATTAACGATGCATAAATTTAAGCTATTTTCTATACTATGTTTAGAGTTATAGAGTGTTCAAAATTTTATGAGCTAACATATAAAATGGAATTGATCAGATATGATTCCTAGGAGAAGTAATGAGAACATAACCAATTCATGAGATGCGAAGAGTAAGAAGGATCATCTATCTAATGGTTTTAATATATATATTCAAAGGAAGATTGTCTCCCATGTATCCTCATAATATAATGAAATAATATCATGTGTTAACAAGGTTTGTAATGACTTCTCTGAGTCTTATGCATTTTAAGGGAGGAAAAATAATAAGAGGATGGCAGAGAGATATAGGGATGAAGGGATGAAGGGAAAGAAGTTTTTCCCAACATATGATAACTATAGAAAATCACCATGGTAAATTCTTTAAGGTAATGAGTGTTTTCTACAAGTGTAGAGAAAAAGGACACCACATTCATGTTTGCAAGGGAATGAAAATGGATTCTAATGAACAACGATTCAATTGTATTGATATGGAAAACTATGTGAATCAATGTCCCAATTGTAAAATTAATATACCATAAATTAAGATTTTGGATAATGGGAAGGTTATTATTCTACCACAAATAAATTATAATGATTAATATTCCTAGTCCAAAATCATTTCATTTGTATATTTTTTTTAGTAATGTATGGGTCGAATGAATTATGTGATACATAATTATTGTACTGATGTACTCTTTCATTAAGGATTTGATGTCATATGTTTAATGGTTCAAAGGAAAAGTGATTTAGTGGAATGTGAAACATTTTAGAAAAAAACATGATTTAGAAAAAGAAAACCCTTAACATATATTTGATGTTGAGATAATGATGAAGAAATGATTGATTTGGATATGTATGGACAAACTTTGAACTAATTTTTGACTTGATGAGAAGTGGTACATGTTTTCATCAATGAAGTTTACCACACTTTGGGATTTAAGGAATATATCCAATAATATGTGTCTTTCAAAAAGAATATAGGAGAATGCATGTTTCCAATATGGATTTTACAATTTTTCCTGTTATTACAATATTTCAAGAGGAAACATTATAAATTTATTCACATGTTTGGAATGTTAATTTTAGGTCCACTACATGTAGATTATGGTTTAATGATATGTTCATCTTGTAAATTTAGAGGACATCACTATAATGTGTTGAATGATTTTATTTTGTATTTTTCTACCATTTATGAAATGGTTTATGTTGATCATTTCATGATCATTTATAGGATAATGTATTGCTTTACCTAATGGTGTAACCCATGCTATGTGATTAGGTATAGATTGTTAAACTTCAATAAAAGTATGCTATTATGAGTAGAAATGTATATTTATACACTTATATAGTGGAATAATTTCATGACTCACGGAATATAGTGATAAATATTTTTTCCCTATTATCATTATCATTGATAATATCGATGAGTTTCTTTTAGTTTATAGTTTATTAGTAATCAACATTCATCTGAACATGTCCTCTATCATGTTCCATCATAACATTTTGTTTAGATTTTTCTTCCATGTCTATTTTTTTCGTCCAACTAATGTCAACTCATTGGAAAGAATACTTTTTTGTGTGACCACCAGATCTCAATTAAAAATTTTAGGATGATATTCTATTAACACTATTTCTGATGTGGGATTCAATTAAAAAAATTCATGTATCAACCATCAACATTTGATGATCAATTTCAAATTTTGAGGATGAAATTTTTGTTAGGTGGGAATAATGTAACACCACAATAAATTACAAAAAGATTTATTATAGAATGCATCGATCATTGAGTATTTACAAACAACACTTTCTTATAACCTAGCCACGTAAACCTATGTTTGCCACATCTGTGTTGTGGAATTCAAAAATCTGACATACACAGTTGAGATGAGTATATTATTTGGAGTCCGATAATAAAAACAAAATTATTGGAGAATAGTAACATACAATTATGAATATTGATTTACCCTAATAAATTTTAATATTACCTATGATTTTATATAAATAATATTCATATTGGAGTACAATATACCTATGTTTTGAAATAAGAAAATTAATGTTTTATAACTATTTTTAGAATAAATTATGATTTTAATTAAATATTAAATTAATATTATTTAGAAGATTAATTTTGAAAAATATAATTCATTTTTTGATTCTACACATCAAAAAATGGTTTGGGTGAATATTTGGGATTTTTTTTGGAATACTGGAATTTTTTATGAATAGTGAAATACCATAATTTACAAAATAAGCTAAATAAACACATTATAGAGTCATGTATGATGCTCTGCTGATGTAAGACCAATTTATTCATATTCACTTGATATAATTAGTATTTATGGTCATAGATGAAACACTATTCCTTGTCTTGTTGAGAAATAATTAATTAATGAGTATAAAATTGAGAAATTCCCTCTCCCATCCACTTTAAACCCCCCCCCATAACTTCCTCTTCTCTTCCCTCCTCTCTAGCCTTGTGCCTTATCCAAATTCTGTCCATATATCCTCCCAACCTCCTCTCCGACTTCCAAAAAGCCCAGGTCTCATTAAAAGTAGAAACAATATCTCTTAAAGAGGCTCTCAATGTTGTTTGTTTCAAGAGGAAAGTTCCTCTTTTCAATTCACTATCTTTCTTTTCAAGTTCATTTGTTTTCTTTTTCTATTATTACATCTCATTATAAAAATGGTGCAAGGACTCCAGTACCTTACATTTAATTTAATTTTGTCATGATAGTGGAATATGTTATCATCATATATTCTTTTTACCTTCATTTATACTTGTAGTAAAAACACCATTTTAGATGTGTCAATTTACCACATTCAAGGACGATGGGAATTCGATTTCTATTGTCATTATGAATTATGGTAATGAAAAAATTATTATTTTTAGATGAACCAAAATATTATATATGTTATATACCCTAATTAAGGTTCTGAAATCCCATTTTAAAATTGAATTCTGTTATAAAGAAAAATGAGTTTGTTGTAATCAAATCCCACAAATTAACTGAAACATTTATCATAAATGTTCTATATAATAATTTATCCTCATTCAATTTAACCAAATTATATAAGTGACCAATAACACATATATATGATCATAAATAGTATTATAACTCAATTATGGAGATTTAATTACATTCTACATGTACTTTACTACTTAATAACAAGTGAACCGAGGATGATAATAATGAAAAAGAACTCTGTAGAACAAAAATATTCAATATAATAACTTATGAAAAAAGGAATAAATAAACTAAAAAGAATTATTATAACCTAAATAAATTTCTAATATGTTTTGAAAAAAGTTATTTAAAATATTAATTTCATATTTCAGGACCTTATGTTCAATATTGGATCACATTTGGACTTTATGTAAGGGGTTTCTTTATCTCACTTCCATTGTTTGTGAGGTTTCCTGCATTCACTACAAATACATGTGTAGGGGGTATGTATAATGAAAATTGATGTAACATATCATTAATATATTTATTTATATGGTATTAAATTTATCATTTTAATATTTTTAGTTTTTGGGCATATGAATCGATTGATAACAATGTGGAAAGGGTTTTTCCACCCAAACCCCCATTTTCATTCAAGTAAATTATATTATATAATTACTTCAATGAATCTCTTGTGTATTATTTTGTAATCCTCATAAATTATATGTGAGTGTTATATATATGTTCACCAACGAGAATCAATCATTATATTAGGGATAGTTACTTGTTTTAAAAGGAACATTCAAAATTTTTTCCGAAATAGAATCCCGATTCAAGGGATATTTTCAAATTTTTACCCATTTTCATGTGTACTCATTGATCTGTTTTAAGACACTATTAGATTTATAAAATAATAATTTACCATGAAAAATGATCTTGTATAATTTCTATATTTAAGAGAACAAATGTGCATTTCCACTTTAAAAATCTCTTTAATACATTCATTAAAATTCTCTAAACGTTTTATTTATAAAGAATCATAAGAACTCTTTTTACATGATTTCACTTCAGTGGGACATAATTTATGCCAAAAATATAATTTCAATGTCATAGTATTCTATTTTATGGTATATTCATATTTAAAATATGATTTCATGGAAAATAAAAATGATTTTCCAAATGGAATCTTCTTTGAAAAGTAGAAAGGTTTTTTCTCATCTCTCATTAACTTTTGTGACATATATGACTTGTTCACCACTTATTTGTTTCTTGTGGTGTATGTATATCCCTTTGTATATGAAATAAAGAGTCTCCTTTTTCTCATGATATTCTAATGGATTGTGATTTTAATGATTTATTGTGGTATAGGAGACTTTGGAATGTTTAATAATTATTTCCTCAATAATATTTCAATGGTCTTATTTATAAATAGTTTTTTCTATGTCAAAATACTTTGTTGAATGATGTACAAAATTGAGGTTTATCTATTACGATATCATCAAAAATATGTTGTTGAAGGGTTTTTAGTTATTATGACTATGGATGTTCTATTTTGATATCATTCACAATATTATTCCAAATGGTTAGGGTTTAGGTTAAATGATTGAGGAATGTTATTTACATTTCATATGTTAGTTTAATTAAGAATTTATATGTTGATTATGATCATCCATTTCATATGAGTAATGAATTGGACATTTTAAGTGTCAGGTGGGTCATGCTATAGCCCCGTAGTGCTTTGGTAGGTCTCATGAGACAATCTATAGTCTTGGCAGAAGGCCTTGATAAAATGATTATTTATGGTCTTTGCATGATGCCTTAATGTTATAGTTATGTTTTACCACATTCTACATTCCATCATTATGAAAATAGATTTTATGGTTCATGTGGTTATTCGACAAGTTGAATACCCATTATTATGTTTATTTATTGAATTACTTACTCAGATCTTATTCCTTCCATAATGTGTTCAAGTTTTGGTGGAAGGCACATGTTTTTATATATTCAAATGAAAAATGTTTATGTTATGATATATTTTACTTTATTGAATACCCATACTGAGCATTTGAGCACAACAAATTCATTATTCTTCCTTCCTTTGGTTTAGAAAAAGGGATCATTTATTGAGTTTTCAAGGATGCAATTTTTTAGCTTTCGTTAGGTATCATTTTTTGTTTCATGTCAAAATGTAAAATGGGTTTCATGTATGTATCTATATTATTCAATACTACTAAAATGATCAGCACTTTGGGATGGTTATTCCTTTCTTATATACTGATGTCAAAAAATAAGGAACTGTCCTTGGGAATCCGAGGTTGGGTCCTTACATATTTATCTCTAAACATAAAAAATAATACAACTATTTCATCATATATAATTATTACTCAAAAATAATTATACATTAACCAATACATTGCATAGGAGAGTGGTATGTGAGAAACCTTTATCGTCATTCTATCATGGTTTCATGACTCATGACCTTTTCAAACATGATTTTGTTTAGCCAACATACATGATATGTATTTCTTAAAACCAAACTCATTTTATTTCTAAAAATAATATGAAGGACATCCAATAAAAGAGGATAATAAATAAATAGATGTTTAACCAAGGATTTAAATAAAATATCAATACCTAAATACTTCCTAATAAGATTAACATAAAATTTTATAGATTGGTTAAACATAAATCCCTTCCGAATAACAAAAATCCCATTCTTTAGAAATATGGTCACGAAATCAGCTTAACATTGATGCCCCATATATCCCAAAGCTACTATTGATTTTCAAATTCAAAAAATGAGTATACCCATATGGTATATTTTCATGGACCACATAAAAATCTTTAAATACCATAAATCATTTTATAAAACATGCATTCTTTATTATTCCATAGTATATTGGATAAATTCCATAAATATAATAATTTTTTATCTTCATCCATGATAAACTGAACTACTTTTCAACAAGTCCTCAATTAGTTCCACGTTAATAAATACAATCCAATGTATATATTCATAGACCAAAAATCATTTGACAAAAAAATATCGCAACAAAATTATCATATTAAGGGTTATCATCCCTTAGTCAAAATATCACTTTTTCATTAAATCATGTATCCAGTACATCAGAAACATTCTGCATAATATTTTAAATCATTTTCAAACAACATAAACTGGACACTCCTTATTAATTTCTCAATTAATATAACATTATTCATGAATCCAAAATACATAAAAAAATTACTTCATCCATAATCTATAAGAATGAAATGTCATTATATTACACAATACCTCCTTCCTTTCACATTATATCTATAGTCTCTTCATAATCAACAATATAACCATTAATCATAGCACATTGTAGATTCTATTCCAGATCATTCCCCTTGGGAAATTTATTTGCATAATGACCATTTATTAAACACTTAAAAAACATACCCATCAAGGATTCCTTAGCGAGGCCAATATTATCATCCAATTAATTATCCAAACTCTTAACTTTTTCATTACATTTACCTACATTGTGTCCCTATTTTCCATTTCCAAAACAACTTCTTATTTCTCTAAGACATTCAAATAGTTTATTATTTTCACATTATTGACATAAAGAATCCAAATCTTATTTCCTCCAAGGTATCCATTTCCCTAACACTCTGTGAACTATTTACTTCTCTTTCTTGGTGAGTCTAAGAGTAGGATAAGGAACACATTGTTGATAATGTTCCTGGAAAACTGATTATGCATGATCACAAAATCCTTCAATATAGTGATCATCCCATTTGACTATTTATCATTATATTTTCCATCATATTAAACATTAATTATGTTCCTTCTGGTTCCCTCCACTGACCAAAACTAGAAATAATTTAATAAGAAAAAATTATCATATATAAAAATCAGACAATCATGAAAACCACTTATATAATGTATAAATTATGACACATTCCATAATATATGACACCATTGGTTTATCCGGGATTATTAATTGTAATATTTTATTAAAAAACTATATAATGGTTTAGGATGATTTTGTTAATTTCTAAGGAATATCCCCTGGGAGTTTCAAACCTGGTGTGAAGGAATTTCAATTTTCATGTACCATATTATCCCAATTCATGTCGAGAACATATTTTCATAGTTTTTACTCATAGGTACATCTATGACATATCCATGTCCACTTGTAGTATACACATGTGGATTTATTTATAGGAAAACACTAACTCTACCCTTTACCAAAATATCCATGTCATTTTATTATACCTTTCCTTATCCTTAGAATTATCCCTATACATGTCTTTTGGGTTCTTAGTAAGTTATTATCATCATAAATTTCAATCTTTAACTAAAAAAATACTCTAATACCAATTCTAGAAACCCTCACTTTTTAGGAATTAACATTACATCTTTTTTGTGGAATAAAAAATCATTAAACAAACAGACACCCAAAGATCATATTAATCTAGTTCTTCTGGAATCATGGAAGCATAAAATTTGGTACATAAGTGAGATATATTATCTTAAACTACATTATTAATGACTATAATACTTCTTAGACACAACATACATAATACATTTCGTCTAAACAGGAAGTTAGAAACAAAAAAAGTGGTGAGATAAGATACTTAGTATGGTTTTACATGGGATATATGTAATCCTAATCATAAGCATAGCATTATTAGAACATGATAATGAAAATAGAATATCATACCATGTATATGAATGAACACAAACATGAATCCTAGAAAAAATTATGGAAGTTAATAAGATATGAATCATAATGAAATAAATAATATAATACAAAAACCATAACATGGGAATAAAACATGAAATTGTGGTAGAATTATATGCATATATAATGATTTATATTGTAGTAAAAGCCTCACTTCCAAGGCCATATTAGTGGAAAAAGTCCATTATGGAAATGACTTCACACCTTGTTACAGCCCTTTGTTACCAAATTGAGTTCACTCCTCATTATATTCCACTAATACATAACAGTGTTCATTTTTCATTACAAATCTATAATATTGAACTGAGTTCATTTCTCATTCTATACATGTCTGTCCAATGTGATATTCATGTTTACCCAATTCATTAGAGGGAGATTTAGGTACCACCCATCTCAGAATAGAATCATATATACTTGTTCAAAAAACCATAAAAAAATAATATCATTACACTTGAAATGAAATGGGTATCATACACATGTAATCATATATTAAACTATATAAAAATTTGTTTCATAATTAGTTGATCAAAGTATAACCCATGAAATCAATACATTTTGAAATGTAAATAACCAAGGGAATAGAAATGAGTGTCACAAGAATCCTTCAACCAAAACATAAACCATTTAGGAAATAATATGTATGGAACCTTTGGATCATTTTCTATAAATTCACGAGTAACATCGACAGATGTAACCATAGATGGAAAATAACCTAGAAAGATATTTTGAGAAAATTTCTTAATGAAAATATACATTATTAGAAAAAAGTTATCTTAAAACATAAAAAACTTTTCAAAATAATTTTCTTTAAAATAAAAATTCAATCATATTGGGAAATATTTGAAAATATTTTGTAAATCATTTTCTTTGAAAACATATAAAAAGTGATTGAAAATGTTTTGAAAAACATTTTCCATGAAATCTTTTTAATGGATCTTGAAAATATTTTGAAACTATTTCATTGAAAATACATTGAAAATTTATATATAAGGCCTTAAATAATTTTTAAAACTATTTTTATTTAAATCATATAAAATACTAATGAAATATTTTTGAAAAACAAAATTACATGAAATTTTATAAATGAAACATAAAAAAATTTCCAAATAATTATCCATGAATTTTTTTAAAATAATCATCAAGTCATTTTGAAAAAAATACGATTTTAAAACATAAATAAGAATATATATAAAAATTGAAAAAAATTTCTATGAAATCATATAAATGATACATTGAAAACATTATTAAAAAAATATCTTGAAGACATATAAAATAATATTGAAAACATTTTGAAAACCATTTTCATTAAAAGAATATAAAGAATTTTAAAAACAATTTGAAAAATAGCCCACCACCACAAAACATTTTTTTTATTTTCCAATAAATCACATTATGGTTGAGTGAGAACCAAAAAAAATAATCACATTAAGGTTATGTGAAAAGTAGAACAAGATTAATAGATGAAGAAGTATTCCCATGGGGATCCACCACTGCGTACACAAGTCAGAACAAACCCAAAAATTTCTTTATGGTTGATTGAGAACTGAAAGTTAAACCCAAAAATCATCCTCATGCATACCTTCAAAAAAAATAATATTACTTCTCTGACTCAAGAGCCAAATCCTTAGAGACGAGACTAGATTGGCAGCTGATGAATTGAATGTGCATCCATCCTAGCCTTCCTGCCACGTCATCCATGCCAATGACCTATGAGGAAACACCCAGATTAAAAATATCTATTGCCTTCCACAGTATTTTTTTCATTATTTTTGGATGATAGAAATCCCCATGGATATAAAATTGGTTATGGGTGTCCATAGAGGAATCCAATCGATCTTAAACACCCATTACACCAAATCAACCTTCCTTAGACGTGATGTGGGTCATAGATATGGCTGCCACTTGTTTTACAGACACACCAATAACAGTAATAATAGTCCCTTTGGATCCATCTGTTAGGATACTCTATAGTGTTGGTTCATCCCTTATCCCATGAGGATCAGCCATCAAACCATGAAAAACAATAGAATAGGAAGGGATGACACTCCCAGAATCCACAGATACAATTCTCTTACCATTCTTGTCTCCCCCAACTCAAGCGCTTTCGGTACAAATGGAGGTTCATGGGCGGTAGAACCTGATACACCAAAAATAGGTGACTAGGGGTTTTAAGGGATTGAAGCGGTTGGATACCATTGGAGGCCTAAGGGGTGTGATGAACACCTGATATAGATATTGGACTCAACCTATACATATAATAGGGACTTCCAGAAGCTACATTAGGGAAAATGGGAGAAAGGGTGACATTAGGCTGAGTCATTGATCTCTTGTGACCTTTCCTCCCACATCGAGAGCATAATGGAGTCTAATGGAAATTTCTACATCAAAGAGAAAAAAAAGGATTACTCATAATGAATACATTGCATAAAAACAAACACACCGTCTATTGGGAGATGAAGTCAATTCGGGAGAGGCATTAAGAGGTCCATCTCAACACAATGGTGGGAAAATCCTAGTTGCTTCATAAAAATAGTATCATCATCAACCTGGAGAAAAGAACAAATCTTTTCACCAATAAATTTGAGTATATAAGGGTTCTTGAAATGGGAATTGAAGATGAGGAAGTAAAATACACATGACTACACAATTTAATTCACAACAATGATCAAAGTTGACTATCTTGCAAAAGAGAAGGGCGTGTAGATTATCTCACATGCGCGACTCTAAAGACCAGTCATGGGAAAATTCATCATCATAACAAATTAGAATGCTTATATTTTATTTATCCCGATCACCCACTAATGCTCATGAACAAAAACCCCACATAAATTTGATGAAACCCTCAAAAAACTCTAGAAAATTTTGATCTCCACTGAATCGAGCCCCAACCATCCAAGATTGAAGGCAGTAACATCCTAAAAATCTATTGTGGAAATAAAAATTTCTGGGGATCCCTTTATTGAATATTGATCTATCAGAGTGACTACAATTAGGGAATCTATGAAAAAATAACTTGATTTGGAATAATAGGGGTAGGAGGTCATGGTAGATCCGAAGCGAACTACAGAATGGGGATCATCTGCTGGATTTTCTCCCCATTTGTTTAACGACTCTGAATCCATCACTGAGATCTAGCACTCTCAGTCCAATTAAGCTTCATAGCTCTCTCATAATCCCTCTATGAGTCCCTCTCAAGGTCTCTTGCATAAATAAATTGACAACTCCGCACATGGTCACTCGTATGAGGTTGTTTCCGAACTTCACCACTCAAGGACTCCGTCATAAGATCATTACTAACCATCTGCACCAGAGAATCCTTTTGAAATACACATTCCTTGAAAAATACATTGTCATCATATTAAAAAATCCTTATTTTTTGGGAAAAATATTTGAATATTATTTTTAGAAACATTTTATTACAAATTATCCTTTAAAACATGTAACAAAGCATCACAAAAATGATAATGGTAAATCCATACAAGTTATACGATGTAAGAAGAACGTTACTTTTTTAGTGTAAAATGTTATAACACTTCCTCATTCATAAAGTGAGAAGAATATTCCTTTAAAAATATTTTTAATATAAAAAAGGTTAAAAAATTATTCTTATGGATTATAGGATAATAGTATAATATTCTTGGAAACTCTTTTTAGAAGATAGGAATTTGATGGACACAAATTTCCGACTAAAGAACAGGTAAAGTCAGGCCTTCTTAAAAGCATTATCTTAACAATATTATGCTCTAAATAGTATAAAAATTATACCAATACATAATTATATCCTGAAAAAACATAGGATAATAATATTCATGAATTTTCTTAAGATATGTATTATAATATTTCAACATAGAAATCATAAACACAAAGAATCTCGAAAAGCGATGTCATTATCTCAATAAACTCTTATCACACAATAACATTGAACCACAATCCCCTTGCAAGAAAGTAAAATTAAATGAAGCATACAATTTCATGAAATGAATTATATTCACGATATAACATCTCAATGGAACTATTTACACATCATATAAAAATATAGGTTTTTAACATGCCATGTGTCTCAAAGAATACAAATTGAGGCAAAACTATCTTATTGATTTGGAATCATTTTAGAAAAAAATCCCATGGAAGGTAGATATTATAATTTTTATTTAAATACCCCTATATTTTAGAATATTAATCTGATAATATATTATTTTTTAATATATACACCATGAAAAACGAAAGAGTGGTGACCATGGCATGTATCTCATGGAAATAAAAAGTGATATGAAATCCCCTTACCTTGTGTCTTGACTCTCATTATACTCATACAAAACTCTGGTATAATAAATATATTTTTATTATAAATATATCATTGAACCAGTTTTTTATTTCGAATACCACATATGGTTTTATTATTACCTTATGTTTCCCACTTTTTACAAATTCTACATTAATGTTTCAAATCAATTAATATCTACTTTGTTCTTCGTATGGGTCATAATTTGTTATATATTTTTTATTTATACCTATATCATTATTTATAGAATGTAAAGAATGATATAAATATCATTAATAATCATTATATTTGTATTATAATAATCAATATAATATATAAGTATGAAATTTAATCCACCATTCATGGAGATGTTAGGTCCTACGAATGTATGACAGTTGTTTCCGTTTAATAGTCATATTGAAAAAAGGAAGGTAAATGAAATATATGTACATAAATCTCATAATTATAGAAGAATTATTTTATTATTTATATCATATAATTTTACTAAACCCATCCTTAATGCATTCCATGTAGTGTGCATAGTTATCACATCGCTTTGAGGGGGTGGTAGTCCACACTTAGACGAAATTATCATATTTACAAAAAAATAGAATGTATGAATATATGTGTTGTAAAATTATTTCAGAGGAATAAATACATAATAAATATAATATAGAAAATATATAATTATATTTTCCATCATAATTTCAAATATGAGATTCAGTAATGAAAAAATGTATTATCATCATTTCGTGAGGCAATAGTTCACCGTACACGTAAACAATATGTTTATTATCCATTAGATGGATGTCGGTGTCTGTATAGGTCAAAACCATATCATAAAAATACCATTGTTAATAATTATACTGATTTTGTTATAAAATAATGTAATACAATGATTTTAGAGGGTGTATAATTGAAATAATATTATAGAACTCGAGGAATAATGTTACCTCTTATTACGGTAACTCATATTTGTTTCAAGAAAAGGGATTACTAGTATTTCATTATTACAAATGGAGGAATTCCATGATGAGGGGAGGAATTTTTAGAAGCTTTTTTTCCAGATATTTGCCGAGCCAAAGTGTCTTGATAGGTGTGAGTAAGTGGGAGGAGAGGAGTCATTTCTATAGTGGAGGAGGAGTGGCACTCTTGTAAAATTTTGGAAAAGGAATTCCATACTCATTTTTCCCATCCCAATTGGATCCAATAATGGAAAAAATTAGATAAATGGAAGTATAGGTAAAATATATGGACATAATATTTAACTTGGAAATGTTTCTATGTCATTTGGTCCCATAAAGTTAATGTTTAGTCCCTTATTAAGCTTAATCATACAATAATCATTGTAATTAATCTAATTACATTGAGTGATATTTTTTGTAAAAAAAATAATTTTAACTTATTAAAATTTATTAATAATCAATATTCCAAATATTTAACCCATTTTTACAATTTCAAATATCATAAGTGGGATAAATTAATTTATATTTAATCCTTCGGTCGGGCCGACAAATCAAGTTTTTAAAGTAAAAATGTTCAAAATATTTCTATGTTTTTTATATTCAATTTCAATGTGAATTTTATTTCAATAATCCACATTGGATTAATGGTAAATATATTATATAATAAATATCTACAACCAATTTAAATTATAATTTCTATTTATAAGTAAAATATATGAAAAAGATGTTTTGAATTAAAATTCTTTATTTTTCATGAATTATCCCAAAATGTGGTTTCCCCAAAAATACAAACAATTTACTCTAAGATAATTTATACATCCAAAATTCAAAAAAGATATATTTTTTTCAAATTAAATATATAAATGTGGATAAAATTAATGTTATTATTTTTCATAGAAGTACATGAAAATCAGTTCGTTTGAGATTGTAGTCTTTTAAAACATATAAAGGGTTTCCAAAGAAGTATATTGTTCATTATAAATATTTTTTAAATAAAGGCATTATATATAATATTTTTAAAGTATTTATTAAAATTTATATTACTATTTCTTATGGTTAGGTTACAATTATCTCATTTAAATAATAAAATAATAAATTAGTTCTTCATAGAAACTAGATGTTGTGTGTAATGTATCCCAAGTCGGTGTATCATGTAACGTACGTCATGCAAATGTTCTGAGTAAAACAAGATAAAATTTATGTTCTGTTTAGTGCATGATTAATTTGATTTTTCATATAACTCAATCCAGAAAAGTTTATTTTATATAATAAACTTTTTTCAGCATTCTGTGAATTGAAATATATCAAAAAAGATTAAATTATTTCCAAAAATATATATTTCACAAAATCATGGGGTGTTACATTTATATTTTCCTTCTTATCCTAATAATTTTATGAATTCAAGTTATTTATACTTTTAAAATAATATGGCATAACATTGACAATAACATTATTATATAAACTAGTTTTAACTATTTATATTTTCTATAGTTTTATATCCATAAAAATATTTTAGTATACTGAGTGCAATTTATATTCTCATGATAACTAAATATAACACTTCACATTTATTTATCACCATTGATCATAAAATATTGTGACAGTAATTTATGAGTCACTTTTAATCTTAGACTGGTATAATTCTTTAATTAGTGGTGATATTAACTATCTCATATTAACTAAATGTATCTATTTACATGTTTCTTTATTGTTACATATCCTAAGTCTGTTTTGATGGATTTTTAAAATCCTTCATTCCCATGTGGTTCATCTTCCCAAATTTTTAAAAAAAGGAATGTTGTCAATCTCCACTGAATTCTATTTATTTTATCTACAATTTCGTATCAAAAAATTTGCCCCACGAGAATAAATTGGAATTTTGAAAGACCATGAACTACATGATCGATCTGATGTTATATGTTCAAAAAATTAATATCTAAAAAGTCCACCAAAAATATATATATAAATACAAAACTACTAAAATTTTAATAAAAATAAAATGGAAATCCAGATGATTTAAAATCATTATTATAAACTATAGATAAAAAATTTAAATCCCAAAAATCATTATTTTAAACCTCAAAACATATGTACATTATTTATATTTAGATTATATTATGTTTATTATTTAATCACAAAAAATCTATAAATTTTTTTATTCATTGTATATGAATATGTGAATTATAAATATTATATTGTGTACATTCTAAGTATATATTATATGTACTATATTATAATATTTTCATTATAATTTGTAATGTATAAATATTGTAAGAACATATTATGTGCATTGTATTGATATTTTATGTGTTCTATATATACTATATTAATATGTAATATGCATTGCATATGTTATACTATATTAATTATATATACATTTTTTATAAATTATATTACTAGATATTCAGTTTATATTTGTGTTGTTTAGAATTTAGTAATGGAATCTGTGAATTATATATGAATATGTTTTTTACATTGATTATATGTCGTTAATCAGATATAAATATTTTTTTCATTATATTAATTGATGTTCATTATATATGTTAATTAATTTTTGGATCATATAGATTATATTAATTTGGTTTTTTTCTCAAAAAGGTGATTTCTTAGCCAAAGAGGCAAAGAATCATTTATTAATAAAATAATAGGTTACATAAGACTAAAAGGGGGGTTTTATTATTGTATTTTTCAAAAATTTAAATCAAATTATTTTTTCATTTATCCCACCATATAAGATCATTATTAACTGCTTTACTAGATATCCAACCCGCCATTGCATTATCTTCATGGTAAGCAAGGATGATGATATAATTTATACCAGAAATAATTAGAACACATTCTATCCATATTTATTTAGTTTTATCTGAATTATGGATCACTACATTATGAATAAATTGAACGATAGTATTGGGGTCACATTTGAGAGAAATATTTTCAAATTATTTCTACCTTGAAGAAGAAAATACATTTCAAATACTGAGAATTTCGACCTCTAAGAGTGAGTAGATTATACATGTTCCATTGAAATATCAAAGTGTACTTCGATTGTAGTAAACCAAATATTACCACAACTAACAGGACCCATATTACCATTTACTATTCAATTAAAATTTGTTTTAATCTTTCTCAGAATAAAATTTTTCCAGAAAATTTCAAAAACTCTAGTTGGATTCTTGTTATTACCATAAATTCATAGCCCTCATAGAAACCTGAAACCATGTAAAGAATATTATAAAAACCAACATGAGTAGGATTGGATTCCCTTATCAAAGTTTTTATTTTCTTCAAATGTGACTATTGATTGATGGGGGATTGGTTTGGATTAAAATAGTTGAAACCATACCATATTGAGTAAAGAAATTTAATATGAATGAGTAAAATAGTTTGTTGAGTCTATATGGAAATAAATAATTACAATTGGAAAAAAATGTCATAGAATTTTGGTAGTGAAGCATCCAAAAGTTCAAAAAAAATATTTCCATAATCATTAGGTAGTGGTGAAACATAGGTATAAATGTTTATAATCCTCCATGTGCTGATTTCAAAGTTGATATCTAGAATAAAGTGGAAGAAAAAAAGATTGTAATCAATCATCAGTATGAATTTTATTATATTGAAGAATAAAAAAAGGTTAATGCATGAAATCCTATACCTATTATTGTACAATCAATCAATATAGGATGAATCTTGATTATAAAAAACAAAATTATCCTGATAAAAGATCTTGGATTCCATAATGTCATTACAGGTAGGTTCCTAAATCATCTTTTCACCATTAGGAGAAGAATCATAAATTTTTACTTGGATGTGACATTCCTATGGAAAACCCATGTATGGTGTAACACCCCGAGATTTTATGAAAAATATTCTTTTTAATTTCACTAATGTCTTGTGTTGTATGCTACACCAAAAGGAGCTTTCACAACACGCATCCTTGACTTTCCTTGCATTACACGCAATCGCAACCTTCCTCGATAGCGTGTGTGGTACGCAATACTGAGTTTCACGAAACAACGATATGCTTTAAAATATTATTAAAACTAGCCATTATGAATAGTAATAACCACTTTTTGAAATTTTGTAAATTTTATTTTTCAAAATGGAATTCATTTTTAGATTCGGAGTATCGAATTTAGCCTAAGGTGAAATTTTGGTACTTTTCGGATAACTTTCATATTCTGATGAATAGTGAAAATTTCAAAATTATAATTAAAAACAACTTTTTAATCAAAATAATTAATTGTGATAGATTATTAATTTGAGTGGTTTTAAAGTATATTTAGAATATATTTTTACAATTTAATACAATGTTGGTCATTGGTTGTAATTTCACATTTAAACCAGACATAATCAAGTGTCAATCTTTTGATAGATATTGTTTCTTAAAAACACGCTATTTGTTTTAACAGCGGGATTTAATTATAAAATTAATTATTGCAAATTCTATGTTATGAATTTGGTAAAATATAATTCATTTTTGAATTCGGAATATGAAATATAGCTTAGGATGAAATTTTGGCATTTTTCTGAAAAACATCAATTTTTGATGAATAGTGAAACTACTAAGTGGTAGTTAAAAACTGAATTTTTCATAAAACATAATTTTAACGCTTCTGTGAATGGAATTTCAAAAATCCGAGAGACACGGTTGATGTCAGTAAGTAAAATGTGGTTCAATGAGATGAAAATAATTTTTGGTGAATAGTAACTTTTTACTTTTATTTACCACGGTTAAAAGTAAATAGGGTAATTAAGGGTAAGAATGATATTGATATTACCCTAACACATGTCCTAATTCTATTGGACAAATGTATCTCGACCAAAAAAAACCTTAAGTGTAAAATATTATCATTTAGACCCACGTGGATTAGATTAGGACATTTATTATTATTTAATTCAAAGAATAGTTAAAAGAGTTAAAATCAAAGTTTATTTACTAAAACATTTTTTAATATAGGGTTATACATAAGAAAAATTAGATTTTAAATATTAATTAGAAAGCTAAAAAGATTTCCTACATGATGGTATTTTATTTATAATTTTTAGACATTAAATAATTTAATTTATTTATGACACAATTATGATTCAGTAATTATCTTATTTATGAAATATTGACATGATTAATGTTATAAATAGCAAAGTAAATGTAATTTGAGACTTTTTATGAATTCCAATAATTTTCTAGGTTACTATGATATATTAGTGTTGATTTAATAAACTTGGTTCGAACATATAATTCTGTTATGACTTTCACAAAAATCATATATCAAATAGTGTCAAAATTGACACAAAAGAGTTTTTAAATCAAATATTATATTATTAATTGTTATTTTATTCCTAAAAATCTATGGTTCGGCCAAATAACTTAGATAAGGATATATATATTAATAATAAACAATTTGGGGTTCGTTTGGCATGTTATACTAAGTGTATTAACCATATAGTGAAAGAAAACAAAAAGACACGGTAAAAGTTAAATTAATTAACTTAGAGTTAAATCTAATTGATAAGGTTAAAATAAAACCCTAAACTTGTCTAAATCCTATTGGTTGATAGGATTTCGACCCTTGTCCACTTTAGCTTCGAAATAAGACCCTTTGGAACCATTATAAACCGATTTTGACTTTAATATAAAATAATATTTTGAGATATTCCTAAGGTGCCCCTCTCCTCCCTTATAAAAGGGTACCTCCTCCCCCTCCTCCTCACACCAAATTGAGAACTAAAGCTCGGCCAACCCCTGCCATTTTCTCCTCTCCACTTCCCTATAATAATCCTAGGGGTCCTGGTCTTCTTCAAAGACCAATACTAGTTTCCTAAGTGGAGGATTCAAAGAAGCGTTCTAAAGAAGAGGTAATATCCATTACCGATCTTTTCAATTTCTTTCTTCTTCAACTTCTTCTTCTTTAGTTTTTTCATGATAAAGTAATAACATCAGTATTACTTACATACTGATATGTTATTATAAATATGAAACAACCCTAATTCACCTTCTATCCATCCTACGGAAAAATGAAATCACCGCGCGTGCGTACGTACGGAATACCGTCTCCACGCCGTGGTGTAATCTATTTTCCACCACCACCTTACATGGATGGGTATAATGGTGTAAATAATAACTATACATAGTTATTACAACATCATATTGATTCTGATATATTTTATAATCCACTCCAATTCAATTCAATAATTATGGAAATGATTTCATCGCTCGTGCGTACGTACGGACTACCGTCTCCACGACGCGATGAGATTCATTCTTAATAATTAACCATTCATGAATGATTATAAAGTATATATAATAAGTACTAATGAAATATATGACCTAATAATGATACTGGAATTATTTATATTTATATGTATGTCATCTACTTAACTCCATTCAATTTGAATAAGGAAACGAAAACAGCGTTCATGCGTACGTACGGACTACCGTCTCCATGAACGGTGTATTTCTTTCCATTTACTGATTTATTATATATGTATATTATGAATATATATATATAAATCATGTTTTATATTCTGGAATTAAGTAATCATGATCTAAGTAATCATATGAATAATTTCAAGTTAAAAACACGAACGACAAATGAGACGATTTTACCCAAAACGCTACATTAACATGAATTTACAAAAGAACGGGTAATATAAAGTCATAAGTGGACCATATATGATATAATAACAATGAATATGATTCTGGAATAAGTCAATAACATGATTTAAATCATTATACAGGAGGTTCGGACACTTACAAAGCAAGTCGGACATAAGGTAAGGGAAAATGTCACAATCTCATTTTTATCCGAGATTGTTTATAATTTGGTATTTACTAGGGTGTACTTTATCATCCAAATCCATGTTTCATAAATATGTGATATTATTTCAATCCACATAAAATTGTTTAAATCCATTTTTACCCTTCGGTGAGTTTTTAGTAAAGGATAAGAAATGAATCTTTTGTCGTTTTTCATACGAGGTATTTTTTGACTTTTCCGACAAAAGTACGAGAAGAATGTTTTTTTTAACTTATACGGCATGAATGGATTTTGAATACATTATTTTCAAGAAGCTTCCTTTAAAAGTTTTCAAGTTTATTTTTAATCAACTTCTTTTAGTTTAAAGTTGTTTGACATGTTAAGAAAGGTAAAATGTTTTTGATGAAGAAAGGATATTTTCCTCAAGAATGGAGTTCAAGTGTTTTATCAAAATTATTTTCCATCTAAGATAATAAAGGGTTCTGTTTTTATCCCTATAATTACATTGATTTGATCATGTTGTGATGGAATTATTTTTATGAATTCCTTTATCTTATATGAATTGATTTATGATGTCATGATGTTTCGAGAATCCCATTTTTGTTACATGTGTTATGCGATGATGTATGATTTATGATTATGTGGCAATCATAAGAAAAGATTCATTATAAGATGGGTGGGACCTATATCTCCCTCCAATGCATTGGGTAATGATTTTATATCTCATGAGATAGACATGGCTGAAATGGTAGGTTATACCAGTTCAGTGAAACAGGACTGAAACGAGGGTTACTCGATTCAGAAAGGGACTTTGTCCACTAAGATAGTCTTGGCAATGAGTCTTGACTAACAAGAAATGATTCTCTATGATTATGTGTGTATTACACAATGTTTCATGTTTTATGTTATGATTATTGGGATTTCATTTCACTACTATGATTTATCCCATGTTATGAAATTATGCTCTCTTTTGCCGGTTAAGATTTCCAAAAGTTAAGTTCTTATGAATATGATGTGATTGATTTTTCTTTTGTATACCCTTACTGAGAATTTGAGCTCACCCTATTAGGTTTTTTCCCCAGGATATAAAGAAAGGTTTTAGGTAAAAAAAGGGAAGATCTTTATGGGAGATATTGAAGATCTTTCACCTCGATTAGAAGATCACGTTCCGAGTTTTCAAAGACACTAAACTATTACGATCCTTGTGTGTGTGTTTTTGTTATGTATTAAGTATTCCGCAAATGTAATGTAATATCCATGTACATCAGGCTTCGGGTCTCTACAGTTGGTATCAGAGGAAAGGTTTAGTCAACCTTTGGAAACTAGGATGCGAAAACGTTAGTGAGATCCCTAGAGATATTTCTATGGTATGTCTAGGGATGTCCCTAAGGTTAAGTATATGTATAGGTTATAGTACTAGAATTACGCTAACGATCATAGAATTAAACCTAAGATGTTAGATATTGAAGGTACTCCCCATTTATTATGTTGTTTTCCCTAGAATGATTATTGCCTCTCACACTATTCTTTTTGGGTTTTAGACGATGGCTGGAACCCGAAGGAACCGTGTTGATCAATGCAATGGACAATGCAATGATTGCCCTCCTGAACAAACAAATGTTATGGGAGATGGAGTGCAAAATCTTATTGCTATACTTACACAAGCTATGAATCATTCTGGACTTCCAAATGAGCAGAGGAGGGAACAATATTCTATTGAGTCCTTCATGAGGCAACGCCCACCTTCTTTCAGTGGGTCTTCTGATCCACTTGTTGCTGAACAATGGATCAGTACCACTGAAAAGATATTTTCAGTTCTTCAATGTTCTGAGCATGATAAGGTCATCTTAGCAGTATATCGTTTGGAAGGTGAAGCTGATCAATGGTGGACTCTTATCAAGAATACAAGGCAAAGAGATGAAATTGAGTACATGGAATGGGACGAGTTCAAGAACATATTTTTCAATAAGTACTTCCCTCGTATTCTTTGAACAAAGATGGAGAAGGAGTTTCTTGAACTAAAGCAAAAGGATGATGAATCTGTTGGTATATACGAAGCGAATTTTACAAGACTTGCAAGGTATGCATCTGGCATTATCATCCAACCTGAAAGTAAAGTTGATCGATTTATCAGTGGCATAAAACCAAGTCTTCGAAGGGCATTAGCTATAAGGGACTTCAGTAGCTATGAAGAAATTGTGTGTTGCGCTATCAAGCTAGAAATGGAAGTTGGTATTACATATCCATCTCATGGTTTTGACAACAAACGAAAGATGGAGTTCAAGGAGAAATCTCAGAATAATGGTGAAAAGAAGATGAATGTTTCCTTATGCACAAAGTGTGGAAAGAAGCATGGTGGAGATTGTCTTAAAGGGACTAGAAAATTTTTTATGTGTGGAAAAGAAGGTCATCGAGCAGCTGAGTGTTGAAGTAATGGAAAAAGGGTTTCTAATGATGTGAATAAAGCAAACACTGCAGAGAACGCACCACCAACACTTCAATGCTTCAAGTGAAAGGAAATGGGGCATTATGCTAATAAATTCCTTAATCCAAGGGTTAGTGATGATCAACATGAGCAACCACTGAAGGCAAAGGACAAAGGGAAGTCACATGAGATCACTATTGGAAATGTTGAATATGACAACGATGTGGTGGAATGATTAAGTGTTTATGTAATGGGATTCCAAAATAATGTTGTATCATTGAGTATTGCAATATTTATTGATGTGGTATTCAAAGTGATTGAGATATTTTTTTGGAAATAAGATGATATGTGCATAATGAAGGGAAAACGAGAAAATGAAATGTTTAACAGTATTCATGAGCTCATGATTGATATATTGACTAAGTGATATCATTGTTTGAGTATATAGAATTTTGAGGATTTTGGTATGTGGAAAGTGTTAAATTTTAACTGCATTCATGTTTTCACTAAGGTATTCAAGAGAATATATGATTAAGGCCTTTGAATGTTTGGAATGTGACCAACAAGACATATATATGGGGATTAACGATAGTATTAAATCTCTGGTAATCGTTTTCACTATATTATGAGAGTGGACTGCAGTATTATGGATAAGCCTAAAGATTAGAATGGATTATGTTGGACATAAGTTAGTATTGTTTAAGGATAGAAGTTTTTTTGATATTATTGATGGGATGTTATAGTAATATAGTTTTAGAAAAAGGACAACCTGCAGGACGGGCGACAACCCATCGCTTCGGACAAGGCTGTGGGAATCGAACCCACAACCGAAGTGCGACTGGCCTTTATCACCTACCACTGGCCTACAGGAAGTCCCTATTTAGTAGAAACTAGTTTTATTTTATTAAGCGGTATGATATACGAAGTATAAGTTCATTTTTGAAACCATATATGATTAATCTAACCATAAGATGAACTTATAACTTTTAGAACCTTTTGTTTGAGACAGATGGAATGACCCGTCATTCTATCACATGATCTGCTAACACTTCACGAATAACAAATTCAACTTCATTTATTTAAGAGATGAAGTAGAAATTGTTCAAGTCACGAACAACAGCGAGATTATAACAAAATAAAGTAAGTATTTATTCTAATTCAAACTCTTCAACTTTAGGGAAACGATCTTGAAAACCAAAAATGTTGTCCTAGTGCTCTTATACCTGATGAATCAGATGGTACCTTATATCACCACAAATCTATGGATTTGTGATTACTGGCTTTTCCATAGCCATGTTCTCTACCACTCTCCATCAGAACATGATGGTTAGATTTCTCTTCCATATCCATATTTTCACCTATGTGGAAACCCAGTGATTAGTTTATTTGGGTAACCGTTAAGTTTCATACTTTTGTTTTAAAATATTGGTTTTGGTATTCCTTTTTACGATGTGGGTTTCTATTAAATAAACTTTCTAATAGTAAACCATTTATAAACCCAACGAATTTCAAGGGCGAAATTCATTTTAAGGGGGGTAGAATGTAACACCCCGAGAATTTATGAAAAATATTCTTTTTAATTTCACTAATGTCTTGTGTTGTACGCTACACCAAAAGGATCTTGCACAACACGCATCCTTGACTTGCCTTGCATTACACGCAATCGCAACCTTCCTCGATAGCGTGTGTGGTACGCAATACTGAGTTTCACGAAACAATGATATGCTTTAAAATATTATTAAAACAAGCCGTTATGAATAGTAATAACCACTTTTTGAAATTTTGTAAATTTTATTTTTCAAAATGGAATTCATTTTTAGATTCAGAGTATCGAATTTAGCCTAAGGGGAAATTTTGGTACTTTTCGGATAACTTTCATATTCTGATGAATAGTGAAAATTTCTAAATTATAATTAAAAACAACTATTTTAATCAAAATAATTAATAGTGATAAATTATTAAATTGAGTGGTTTTAAAGTATATTTAGAATATATTTTTACAATTTAATACAATGTTAGTCATTGGTTGTAATTTCACATTTAAACCATACATAATCAAGTGTCAATCTTTTGATAATTATTGTTTCTTAAAAACACGCTATTTGTTTTAACAGTGGGATTTAATTATAAAATTAATTAATGCAACTTCTATGTTATGATTTTGGTAAAATAGAATTCATTTTGGAATTCGGAAAATGAAATATAGCTTAGGATGAAATTTTGGCATTTTTCTGAAAAACATCAATTTTTGATGAATAATGAAACTACTATATGGTAGTTAAAAACTGAATTTTTCATAAAACATAATTTTACCTCTTCTGTGAATGGAATTTCAAAAATCCGAGAGACACGGTCGATGTCAGTAAGTAAAATGTGGTTCAATGAGATGAAAATAATTTTTGGTGAATAGTAACTTTTTACTTTTATTTACCACGGTTAAAAGTAAATAGGGTAATTAAGGGTAAGAATGATATTGATATTACCCTAACAAATGTCCTAATTCTATTGGACAAGTGTATCTCGACCAAAAACAACCTTAAGTGTAAAATTTATCATTTAGACCCACTTGGATTAGATTAGGACATTTATTATTATTTAATTCAATGAATAGTTAAAAGAGTTAAAATCAAAGTTTATTTACTAAATTTTTTTTTAATATAGGGTTATACATAAGATAAATTCGATTGTAAATATTCATTAGAAATCTAAAAGGATTTCCTACATGATGGTATTTTATTTATAATTTTTAGACTTTAAATAATTTAATTTATTTATGACACAATTATGATTCAGTAATTATCTTATTTATGAAATATTGACATGATTGATGTTATAAACAGAAAAATAAATTTAATTTGAGACTTTTTATGAATTCCAATAATTTTCTAGGTTACTATGATATATTAGTGTTGATTTAATAAACATGGTTCGAACATATAATTCTGTTATGACTTTCACAAAAATCATATATCAAATAGTGTCAAAATTGACACAAAATAGTTGTTAAATCAAATATTATATTATTAATTGTTATTTTATTCCTAAAAATCAAAGGTTCGGCCAAATAACTTTTATAAGGATATATATATTAATAATAAACAATTTGGGGTTCGTTTGGCATGTTATAGTAAGTGTATTAATCATATAGTGAAAGAAAACAAAAAGACACGGTAAAAGTTAAATTAATTAACTTAGAGTTAAATCTAATTGACAAGGTTAAAATAATACCCTAAACTTGTCTAAATCCTATTTGTTGATAGAATTTCGACCCTTATCCACTTTAGCTTCGAAATAAGACCCTTTGGAACCATTATAAACCGATTTTGACTTTAATATAAAATAATATTTTGAGATATTCCTAAGGTGCCCCTCTCCTCCCTTATAAAAGGGTACCTCCTCCCCCTCCTCCTCACACCAAATTGAGCACTCAAGCTCGGCCAACCCCTGACATTTTCTCCTCTCCACTTCCCTAGAATAATCCTAGAGGTCCTGGTCTTCTTCAAAGACCAATATTAGTTCCCTAAGTGGAGGATTCAAAGAAGCGTTCCAAAGAAGAGGTAATATCCATTACCGATCTTTTCAATTTCTTTCTTCTTCAAATTCTTCTTCTTTAGTTGTTTCATGATAAAGTAATAACATCAGTATTACTTACATACTGATATGTTATTATAAATATGAAACAACCCTAATTCACCTTCTATCCATCCTATGGAAAAATGAAATCACCGCGCGTGCGTACGTACGGAATACCGTCTCCACGCCGTGGTGTAATCTATTTTCCACCACCACCTTACATGGATGGGTATAATGGTGTAAAAAATAACTATACATAGTTATTACAACATCATATTGATTCTGATATATTGTATAATCCACTCCAATTCAATTCAATAATTATGGAAATGATATCATCGCTCGTGCGTACGTACGGACTACCGTCTCCACGACGCGATGAGATTCATTCTTAATAATTAACCATTGATGAATGATTATAAAGTATATATAATAAGTAATAATGAAATATATGACCTAATAATGATACTGGAATTATTTATATTTATATTTTTGTCATCTACTTAATTCCATTCAATTCAATAAGGAAACGAAAACAGCGTTCATGCGTACGTACGGACTACCGTCTCCATGAACGGTGTATTTTTTTCCATTTACTGATTTATTATATATGTATATTCTGAATATATATATATATAAATCATGTTTTATATTCTGGAATTAAGTAATCATGATCTAAGTAATCATATGAATAATTACAAGTTAAAAACACGAACGACAAATGAGACGATTTTACCCAAAACGCTACATTAACATGAATTTACAAAAGAACGGGTAATATAAAGTCATAAGTGAACCATATATGATATAATAACAATGAATATGATTCTGGAATAAGTCAATAACATGATTTAAATCATTATACAGGAGGTTCATACACTTACAAAGCAAGTCGGACATAAGGTAAGGGAAAATGTCACAATCTCATTTTTGTCCGAGATTGTTTATAATTTGGTATTTAATGGGGTGTATTTTATCATCCAAATCCATGTTTCATAAATATGTGATATTATTTCAATCCACCTAAAATTGTTTAAATCCATTTTTACCCTTCGGTGAGTTTTTAGTAAAGGATAAGAATGGAATCTTTTGTCGTTTTTCATACGAGGTACTTTTTGACTTGTCCGACAAAAGTACGAGAAGAATGTTTTTTTAACTTATACAGCATGAATGGATTTTTAATACATTATTTCCAAGAAGCTTCCTTTACAAGTTTTCAAGTTTATTTTTAATCAACTTCTTTTAGTTTAAAGTTGTTTGACATGTTAAGAAAGGCTAAATGTTTTTGAAGAAGAAAGGATATTTTCCTCAAGAATGGAGTTCAAGTGTTTTATCAAAATTATTTTCCATCTAAGATAATAAAGGGTTCTGTTTTTATTCCTATTATTACATTGATTTGATCATGTTGTGATGGAATTATTTTTATGAATTCCTTTATCTTATATGAATTGATTTATGATGTCATGATGTTTCAAGAATCCCATTTTTGTTACATGAGTTATGCGATGATGTATGATTTATGATTATGTGGCACACAAAAGAAAGGATTAATTATAAGATGGGTGGGACCTATATCTCCCTCCAATGCATTGGGTAAAGATTTTATATCACATGAGATAGACATGGCTGAAATGGTAGGTTATACCATTTCAGTGAAACAGGACTGAAACAAGGGTTACTCGATTCAGAAAGGGACTTTGTCCACTAAGATAGTCTTGGAAAATGAGTCTTGACTGACAAGAAATGATTCTCTATGATTATGTGTGTATGCCACAATGTTTCATGTTTTAAGTTATGATTATTGGGATTTCATTTCACTACTATGATTTATCCCATGTTATGAAATTATGCTCTCTTTTGCAGGTTAAGATTTCCAAAAGTTATGTTCTTATGAATATGATGTGATTGATTTTTCTTTTGTATACCCTTACTGAGAATTTGAGCTCACACTTTTATGTTTTATTTTCCCCAGGATATAAAGAATGGTTTTAGGTAAAAAAAAGGGAAGGTCTTTATGGGAGATATTGAAGATCTTTCACCTCGATTAGAAGATTACGTTCCGAGTTTCCAAAGACACTAAACTATTACGATCCTTGTTTGTGTGTTTTTGTTATGTACTAAGTATTCCGCAAATGTAATGTAATATCCATGTACTTCAGGCTTCGGGTCTCTACATATGGAGAAGCTAAAAAGTCATTAACGATTACATTGGTGTCTAAGGGAGGATATTGAGGATCTACTTGATAAGTAAGTGGATTTCATGTCTAGTTGTAAATCCAGAAGTTGAGGGATTAATCCTTACTAGTAATCTATCTGGAGTGTGATGTATTATTAGAGAAATAGTCCATGATATTTGGCCATATAGAGGATTGAGTATAGTAAAATATGCCTCTTTTTAGTTTTCCAATGAATAAAGATCTAAGAAATATAATAGAAATTGATTCAATGTTTATAATATTTCATGTGAACATAACTTGTAGAGTATCATTTAATATATGAGTGTTTTTACTCCCATCCTACCATTTTCTAATGTCTTGCGACACTTAATCCAATGACTGGTGGCCATTTTTTTGCAGGATACTCCTAATCCAATTTTTTTTTTGATGTAGGTATCTATGTTATTAATAAGTCCCATAGTCTATTTATATATCATAGAGGATTAACTAGTTTGTAGGTGATGGTAAATTTGATGTGGAAAATCCTTATAGCCATTGAAAGTGAGATCCATTTCCAAGTTGAAATTTGTTTTTCTAGTTGATCTACAATTACATAAAAATAATTAGCCTTTTATATTATTAAAAATAATGGAATTCCAAGGAATTAAAGGGGCATGGATCCTTCTTTATTTTTCTGGTCCAATAATATTATTGATCTTATAGTAGTAGGAATACCCTACCCAAGAATAAATAAATGATTCTCCCACATTATAACTTTCCTATAAACATATTCATAGTTTTCAAGGTCCACTTTGAGGTTTTAAATATTTCTTCTACCTTGATGGGAAAAAAATAATTATTTCATTCTCATAGAGAATATGTTAAGGAAAAAAAATTCATAAAGAGTTTTTTGGTTTTTTCTTTCCATATTCCACTATATGTTTGAGGATCTTTCTTAAATAATCATAAACATTAGAGATTAATATGTTATGATAATTTTTTATTAATATTAACATTCTATATATATTTTACAAACATTATGAACACATATTACATGAATTACATAAAAAAATTAATGAATTATATATATAATGCACGAAACATGCATTATGTGCATTATATTACTAAATGTACATGACATATAATATATAAATTATATGTGTGTGTTATGTGAATTATATTTATTATTATTAATTTTATTATGTAATATATAATGTAGATATTTTATCAAATATACATTAGATGTGTATGTGGGGTGTATTTTTTTTAAATCAAATCATGTTAAATCTGTTAACAAATAGAATCCTGGAATACAAAATTTTACACACCCAAATGAACATACCCAACCCAACTACAATTTACCCTTGTTCATAAAATGAGAAAGATGATGCACATACTAGTTCCCATCCTATCTAACAATAGAGAAGTGGCTAAAATCAAAGCCCATAAAAATATTAAAGATAATATCCAAAAACTGCCTGAAGAGAAACAATTCTCCCCAAGTGAGTAAGAGGAATTGATAGAAAGATAGAAATTTGACACTAAAAAACGTCTAATAAATCAATGGAATGCACAAAAAAAATTAACACATTATTGTTTTAGTCTCTACGACCAATGGTAATCAGTTCACTCTAACGGTCATGAGGGTCAAACAATTACTAAATATGATGTCTCCAAAACCCAATAAAAATGTAAGAACCACCATATTTGAAATATCTGAGTAAATTTTAGTAATTCAAACCTATAGTAGCCAACGAAAAGATATAACTTCTATGTCTCTATAATAAGAAACAAAATACATTTTCTTCCACCAAACCTCTAAAAAATGGCCACCCTTTTAATCAAGAATTCATCTAGTTGTTCTAATTGATGGAAACATGCCTCCCACATCCTAATCCACATGAACTAGGATAAAATTCAATCCAATTAAACCCTAACTATTTGAAATGTCACAACCATGCTCAAAAGAGAGATGGAATATTCAAATTATGTGTGTAAATAATCTGTACACATCAATCAATATTATCCCAACTATGTTGGTTGTGGATAATGTTAAATGAAAAAAACACTAATAATATCCTAAGAACACAGGTTGTGTGATTCATTTCTACTAATTCATGTGAATCGATGATTAAATGATAATACTATTAGTTTTAGTTATCTATCACATGGACATGGTAACACACGATACACCCAAAGATATATGGCCATTCATTGATATAATCAATATGTAATAAATGATGAGCCTAAATGTACATACATAGATAGAAAAAGTAGTAATATCTATAAAAAAATTATAGTGGATATCTCTAAAAATGAAATTCTTCCTTCCACAAAGTAATTATACAGTCTTGTAGACCCCGATTTAAATAGGAGGACCCCAACACACTTAATAGGTATTATCATCTCTACTATGGGAGATAATCTAGGTATTAGAAGGAGTGATCTTTGAATGTGTTTCCCAGTTATTGGTTATCAACAACATAATGGATCAAATCCCTTTATATAACCATAAATGAAACGTTTCATTTAAGGGAATGAAACATCTATATTTAGTGTATTGGATTGAATTTATTCCCATTTTCATTAATTCATTGAATCATATTCAATGAATATTAAATTAATTTAACCAGTTCGTAATTTATTATTATCAATGAAATTATGTGGATGTAAAATCCACCTAAATTAAAAATTCCATTAATTATTTTAGTGCATATTAAATAATCTCCAACTTTCACAAAAATCCATTGAATTCTTGAATCTTTAAAAAAAATATTTTTGAATCCATCCAAATCATCTTTTAGATAATATTTCCTCTTGTTCTCTTCATAATGTATTAATCAATTTGTAAATAACCTAATACTTATCCTGAGGAGTAACTATGTTAGCCTCTGGTATATAAAAGTGTTGAAAAAAATATTAAATCAATATCTCATATATGTATGAAAAATCGGCATCTAGAAAAGTATTAGTTCTGCTCAAGCTACTAAGTGGTTTAGTGTGATATGTATCAAACATAGTCATATATCTATGCATAAATTTAGACCGCTAGATTTGTCATATAAATTATATGTATAACTATAAAATACTTTTTCCCATGACTTAAAGCTATCATTATACATGAAACATGTCGATCTAGTATATCCATCTCATCAATTCTTTATTGTCCGAAAATAAAATAACAAATCCAATGAATATATATCATATCATTCAGCTAAATGATGGGAAAATTAGATTCCACTCGTAAAAGTAGTTGCACACCTAATATGTGACTCATGTAATCATATTCATAGATTTAATCAATCTTAATCAATGTTTGGAAATCTTTCTTTTCTTATCATGCAAGTGGAAAAACCCCATCATGGTTGTACTCTATCTGATGACATGATCAACAACAAACCCCGACCCCCCAGATTATCTATATACTTATTTTGAATTGCATATGTGTGGTATAAAAGTATAAAGGATCCCATGTGGGTTATATCTAAACCTTAGGTTTGAATGATTGATACTAGTAATACATCTATATGAAAATCTATGACTATATAACATTCCATGATATAGGCTGTTGTGAGTCATTCTAATTAATATTTCTCAGCCTATTAGCCCATAAATCCATTCTTTTTATATCATGTAAAACCTTCTGAAATAAGTATAAGAATCTATTAAAGGTAATATTAATATATTATCATAACCTATAGTACTCTATGATTATCATCAATTTGGGACAATAGATTCTTTTTACATGGAGTTGATATTTATCATATGACTATTCATATAATTTAAATTACAGTACACATTAATTAATTATAAATGAAGATTTACTTTATTATAATTACATGCAATGTTCAAAACAAAAACTATTGGGAATTTGATCTATACAAATGTTTCAGTATCATTACATTTAAAATTTATTGGTATAGGTAAAATATATGGAACCTATACCAATGGTTTTACAAACATTTTGTATATGTATACTTTTTAGAAATCTTTTTATCAGTTTGAGAAAACCATTGGTATAGGTATTTTATATTAATCCTATACTAATGGTTTGAACAAAATATTATAATATGTATTTTTTATGGACACTCATACTAGATGTTTGGTCAAACTGTTGGTAAAGTTAACCTAAAGAAATAGTTTGGGAAAATCATTGGTATTGGTGGTTCCATTATTTATGCATAATAATAAAAATAATAATTAATACATTAATATAGATATGTTTAAAATTCATTAATATTTATACATATATGTATATGTTGACATATAAAATGTTGTATCATAGTGGTATATTCTTTGGAATATAAGGATTATATTGTGAGATTAATACCCACCATTTGATTTTTTAAAAAGAAGACCTATACCAACAGCTTTAGAAAACCACTAGTATATGTATTTTTTTAAATTACCTATAGCAAGGGTTCTAAAATCATTGTTATATGTGTTCTATAATAATGGGTTGGTCAAACCATTTGTATAGTTCTATACCGAGGAAAAATAACCCAATGACCACTCGAACTATTTGTGACACCCATAGTGTCACTTTTATATTGGGTAATTGATAGATGGTCTAGCCCAAGGAGTTATTGGTATTTGTGAATGAAAATGGTTAATATTGTAGAATTTTTTTAGTTTTAATTTATTGCACACTATTAAACTAACCATGAAGCCTAAGCGTGAAACCTCGTGTAATGGTCTTTTTCTATGTTGCATAGTTGGTGCAAAGTTAAAGTATTCATGAAACATACGTTTGAAAACTATTACAGTGGAATTTTTCTATGTCAAATGGTTGTAACATTATTAAACATACAATTTAGCATACGTGTACAGCCCATCCATCTCAAAACAATGGTGTTCAGTATGGTTTTGAAATTAATTGTTTAATCGTTAATGTATACTATGCCACCTACCTGAAGATGGATTTTTTTCATTCTACTTATATATATGATGGATTTATTACATTGACATACCCAATCGATTTACCTTGAATTGGATTTATTCTAAAATGATTTTTTCCTTTTCCAATGATCTTCCATGCAGATTTATTGGTTGTTTCTTAGTGATTATTCAATTGGTTAAAGAAGATAAACATTAATTTTCCCTTATTCCTTGGTTTTATTCATTTAATATCTTTTTATATTACCATATAATCCATTATTGGATGATTAACATGCCTATGGTTGTGCAAAACTGGGTATTTTAGATTATTTGTTGGGGTATGTAGCATGATTCCCTTTTGACTGGTTTTCATTGAATGCGACATTATTCTACCCGATGAGGTAGGTTTTTTCGACTCATTGCCTTTTTTAATAGTATCATTATAGTATTAAGATTTAAATGTTTTTTAGATTTAAATTAATGATTTATATAATATATTATTTGGCGTTTTAGAGGATTTTCATGCTTTATTTGTTCTTATCCATTAGCATAAATTGTTGGATTGTCTTGTGCTATGGAATTTGGTTAGAAATTGTTGTTTTAAGCAATATTTATTTTTTATAAATTTGAACTGATGACATTAATCATGTTTACACTTGTTATTTAGGGTTTGGTACAAATGTTGTTTAAATTTGGGTTACCCTCTTGGGGTTTAAAAGGGGTTTCATGTTTTTATGGATGGTTTTATTTTGATATTGTAAAATAGATATTCCCATGATATTTCTTTTGAATAGTTATGATTTATATTGGAATTTTTATTAAATTGAAAATAACTTTATGAAATGTATTTTCAAATGTATATGATGTAATATTGAAGGCCTGATACACCCATTTTGATGTTGTTGATTTTTGATTGTTCCCTTGTTTAGCATATTTTATTTTTTTGATGTTGTTATTATCCACATGATGGATGATTGGTTATGTGATGCACATTGTGGTTATGTGTTGAGGATCACATTAGTTTACTTCAATATTTGAGAGGGAAATTAATGTGGTGTTAGTCCTAGGGTATTTATTTTCTTGTGGTGACTTTATTTTTCATTCCCACCTCTATCATTGTTCCATGAGGATAAATAGGTTTCTATGTGGGGATTAGTGGGATATTGCTTTTATAGAAGAGGTTTTACATTAGATAGAGCCCAATTACTTATACAGAACACCTAACTTTGGTTTTCTTCCTCAAGTACACTTCATTAATAGATTCATTTGATCGATGTGTGATTTTTACACTATCGATAGTTTGGTAAGATTTTTTATGTCTTGTGTTGTACTATTAGTCCCCATGATGTTTCCTCATTCAATGTATCTTTTTTATTCATTTAATATATAGTGAGGAATTTTTTATGTAAATTTATTGGATGATGTTGTATTATGTTTTGTCCTCTTTTTTGTTTAGTCATGTGGTGGACTGATTATATTTCATATGTTTATTGGTTTATTTATAACCATCTATGGTTGTGTTCCATAATTTTTGACTTTGTTTCCTTGTTTACTTTTATGTTGGGTGTGTAAAATATTTTATTGGGAAAAAGGGATATGTGGTTTTTAGAGTGTAATTAATGTTTTGAATGCATTTGAAATGTTTTAAACCATATAAGGGTTTATTTTTCAAAAGGGTAGTATTTTTTAATGAGAAATGGATAGAACATTAAATTGGAATGTTTTTTTTGTAAAAATTTATTATACGATGTTTTAAAATATTATGCTTTGGATAAATTCATGTCCCACATGTAGTTTTTCTTATAAAATGTATCAAAATAATGAAAACCTAATTTTTCCTATTATTTTCAAATTAGTGAGAATTGTTTCATTTATAAAAGGAATGAATTTTACTCAGGTTGGTATCCTATTGGATTTGGATCATTCAATATATACTCATGTCGGTGGGTGTGTAGTCTTCATGTGTTTTGTAGGTTCTTCTAGTTTTTTTTCATTCACGTTGGATTTTATATTATTTTACTTGGGAATTGGGAGTTGTACATATGATGGAGGTGACGAGAGAGTCACATATAGTTGGGGATCAGACTGTCAGTTTCATGAAAATGGTTGCAACAAGCTTTGTATTATCTTCATTGGCATTTATTTTTTACGGATTCCATTTTAATTTTAGTCCCTTATTGATTTAATATTTATATGAGATTCCATATTTCATGTATCTTGTCATTTTTACATTTATTATTTGTTTTTTTGTTTTTAGTTTTGTTCCATTAGGGTGAATCCATTAATTATAATTATAAATAACACATTTTATTATTGTTTCCGTCATGGGGGGATCAAGGACACTCATTGGGTATATAGAGGCCTAGAACCAAAATCTATTGGGTAGATGTACCAAGCTGGTTCATTACAAAATTCTATATTATGAAGATTTATTGTAATGTGACCTATGTTCTAGTGTGACCCTATTTATTATTTGGGTTGTGTCTAGGTAGTTTGGAGGAAATGAATTTTATAGGGGCTCGCGAGATATGTGTGGGAAATGGAATGGTCGGCTCTTTATCACACTGACTATCAAGTTTCCTTGAGTTTACTAGGCTTGAGTATTGATATAGAGTTCATATTTGGATGTTTTTATGGATTTATGGATATTTTGTTTTATGATTCATGGTTCCTTTTTGAGTGTACTAGTTAATTATAGGGTTAGTTTCAGTTTTATGGGGAAATGGTGAGTATACTAGGGTCACATGGTTAGCACGCATGATCTTGAAAACTGTGTGGTGCCTATGGGACATGGTGATGAACCCATTGTAGTACATGTTTAATGGTAGATTCATAGTTTACCATCCCATTCATGAAATCCATTCATAGTATAGTTTCCCTTGTGTAGTTTCTATTTTCCACCCTTTGTTCTCGGATTGACTTCAATGGTGTTTTCCACTAGCATGGAATCCTATATAGATGATTGAACTAGAATTTATATATAAAATGGTGTTGTTTAATATGGATTGATATGGGATGTGTATTGTTGTGCTTGGTTATGAACCTAGGGAACTTTTTTCTAATTAGAAAATCGGTTTTTTAAACTGAAATGATATTTGGTTTTTGAAAATGTTTTTATATTAGTTTTAAAACCATGTTTGTTGGTTTTTGAAAATGGTCTGAATCAAATAAATTTGTTTAAAATAATTTTAGTTTAAAATTGTAATTTCATTAAACAGATTAATTCTATAATTTTCGGTTTTATGAAATTCATTATGAAAGTGTCTCTCTCGAGATTGTTTACCTCAAATGGGATTTTTTAAAATTTTTTATAGTGGAGTGTCAAAATTCCTTTTTCATGATAATTTCTATAAATATTTTGAGAGATATGAGGTATGAACCTTATTTTAAATGGGTTTCATAACATTGGTTCTCAGTGTTGGGTTGATATTTTAATGTTGATTTTCACAGTGGTTTGAAATTTATTTTCAAATGATGTTTTTAAATGGCGTTTTAAATGGTTACTTTTCTATGGGTATTATTTGTTTTAGGATTGTGGGTGGTTGGGATCATGTATTGTTTTACTTTCTAAGTACCTCTGAGAAAATTCATGACATAAGAGAATTTATTGATCCTTGGGACCTTATTTTGATGGTTTTTTCCAATCTTTATTCAAATACTCTTTTATATTTCATACATCAAGTAAAAAATTGCTTTAAATTCCACAATATTATGGTTTAAATCTTGTATATTGATTATTATGGTATTTTTTAATCATTTCAAGTTGAATTTATTTTTACTACTTAAAATATTGTCTTCTCATGGAATTTTAGGTGAGACTAGAAATATCATGTACTGTTAAATTTAATGGTTTATTTTAAATTAGAATTGTCTTTTTAAAAGGGTTTCTTTCTAGTTTCGTTGATGTAATGAAATTTAATCTGTGTTTTTAAAATTCCAAATAAATTTATGGAGAGATTTAAAAGTGTGATATTTTAAAATATCTTGACCTTAATTAGGTCATGTTGTGAAATTTTAAATGGTGTGTTATAAAAACAATAATGGTCTTAAAAATCATTTATTTTTTGAAACTATTGTCCTTTATCTTTGTGAAAACTCATTTTGATTATATTTTCCAAAATGAATTTCAAGAGATTAGTTTTGAAAGGAATGATTATAGGACATAAACCATTAATGATTGGAACATTTGGTGTTCTACTAAATAGAATGGGTGATTTGTGTTTTAAATAACTTTCAACTTGTATGCTGATTTTTTTAGAATGTTATTTTGGAAATTAAATGATTTATTCTATGAGTTTCTTGTGAGAAATTTTTTTGAAAGTGTAAAAATAGTGTTTTCATGATTATTTGGTTTTTAGTAAACCGACCACTTTTAGTGTTTCATAAAAGGGGGTTAGATTGTGGATTGTTCATTTTCATGTATTAATTTATTTAAACCAATTGGGATCATTATACATTTAAGAATGGAGAGATTGATTCTAAGTGTTCTTTGGATATTTTTTAAAATTTCTCCCATAATGTAGGTTTTTTTAGGCGTTCTATTTTATTACACAATTTTGGAGATTTATAAATGGTCGGGAGGCATGTTCCAGATCTAATTCTCCTCTTGGGTCTTATTAGTGTATCTGTGGTTGTGTTTTTATTGTAAACTCTTAGTAGCCTTATGTATTTTTTTGTTTGGTTTTGAGGAATTTTAACTACATGAGAATTTATTCCTTGGTATATCTCTTTTGGTTTGTCATCCTACTCACCATTCATTGTGGATGGTGTGATGTGTCTTGTTCTTTTTTACTTCCATCATGAATCATGAATTTTTTTGGGGTCGAAAGTGGCATGGTGGGGAGTTTGTGACACCCTTAGTGTAACTTTTCTGTGTGGGTAATGTATAGATGTTTTATCATCATGATTTATACATATTTGTTTATTGGAAAAGGCTGAATTTTGGGGAAAATTTTCAGGTTTCACTGTTGGCACATAGTTAGACCAACCATACAACCTAAATGTGCAACCTCTTGTAGTAGTTTTTTTTATGTTGCATGACTGACACACAAAAAATCTAACCTTGTATCCTAGGTTTGATTCCTTTTATAGTGGTATTTTTATAGGATGCATTCTTAGTTTAGGGTTAAATTAAACAAGTAGCCTATGTGTCTTGCCTGTGCAGCTCAATATTGTGTTGATCTACAAGGATTTTACACAGTTTTGTTAATCATGAAAAAAAACCGAGAAACCAACCTGAAATGGGTAATTTTTTCCATTTTTCTTTTTTATTTGGATTATCTCCCTTAGTCTCCCCATTATATTTCCCCTAACATGGATTCCTTCCATGTATATTTTTTCCTACCAAAATCCCATGTATGTGGATTTTATGCTGGTTTCATGGTGATTCTTCACCAGGTTCAAAAAGTTAGAACTTTATTATCATAATTGTTGATTTTTATATCGTTTTTCCCATAACCAATAACAATAATGAAATTATTGGTCTATTTTCAGGCATATTGTGGTGCAAAATCATGTATTAGGGTTTGTATTGTTTTTGAGTCAGAGTATGAGTCGCTTTCCAGTTGTTTTTATCGAATGTGACATGATTCAAACACATGAGCTAGGTGTTTACTATTAATTTTATTTTATTTTAGAGTTCCTTGATTTATTTATTCATAAATGTTTTTTAAATATGTGAAATTATATATAAGTTATCTAGTATATATTTTCAAAGGTTTTCCAAGATTTAGGGTTTCTTTTTCTTATGAAAAAATGAGATTATTATCTCTTGCTATGTAATTTGTTTTTAAATTAGTGTTTTATGAATAATTTATGAATCATAAAACATAAAATAGAGGGTTCATCAGGAATTTAAATTTTTCTTTGGTTGTTGATACAAATAGTGTTTTAAATTGGGTTTCCCTTTAGTGTGTTAAAATGGATTTCATTTTTAAAGGATTGTTTTGTTTTTATGATGAAAAATGGAGTTTCACATGTTTTTATTTTGTTGTGTTTGTGAATGATTATTATTTATTTTGGAATTGGGATTAAATTAAAAAATATATTAATAAAATTATTTCCAAATGAATATGATGTAAAAGTAAATGCCTGGTTGGCACCCTATGATTTTTTAAATTTTTTTATAGTTGAATTTTTCATCTACCATGGATTTGTTAATGTTTTGATTATCTATGTGACAGATTATTGGTTATGTGATTCACGTTGTCCTTATGGATTGGGATTCACATTAAGCACATTACAGTAGTTGGTAATGATGTGTTTTTGGTTGTATCATTAGGGGCCTATTATTTTCATGTGATGATGTAATTGTTTATGGGCCACCTACGTTAGTCTTCCCTAAGGATACCGAATTTTCTACGTTTAATATAGTATTACATTTTGTGGATAGTTGAGATTTTTCAGTAGCCATACCCCCCTTGTGTTACCTCACACCTAACTTTGGATTTTATCACCGAAGAGATGTCATAGTGAGATTCTACGGATTGATGAGTGACAATTACCAGGTAGAAAGCTTGGTCCACTTCCTTTTGTCTTATACCCTTCTATTAGTCCCCATGGAGTTTCCCCATGTAATATATCAATTTTATGAATTTTGTTATATATATATTGTTATGTGTGATTATTATTTCTTGTATGGACTTTTTTAAAATTTCATCCTCTTATGGTTTAGTTATGTCACTAGCTAGTTTTATTCTATACATTTGTTGGATTTATTTACAACATGCTATGGTTGTGTTTCATCGTCATTTCCCAGGATTCCTTGTTTAACTATTTTAATGTGTTTAAATTATTTTAATGGAAAAAGTGATAAATTGTTTTTTAGAGTGAAATTATTTTTCAGCATGCTTTGGAAATTTTGTAAAACATGTGGGGGTTTATCTTTCAAATGTGTGGTATTTTTAAATATAAGTTGATTGAACATTTAATTAGAATGCATTTTTGTAAAAATTTATTACGACATGTTATATTATAATTTTTCATTGGGTAAATGCATGTTCCGCATCATTTTTTTTGTAAAATGTATAAATAAATTGAAACTTATTTTTCTATTATTTCTAAACTATTGTTCTTGGTTTATTTTATGAAATAAATAATCTTGTCACATTGCAGTATCCAAATGAATTTTTCTGACACTCTACTTAACTTAAGTAAGTGGGTATATAGTATTCATATATTGTGAGGTTTCCTTCATGTTTTTAGATAATAGTTTGGGTTAGGTTATATCTTCCTTGGTAAGAGAGTGTTATTTAGATAATTCTACTGATTAGAGAGTCACACGAAGTTGGTGATCAGGCCTTTGGTTTCATGTAACCAATTGGATCATGCAATGTATTGTCTTCATCACACATTATATTGTTTTAGTATTCATTTTAATTTCTTATATATGATTGGTTTTTTATTCAAATGAGATGTCTCCTCGAATGTATCTTGTATTTTTTTTATTATTATACCTATTTTGGTTGTATTGATTTGGGTCCTAGTGGGTAAACACACTCCTAATAGTCATGTATGATAAACATGACACATGTCGTTAGCTCAAGAGAATTAGAGACACTCCTTGGGTATACAACCTTCTAGTATGGTAATCTGATAGATGGATGACTATGGTTGGTTCATCAAACCTTTGGTATCGACTATACAAAGAGTTTCAGGGGATTTAAAAATGGGTCTAAACCATTGATATAATCATTTCTCAAATAGTTCATTACAAATAATCTATTAAGTGTTAAATATAAAATGAATATACAAGGATCTCATGTTGTTTCAACAGTAAAGGTTTTAAAACATCACATCAATATGTAATTCTCAACACATTTCTATGTGACCATTTTATAAAAATCCCAAATATGAACATAGTGAGTAACATATATGACCCAATGGTGTTTAAATAATGGCCTGACATTAGAATCATATTCCTCAAGATCAAATCATTGAAACTATATTCAAAACTCCTTATATTTTTAACATAGAATGTTATAATGTAATATTTTTAGTCGGTTTATAACTACTTCTAATTATAACATCATCATAAGTTATTAAATTATGCCTTCAAAATTTATCCTTATATTCAAAGTATACATTTACATTTTTATCTAGTATATCATAAAATATTTTAGGATAATCTATATCTACTTCATTATTATAAATTTATTTAGAAATTTGTATTTTTATTTACCATTATATCCTAATCCCTTTAGGAAATCAAGTGAGTATTTTTTACAAATAATCAAGCATAAAATTTATATTCACATTTTTATAGTAAATAAATATAACTATTTATATCTTCTTTACTATCATATACTAAAACTTTTTTAGGATACCAACTATAATTCACATTCCCATGATAACGAAATATAAATATTTTATTTTTTTTATTTCCACTCACCATAATATTTTTGGGATATTAAATTATGAATCACTTTTAAAATTATTTTGGTATAACACATTAGTTAAATTTTATATTCATATTCTTACATTAACTAGATTTAAATATTTACAATTTTAAGTAATGTCACTTATCCTAACTCTTTAGGATATAAATTACAAAATCCTTTAAACTAATCTTTTCCAATATTTTATTTTTTAATTTTGAACCTCTATATGTGCATATATACTCCAACTTGTCTTTTATAAATTATATTCACTTGAAAATATCTTGCTAAGACTCTACACAAGCAACATTTTTTAATAGATAACACATATCTCATCCACACAGGAATATCTAACAAATAAATTATTGTTTTTATATTTCATAAAGTATTCATTGTGTTTAAATAATTTATTCCCGAAAGAATAATTCATTAAAATATTCTACAAACGGGTGCAAAGAGTATCTTCATCATATTTTAATAAAAAGGATAAACACTTAATCCTGGATAAAATATTTTTATCCTAATATTCTTTTCAAAATATGTTATAGAATTTAATGAACCACAATACCAATGTATAAAATTAGTCATCTCATGTTATTCATGAAAACACATTGTTTAAACCTCTTATCATATAATGCATGTGAGATGATGATACATATCATTTAGATATATTCATCAAATCTTAACAAAAATCTTCACTTTAAAATTTATGGTATAGAATATATTTACTTCATAACATTAATGAAAAATATAATCACTTTAAATTCCTCGTATTATATTCAACTCCTGTATTTTTACAACAATTTTTAAATATAAACTCTGTATAACATACCCTTAAAAATCGAAGAATAAATTACTATAACATTTATACATAACATAGATATTCCATGATATTCCCAAACCCATAATGACATTCTAGAAAATACCATTATATATAATAATCAATCATTCCTTATAACACCCTCAGGTTTCATATAATGTTAACTAGAATCTTGAAGAAATAATATTGGATTTCCGAACTTCTCCTCATTCAGTTTTGAACATTTACCACATTATATTGTTTTTATAGTACCCAAACATAGAAATCATATGCCTTGTTCAATTACTCTCAATATTTTTATAATATCGGTTAAAAGTTTCTTAAAACATTCAAATTAAAAAAATTATTTCTTTCAATGAAAATATGATGAATTTCTTAACCAGAATAAGCTTAATATTAATTATTAATTCACACTATGCATATTCCTTCATAATGAATATTATTGACATACAAAAACATATTGAGTATATGAGACTAGAATTCCATTGGTTAATTACCATATAGTTACTTAGAAGCCTTAAATTAATAATTTCCTACTTATTTGTGAATCCTAAATTTCATTTTGAATAAATTATACACTTGGATTCACAAGAAATAACTATTGTAACACATTTAAAAATGTTCTTGTTTAGTAACTTTTATTAATATAATATCCTTAGGAGTTTTTTACTTTAAGATTATAATTTCCAGGATTAATTTAAAATTTTATTTTGATGATAATGAAGAATTTGTCTATAATATAAGTTCTTATTAATTCTCTCACTAAAATTGTAATCCCCATACATAATCTTCATTTATTGATCCAAGATCCATATTTCACTATATAGTTACCCCGTTAGGATTTAGAACTCATCACTCTAGTTATTTAGGTAGATATTCATACCAATCACAAAAGAAATTAATCTTGGATGGTTGAGTGGATAACCCTTTATCCAAATCCATCTTTATGGAAATACTCAACTCTATTCCTCTAGAATCCCAACCCTTGGGGTTTTACAGTTATGTGTAACCCAATGAAATCATTAAAAAGGAAATAACACAAGATAATTTAGGGGAACCCCACAACCCACTGAAAATACTTAATTGGATAATATAATGCCACTAATTACATTAATTCCTAACTCAAGTTAATCTTGAGGAATCCCGCTATGACCAGAAACTACCTTGTTAAAAGGTCGGGGGTTTTCGAGGTGTTTGTTTAGATGTAATTTCACACTTAGTATTTGATGGGTTTTATTTTAAGGTCTCACTAATTAAATATAAATTATAGTCATATTAGATTAATATTTATTCTATCTTATGTAATCATTACAATATCATGATTTATTTTACTTTTTATATGTATGATTCAAATATTTCAGTTTTTGGAATCCTTATTCAAACTACTAAATTATTGCATTCAATCCATATTAAGGTTTATCATTTACACAAACCAAAAGTTTGTCTTACACACCCAAAAATAGATGTTGAAAAAATTCATAAATATCTAAATTAATAATATGTATAAGCCACATGAGATTTTCATGTCAAGTCGTAGTAAAACATGAAATTGATTATATCAAAATGTGTAAGCCATGATTGATAGATAGCTAAACCAATTCACCTTTTTAGATAAATCATAAGACTCAAGTCTATTAGATGATTTGACACCAAGTACCTCTACCCTAGGAGACATTACTTAATTTATAATTCAGTTCATGTTATCTTCAAAACCTAATTTTCAAAAACTACTCCTAATAACTAAATTCAAAATAATAATTTCAATTGAAAACCAAGATAACGGTAGATGAAAACAAAAATTTATAGAGATGGACCTAGAATTTAAGAGATTGATATATCATCGAGAATAATTTCATCTACAAATCTAATGCATACACATTCATAATATATAAAATTCATAACTATCAATAAAGTAGTTAATAAATTTAAATAAATGAACAATTCAAATCATTAAATAATACATAAAAATTAATCAATAATTCATAAATAAAATCTATTATAAACCTTTTTATATATTTGATAACATTTTAAAAATTCTATAATTATTAATAAAAATTATTTTAAAATCAATCCAGTATGAACACATTCATATTTTTTATTATATGGAATTTTTTTAAACCATTCATCAAATCATCAATCAAAACCCTTTTGTTATAGTTTATATAACATTTTTAAATAAACTATCCATTTAATTTGATCAATTTAAAATTAAGTATTTATTTAAAATTCCTAATTATTAATATGAACACAATTAATATTTTGACCATATTTATGAGAATTATAAAAAATATATAAATCATTTCATAATCATTAGATAAACACTTTATTAAAAAATTTCAAAAATTTCATATAATTTTAGGTAAATTTTTTTTACTACCCATTAATATGATTTATAACACATATATATCATATTAATGTGAAAATGACATTGTTAATATTGAATCCTCGATATTAATGGAATATTTGTTATAAATGATTCAAAAAAATTAATTGATTAACAATATTTATTTAATTAATTAATTTATAAAACACATTTTATTTATATAAACATTCCATAATTTTACTATTATTTATATAAAAAATATAAGTAATCAAATTTGATTTTCGTTATTAATATACAATTTATTTATTTACCAAAAATATTTTTATAATTACTTAAAATAAATCCCATTTTAATTTGAAAGAATTATAATTAGTTATTTATAAATGATTCATAATTTCTAATATAAACTTTATTATAATTTCCAATTACAGTAAAATTTATATGAATTTATAAATACCATTTATGATTATTTAATAATAATTCTACTTCTTGATAACAAGGTATACCCAATTATTGGGTAAATGGTGTTTAAATATTAACTTTTAATATTTGAAATATTTTTATTAATAAATGTTTCATAATAATTTCTATAATTAATTATAAAAAATTATATTTAGCTAATTTATAAACTATTTATAAATTAAAATATTCCCAAAATACAATTTATTATGATTTATTAAAATTTTATAGACCATACATATTTAAAAAAAATTATCAATTAAGAATAAAAATTTGATATTAAATTAATTTATAAAACACTTCAATAAATATTTCAAAATATTATTTATATATTTTTGAATAATATAATCCAAATCACCATTGAATTCAACTTATAAAATTAAATACTTTATCTAATTATTAAAACAAGAGTAATAATAAAGGGTAATAAATATGAACATTTCATATTTGACAAAGGCTAATTATATTTTTTATTAATCCTTGATTATTAATATTATTCCTATTTTATAAAATATTTTATAAACATGAAAAAAATAACTGAATAAATAATTATGTAAACATTTTATATATTTATTTAAATATATAAATATTAATTCTCATATAAATTTATAGACTAGAAATATCTAATTTAATAGGTTGTAAAACATGTTCTTCATTAAAAAATTGATAAAAAAACATTTTCGTTGAATATTATATTGATAATAAATAAGAACTTTTTCACACATTATGTTATAAATGTTTATTTTAAAATATTTAGGATTAGGTAATTAATTTGAAAATATGATGGAAATTCTAATTTTACCCTTTATAGTTCACTGTCGTATTTTGTATATAACTATTTTTTAATTATTATATGATTGTGAAATTTTGTTACAATGTTCCATACATAATAGGATACAACTTTATTTCAGGACACTAGAGCTAAATAGTGAATTTGATTGGACTAAATGGACCATTAAGTCATCGGTGGGATGGACAATCCAAATTGGACATCAGTTCTATATATAGGGGATAACTTCTTCATTTGTTCTTGGATTAGTCCCAAATTTTTATAAGATCTCTCCAACCAAATTTTCCACAACTCCACCTACAAGATCTATTGTTTCATGCGTTTTGGAGGTCAAATGGGAGGTCCAAGTTGTCGTAAAATATTTGGGCTAGATTCCACATTCACACTCAAAACCACTTTGAATGTATCCTCCCCTCCACTATATAAATTGGTTTTTATCTCATTTTTAGGGTTTTGGACGTGCATTAGGATGATAAAGGTGGAGGATAAGTGGATACACTCTAATAATCCATGCAATTTCTTGACCTCACCTGTTTTCATAATCCCAATTATGTGTTCATATATTATGCTATTCTCAATTACTGATGATTTACATTTTAATTCTTTCAAATCAGTGATCAAGTTAATAATAATGTTTAAATAATCTCTGATTTATGTTAATCTCAATTATCCTTATTTATACAAGCTTTGAAACAATTCTAAGTCAAGTAGATGTGGTTTGAACGATAGCCAGAGCTACCGATAGCCAGAGCTACCGATAGCCAGAGCTATCGATAGCCAGAGCTATCGATAGCCAGAGCTACTGATAGCCAGAGCTACCGATATCCAGAGCTACCGATAGCCAGATCTACTGATATCCAGAGCTACCAATAGCCAAAGAGCTACCTATGCACAAAGAGCTACCGATGCACAAAGAGCTACCGATGCATAAGAACTACCGATGCACAGAGAGCTACCGATACGAGCTACCGATAAGAGCGACCGATAAGAGTTTGAAGAGCTACCGATGGAAGATCCCTACACCGAGTCAACCGTACACGTCTACAAACAAACGGAGAAACCGTACCAAGTACGATCAAAAAGCATAATCATTCCTCCTCAGAAATACAAAAAAGAAGCGGTATAAAAAGGAGATCGTGTATGTATCAAAGAGAGAGACATTAGACCAAAAAGAAGATCGAGCACACAGAACATACTGGCGGTCAAGCTCAAAACGTGACAAGAACAACTGGAGAACTTGCATTCACGAGACTATTACTACCAGCCTCCAGAACATACAGCATACATCGAGCAATCTATGCTAAACAAGAACCACACAAAACTCATTATTCTTTGAGCCGATAAGCAAGATGAACCTGGAAGTCAAGGAAGCAGATGATACTCTGTTTTCCAGACAAAACCAGAAGAAGACTCAGAATGAATTCTGATCAACAAAAGGAGTGAAGAGAAGCACTAAGATCACTAGAGCCATTTCTAATCTCTAAATCTTTATCTCTGTGAATTACTTTTTACATTACGAGTAGTGTGTGTGTTATCTGTTGTATTTTACACACACACTTTCTCCTGAACCTTAACTGGAGGATTTGTAAATCCTCACTCATTATCTTTTCATTCTTTTTCCCACTGTGGATAGTGGTAGAGGTTGTGTGTGACCTGGACAGCTGGTTGCTGTTGTTTTGTTTCCCACGGATAACAGTGGTAGAGGTCTTGGACCTGGACAGTTGTAAACTGTTGAACCCCGATCCAGGGTGTGGATCATCCTCATAAAAACAATTGAGAGGACTAAGTCTCGACTTGATACTGAACCTCTTGGTTAACTCCTCTGTGTTTTTAGTTAAAGTTTATATCCATACAATACATATCTATTTCATATTCCGCTGCTATTACTTTGAAATATAATTTATTTTCAAGGTTACTTTGATAGTTAAACTCTCAAGTGTTTATATTTATTGTAAACTAGTAAGTTAGTTTCAAAAGTTAAATTAATCATAAGATTAAGTTAACTGAGAACTAATCAATCTTTGAGAAACTAATTGAACCTTTATAATCTGTATAAATTCACTACAGTTTAATCTGTTTTTGAAATTGGGGGATTTTAATAGAAATTGTTTTTAGCAGAAATTTTAATTGGAACTCAATTCACCCCCCTCTTGAGTGTCCACTCCGACCAACATATGGTATCAGAGGATTATTAATACTTTCTAAACTACTCTGTTTTCAACTGTGATTTTGGTTGTATTTTAAAGTTCTTAAAATTTCTGTTATTTCTAAATTTGTATCTCTTTAAATTTTGTTTATAATGGATAATAGACTTGAGTGTGATGCTACTAACCGGCCACCTTTCTTTAATGGAAATAACTATGCTCCGTGGAAACTTAAAATGAAAATTCATCTAGAAAGCATGAGTTTTGATATTTGGACTACTATTGAATCTGAATATAAAGTTCCCACTACTGATAGATCTACTTGGGATGAACCTACAAAGACTGCTTACAATAATAATTGTAAAGCTATGAATTCTCTATACTGTGCTCTAGGAGATGAAGAATTTAATAGAATTTCTTCATGTAAAACTGCTTTTGAAATTTGGGATACCTTGGCTGTTTCTCACGAAGGAACAACCAATGTTAAAGAAATGAGATTAAACACTTATACTATTAAATATGATAATTTCAAAATGAATCATGATGAACCTATTTCTGACATGTATCTCAGGTTCAATGAGATAGTGAACACAATGAGCTCACTCGGAAAGATTGTTCCTGCAAAAGAACAAATTATGATAATACTGAGATGTTTTCCAGATAGATGGAGAGGTACATCCGTTTCAATTAGAGAATCCTGTGACATTGGAACACTGCCTGTCAAGGAGTTAATTGGTAAGCTGATGATGTATGAAGAAGAGCTTAAAGTAAATAAAGAAGGAGATGAGGAACCCAAAAGAAAATCAGTAGCGTTTAAAACTACTGCCTTTAAGAGTAAAGACAAGGATAAACTACAAATGGAGACTGAAAGTTCAATGAGTGAAAATTCAGAATCTAACAATGATGCCGAGATGGCTCAAATAGCCAGGAGATTCAAGAAGTTTTATAGGAAAAAGAAATTATTTAGGAAAAAGAATTACAAAGGAAAGTATGATCAACAAGGAAAATGGAAAAAGGATTGGAAGAAGGCTGACAGGACTGATGAAGTTGTCTTCTGTGAATGCAAGAAAAAAGGACATATCAAAGAAGACTGTCCAAAGTTAAAATTCAAAAAGAAATATGATTACAAAGACAAGAATTAAAAGAAATCCATGAAGGCTACCTGGAGTGCTTCAGAAGACAGCACTAGTGAAGCAGAATCTTCGGACTCTGAAAGGAATCAAGCCAACATGTGTTTCATGACAAATACTTCTGAGGTAACATCTGACACTCCTGTTTTAAATTCATATTATTCTGGAGATGATCATGATTCAGAAAACATGTCAAAATCTGAACTATATGAGTACTGTGATATGTTGGAAGAAACTTGTAATGAGCTTAAAGACAAATACAATGGTTTAAAGAAACAGTATGCTTTAAGTGTTAAGCATAAATCTGATCTTGATATAGAAAAGGAAAAGAATGCTCATCTACTAAAGGAAAATACAGAACTGAAACTGTCAAATGTGAAACTTAGAAAGGACTTAGAAAAATTCACAAATGGAAAGGATGCCTTAACTCAAATGCTAGGAAAGCAAGTTGCACCTAGATATGCTACTGGTTTGGGATACCAACCTGGACAGAGACAGTTCACTAGAACCTGATATATTCCTAAGTCTGAAACAAATTCTGCTAGTTCCAGTTTTGGAAATTCATATGCTTCAACAGGTTGTTCACATGGTTATAGACCAAATAAAGTTTATCTTTAAAAATATTTTGTTTCTGTTAATTGTATGGGACCCATAAAACAAATTCGGGTACCTAAGGCCCTGATTGCTAACCTATCTGGACCCAAGAAAATCTGGGTACCAAAGTCATTTCCTGTTTAAATCTGTTTTATAGGATATCGGCTTGAAGAGCTGTCACAAGAAGATATGGTATTTATATAGTGGGTGCTCAAGACACATGACTGGAGATTATTCTTGCTTCAAGAGCTTAATAAAGGTTGATGGAGGTCATGTCAGCTTTGGTCACAACTCTAAAGGAAAAATCATCGGCCTAGGCCAGATTGGTAACACTGACTCAGTATTAATTTCTAAAGTTTTATTCGTTGATGGACTTAAATATAACTTTCTTAGTATATCTCAATTATGTGACGATGGTTTCAATGTCAAGTTTGAAAATAACTCGTGTGATGTTTTTAACTCCAAAAATTCTTTAGTATTTTCTGCTCTAAGGAATGAAAATGTTTATACTGTTGATTTAAACTCTTTAGCCAAACAAAATATTTCTTGTTTGAATGCTTTTCATAAATAATCTTGGCGGTGGCACAGAAGATTAGGACACTGCAACATTCACTCACTTAGAAAACTAGCTAGGAATAACTTAGTTAGAGACTTACCTAAATTAGAATTCCCAAATGACAAAGTGTGTAATCCCTGCCAAAAGGGAAAACAACATAAAGTTTCTTTTAAATCAAGGAAAGAAGACTCAACTTCTCAACCACTTGAGTTGGTTCACATGGATTTGTTTGGACCATCAAGAGTTTCTAGTTTAAATGGGAAGCATTATGTCTATGTCCTTGTAGATGACTTTTCTAGATATACTTTGGCATACTTTCTAGCTCACAAAAGTGAAGTTTGTCCTTACTTTATTAAATATTCCAAGTCTGTAGAGAACCTTAGTGGACTTATATTAAAACCCTAAGAAGTGATCATGGTCATGAGTTTGAAAATCATGAGTTTGAATCTTATTGCTCACACAATGGCTATAGTCACAATTTTTCTGCCCCTAGCACACCCCAACAAAATGGTGTAGTAGAAAGGAGAAACCGAACCCTTCAAGAAATAGCTAGAACCATGCTCAATGAATAAGAACTGCCTATTTACTTTTGGGCTGAAGCTGTTAATACAGCTTGTTATGTTATCAATAGAGTCTTAATCAGACATGTTCTTACGAAAACCCCTTATGAGTTGTGGAACAATAGAAAGCCTAATGTTAATTACTTCAGAGTTTTTGGTTTCAAAGTCTTTATACATAATACTAAAGATAATCTGGATAAGTTTGCTCCCAAAAGCGATGAAGGAATTTTTCTGGGTTACTCTATTTCAAGTAAAGCTTATAGAGTTTTAAATAAGAGAACCAAATGTGTGGAAGAATCTGTTCATATCAAATTCGATGAAACTGATCCACATGAGCCTAAAACCTCTCTTGAGAATTTTGAAGAAGATTTGTCTGTTCTGGACCTTAATGATAAATCTAAAGAACCTGTTATAAAAACATCCAGTTCTGGACTTTCTCCAGAATCTACTTCTGTTGAACCCGAACCTATAGATAAACCTGACGTTTCTAGTCCAACCTTTACCAAATCGACTAAGATTCTAAAGAATCATCCTTTAGCTGCTGTTGTTGGTAATCTTGATAGAGGAACACAAACTAGAGCTTCTCTAATGAACCAGGTTGAACATCAAGCTTTTCTGTCACAGCTAGAACCCAAAAATATCAATGATGCTTTTAATGATGAATTCTAGGTAATAGCCATGCAAGAAGAGTTGAATCAATTTGAAAGAAACAAAGTCTGGGAATTAGTTGACAGACCCAAGGGCACCTTGACTATAGGCACAAAATGGGTTTTTAGAAATAAAGTTGATGAATCAGGAAACATAGTTAGAAATAAAGCTAGACTAGTTGCACATGGATATAGTCAAGAAGAGGGTATAGACTATGGAGAAAATTTTGCACCTGTAGCTCGACTGGAAGCTATTAGGATCTTACTTGCATATACATCACATCTGAATTTCAAGTTATATCAAATGGATGTCAAAAGTGAATTTCTAAATGGTTTTATAATTGAAGATGTTTTTGTGGAACAACCACCTGGATTTACAAACCCTCATTTTCCAAATCAAGTTTTTAAACATTCTAAAGCTTTATATGGTTTAAAACAAGCTCCAAGAGCTTGGTATGATAGAATCATCAATTTTCTTATTTCAAAAGGTTTTACTAAAGGGATCGCTGATCCAACTCTTTTTATTAAAAGAATTTCTAAAGATGTTTTAGTTGTACAAATCTATGTTGATGATATTATATTTGGATCTTCAAAACACTCTCTATGTACTGATTTTTCAAAAAGTATGCAAAATGAATTTGAAATGAGCTTAATGGGAGAGCTTAAGTATATTCTTGGTTTTCATAATTTTCAAACTAGAGATGGAATTATTTTAAATCAAAGTAAATATACAAAAGATCTTTTAAAACGTTTTGGATTGGATATTATTAAGGAAAGTGATACACCTATGAGTACTACCTGTAAATTGGGTACAGATGAAGCTGGGAAACCAGTGGATCAATCCAATTACAGAGGTATGATTCTGAGCTTACTTTATCTTACTGCTAGTCGACCAGACATTTTGTTCAGTGTATGTATGTGCGCGAGATTTCAAGCTAATCCTAAAGAATCACACTTACTGGCTGTTAAAAGGATTTTTAAATATCTTAAGCATACTGTACATTTAGGTTTGTTTTATCCAAAAGGAAAATCATTTTACCTAACTAGCTATTCAGATGTTGACTTTGCTGGATGTAAGTTAGAAAGGAAGAGCACATCTGGAACATGTCATTTACTTGGGAAATCCCTAGTGTCATGGTGTAGTAAGAAACAGAACTTAGTTGCATTGTCTACTGCCGAAGCAGAGTATATAGCTGCTGGTAGTTGCTGTGCACAAATTCTGTGGATGAAACCCACTTTATTGGACTATGGATTTGAGTTTAAACATGTTTCAATTAACTTTGACAACACTAGTGCAATAAACATATCTATGAACCCTATATCTCACTCTAGAACCAAACACATAGATGTAAGACATCATTTTCTGAGAGATCATTATCAAAAAGGTGATATTTCTCTTGAATTTATTGGCACTGAACATCAATTGGCCGATATTTTCACTAAACCTTTAAGTTCTGATAGGTTAAGTTACATTAGGCACGAGCTGGGGATGATCAATTCTCACCGATGTTGAAATTCTCACCGATGATCAATTCTCACCGATGCTGAAATCGTCACTGATTGAAATTCTCACCGATGTGAAATTCTCACCGATGTGAAATTCTCACCGATGTTGAAATTCTCACCGATGATCAATTCTCACCGATGCTGAAATCCTCACCGATGTGAAATTCTCACCGATGTTGAAATTCTCACCGATGATCAATTCTCACTGATGCTGAAATCCTCACCGATGTGAAATTCTCACCGATGTTGAAATTCTCACCGATGATCAATTCTCATCGATGCTGAAATTCTCACCGATGTTGAAATTCTCAGCGATGATCAATTCTCACCGATGCTGAAATTCTCACTGATGTGAAATTCTCACCGATGTGAAATTCTCACCGATGTGAAATTCACACCGATGTGAAATTCTCACCGATGTTGAAATTCTCACTGATGCAATGTTTTAAAACTTCTGTCTTCCGCCAAGAATATGAATCGTTTTATTTTTATGTTATTTTACTTTATTCGTTTATTTATGATTCCTACATGATAAAACTAATCCTAAACCGCTTCTCACTCCACCGGACCCAAAAACCCTTCACCTTTGAATCCTATCTCCCTAATCGACTGAGAACCCTAAATCCGCGATGGAAAAAACCAAGATTCCTGCCAGCAGAGATGACAGTGTAGAGCCTAAAACAAAGAAGAAGAAAGTGCAGTAAGAAGCTCGTGGAAGTAATGTTAGAACTAGGTCGGGAAAGCGACCAGTAAACCCTCATTTGCAGAATAGAGATATTGTGATTGAAAATGAGCTATGCGTAGATTGGCTGCTAGCAAGCAAGTCATTGGTGCTTGCAATTCTGGAAGATCAGATATGGGTAGATTTTTTTTCAAATAACAATGGTCCCTACTACCCGAAGTTAGTGAAACAGTTCTACGAATTCGTATGCTTGGAGAAGTCTGAAAATGAGAATCAGGTAAGTTCTTTTTTAAATGTAAAAGAAATGTCGTTTTCTTCAGTAGAGTGGGCAGAATGTTTAAAAGTCCCACATGAAGTCATATCCGGGTATGCCTCAAGAGCAATTCCACCTACCAGTAACATCTTTGACTATGAGATCGCTTTAAAAGAGCTAACGAGTAATGGAAGTCAAAGGCAAGTGATTTCTACTGAATTGGATGGAAAGAACAGACTGCTTTTCAAATTTGTTCAACATGTTTTGATACCGAGGATAGGAGATTTTTCTAATCTGAGATATCAAGATATTTATCTTCTACATCTGTTAAGACATGGTGTGAAAGTTAATCTGTGCAGACTGCTGTTGAATCAAATGGAAGACATGGTTAGGCCAAAATCAAAGACTAATGCTTTATTGTTTGCCAAAATGATCTCTCTGATGATAAAAGTGAAAGGGATAGTTGAGTCTCAGGATTAGACACTTGTAGTTTAGAATAACTTATGTATCACCACTACAGTTTGTAAGTACATGAAAATCAATTGGAACCCGTGGAAAGGAGAATAGGTCAGTGATGACCAGAGGGTGTATGATAAATTTAATCCTGTGGATTATCCTTCAAGGCCAAAGGATAAACGAGATCCAGTTTTAGGATCTGATGAAGAGGAACCCGAGTACAGAGATGAGTCAGAAGAAGAAGAAGACGAAGAAGAAGAGGAAGAAACTCCTATGGATATTGGAGGAGATCCAAACTTTCCCCCAAGTCCTGTTACTGAGTTTGTATACTCAAGAAAAGGAAAAGTAGAGGAAATGTTATCTATTCATGAGGAAGACCAGCTGGTTCCTCAGCAGGAAGGAGAAAAAGAGAATGTATCTGAATCATATGATTCTGCTAGGTTGAGTCTGAGTCCATTGATTGAAAACTCAGTTGTGCCTACTGATGAAGTAGAAAAAGAAAGAGAAGAAGCTTTACCTGTTTCAGAAAATCTCCTTACTGCTGCTGAGATGGAATTTGTTGTGGAATATTCTGATGAAGAAAGACCAGCAGAAAATGTAGTTGTTGTACATAGGAATTCACCCATTGAGGGAGAGAATCATTCCAATCTTGGAAATGTTACAATGGCTGTTGAGATTGAAGACTGGGTAGAAGACCCAGGTTTTATAGTCTGTGGTTTGGATTATCCTGATTCGGATAATGAAGTATCCTTGAATAGACCAAAGATCAGCTATGACATCAATTCTGAGTTATTACCTGATGATGTGGTCCGAGTACATGATTTAGTTGTGCTGAAAAAAAATCTCAAAGTCAGTTTTGTAGAAGAAGTAAAGGCAATGGAATATTTTTTAGTTTCCTCGATTCAATCAGTCATGAATGATTCGGTTTTCAGCTTAGCTTCTACAAGAGTATCTACTACAGTTGCTTCTACTGATTTTTCTACAAAGTCTGATCTTGAATCCCTGAAGCATGAGCTGAAAGAATCCTTCAGTGCCTCAGTTACTGAGATGAAGCACTGTTTTCGTGAAGAAATGAAGTTGTTAGAACAATCTCTTGAGCTTTCTCTTGGTTTCAATCTGTCAACTTTTATGGGTGAGCTAATGGAAGCAGTCAAAGAGTGCCAGACCCAATATTCTAGAATAGAAGAAGATCTTGAAGCCTTAAAGAATTCTGTTACTTCTTTAGATTCCTACATGAGCTCAAAGCCTCAAGATGATAAGGATTTAGCCTATGTGAAGAGTGTTGTAAGCCAAATGGTCTCAGTATTGGAAGATTTCAAATCTTCTATAAAGGATTATGTTTAAAATCAGGACTCTCAATTGAAAACTCTGATTAGTGGTTTGACCAAAAGTTTCAAAGAAACTGTATCTTTCTCGGTTGGTCCTCTAGCTTCAAAACCTGCATTTGATTTGAATCAATTACGAGCTATGACGAAGGAGGAGCTTGGTTCTATTTCAACCAGTGGCTCTGTGGACTCATCATATCTAAGCCGAGTAGTGCTCTCTACAAGATATTTAGTCAGGGAAATAGTGACAATCGTCCACAACCATATGAAAGAGGCCTCTGCCTCTCAGGAGGAAATAAAGAACAAGGTGGATTATTATTTCAAAAGGATTTTTACCAAGCAACAACTCACCCATAATTTCAAGCTGATGTTGGAAAACATGAACTTACCCCCTGTAACTCAAGCCTTCCGAGAACAAGTAAGCAAGCTAAGAGAGTTGACTCCTGCCTTAGAAAAATTTATGGAGAACAAAGATTATTTTATATCTACAATGGAATGAGGGGGATGAATCATTATGGATTTCAGAAATCTATTGCTGCCCTTTTTGCAAGTTGATTCCAGACTAGTTATTGTCCCTCCTGCCTTGCCTGCCTATGCCTCTACTGAGTCTCCAGTCCAGATGACTCCTGCTCAGGCCATCCGAAGCCTCACACCTATGATCACTCAACAAACTTCCCAATACAGGCCAGGCACTGTATCAGTGGCTCAGCCTCCTGTGATCATTTCTGGGATTCCAAAGCCCTCACTCACATACTCACCACCTGCCTCCTCTTCTGATCCAAAAGGAAAATCTCATGTTGAAGATCCGGATTGCTGAAGTGGCCAGGCTATTTGATAGGAATTTTTTTTTCTCTTCTTCTTTTCTGTTATGTTTATGTAAGTTTTTTCTGGTCTAATACAAATGCATTTCTTTACACTATCTCTGTTTCTCAGTTTTCTCTGTATGATTTCCCACTTTTTTGATTATCACAGAGGGGGAGAAAATTATAAATGGGGAGAAAATATAAATAGAGGGGGGAAATATCAAAGGGGAGAAATTTTGAGCCTTTTCTACTATTATTACATTTCCTTCATTGGTACCAACTCTTTCAAAGCTTATCTCTGATACTATTGTATTTAATACATCCTATGATAATTTTTGATCTATTTCATTCTATTACTATTTCCTCTATTTCCTCTGATTTCTTTATTTGAGATATTAGAATATAAACGTTATATTCTCTTATACTATATTCTCACTATTTTTGGTCATATAATAAGTTGTGATTATCAAAAAGGGGGAGATTGTTGACCTCACCTGTTTTGATAATCCCAATTATGTGTTCATATATTATGCTATTCTCAATTACTGATGATTTACATTTTAATTCTTTCAAATCAGTGATCAAGTTAATAATAATGTTTAAATAATCACTGATTTATGTTAATCTGGATTATCCTTATTTATACAAGCTTTGAAACAATTCTAAGTCAAGTAGATGTGGTTTACACGATAGCCAGATCTACCGATAGCCAGAGCTACCGATAGCCAGAGCTACCAATAGCCAGAGCTACCGATAGCCAGAGCTACCGATAGCCAGAGCTACCGATAGCCAGAGCTACCAATAGCCAGAGCTACCGATAGCCAGAGCTACCGATAGCCAGAGCTACCAATAGCCAAAGATCTACCGATGCACAAAGTGCTACCGATGTACAAAGAGCTACCGATGCATAAGAGCTACCGATGCACAGAGTGCTACCGATACGAGCTACCGATAAGAGCCACCGATAAGAGTTTGAAGAGCTACCGATGGAAGATCCCTACACCGAGTCAACCGTACACGTCTACAAACAAACGGAGAAACCGTACCAAGTACGATCAAAAAGCATAATCATTCCTCCTCAGAAATACAAAAAATAAGCGGCATAAAAAGGAGATCGTGTATGTATCAAAGAGAGAGACATTAGACCAAAAAGGAGATCAAGCACACAGAACATACTGGCGGTCAAGCTCAAAACGTGACAAGAACAACTGGAGAACTTGCACTCACAAGACTACAACTACCAGCCTCCAGAACATACAGCATACATCGAGCAATCTATGCTAAAGAAGAACCGCACAAAACTCATCATTCTATGAGCCGATAAGCAAGTTGAACCTGGAAGTCAAGGAAGCAGATGGTACTCTGTTTTCCAGACAAAAACCAGAAGAAGACTCAGAACGAATTCTGATCAACAAAAGGAGTCAAGAGCTGCACGAAGATCACTAGAGCCATTTCTAATCTCTAAATCTTCATCTCTGTGATATAATTTGTACATTACGAGCAGTGTGTGTGTTATCTGTTGTATTTTACACACACACTTTCTCCTGAACCTTAACTGGAGGATTTATAAATCCTCACTCACTATCTTTTCATTCTTTTTCCCACTGTGGATAGTGGTAGAGGTTGTGTGTGACCTGGATAGCTGGTTGCTGTTGTTTTGTTTCCCATGGATAACAGTGGTAGAGGTCTTGGACCTGGATAGTTGTAAACTGTTGAACCCCGATCCAGGGTGTGGATCATCCTTATAAAAACTTTTGAGAGGACTAAGTCTCGACTTGAGACTGAACCTCTTGGTTAACTCCTCTGTGTTTTTAGTTAAAGTTTATATCCATATAATACATATCTATTTCATATTCCGCTGCTATTACTTTGAAATATAATTTATTTTCAAGGTTACTTTGATAGTTAAACTCGCAAGTGCTTATATTTATTGTAAACGAGTAAGTTAGTTTCAAAAGTTAAATTAATCATAAGATTAAGTTAACTGAGAACTAATCAATCTTTGAGAAACTAATTGAACCTTTATAATTTGTATAAATTCACTACAGTTTAATCTGTTTTTGAAATTGGGGGATTTTAATAGAAATTTTTTTTAGCAGAAATTTTAATTGGAACTCAATTCACCCCCCTCTTGAGTGTCCACTCCGACCAACACAATTAAATAAGGGTAGATCTTGAATCGAGGATCCCTTCATCGAATACTACATCCTCTTCTTCAAGTTGTAATTTTTCTGTTTGTGTAATAAAATTCTTAGTTACAATTTTATTTATTATTTTAATATTTCTATTTGTGTTGGAATTAAATAGTATAAAATGTTTTGGGTTATACCCTTTCAATGCTCTTGGATAGAAAAATGTTTCTACATTGACTACACCACCCATGGAAGAGTTTTTTCATTGAAATTCATCTATCTCTTTCCTTTTTCATTTAATTATTTTGAATCACATAGATGATGTAATTCAATTAAAATTATCTATTAATTTAGTTTTTAATTTAAATGAAACTAGGAAATCAATTGAACAATTGACGGGAAAACATGTGAGGTCGGGATTTTTGTAAATTGTTGGAGTGCGATCTTATTAGGTAATACAAGACCACACATGATAAAATTGTAGGGTTAAAATATAATACCTAAACTCAATTAATTATCATTTTAAGAGTGGATATGTTCCCTAACTAACCAATGACCATAATACAACCTAAAAATATAAATTAAATTAGGGTTCTGGGATATATTGTATAGAAGCTAGCCAAGGGGTTATGTAATTATATCTGTTTGGATAAGTTTACTCCCATAGGGTTCGCATGTTAAAAAAATATAGGGTCATAATTATGTGGATGTTAATTTAAATGATAATGATAAATAATTAATGTAATAGGTAGATATAGTTCGATTATTACTTGTAAATATTTTCTAAAAAAACATCTTCTTGATGTGTCTTTTCAATTGAAATTCATTTCAAAATTAAAAACAAAAAATAAAATCTTCTTCATAATAATTTATTCTATTATTATAAATAATAAAAACGCCACCCCATACTTTCATGTTTTTTTATTCACATTTATTTTATTTTTAGAAAACCTTTATGAATTTTTTTAATTTACATCCTCATTTGAGAGGCGACCTTGTTCAGCCACTCTGCTGCCCCCATGAATCCAAAATATCACACTTCATTTGAGAGGACCTATGATAGTGCCGTTCAAAAATAAAATGAACACATTGATTCAACGAAGAAGCCTCCCTTCAATAACATTATTGGGTTTTGGTTTTCAGTCATATGTACATGTAAGTTGAATTAAAGACCAATGATATATGATGTATATTTTTTGTAATTATCATGTAGTAAATGAAGAACATAAATATTGGTACATGGATTCCCAATACAACAATCTCCAACTAGATATCATGGTGAAGATCATTAGATAAAAAAAATGCTTCGTATCTCTAAGCGATTACTCTGACATATGTATATAAATCTAAAAAATATGAATATTTTACACTAGAATATGTGTTATAATATTTAGGGAGGGTGATGAATAAGTTGTGTGGAAGAAAGAGAGCCTTGAATAATTTCCCAAAAATTGGTTTCCATGACATTAGGGATTTAATCCCTTAATATTAAAAACCATGATGCATTTCATTTAATGAAAAATTTTAATAATGTTCAACGTATTTATATAAATTTATTATAATATTCATTTATTCATTTAATTTTATTTAATGATTATTCCTTCAATTTAATCCATTCATAATGGATTACAATCAATGAAACTATGTGGAAGGTAAATTGACCTAATTTATAAATTCCATTATTTATTATTATTGCATATTTAACAAATATGAATAATAAAAGAATAATAGAAGAAAAATAGTTGATACATGGTGAATAAAGATGATAATAACAAAAAACAATGAACAATTATAGGAATGAAGAAAGAAAATTGAAAGTGTTAAAGGACAATGATATTTAACATACCTCAGACCGATCTTGGTCCAATGTGAACTACTGGAACACCACCTAGATTCATGCATTTTATTAAGATCTATGAAATTATATTAAAAAATATTAACCATGTAATGTATATCAACAAAAGGATTACATGAACTATAAATAATACAAAAAACCAAAATTTAAAAAGGGAAATTAATAAACTGGTCATCTTACTACTGACCGATGTGCCTCCAACAAGATTTTAATTCCATTTTTATTTCTTATAGAGCTAGAGGAATGAAATAAATATTATCCATGTTATAATATGATCAAAATATCTCTACATATATTCTACTCTTCGATCAACCATACTTAGTAAAATGGAACTTGACTGGATGCTAGGACGACATAGAACAATATATTTTGAGAAAATCAATGATTCATCACTAGTTATGCCCTCGGGTTTCACTTTGGTTTGAAAGAGGGTGATATAAATTAAAATGGTTTATTTAATATTATATATGACTTAAAATGGTAATTAATTCCTCTAACATGTGCTATATATAAGGAATTCCTAACCAGATTCAAGGGACACAAGGTATCCATGATATATCTTGGCATTGGAACTAATTAATGACTCATAAATTACTATAATAGTAAAATGTAATCAATTACTATGAAGAGGCCCAATTCATGGTACTGAAATAATACAAATTGGAATCCTATAATAGAATCCCAAAACATAAACCCAATCAACCATATAAGTTAATTATAATTCCATAATATTAATTGAGCATAAAAATTATCAATTGTATGAAAAGTAAAAAATTTAAATGGTAGAAATAATATGAATAAAAAGTGTAAATAAATCAATAACAATAACCACCACTTAAAAATAAAATTTTCAATTTTCATACACCTATTATTATCGGATTGTTACCATATTAAATATATCTAAACAATGATTGAATGTAGACAATGTCACAATATTTTTCAAACTATTGGCATGATTGTCTATGTTTATCTTGTTCATATGAAACAATAAAATTTTAATAACATATCTAATACAATTTATTCAATTGTAAATATACTTAGAAATATCCTGGATAATTAAAATATTAGTAAAACTAATAGCAGATCGACTATCGATGTATATTGTAATCAATGAATTGTAAATACATTATTCAGAAAGTAAATTGTTTGACCATATTTCTTCTTTAAACCCCATAATCAAGGAATTATACTCAGCCTTAGTGGTTTAGAGTACGAAAATATAGTACATATTTACCTTACATGAAATTGTTCCCAAACATGTAGTGAAAACATATCCTATAATGGACATCTTGGTTTCAATGTTTCTTGTATAATTAAAATCTACAAAGCTAGTGAACATTTAATCAGTATTAACATTTTTTCAGAATCAAATGGATAAATCTGGTGTACAAAAAATTTATATAAGAACACACTTAAGGGAGTTCCAATGTGGCTTTCACAGGTTATCCATGACCATAAAAATATCACAAACAACAAAGACTACATTAGGTATGGTGAAAATCAACAAATACATGATACTGACAACAATACTTGTATAAGGAATAGTACTCAGTCATTTAGTATCATCCCTATTAGTAGATGATTACATCATGGATATTTTAAAGTTATGTGAAAATGGTATATAAATTGCATTTAAATTTTCAAAAAAAATTCTATTTAATACTTTAATAAAATAATCATATTTTAAAAAGTTAATAACTCTTTTATTTCTTTCCCTAATAATCTCAATACATATAATTTCATTTGAATTATCATGGGCTTTCATCTCAATAGTATTCTTCAATTTATATTTCAAATGGGTGATTGGTTTCATATCTTTGAAAATGAAAAACAAATAATCAACATATATAAGTAGGTATAGGATTCTACATTCAGAAAATTTAATTTATAATCTTGAAATATACTTATTCATACTAAAACTATTATTAAATATTATTGGATAAACATTTCTACATAATTTTTGAGAGGATTACTTGATGATATGAATATATTTATTCAACAAGAATACCTAATTAGGACTGAATTCTTTCATGTAAACATTATGTTGTTTTTTATATAATTGCTCATAAATTTCATCAATAATAATAGTATTTTTAGCATCAAGATGATGAATATGAAATTCTAGGTAAGAGGTAATTGAAAGTGATAATCGAATTGATAAATATTTTACAACGTGAGATTAAATTTTAGCCCCACCAATTCCCTCACTTTGAAGGAAGTCCTTAATAACTAATCATTCCTTTTATTTAGATTTCTTATCACCATTATTATCCTCTTTAAATTTTAATATCCATTTAAAACTAATGAATTTATAATTTTTTGGTTTATTAACAATAAACAAATTTTAATTATTTCTTGGAGAATTAATTTCACCATTCATAGAACCAATCCAACATATGGAATCTCTATCATTAGTTTCCAAATTAAATGTTTTATGATACTCATTTATTTTATCATGAGTAATTTTTAAGGAATAATACCACATTATAATGGACATATTGAGTAGGAAGGCTTAGAAATATCTTAACTCACTTTTAATCATTGGTATCATTAGATAAATCATTATATGGCCTAGTATCAAAGAAATTATTGGGTTGGGTGATAGGATATATTTAAGGAAGATATGTCTCAATGAGATTATCAAACTAGTTTTCCTTTCTAGATTAATAACCCTAAATTTGAGTTGCATCAATACTGAAATCAGTGGTAGGCATGAAATGAAGAGAAATTGATACATGGAATATAACAAATTTGCCAATAATTAATTTTTGATAACTATATTTATCAATAAATACTTTATATCCCTTAACTACATCATCATATCTTATTAATATGCATTTAATTAGTAAAGGATCAATTTATTCCATTTTAATATGGGCATAGTTTGTACACTCGAAAAATATCAAATGGTTATAAGAGGGTGGTCAATTTCACCATATTTCCTTTATAATTTAAAATTCATTTTAATCAAAAGGATTCTATTTGTATGATAGAATAATGTTGATATATCCAAGACCCAAAAAGATTTAGGCCAAACCGTGAATGATTAAATGCAATGAAACTGCTCCAAAATAGTGTCTTTAAACCACTCAACCAAACAATTTTTTGGGGACTATCCCTAATATTTAAGTGTCCATTAAAACCTATATAATCATATAATTTGATGAATTTGGTTGAAAAATAGTCTATAAAATTATCATTTCTCTTTGTTTTAATCATTCTTCTAGTTTGGTTTTCAAAATTATATTTCCTCGTTCAGAATGTACCTAACACATCCGATATATTTCATAGAATATAAATACAATTTTGTTTTTAGAGAATTTCATTAATTAATGTAACAAAGTAAGAGCATCCACCTGAGGAGGCAATCCAATTATGGAGCCATTAGTTTGAAAGAATTTAATTTAGTGTATAATTTTCTTTAAAAGAGGAAAAATAGTGGAAAAACAGTCTAAATGTTAGTTTTATTCCTTTTATCATTGGTTGAAAACATTTTTAATATAGGCAATGAAGAAAGTGGGACTCTCAGTGTATGTTTATAAAAACCAATTTTGAATAACATATAGAAATATAAAATAATGAAGGATTTATTCATTGTTAAATTGAAAACGAATATTGAATTCCTTCATATTAGACTTTTGATGATTGTTTTCTACAAAAAACGTAGAAATTCAAGTATGTTGGATTTCATTGTTGATTTTTAGTAATATATATTTAAAAATACTTCTAAAAGATGAAATATATATATATATATATATTTCAAAATGGTTTTATGAGAGACTATTAACAATTATTAAAACACAAAGAATCGATTACACCCTTATTTCAAGGACCGCTATTCAAGATAATATAAAACCTATGAATGAAACATGAAAGAAAAAATATTGTAAAACTGAGAACATCATTAACTAGAGATCCACTTCAACATTAGATCATTGAAATCATATACATTTGATAAATCTCTCTACGTGGAAAACATAATCATCCACCCTTTATAATTATCGATGGTGAATAACATCTTTAATTTTCATGAATATCCATCCACTATGATATTATATCTACTAATAATGAAAAGGGGGCATGGAAAAGGGAGCTTTGAGTGATAAGGATTCTTGACCATGTATGAACCATACTCACATTGTAACCATTATATGGTTATATGCTTCATAAATCCCTTGAGGAAACTCCTAGAATGTGATGGAAATAACTCATGCATTTCAACACAAGAGTTAATGACTTGGGAAGTATAATTATTTTCTTCATATGAATGTTTCAACTCCCATACATTTGATCTCATGGATTGGTATAATAAATGATTAATAATAAGGTATCATGATAAATTATTCCAAATTATATTTTTTTTACAACAATAAAATTCAATGAGCATGAAATATAAATTTTTTAGGAATTATGATATTATATATATATATATATAAGGATTTAGGGATAATTCTCATTAATCTATCACTTTCACTATAGCCTAAATGAATATAGGTCACTTCACCTTATACCTTATCATATATAATAACTTGTGAAACCATATCCAAATATCTATTCCGATATCATCCAAAATACTTTTTAAATGAAATCACAAACATCACATTATATAACAATATATGTGATACCTAATAAACACCAATCCAAAACAATTTTTTATTAAATCTAGAATGCCTTTATTGTATATTTTTGAGTAAAAATATATCCCCATTCAGTCAACCAAGAATTGTGACCCAGTTTGAATTTATATCATTGAAAATAAATACAAATATCTATTCCCATATATGTTACCAATGAGTTTTCTCTAGAAAAGAATAAATTTTACCGAATCTATAAAGGGATCGAGAGTGCTCTCAATCCAAAACTGGTATCTATGTACCTATGTCCACTGGTATACATCATATGAAAAATTTCATTCTCACATTTTACCTTTTCCAAGTCATTGAGTGACCAAGGAACACATAACATCATGTTAATCGCATATAGCCAACTCATATTTTCATGGATCTTTGAGTGTTGACTGAACTGATCAAAGAATACATCACATGAAATTCATTATTTGGGATAGTAATATCACATGTACCTTATCCATTTATATATATATATATATATATATTAATAAAACCTCATTGTTTTATCACTTTGTGAAAATATGGTGGTTGATTTTCTCGAGGATGTGATTGTGATTTATTTAATCACTTCTAAGTTTTTCATGTTCTTCAATGATACATCACAACGGTGACTCGTGATGGTGAGTCACCATGGTGAGTTGGGATGGTATCTCATAGTGGTAAGTTGGAATGATGAATCATAATGGTGAGTCAGAATGTTGAGTGAGGACTAGTGAGAAGCAATGGTGACTCGCATCCGTAGTTTGCACCAGTAGATCAGCGAATAGTGACTAACACTAGTGAATCACAATGGTTACTTACATCAATGACTCATCTAATGGTGATTTATTTGCTACACTATTTTTCAGTTTTGTAGTTTCCTTTAGTTTCACACCTGTGATGTTTTAGTTGACGTAAAATTTGTTTAAAATATTATTCAATTGTTTTTGTAGCCGTTTCAAATCATATATATCTTCTAAAAACCTGAATTTTCCATTGTCTTTTAAACTATGTGGTCTTTCTGAAGATATGAATTTAATTCATTTTAAAAAATATCCCTATCATTGATTTTGGATATGACCATTCTAAAGATGAGATATTATTTTCCAGGGACACTTCCCTTTCTATTGATGCATGAAGCACCAAACCTATCTTTTGTGATGAGTTGTGTTTTTGTGATGTATCTTTTTTATCATGTTTTCCATGGGGGGGTCTTCCTACTACATGTGCTCCCCTACTTTGGCACAATAAAGACGTTTCAATCACTTCTTCTTGAAAGTAGGGTTTTCTTCATCTCTCTCTTTTATGTATCATGTGGGGTGGGTGTATTAATGTCTCCCTAGAGAATATTTAAGAATAAAAAAATAATAAAGATAATTTTATTGGATATATATCATGGGGCATTGGGAAGAAGTGATGTATGATATGCATGTCATTTGTTTTTGGTTTTAGTTATAAATTATATAGGCTAAACACCCCATTAATAATTATGGATATTAGGGTGGCTTGGATGTGAACATATTGTTTATAAATGATTTTTTTTCTACTTCTCGTTAAAAAAATACATGGAATCTATTAACCATATATATTTGGAAAAATTAAATTGATTCCACATGATTAATCAATTTCTATGATAACAATTCAATTAACATGTTTTAATTGATTTGAGGAATTCTTTATTTAATCTGAATATTCCTTTAAAGTGTTCATATGGTGGTATGTTGTGAGTGGGGTCATTCTGACTTGTGTTGTAATAGGTTTTGGGCATGGTAGTGTGATGTGTGGTGGTTTTGGTGGTTTAATAGAATCACTGGTTGAATGATTTTTTAATTGTGGAATTAATGGGATGTGTTGTTCAATAGGGGTGTGATCGGGTTATGTGGTTATGTGTTGTTGGGTGAGGCAAGGAGTTAGGGTTTTTCTCTTTTGAGAGGAAGGATTGGGAAGAATGTCATTAAAGAATTATTATGGTATAGGTTGGTATGGGTAATTATTCAAGGATTTCTATATGAGTATCATGAAAAAATATTCTCCCTATATATCGGGATCAATGTATTTTATTTCATGAATGGGGGTTAAAAAGGGACTAATTTGAATTTGGTTGATTTAATATGGTTCTTCTTCCGCTGTGTGGTTTTTTCTATTTGTATTTTTGTGTTCTATATAGTGAAGTTTTCTAGATAGTGGTGGAATTAATAAATGAATTATTAATAAATAATTAGACATGGTTAAATGAATTAGATAGGGGTTTTATTAGAGTTTGTGGATGGTTGTGGGTTTTTTCATTTAGAGGTTGTAGAAAATGAAGTATTGTGAGTCGGTTGTCAGTTGAAACCCCATATGATGGGATTGAGTATTTGGAATCATTTATGTATTACCTGTATTTTCCATGTGATTTCTATAGGCTCCCCACCCTAGTTGAGAATTACGTGTTGAACACCCCAATCTCCCTGGGGGACAGTGTCATTCCCAAAAATCATAATAGAAGGATGGATGGTTGGACACACATTCTTCCCTGATCCCTTTTCTAGGCAGTGATTGCCTAGATTGTTTAGGAATGTTGTGGTTTCGGGGGCCCTATTGTTTGCGAGTGTGTTGTTATTTCCCAGTTTTCTTTGGGATGAGATGTGTTGTTATTTACTGGGTGTTTTCGGGATGTGACATGGAATGTGTCCTAGGTGTGTATGTGTGGGATTTGATGTGGTTGTGCAGCCTAGATTTGAGCGGGTGGCTTGTGATGTGGTACATTTGGAAGAGGTGAGAGCGACATGATGTTTTTAAGGGTCTGAGAGTATATTATATATGGAATGTGGTGACGGGTACCCAAATCATCTATGGTCATACTATATTTAATTAATTTACTAGAGTTACATGGTGAGGATGGGACGACTGGTTTGCCTTGTTAGTTGTTTTTAAGTTATGATGTTTTCTTATGGGATCATTAGTATACTTATCTCAATTTTAAATAAGAGACTTTTTTTACTACTAAGTATACATGTATGCTCACCCCATGTATATAAAATGGTTTTTATGTTTATGAGAGGATTTCATGGACCATTCTTGTCCTTACTAGCTTAGATTTTGGGACAATTTTCATGTCACTTCTTAGCCTTAATTTTGGTATTTACATTAGAGTTTCATTATATTTGTAACAATTGTATTTTTAAACATTCATGTGGGAATGATTTCAGATTTATTTTATTTATATAGTTCAAGGAGTTTTTTTGGGAGGTACAATCTTATATTTCAATATAGTTTTCTTTATAAAGGACAATGCCTAGAATTTTGTGAGACTGTATACCCTTAGTGCTTGTTGCCACCCCGGGGCCTACTGATTGAGGGAATCAGGGTCATTATCTCCCTTTCAACATTTCCAGTCCAATAAGGGCATATTTGGAATGATGGGGTCCTGATATAATAATATATAAGGTTATAGATGAGATATAGGATGGAATTTTGTGTTAGGAATAGTGAGGATTGAATCGGATTGGTAGGTAAAAAGATCTAGATTATCTTATTCTGTGACATATGCCAAAGTAGACTATCTAGGACATATGATGTTAGGGGGGGCCCATGTTGGAAGGACTTTGAGCCTACTATATGACCATGTAATACTACAATATTTTCAATGAAAATCCCATAGGAAAGGTACATGCATTATAATGTCATGTTTTCCTATTTGAATTTTTTTGATTCAGTGAATTTGAAATAGATAATGAAATGAGTTAAATTAGTTAAAATTAATCATAAATAAAATTAAATACTACTCGATATTAGGAATTTCTTATTTACCATTTTAAACAATGGAACCTTTCCATCATACGTGTGTGGCTCTGGAAATTGAGGCATAACAAGCTAATCTAATTGAGTGGTGGATGGTTGCTCGAGGGTTTGAGGATGACCAGTGGAAGATAACATTACATTATTTCCAACATTAGTCCTTGGGAATGTATGAGGATGGATTTGTTTTATCTGGAGATAGAGATCTGGCTCGAGGAGATTGAGTTCACCTTCATTTCGATCCGGGCTCTGATAGATTATTGGGTTCTTTTGGAAGTGAGCAAGATGCAAGGAGCTTCAAGTCCGTGGTGGACATTTCACCTAGGGGAGATGAAAGAGGATATAATTCTAGCTTTCTTTATTGAGATGGATTTTAGAGGATAATAACTTTCATATAAAATGAAGTCTTAGAAGGGCTGAAGTCACTTTCCCTATAGTAGGGGAGTATTTCAGTATGCATGTTTGGATTTATGTTCAAGGATCTCTTTTATTTTTTCCTAGATATCTTTCTGGATGTGTAGTAACATGTGAGATTCCTAGAGAAGGAACTTTGTCCTTCTATCTAGTATTTTGATACTCCATTTACATTGCCTATATACTTATATGTAGAGAAGATGGCGGAAGTCATGAAATGAATGCACTCACAATGAGGTCTACTGGTAGAGGGGAACCTTTATGGTTTTTTGAGGGGTAGGGTTTCTAGCAGCAAGTCTCAAGTGCTAGGTCCACTGATGTTTTGACCAACAAGGAGTCTCCCTCAACTTTTCCCATTTTGAAAAGCTGGTCTGAGTGAAAATTATAATGTCTTGGGTATGATGTGATTATTTTATCGGTTTCATGACCAACTTAATAATGAGGTCACAATATCATTTTAGGTTTATTTAGAGTAGGAGGGAAGGTTCAGTGCTAGCCTCTGTAGTAGTTTCCAGTCATGCAGTTTCTGATGTAGATACATCAGGGGAATTCTCCAAAAAGTGGAGATTTAGTTAGTAGAGGCTGAACTTAGGGTGTTCCATAGGGGCCTCTACCCTATCCTAGTCCTAGAGGTAATCATCAGTGGAGATGAAGAGGATTCGAGCATGGTTAGATATGTGTAGTAGAGGTAAAATTTATAGTAGGACCAATGATAATTAGATGTACAATCATCTTGTTTTGTACCTTTTCATTTACATTGTTTGATTCAAGAGATTATTAGTCCTTTGTTACACCCATTATAAGCCATTCTATAGGAGTAGACAATAAATAGTTTTTCACCAGGTGTTGAGTATGTCAGTCATAGGTAAGACTGGCATGTTTTATGTGTTCCGGTGATGTAGACTAATGATGGTACTGCAATAGTCTTGTGGGGATCTCTTATTGATATAGATGAAATTTTATTATTTCATTATCATCATCAAATGTTTTTATTTGGTAAGAATATTTATCAAATCCTTCGAGAGAAGATACATTTTTAGACGTGTATGGCCAGCGTGTGGTTTTGTTGGTGAACAATGTAGTCTAGTAGGGAGTCAGTGTTCAGAGCCTCTTATTTTCTTATTGGATGAGATGTCAGTGAATTCAGTGGATGCTGAGGTGATGTAGGATCCTTGATGGTTGGGTGGTTCCTATATGTTTTTTCAAATATGGTGGTGACTCTAGCCCACCCAGAAATGATGATGAGTTCATGATAGGCTTATAGCCCTACGATTCTTCAATTTTGATATATCATTATAGGATGTCAAATTATGTGTTGTGGGAGTTGAGGATTCAGATTGATGATCAGATGCATAAGGGTTTTATCTAGCCTAATGTTTCACCTGGTTTTCTTTGGTGTTGTTTACAAAAAAGGAGAATGGTGTTATGAGGTTGTCTATAGACTATAGGAAGCTGAAGTAGGTGACTGTCGTGATTCGTTATAATATTTTGAGGGTAGATGATCATTTTGATCATTTGAGAGGGGAATGTTGGTTTTCAATGGTTGATCATCAGTCTGGATATCACCTGTTGAGGTTAAAGGAAGGAGATATTCCAAGGAAAACATTAAGGTGAAAATATAGGAACATCATGTTTTTAGTCACATCGTTCAGTGTTATGAACCAACAAACCATGTTCATGGGGATTATTAAATATATCTTTCATGATTTCCTAGGCCTATTATTCATTTTATTTCATCAACAACATCACGGTCTACTTGAATTTAGAGAATGATCATTATGAGCATCTCAAGACTCTCTTATATGTTCTTCCACACCACCATCTATATGGAAAGTTGTCCAAGTGCATGTTTTGGACACGAGAGGTGCGTTTCCTTGAGAATGTTGTCTCTCAACTGGGAATAGTAGTGGACCCATCGAAGGTTCAGGATGTGTTTTCGTATTCATATCCCAAGAATTTGGTAGAGGCCCATTGTTTTCTTGGTTTTGAAGGCTATTATCATAGGTTCATACTATATTTCTCTCGATTTTTACCTCCATTAATTTCTCTGACTAGAAAGGACCAAGATATTTTGTGGAACGAGTAGGTATAGGATGCATTGTACTATCTGAAAGGGATATTTGGTCAGTTCTCCAGTGATATAGTTCCCAAAGGAAGGTGTGATGTTCAATTTTTTTTATGATTCTCGTAAGGGATTGGGATATGTGTTGATGAAATAGAATAGTGTGATCTCTTATGGGTCAATGAATTTACATCCCCATGACCCTAACTATTCCACACATGGTCTGGAGAAAGTAGTAGTCATGTTTCTGCTGATGTAGTGGTGACATTACCTAATAAGGGAGACATTATTCCTCTTCCAAGACCACAAGAGCTTGAGGTACATTTTTTCACATCATGATCTAAATCTGCGGCAGTAGAGGTGGATGGAGTTTCATCAGGGCTATGATTTTGGGATCTCCTACACATTAGTAAATGGTAATTTCATGGCCAATTATTTGAGAAGGATTTCCTATAAGGAGGTTTTATGGGAATCCATAGAAACATAGAAGTCAATAGAGGAGTTATTCGGAAATTTGAGCTAAATCGTGAATTCGGTTGGACTAAATGGACCATGAAGTCGAAGAAGGGATGGAACTACCAGATTGGACATTAGTTCTGTATTTGACCATTAGTTCTTAATCTATTCATGGATTAAGACAAAATATTGAGAGGATCTCTCCAACCCATTTTTTAACAAATAATCATTCTGGAAGAACATTTGGTTCACAAATTTTGGAGGTTAAATAGGATGTTAATGTTGGATTAAAATATTAGTTTGAGATTCCCCATTAAGACTTGAATCAAATTTGAACCGTGCTTCCCCTCAAATATATAAATTGGCATTTCTCTCATTTTTAGGTGTTGGTATGAGAATTAGAAAGTTTAGGGCCGAGGAAAAGTGGTTCCACTTCAATTCTCCATGAAATTCAATAAGGGTACCTCTTGAAGAAAGGATCCCTTAATCGATGCATTTTTCTTATTCTTTAAGTTGTAATGTTTTTGTTTTCATAATATAATTCATAGTTGCACTTTTATTTCATCTCTATTATTATGTTTTGTTCAATTTTTTACTTATCATAATCTTTCTATTAGGGCTGTAATAATAGAGTAGAAACAAAATTGGTTTATACCCTTTCGAAACTATTGTGAAAGTAAATCTTTTCTAGGATGATTGCACCACCCATAGAAGAGTAGTTTTCTTAGTAATTGATATTCCTCTTACCTTCTTCATTTATTTATTTTGAATCAATGAGATTATGTAATTCAATTAATATGATCTGTTAATTTATTTTTATAATTTAAATGAAACTAAGAAGTAAATTGAACAACTGACACAAAACACATGATGTTGAGATTTCTGAAAATTGTGAGTGTGAGATCTTAATCGGTAATACAAGGCCACACGAGATAAATTTGTAGAGTTCAAATATAATACCTAAACATGGTTAAACACAATTTTCCGAGTAGATATGTGCTCTATTTAAAAACTGAAATTATTATAACCTATGAACACCAATCAATGATGTTTGTTGTGACTGCATGTTCCGATGCTTTCCTAGGGTTTAAGTAATTTCATCATTGTGGATAGGTTAACTCCCATAGGGTTCGAGGGATAACCAATTAGGTGACTATAATTAAGTGGATATCAATTTAAATTATTATGATAAATAATTATGTGAATATTTAGAGTTATATTGATTACAAATTTTAAAATATTTTCTAAAAAACATCTTCTAGTGGCGTCTTTTTAATAAAACATTATTTCAAAATTAAAAAAAATGCAATCTTCTTTGATCAAACATCTTCTTGTTTTATAAATGATAAATAACCCACATCCATTAAAATAGTGTTTTTATTATATTTTATTTTATTTATAGAATATCATTATGTAGTGTTTTTAATTTATTTCCGCCTTTGAGAGACCACCTTGGTCACAGACTCTATTGTACCCAAGTACCCAAAATATCACATATAAATTCAGAACACCCATGACAGTGCATTTAAAATTTATTCCTTTTACAGGGAGGCAAGTAAATATTTTATCCAATTAAATTTATTTTACTTATTTTTCATTTTATTCTCTTCTTATCTTTTTTATTCCTTAATTAACAAATCTAAATTTTTCTTCTTCTTTTGTTTTCTTATTCTTCTTATTTTTTCAACCATCAACTCAAACATCTCATTTTGATTTTATTGTGGTCCAATTTTCTTCTTTTCATTTTTTTGATTAATGGAACGATCTAATCCCAATGATATTTTAGATCTTGACCATGTGATTGAACACAACCTAAGGGATCAAATTAGACATTCTTAGTCTACGGGGAGTTCCAACATTCCACCATCCAGATAATTACTCTATTCAAGTAACAGTAAAATTGGAATAAATTAAAACTCAAACATAAAAAACCAATGGATGGGAACTATAAAAATGAATTTAATAGAACCATTGTATAATTGGATGCACATGATATTAACTATCAACAAATTGTATTGCATAACCAAATCTTGAATCAGACATTGAACTGAAATCTGGGTTAATTCATCTTCTTCTAAAGTTTCATGGATAATCTGGTGACGATTCTAACAAACTTTTAAAATAATTTAATGGGGTTTTGTCAAACCATATTCAAATAAATGTCTTCGAAGATCATATAAAACTAGGAGAAATCCCATTTTCACTTGATGAAGCAGAAAATGATTGGATGTATTATTTATAACCAAATGATGTAAAATTTTGAAACAATTTGAAACATACGTTCTTGAAAAAATTTGTTTCCTAGAATCAAAAACTACTTCAATTCATATGGATATCTCATGGATCAAGAAATCCCATGGGGATTCAATGTATGAGTATGTGGATCGATTCAAGAAGTTGTGTGCAAGCTGTCCAAATAACCAAATCAAAGGGAACCAACTAATACAGTACTTCTATAAAGGATTCACACCTATGGAGAGGAGAATGGTGGATACTGCAACTGAAGGAGCATTCATGGACATGACACAAGTTGCTTCACATGCATAGATTGAGAAGATGGCCAAAAACTCTCAGCAATTGGGTGACCGAGGTACATCACATGTCATGGGGGTACATTAGGTAAGTCCATATTCTCTTGAAAGAAATTTTATTGATACTAAGATGGTAGAATTAGAAACTATGTTGAGATAGATTGCATTGGGTGAAGAAAAATCCCAACCCCCTACTTTATGGCCTTATGGAATCTTCAATATGATAGGCCACCCTGTTGACTATTTCCCCCATATACAAGAAACAAATGATTTTGCAGCAGTGTTTCCCAGGAGACCAGATCAACAGCAACAACCACCATATCCCCAAAAAATATTGATTCTGTTTCTCCAACATACAACTAATGGTGGAAGGATTAATCATACAAGAGGTATGGCTCTGGAAAACAACAAAGGCCCCCTTTTTAATAAAAAACATCTAGTAGCCTCCACCTTACCAACAAGGATTCCAAAATCCGCAAAGGATACTGGAAGATCAAACATCAACATGACAACAAAAAGTCAATCCCCCACCCAAGTTAGATTATAACACCGATGACCTATAGAAGCTATTTGTTCTTAATCAATATAATGAGATGAATAGGCAGGGACTGAAGCTGAGGGAGTTGAACACACAAATGATCTAGATTTCCACTGACCTCTATGAACTGGTATGTAAGAACTATAGAAATCTTCCTTCCCAACCTACTCTAAATCCCAATGGTAATGTCAGTGCCAACACATTGAGAAGTGTAAAGAAAAAAACAGATACCTGTGCACCTATTGTTGTGTCAGGATTAACCTCAACTTAGGAGAAGTCCCATTCTAAACCAATTGATGATAAATCCAAGGAGAAAGAAAATGGTAAGAAAAATATTGATGACGTTCCTCCTAATACCCTTCCATTTTCAAGCACATTTGAACAAACCAAAAATATGGATGAGGAAAAAATGAAAAAAGATGTTTTGGAAACATTCAAGTATGTGGAGATCAACATCCCTCTACATGAAGCCATAATGATAATCCAATTTTATTCCAATTTCCTAAAATAACATTATACCAATCAATGTGGGATAAATTTAAATGGGAGGATAAATCTTGGAATTAATGTGTCCACACTCATTACACCATCTCTAGAAATTATAACAATGTGCAGGGATCCATGAACATTTACCATCCCATAAACTATAGGGGAGTTTCACTTTTTGGATGATATTTGTGATTTAGGAGCTTCCATAAATTTTATTATTCACTATATATTTTCTTCTTTAAAAGTTAGTGAGTTGAACCCAATAAGAGTAGTGGTGTAACTAGAAAATAGATTTACAACATATCCATTGGGAGTCCTTGAGGATGTACTTGTCTGGGTAAAATACAAGATCTTTCTAGCAGATTTCTACGTGCTAAACAAGGAGGATGATCAAGTGAGTTCTCATGCTCCAATTATATTAGGTAGAACCTTTCTAAAACCATCAATACTATCATAAATTTCAATGAGGGTACACTTTCCATTGTGTTTGGAGATAAATTTGTGATATTTAATGACATGGAATCCATGAAGTACCCCTCATAAGACGATTCTGATTTTGTTATGTACCATTTTCTACCACCAAGAAAAAAACACATAGATTTTTATTATCCTATACTTAGAGATATACTATGTATTGGTTATATTTTGTTGTCCAGGAGCACTTACACACATATTTCTGATACACAATCCTCTCTTGGATTCGATTTATATATGGATTCATATACTGATTTTGGTCATGTTCACTCTGATTAGGGATTGGATATTGAGTATGTTGATGGATTTGATGTTTTTTGTCTAATTATGACAAAGCCTATTTTGATATTGATGCTCTTTTTACACAGAATTCAATTCCTTGACTGTCTTCATCCATAAAACACCCCCAAAAATAAAACACAATATATTTCCAACAAATCTAAAATACTCATACATGTTATGTGGTGATATATTACCTCTTATAATTTCTAATAATCATTCTTTTGAATAAGAAGAGAAACTTTTGAATATTTTTTGGGAGAGCCTCAAGGCTATCAGGTGGACCTTGGCTGACATATCAGTTATTAGCCCATCTATTTGCATGAATAGTATTATTTTGGACGATCGGGCTTAAAAAGTTAGGAAGTCACAACGGAGACTAAATCTAACTCCTCTAAAAGTTGTTAAAAAAGAAGATGAATATTTTCTCCTGGTAGAAATATTTTGTCCCATTTCAGATACCTAGTCGGTGGGTCCTATTCAGGTTGTTCCTAGGAAGAGTGGTGTTACTATTATTATAAATGAGAAATATTAGACAGTTACAATTGGGGAGTAAATAAGTTGGCTTGTGTGTATTGATAATAGGAAACTAAATCTATCCACTTGCAAGGACCATTTCCTTCTCCCATTTATTGATCAAATGCTTGAGAGACTAGCCAGTAAGGCACATTATTGATTCATGGATTGATTTATTTTTGATATTTTCAGGTTCTTATTCCCAATAAGATTATAATGAAACTACATTCACCTATTCCTTCAACACATTTTTTTACTAGAGGATGCCATTTACACTTCGCAATTCCCCGTGTACCTTCCAGAGATGCATGATGAGTATTGTTTTTATTTTTTTTATTGAGACCAATATGGAGGTATTTATGGTGGCTTTTACAGTGTATGGGTCTTCATTTGATAATTTTTTATGTAGTTTGGGAAAGGTTTTGAATCATTTTATTGTGAAGAATCTGGTCATCAACATTGAAAACTGCCATTTCATGGTATATCATGGCATTTTATTTTGGAATGTAGTGTCTAAACATTGGATAAGGATTGATTGATCTAATGTAGATATTATTTCATCCTTACCTTGTCTATCATGTTTGTGTGACGTTAGATCTTTTCTAGGGCATGGAAAATTTTATCTGCACTTTATCAAATATTTTAGTAGGATTTCTCTTCCTTGTCAGGATTACTTCAAAAGGATTCTGATATTGATTCTAATTTTTCATGAAAGAATTCCTTTGATGAGCTAAAATAGTGGCTGACCATTCCACCTATCACACAACCTCCATGGTTATATCTTCTTTTAGAGCTTATGTTTGATGCCTCCAACATTGTGGTTGGAGTAGTCTTATCATAAATGGTAGAGAAAGTTTAATTTTTTATTTTTTATTATTCAAGGACATTGGATTGGTCCTAATCAAATTACACAACTATATAAAATTATTTTCATGCCATTATATTTTCTATAGGTAATTTACATCATTTTTATTAGGCTCTAAGGTAGTTTTTTTCTGACCATGCAACTCTGAAGTACCACCTAATGAAGCCAGATTGAAATCCCAGGATAATCCGATGGATAATCCTTCTTAAGGAATTTGAGATTGAGATAAATGATAAAGAGGGATCAGAGAACATTGTGGTGGAATACATGAGAAGTCCTACTCCCACACTAGAGGATAACACCTTGAACGTTGTACCACATTGGGACACATTCCATGATGATCATCTTTATTCAATCTCATGTATGAATCCATGGTATGCTGAATAAGTGAACAACCATGTTGTATTCCAAATCCCTTAAAATTTAATGAAACATCATGTCCAAAAATTAAAGTGTGAGTCTTGATTTTATGTTTGGGATTATCCATAACTCTGGCACATGTTTGGTGAACTAGTTATTAGGATATGTGTTCTTGATCAAGATTTTGAGTCTGTTTTACATTTTTTTCATAAAATAACTTATGGTGGACACTTTGGACTCCAAATTGCATAAATGAATGTCTCATGCTCTGTATTATTTTAGTTAGCTTATTCCCTGACAGTAATGAATTTTAAAAGTTGTGCTCATTTTTTCAACACACTGGAAAAATTTATAAGAGACATGAGATACCCCAACAACCCATATTATTCAAGGATATTTTTGATGTATTGAGAATGGATTTTAGGGTTAAATTTCCTAGTTTCATTGTTTTTTATAATATTTTGGTTGTTGTTTCTTATGTGAGTAAATGGGTTGATGATAAAGCCTCCAGAACTGATGATTCTCATGTTGTACGGGGCTTTTTCATGAATTTTTTCTGTAGGATTTGAATACCAAAGGCCATCACCAGGGACCAATGGACACACTTCTGCAATCATGATTTGACATCCCTCCTTCCAATGTACAGGGTGACTCACAAAATATCAAAACCATTCCACCCCCAAACAAATGGCCAGTGTGAGGTTTCAAATAGTTAGTTGAGACAAATTTTGGACAAAGTCGTTAAATTGAATAGAAAGGATTGGTGAATGTTCTTGGATGATATGCTATGGGATTATAAGACAACATTCAAGACACCCATGGGTATATCCACAATTCTTATTGTTTTTGGGAAAGCTTGTCATCTCCCCATGGAAGTTGATCATCAGGCTTATTATAATATCAATATATGGAACATGGAATTTTACCAGGACAGAATCCATAGGAAGATATATATTAAAAATCATGAAGAGATTCTATAGTCTTCATATGAGAACTCGAGGCTCTACAAGGAAAGATAAAATGCATCTCATGAAAAAATGATCCAGAAAAAAGAGATTCATGTTGGAGAGAAAGTCAGTCTCAAAGGGTCGTGGATAAAGCTAATGCCTAGTAAGTTGAATTATAGATATATAGGTCATTATATTTTATGTATTGTTCTTCCATATGGTGAATTGGAGATCATAGAATAAGACACTAGAAGGATCTTTACAGTCAACGGGGAACATTTATAGAATCACATTTAGAGAATTCCAACTAATGTAGTAGATTTCCTTACACTGCATGACCCCATCATCACTTGAGCATATGATGTTGTTCGTAACCATTTCACTTTTATATTCATTGTCCTAATTGAAATTGTAAATTTTCTATGAATATATCATCTAATAGGTTAACATTGAAGAGAATTCTATATTTTATGTGTGGGGGAGGTGAGAAAATTTTGGGGTATATATTTAGGATATTCATTTGTATGTTTTTTGGTGTATTTTCTATTAGGTTTTTGTTAAAGTTTTCAAAAAATACACAAAAATATCTAAAAAAATAAATTAAAAAATTTCTCATGTCATTCTTAGGAGAAAAATATAAAAAATTCATGATATCAAAATTAATTGATAAATTATAAGCATTACTATGAATTCATCACAAAGGGTTTATTTTTTAAAAAATTAATTTAGTTGATGATATGAATGGGTGTGTCTTCATAAAACCTTTTAGATTTTGACATTATAATTTGTGATATTTGTTTATGGTAAATTGTGTCATTGATTTCTCCACAAAAATATCAATCAACCATGACCTGTGAAATTTTTCTTAGTCAATTGAAATTATAGTCAAGTTAGGTAAAAAAAAGTCATTGGTTGATCTATACGTTCCTTTATCTTATATTTGGTTTCATTATAGTATCTAAATGACCTATGTGTGTTTACCTGTTATCCAACTATTGTACACCCTCAAAAAAATATGGGTTGTGTCTTGAACTGGTCAAAAACCACTCTTTATTGACCTTTGATCTTATTATAACAATTATTATTAGTGTTAGGGGGATATACAACATGGGTTGAGAGTTGATTGTGAGATTATTTCAAAGTGAAACATAAAAAATAAAAATAAATATATGAGTGGAGTGATGAAATGTACAACATATGATAATATCAAGGTTGGGAGTTTAAGGTTTGAATTTCTGGAATGATTAAGGGAGTGGGTCCTGAAATTAGATTTCAAAGGAATATATAATAGGTTTGGTGAATTAAACTAGGTAAGAAGAATTTTTTTACATAACTTGAATATAAAAAATAAAGGTTGGACTTATGAGTTTGGAATGGTAGGCACACATAGGCATGGAGAATTAGTGGCATATGAAATCGAAGACTAATTATTCTATGAATTGTATTTGAAATCTCCTTTGATTTTGTTTTGACAGAATTAATGAGACAACTAATTTAATATTTATTTATTTTGACTCTTTATGGGATTCTTACATTTCAAAGGTTTTCATTGAGGATTTAGAAATATGAATATGCATATCTTGTCACAATTTTTTTGAATACATGATATATAGATTTTTTCAGGATTGAAAATGAGTAAGTGTGAAGGAGTTGATAAAACACATATTTATTGAAAATTTTATTGATAATAAATGATAAAATTTCATTACATTATGATAGATATGTTTATTTATAAAATATTTGGGATTAGATCATTCATTTGAAAATTTGACAGAAATTCCAGTTTTAGACTTTATAGTGCACTGTATGATTTTGGATATATAGGTTTTTATATTTATTATTTGAACATTAATTTTTTAGCTTTGATCCTAAAATAATGGGATAAAACTTTTGTTAAGTACATTGGAGCTAAATTACGCATTTGGTAGGACTAAATTGACCATGAAGTCAAAGGAGGCCTAGACCCACCCGATTGGACATTAGTTTTATATTTGGGCCATAACTTCTTCATCCGTGAATGGATTAGACCATAATATTGAGAGGAGATATACAACCCAATTTTTCACAAATAATTATTTTGGAAGAACATATTGTTCACGCATATTTTAGGATAAATCAGAGGTCTATGTTGGCTTAAAATATTTATCTGAGATTTCCCATTCACACATGAAACCAATTTGATCGTAGCCTCACCTAAACACTATCGTTTGTTGTTTCAATCATTTGGAGGGTTTGGAACGTGCACTAGGAAGTTGAGGGATAAATATAAGTGGATCTACTCCAATTATCCAAGAAATTATATAAGGGTATCTCTTGAATAAATGATATATACGTCTAAGACTTCTTCTTCTTCGCGTTGTAATGTTTGTGATTGTATACTATACATATTAGTTCCACTTTTATTTATTATATTTTCTCATGTTTTTTCAATTTTATTATTCTATTAATTTTCCTTTTTGGCATGTAATTAAGGAGTTGAATCATGATTGGGTTATATCATTTCTAAACACTTGCAGAAGTAAAACGTTTCTACGATGACTACACTACCCATAGAAGAGTAGCATTCATAGTAATTGATATACAATATACCTAATTAATTTTTTATTTTTGAATAGATAAGATTATTTAATTCACATAATATGATCTATTAATTTTTTTAAAATTTTAATTGAACTATGAAATCAATTGAACAACTAAAAAAATGCGTGATGTTAGGATTTTTGTAATTTGTGAGAGTGCGATCTTAATCGATAAAACAAGACTGCATGTGATAAATTTTTAGAGTTAATATATAATCCCTCAATCCAATTTATTATCATTTTCAGAGTGGATATGTGATATTATTAAAAAATTTCCATAAGATAACCTAATATCATCAATCAAAATAGGGTGGTGCGATTTCATTTTCTGAAGCTAGCCTAGGGTTTATGTAATTTCATCATTGTGGATAAATTAATTCACATATGGTTTGGGTGTTAAAAAAATTAGAGGATTATACTTAATTTTATGTTAATTTAAATTATAACTATAAATAATTATGTGAAGAGTTAGAGTTAGATCGATTACGCCTTTTAAAATATTTTATAAAAAAACATATTCTTGTTGCGTATTTTTAATCGAACATCATTTCAAAATTAAAAACAAAAAAATGAAATCTTCTCCAAGAAAATATTTCTAGTTTCATAAAATATAAACCCCCATACATTCATGTAGTGTTTTTATTATATTTTTATTTTGTTTTTAGAATACCTTTAAGAAGTTGTTTTAATATAATCATCCTTTGAGAGACGACCTTTGTCGGCCACTCTACTGCAACCAAGTACCAAAAATATCACACTTCATTTGAGAGCACCCACAATAATGCATTTCAAATTGGAGATGTTTCCAGAGAGTAAAGTAATTATTTGAACCAATTAGTGTTAATTTATTTATTTTTCATTTTGTTTTATACTTATCTTCTTTATTCTATATTTACCCAATCCGAATTTTTCTATTTCTTTTGTTTTCTTCTTCTTCTTCTTTTTTGGACCTTCAAATCGAACATCTCATTTTTATTTTATTATGGTCCACAAGTTTTCATTTAATTTTTATTTTATTTATAACATTATCTAATCCATAAGATCACTTAAATATTGACCTTGAGATTAAACGCAACCTTCTGGCTTGAGTCAGAAATTCTCAGTCTATGGGATGTTTCCCCATTCAACCAGCAAGAGAATTCCTCCTTTATAATAACATTTAAATTGAATGCAATTAAAATTCAAACGTAAAACAATAACCAATGGATGAAAACAATAAAAACTATCTTAATAGAACCAGTATAGAATTGGTTTCACCTAATATTAAATGTCAACAAAATTTATTGCATACCTAAATTTTGAATTGGAAATTCAACTAAAATCAAGGTTCATTAATCATCATCCAATGTTTCATGGATTATATGTTAAGGATCCAATATTTTTTATAAAGAATTTAATGTCGTTTTCTCAACCCTTAAACCAATTATTTTCTCTCATGGTAAAATAAATCTAAGAGAAATCCTATTATCACTAGACAGAGCTACAACAGATTGGATGTATTATTTAAAACCTAAAGATGTAACATGTTGAAATGATTTTAAATGTCATTTCTTGTAATTTTTTATTCCAGCATAAAAGACTACATCAATTCATAATTAGCTCATGAGGATCAAGAAAGCCTAAGGGGAGTCAATGTATGAGTACTAGGAGTGATTCAAGAAGTTGTGTGTAAGCTATACACATCACCAAATTCATGGGAAACTACTCAACCAATTATTCTATGAAGGAATCACACCTATGGAGAGTATAATAGTGGATACCATGCTTGGAGGATAATTAGAGGATACGAAACTAGTAGCTACATGTGCATTTATTGACAGGATGGCCCAAAGCACACTACAATTTGGTTATCAAGGTACACCACATGTCAAGGGAGTAAATCAGGTAATTCCATATTCTCTTTAAATTCATTTGATTGATACCATGTTGGAAGAATTTACAACTATGTGGAGATATTTTTCTTTTTCTCAAAAGACATCCTAACCCCCTCCTTTAAGGTCTTCTGGCATTTTCTCTAAGAAAAGCCACTCAACTAACTGTTTCCCCCAACTAAAATAAACAGATGATTGTGCAACACAGTTTCCCATGAGACCATATCCACAACAACAATAGCCATATACCCAAGGGAATATTAATTCATTTTCTCAAACATTCAATCAAAAGTTGAAGGATAAATCAGAAATGAGGTATGTCTTGGGAAAACCACAAAGACCCCCTTTTCAAAAAAACATCTAGCAACCACCACCTTAACAATAGGGTTTCCAACAACCCCAATAGGTGATTTAAAGAACATGAATTATCAAGTAAACGACAAGGGAATCCCCCCAACCAAGGTAGATTATATCACTGATGAACTTTTCATGAAAATATTTCTTAATAAATAGAATGAGATGAAGATTCAAGGATAGGAGCAGGGGGAGTTGAAGAAACAAATAATCCAGATTACCACTGCCCTCCATGAACTGGTATATAAGAACTTTGGAAAATTTCCTTCCCATCCTACTCAAAATCCCAAGGAGAATGTCCGTGACATCACATTGAGATGTGGGAAGAAAAGAACTGATACATCTGCACCTATCGTACTACCAAAAATCGCCTCAACTCCAATGAAGTCACATTCCATACCAACAGTTGATAAATAAAAGGAGAAAGATAAAGGTATGAAAAAAATTGATGATGTTTTTTCTAAGCCCCATTCATTTTCAAATATATTTTTACAAACAAAATGTATGGATAAAGAAGAAATGAAAAATGGTTTTGGACACATTCAATCATGTGGATATTAACATCCCTCTACTTGGAGTCATCAAGAAAATCTGAAGGTACACCATATTATTAAAATAACATTATACCAATAGAATAGAGCTCATGGGAAATGAGAGGATCAATCATGGATGGAATGTGTCAACACTCATTATACGAACTCAAGAAAATCTAAAAAATTAAAAGGATCCATGAACATTCACCATCCCATGGACCATAGGGTAGTTTCACTTTTCTAATGCTCTTTGTGATTTAAGAGCATCCATTAATGTAATATGTCACTCTGTATTTTCTTCGTTACAGGTTGGTGAGTTGATGCTAATGAGAGTAGGGGTGCAGTTGGAAAATTGACCTATAGTATATCTAGTGGGAGTCCTTGAGGATGTACTTGTCTGAGTAAGTGACATGATCTTTCTGGCATATTTCAACATGATTAATATGGGAAATGATTAGGTAAGATCTTATGTGCCCATATATTAGTTAGAAACTTCCTAAAAACTAAAAAACAATTATAAATGTGAATGGGGGTACATATTACATTGATTTTGGAGATGAATATGTGTTATTTAATGTCTGGGAATCCATGAAGTACACCTCAAAAGACCATTCTGCTTTTGTTATGTCCCATTTGGATCCCCCAAGTAAAAATCACTTGGATTTTGATTGTCCTATGCTTAGGGAGATTATGATTGTTGGTTTTTATTTTGTTTTCTAAATGCACTTCCACATATATTTTTGAAACACAATCCACTCATGGTTTTGATTTTGATGTAAATTCATATACTAATTTTGGTCATGTTCACTCTGATTATGACTTGGTTGTTGAGTATGCTGATGGATTTGATGTTTCATTGTCTGATTATGATGATTCCTATTCTGATACTAATGTCCATTGTGAATTTATTTCAGTTCCATTGATATATGCATCCATACACAACCCCCCTACACTGGAACTCAAGACATTTCCACTGAATCTCAAATACTGGTACATGTTTAGTGGTGAGTGATTATCTATTATAATATCAAATAATATTTCTTTTGAACATGAAATATAACATTTGATTCATTTTATGGAGAAAATCAAGGCTATCTAGTTAACCTTGGTTGAGATATCTGGTATTATCCCCTCCATTTTCATTCATAGGATTCTTTTAAAGGATGTGGCTAAACTGGTTAGGCATCCACAACAGAGGCTAAATCGAAATCACTTGTAATTTGTTAAAAAGATGATGAAAAATTGCTTGAGGAAGGAATAGTTTATCCCAATTCATACATCCCATTGAGTGTCATGACCCACCTCCCCGGGCTAGGAACCTTATCATCTGACCCCATGGGTCTCCTGTAATACCTCGGTTGCCTTCCTAGCACAACATAGGCTATTACTCACTAGGGTCACTTTTCATACTAATGACTATACCCATAGGCCAGCACATGTTTTTTCAGTGTGTTTTGACATCACTCACACACAACCTGGGTAACATCCTATAAGGTCACCCATCCTTATTACAACTCCAGGCCAAGAATTCTTAACTGTGGATTTATAATCAAGAAGGCTCCTGAAAAAATAAGGTTCACCTTGTTGACATGGGTAGTAACATTTAGCCTTTGATGTCTCACTTTTCCTGGGGTGTTACATTATCCACCCCTTTAATGCAGAATGCCCTTGTTGTGGACACCAAGCCTCAAACTCAGGCAGTGCCTAAGCACTTCTATCTCAGTTTTGGCTCTGATACCATTTGGCATGACCCGCCTCCCCGGGCCATGAACCTTATCATATGACCCCATGGGTCTGCTATAATACCTTGGTTGCCTTCCTAGCACACCATAGGCTATTACTCACTAGGGTCGCTTATCAGACTAATGACTATCCCCACTTGCCAACACATGTTCTTTCAGTGTGTTTTTACTCACTCATACACACCTTGGGTAACATCCCAGAAGGTCATCCATCCTGATTACTACTCCAGGACAATCATGCTAAACTGTGGAGTTCTAATCAGGTAGGCTCCTGAAAAGAAAGGTGCACCTTGTTGACATAGTTTTTCAAACTGTGCAGCCAAACCATGTGTGTCTGTCTGAGGATGCAGTGGCTTCCGCATGGTTTGCGTACGGTTAAGATAAACTATGAGATGAGGTCGTGCATGTAGGATGGACAAGGCAGAATCTAACACACGGTTAGGGCACGGTTTTTCAAACCGTGCGGACTAACTATGTTGTCACTTAAAGTTAGATCCTAAAATTATGGACCTAACTCGTTTTTCCTTTAATTGCCTTATTTAAACCTCCTAAGCGGCCCTAACACAGGATTAATCTCACTTGAAGTTTGTAAGTCTTCTACCAAGCATTCCGAAGGTGATCTGAAGGCTTCTCGTGATGAATCGAAGCTAGATTCTTAAGGTATGTGATCGTTCTTGATCAGTTTCATAGATCTACATAGATCTATATCTCCTCTTCTCTTGTTTTCATAGATCTATGCTCGTTATGGGTGGATCTAGGGGTTTGGATTCCAAATATGACAACATTTGGTCTTCGTTGTGTTATGAGAAGAGATATAAGGAGGGTTTTTGGAGTTTGACCCGGTGTTCCTGAGCATTCTTCATCTGTGGCGTGGTTTCGCCCAACTTGTTGAGTAGGTGTCTTCACTCTTGATTCCTCTTTCTTAGAACTTGAAGTCTTAGATTTTAAATTGATTTCCTTGATTTAAATGGATTGTTTATTGGCTATGAAAATAGGTTTGAAACCTTTTTGAGTAAAGGGTGATGGAAATTTGGTGTTTTTGGAAAGTGTTTGTTGAAGTGAATTTAAAATGATGATTTTAAATTGGTTACAGTTTTTTTTGATGAAAGAAATGGTTTTCAATAAAAGGTGTGATGTTTTATTTAAAGGTTTTGAACACACGTGGTCTTGGTATGGATTGGTATGGTTTGTGGTGTGTGTTCATATTCATTGGGACGAATAAGGGTGATAAGTACCTCCATCAATAGCTTGGATGAATAAGGATGAGATGTACCCCCATCAGAAGGGATAGATAAGGACGTGAAGTACCCCTATCAAGGTAGTCCACTAAGTGATGGCTTAGTGGAAGGATAACTCACCACATGAGAGTATAGGGAGGTCCAGGTTGCATTCATGGTAGTTTTGTGGATTTGTAAAATAGAATGAATGTGACAAAATGGAAATTTGAATTTGATTGTAAAACATGATTGGATGCTTTTTTTTGAGACAGATGGTTTTGTTGAAAAATGGTTTTGACATGGAACTTGTGATATTGTGAATTATTTTGGAATTGTTTTATATAAATTGTTTTATATAAATGTGCGAACATGTTTTATCTTAGAGGCATGGGTTGGTAAGTCATTGGGGGAAACCTGTTGAGTTTCATTACTCACCCCCTTCTATGGCACGTTGGTGTTTTTTCATATGTCATATACCGGGATGTTGGCATAGGTAAAGTGTCTCATGTTTATATAACAACTTCTTGACACTTGGGCTGGTTCGTGATGTTCAAACATGGAGCTGTGGAGCATGGTGTTGGGTTGTTGTCTTGTTGACTTCTAGTTTCCTTTCTACTGTTTACTCTGATCTGGTTTTGGTTTTCGATGTTTCACTTTGGTTGGTTTATTATGAAATAAAGGCATGAGTTGTCTTCACTTTTATCATGCATATAGTATGTTCTAAAATGGTAAATCGTCCCCCCACTTGTTTTGAACCCCTTCGGCATTTATTTCCAGCCTTTGGCAGCTTGGGGATGTCACTTAAGGCCATGTAATGACTCATTGAGCTCTCAAGCCAATGAGAATTGGCGGGCCATTACAAATGGTATCAGCTTGTTCGGTCCTTGCCAAACAAGTGGTCATTGATGTTCATGGTCTTGGAGTTGAAATTCATTCTTGTATATTCCTTGTGTGGTCATTTTAGACAGGAGTAGTATTGTCGGATCTTGAAATGTATAGCATAAAAGGATGTAGCTAACATGTTTATGCTGAACTTTAAGTAACATGGTATTGGGTACATAAGTGTTTTGAATACACTTCTAGAATGTCAGAAATCTCATTTTCATGGGTTTATCCAATGAGATGATCATGAAATGCATTATAGAGGAATGACTTCCCACTAGGATTTCTTAAAACATTTTGAGAAATAGATTATGGTTTGATGAAAAATCGTGATTTCTAAAAAATTTAAGCACATTTTCAAATGAAATATTTTGAAAATATAATGGTTGATGTATTTTGAAAATAGAGTGATTTTCAAATGAAATAAAATATTTGTTTTAAAAATTGTTGGAACTCGATGTTGTGATAGTGGTGTAATAGAGATTGAAATTCTATTACTTCAGTTTCTAGGAAGTGAGAGTAATGGCATGCGTTGTTTGTATAGAAAATGGAAGATGTTAGATGTCGTAGAAACCAAACGGAAGAAGCTGCGGAGAATGTGGTTTCACATGAACCACATGTGAACCAAGAGCTGGTTCAAAGTATAGTTCAAGTGTTTCAAGCTGTAGACATGGGGAATCTGAGGGATGAGTCAAGGAATGTAGACCATTCCATCCAGTTACAGAAGCAGAATCCACCCATCTTTCAGGGTGATTCTGAACCAGAAAAGGAGGAGGTGTGGCTATGCAGGATAAATCATATCTTTGATTTCATCGGCACACCAGTAGAGCTGAAAGTCAAGTTGGAAACGTATATGTTGGAGGATCATAAACACAAATGGTGGGAGCTAGTGGTACAGGCTAAGGTGGATCAAGGCCTGGGAAGGGAGGAATTTGAGGAATTGTTTAATAAACAATTCTATCCTCACACATTCAAGATACAGAGGAAAACTGAATTTTTCAGACTAAAGAAGGAAAATCTCTCTGTCATAGAGTATGCGGCTAAATTCATGAATTTAGTTCCCTTTGCACTGGAAGTTTCTGCAAGTGCGTCGTTGAAGGCATGCGTTTTTGAATCAGGGTTGTGACATGAGATTCTCTCGAAGACAGCGGTGCTCTGTATTACGAATTATAAAGAAATGGTTAACAGAGCAACTGTAGGAGAAAGATACATCTCTGGAGTCATGGGAGGTGGTATTATGATGATACCCATGGGAACATGTGGTAACTCTAATGCTGGGATCAAGCGGAAGAGGGACACCTACTTCAAAGAAGGGAGTGCAAATCAGAATTAGACAGCTGGAGCAGTGAATCTTCCTCCAATACCCATGATGAAGGTCGGGTGCTTTCAATGTGGCTTGGTTGATCACATGACACAGGAATGTACAGAACCACCAAAAGCAATCACAATTGTAACAATATGGGAAATCTTCAGTGATATTGTCATAGTTCTCTGAGGTTGGGTGCGCATGACACCACACAGGAGTCGCAAACATCCAATGATTTGATAGGTCGAGGACAACAAAATCAGTCTCGCTAACAAAACTGAGCTAATTATGGTGATTTTAGTAATACCATGAATCCTATGGTAGGGAAATATCAACAAGGAAATAAGGAGCAAAGTTCAGAAACAAAGCAATTGTATGGAGTGAAATAGGTGATTATGGATGAGCAGTCTGGACCATCTACAGTGAGAGGTACGATTATTTTGAATTATATACTCTTGCAGGTGTTGATCGATACTGGTTCATCACATTCTTTTCTTGCTTCTCGTATTATATATTTGCTAATCTTAAATGTTGAAATGAATTCTTTTGTGATAAATCATCAAACACCTCTCGGTGAAATAGAATGTAGAGCCTTCGTTTGTAGAGCATGTTCTATAACTGTTGATGGAACTGAGATGATATGGTATTTCTCTGTGGTAGATATGGATGTCTATGATATAATATGGGGTATGGATTGGTTGAAAAATTTTAGGGAACACATCGACTATTGTAGCAGAACAGTCAGTTTCGCGACTGAGGATGGCGTCGATCATCTCTTTAGAGAAGAAAGAGTGGTGAAGGCAGGTGCAACGGGATTGTTGGCACCGGTAGTGGAAATGATCTCTTACCAGCTGGCTACGTTAAACATGGAATTGATTTACGAGATCCCGAATAATAGTTCTCTAGGAGTCGTGGATCAATTACCTGATGTTTTTTCCAAATACTTCTCAGGGTTACCACCTATACGAGAAGTGGAGTTTACGATTGATCTCTTTCTGAGGAACAGTCCGATCTCACTTCCATATTATAGGATGGCACCAATAGAGTTAAAGAAATTTGAAGTGCAGTTAGAGGAGATGGAATGAAAGGGATTCGTTCGCCCAAGTGTGTCTCTAAGGGCAGCATCAGTTTTGTTTGTAAAGAAGGTAGATGGAACTCATCAGCTGTGGGTTGATTATCATAAGCTTAACCAAGTTATGATAAAGAATAGATATCCACTTCCATGCACCGCAGACCTTTTTGATCAATTGAGTGGAGCTCAGTGGTTCTCCAAGATTGACTTGCAGTCCGGATATCACCAGTTGAGAGTTCAAAAGGAGGATATTTCGAAGAAATCTCTCAGAAGCATATATGGCCCATACAAATACATAGTCATGCCTTTCAGTCTAACGAATACACCAGCGGTCTTCATGTTTTGATGAATCAGATATTTCAGCTATATCTGGATTCTTTTTTTGTGGTGTTTGTCAAAGAAATATTGGTGTATCCAAGAACAAGGGCTGAGCATGATAAACACTTGGCGATAGTGTTGGAAATCTTGAGAGACCATCAGTTATATTCCAAATTATCAATGTGAGTTTTTGGATACAAGAGGTACGCTTTTTGGGCCATGTTGTTTCTGAGAAAGGTGTTTCAGTTGATCCATAAAAGATAGAAGCTGTTCTTTCTTGGAAACCGCCGAAGAATGTCTTTGAAATATGAAGTTTTCTTGGTCTATATGGTTATTACAGATGCTTTGTGCGTGACTTATCATGACTAGCATCACCAATGACTGCTTTGACAAAGGAAAATAGTGCATTTAAATGGACTGAGGAATGTAAGAAATGTTTTCAAGAGTTGAAATTTCGCCTTACATTAGTGACCATCTTGATCTTGCCTGAATCAGGATAGGGGTATGTGGTGTATTGTGATCCTTCGGGAATAGGGTTGGGATGAGTTCTCATGCTAGGAGACCATGTTGTTGCTTATGGTTCAAGGTAGTTGAGGGTTCATGAGATGTATTACCCAACACATGACTTGGAATTGGCTGCAGTCGTCCATGATTTGAAAACATGGAGACAATATCTCTTTGGTGAGAAATTTACTGTGTTTACAGATCAAAAAATCTTGAAACACATTTTATCACAACGAGATTTGAATCTGTGGTAGAGGATATGGATGGAGTATCTTCAAATGTTCAACTTTGACTTGATGTATACACCGTGTAAGGGAAATTCGTTGGCCGATGCATTAAGCAAGAAGTCGTATGCTCAGTTGGAAAGAGAAGATTCAGACAAATAGCAGTTGATGTCAGTCTTAGCTGACATGCATGTGGAATGTGAAGACTGAGGGGATGTTGCTATTTTCTTTTTAGCTACACTTCTTCCAGATTTAGTGAATATGGTAAAGCATTCCCAGACATCTGATGTGGAATGTTTAGCGATGAGTTCAAAACTCTATGGTGGGGAGACCATTGAGGGATGGAATTTGGATGGGAATTCGGTTTTGCGGATTCGAGATCGGATGGTTGTACTTTTAGATTGTCTGGAACAACCCACTCATGCTTACCACCATTCAAGATAGGTTGTATATCTAGGAACACAAATGATGTATAAGGTGTTAAAGGCGCAATTTTTGTAGAGCAGAATGAAACGGAAGGTCGCTGAATTTGTTTCAAGGTGTTTAACTTGTCAACAAGTTAAAGCAGAGCATCATATGCCAGTGGATATGTTGTAGTATCTACCAATTCTAGTGGGTAAATGATATTAGATAGCAATGGATTTTGTTACATGTCTTCCAATAAAGGTCCGGAAACACAATGCCATTTGTGTGATAGTGGATCGTCTGACCAAGTCGGCCAATTTCATCCCTATTCGTGAAAGTCATATGGTGGAAGATATTTAAAAAATATATATCCGAGAAGTGGTAAAGATACATGGAATACCGGTTTCAATCGTGTTAGATAGAGATCTGAGGTTCACATCTCATTTCTGGAGATCCTTACAGAAAGCCCTGGGAACTCAGTTGAATATGAGTATGGTGTATCATCCTCAGATGGATGGACAATCTGAAAGGATGGTGCAGACATTGTAAGACATGGTGCAGGCTTGTGTAATAGATTTTGGTGGATCGTGGGAAGAGAATGTTCCTTTAGTGGATTTCTTATATAACAACAGTTATCAGATGGTGATACACATGGCTCCCTTTGAAGGATAGTATGGGCTTCCTTGTCGTTCTAAACTTTGTTGGGTGGAAACATGTGAGACTTCACTAGTTGGGATGAGCCATGTCCATGAAACAATGGAGAAGATTTAGTTGATAAAATAGAGGATGGAGACGGCACAGAGTCATTAGAAATCTTCTGCGGATCATCGCTGAAGACTGTTTTCATGTGCGGTGAGTGATCATGTCTTTTGAAGAATCTCACCAAGGCTTGGACATCATCATTTTGGGAAGCATGTAAATTATCTCCTTGAAATATTGGCCCTTTTGAGATACTGGAATGGGTTGTCAAGGTGGCGTATCGGTTTGCATTACCACCACGGTTCAGTGCAGTGCATAATGTGTTCCATGTATCTTAGTTGAAGAAGTATCAACCCGATCCTGACCATGTGGTCAGATGGGATCACGTTGACCGAGAGCTAGATGCTTTGTTGGTACATATCCCAGTGTGGATTGTGGATAGGTAGGATAATGTCTTGCGAGGAAAAAGAATCGGTCTAGTACGGGTTTTAGGGCAGTATGGTCAGATTCAAAAAGAAACTTGGGAACACGAGAAAGAAATGAAAGAGCAGGGGCCAGAACTCTTTCTGGAAAGTGTTGGTTTTCTACTTTTAGGGGATGGAAAGACTAATGGTGGGGAGAATATAGTACCCCTAATTTCTGGTCTGTAACCCTTACTTGATACTTTTTTTGGTTTTATAAGATGTGGGTGAGGTGTGGGAGAATTGGGAGAACCTGGAGTGATGTTTGAAGCAAAGGGGAAGACGCACGGGTGGCGCACGGTTTGTCAAATTGTGTGGCCAAACTGTGTGTGTCTATTGGAGGAGGCAGTGGATTCGGCACGATTGGTGTACGGTTAAGAGAAACTGTGCGATGAGGTCATGCGTGAAGGAGGGCCGAGGCAGAATCTAACGCACTGTTAGCCCACAGTTTGTCAAACCGTGTGGACTAACTGTGTGGTCACTTAAAGTTAGATCCTAAAATTGTGGATCTAACTCGTTTTTCCATTAATTTCCTTTTTTAAACCTCCTATGTGGCCCTAAATCGGGATTACTCTATCTTAATGGTTGGAAGACTTCTCCCCAGAGTTCCAGAGGTGATCCAAAGGCTTCTCCTGGTGAATCGAAGCCGGATTCTTAAGTTATATGATCGTTCTTGGTCGGTTTCTTAGATATACATAGATCTAATTATCCTCTTCTGTTGTTTTCATAGATCTACACCCGTTATGGTTGGATCTATGGGTTTGGATCCCAAATATGACAAGATTGTTTCTTGATTGTGTTAGGAGGAGAGGTCTAAGGAGGGTTTTTGGAGTTTGACCTGGTGGTCTTGAGCGTTCTTCGTCTGTGGCTTTCTTTTGCCCAATTTTTTGAGGTAGGTGGCTTCACTCTCGATTCCTCTTTCATAGAACTTGAAGGATTAGATTTTAAATTGATTTCTTTGATTGAAATGGATTGCTTATTGGCTGTGAAAATATGGTTGAAACCTTTTTGAGTAAAGGGTGATGAAAATTGTGTGTTTTTGGAAAGTGTTTGTTGAAGTGAATTTAAAATGATGATTTTAAATTGGTTACAGTTGTTGTTTCATGAAATAAATGGTTATCAATATAAGGTTTGATGTTTTATTGAATTGTTTTGAACAGACTTGGTTTTGGTATGGATTAGCATGGGTTGGCTTGTGTGTTCATATGCATTGGCATGGATAAGTGCGAGAAGTAACCCCATCAAAAGGTTGGATGGATAAGGGAGAGAAGTACCCCCATCAAAATGGATGGATAAGGACGTGAAGTACCCCCATAAAGGTAATCCACTATGTGACGGCTTAGTGGAAGGATAACTCACCACTCACGAGTATAGGGTGGTCCAGATTGCATGCATGGTAGTTGTGTGGATTTGTGAAATGGAATGAATGTGACAAAATGGAAATGTGAATTTGATTGTAAACCTTGATAGGTTGTTTTTTATTGATAAACATGGTTTTTTTTTAAAATGGTTTTGACATGGAACTTGTGATATTGTGAATTGTTTTCGAATTGTTTTATATAAATTGTTTAATATATATGTGATAACATGTTTTATCCTAGAGGCATGGGTTGGGAAGTCATTAGGAAAAACCTACTGAGTTTCATTACTCACCCCCAACATTGGCACGTTGGTGGTTTTGTAGATGTCATATATCGGGATGTTGGTAAAGGTAAAGTGTCGCACTATTATAGCACTACTTCGTGACACGTGGGCTGGTTCATGATGTTGGATCTTGGTGTTGTGGAGCATGGAGTTGGGTTGTTGTCTTGTTTTCTTCTATTTGTCTTTCCATCGTTTAGTCTGATCTGGTTTTGGTTTCCGATGTTGCACTTTGGTTGGTTTTGTAACATCCCAGGTAAATAATGAATAGGACATTTTCATATTTATTAATATTTTTTTGAATTAAGTATTAATTTTACTTTAATGGGATTGCTATGTTTGATGGAGAATCCTCTTTAAATATAGTTTTTGTCTCACATATACATTATATTAGACCAAATAATATTCTTCTTTAGAATCGGGACATCAAAATTTACTTTGTGTGATTTTTTTGTTTTTTTCTGATAATGTTCTTTTTTTAATGAATAGTGAAAAATGTCGTATTTTAATTAAAAAACACTTGTAATATAATTTATTTTAAAGATATATTATCTTTTTAATTGGTTTTAAAGTTCAATTAGAATATATTTTTACTATTTAATCCAATTGTGGTCATTAGAATTAATTTCACTTTGAATTTGGACATAAACAAGTGTCAGTCTTTTGATAGATATTGTTTCATAAAAAACACGCTATTGGATTTGAAAACAGGAATTAATTTCAAAAATAATTAATGAAACTTATATGTTTTGAATTTTTCAAAATAGACATCATTTTTAAATTTAAAATATCAAATATAGCTTGGGGTGAATTTTTGGTATTTTTCTGAAGAACTTCAATTTTTGATGAATAGTGAAACCCCTAAGTGGTAGTTAAACAAACTGATTTTTGGTTTAAATTAAAGTTTAGCGCTTCTGTGTATTGAATTAAAAAAATCTGACATACATTGTTGCCATTAGTTAGTAAAATGTGGATCAGTGGGATTAAAATATTTTTTGGTGAATAGTAACTTTTGAGTTTTGTGAACCGCGATTAGAGGTAATTAGTGTAATTTAAGATAAAAATGATATTATAAAAATATGAAAAATAACTTGACACATGTCTTAAACTTATTGGATAGGTAATGTCCGACCAATAAAATCCATGGGTCAATTTTTGGGACCCCATCGAGCCACTTGACAAAGACAATGACATTAATACATTTTATTTAATGTAAAAATAAAAACATCACAAATATTTATTATTTTACTAAAAAACTTATTACATGGGGTCATATAAGCTATATTTTTTACTATAACTATTCATTAGAAAGATAAAAACAGTTCCTACATCATGTTAAATTTTCTATAATTTTTAGTCATCAAAAAAACAAAATAATTTATGACATAGTGATGATGCAGTGTTTACGTCAGTAATGAATGATTTAAATAAATAAGAAGATAATGTTTAAAATAATATCCAAAAATTGTCCAATTCTTATTGGATGATTTTATTTTGAACATTTACCACCTTTTATTTAACTGTAATGATTTTTGGAGATTTAGAAACCGAATTTCATTTTATAATAAAATAATAGTTTCAAGATTTTCAAAGGTTCCCCTCCTCTCCCTTATAAAAAGACCCCACTTCCTACCCATATCTCACACGTCTCAAGCCCTTTGGCTCATCCAACCTCTACTTATATAATCTCCCAATATCCCTCTCTTCATCCTATAATCCTCAACGTAGGTAGAAATCTCTTCAAGAAACCCTTTTGGTTCAAAGGAAGAAGAGTTACCCGATTTAATGGTAATGTCTTCACTTGTGTTCTTTTGTTTAATTTTGCTTCTCCAAACACTTAAAATATTTTTAGTCCATTCTTTTGTATCAAAAACAGTATCTACAATATACTAAGATGTTTTTATAAGAAGTATTCGAGCTACACATATACACACCTACGTCTAATGGAAAAAGAACATACTATTTCCGTGGATGGCGAATTTATACCTCACAAAACGATGATTGTTCAATATTCTTTTAACACCATTAAAGGTTGACATTAAGATGTCAATATGTTTATTTATGATATATAATTTTTTTATGTTTTTCGTAACCTTCTGTATTTTCCATTCATGGCATTCCTTTTTGGTTTCCATTATGGGTAAACGTGATATCTTCATTTTAGGAAGTGCGGACTACCGCCCCCTCAAAGTGATTTGATTCGTTAATGCCATGTGTTTGATGTGTAAAGGATGGAGTTAATAATATTATATACGATATTATACTGGAATTATAATTTACCTTTATATCATTATGATTCCATTCAATTAGATAGGAAATAGAAATGAAAGTAGCGTTCATGCGTACGTACGGCTTACCGTCTCCATGAATGGTGCATTTCATTCCTTAACTATAAATGTTATGTAATATTATAAATTCATGTATATAATTGATATATATGATATATATAATATCGACATCATGAAATATAATTTTGGTTATAATGGATATTTTACCACATGAAAAACTTTTAATTATAGAGAGTTTATTTTTGACTCAAGTACCAATGATAATTAAAACGACCGTTATTAACTTAAATAATTACATAGTGATCATAACATGGTAAAAAGTGATATAAAAGGAATAATTAACATTAAAAAGGTTCTTAAGAAAATATAAAATAACTCAAGTTTATTATTCAAGAGATTAAAGAATGACTGAGTCAAGTCGGACATGAGGTAAGGGACTTCGTCTCAATCTCCATTAATTGAGGAATATTTTGTTTTATACATAACTTTCTTTTATATGGTGTATAATCCCCTTTTTTACTTTTACTTTTATTTGAAATTAATCTTTTTATACGAAGTGTTTTACTAAATGAAAAAATGAATGTTTTTGTCTTACGCATGCGGCAACAACGACTTCTCCGCCACCATGACCATTATTTGTGTTTCAGATTCCTATACAAGGAAGAAATTTATTTAAAATGAAAAATAAATACCATGTTTTACCTTTTATTTTATTTTGGTATTGAATATGGTTTTAATAATTTTTTGATTAGATCAATGTGTTGTATTGATATCTTGTGATTGAAATGTGGAATGTTGTGTTTCCTTTATGCATGTTTTATATGATACGATTATGTTATTTTTATTGGGCATTGTTTATTAATACGGGTGGTTCCATGATAGATTAAGGGAGTGTGAGACCAATATAGCTCTCCGAATCATTAAGTAATATGACAGAGGTAAACGTGAATGTTTATCCTAATAGATTTAGGGAATATATTGTGATGGGTATTCCAAACATAACCATGGGGGTTACTCCCTACATAAGAATGTTATGAATGCCTCAAGTTACCTTTGTGTCCTAGTATTTCTATGATTTATTCATGATTTGATGAGGTATGTTAAAGTGCATATGTTTTATGAGTAAAGTATGATTTCATTGATTCTTATGTATACATGGACTATTGTTTTCAATCCGTATTTTTATATACCTTACTGAGCTTTTTATACTCATCCCAGGTTTTTGAAATGATTTTCACAGGTCAAGGGAAAAGTACATATTGTGTTGATACTGTTGAGGAAGTGTCATGAATGTATCCATGGTTTATTTAAAATATGTTTCCATTATTGAGATGAGTGAATTTTTTCTTTGATGTAACCACCTGGTTTACAAGTGGAATGTAATTCATGATATATGATCTAATTCTCTAAAACTCCAAACCTGAAAATATCCTCAATGTGTATTTATTGAAATAACACAAGATTAAGTAATATTTAAGGTTGAGGCCTATAGTGGGTCTCAAAAGCCGGTTTAGATAACATTAGGAGTTAGAATTCTATTAAATTATTATCCAAAAATAATTTTTTTGGTCAAATTGTAATGATATAGCATTTGAAGATTACCATGTTGCTTCATCTAAGAAATGTTTGTTCAGAATGGTTTTCCACAGAGGAAACATGAAAGTTGTGCTAGGAAGGAATACAGAAGGAAATGACCTTCCAAATCAGCATCTTGAGATGGTCAGAATTAGAACTGAACAGTTTTTTGCAGTAATGTCACAGTTGACTCAAGTGATAAATGGTGGCGGTATCCATGCATGAGATCAGCCAGATCAACCACATAGGAACATGTCAGTGGGGGAACATTTATTGAGGCAACATCCCCCATCATTCAAAGGATCATCTGACTCTGTGCTTGCTGAAGGGTGGATTAAAGAACTGAAGAAGATTTTTGATGTCATGGGTTGTTCAGTCAATATAATGGTTAGTCTTGTTGTTTACCGTTTGGAGGGTGAAGCAGATCAGTGGTGGTCGATGGTTAAAAATAGCAGGGATGCTGATGAGATTGATGATTTTGACTGGGATGAATTCAAAGGTATGTTTCTTCAAAAATATTTTCCTAAGGCTGTTCGACATAGGATGGAAAAATAATTATTGGAATTGAGGCAAGAGGACGACTTATTGGATGCTTTTGAAGAAAAGTTCACTCGATTGGCAAGGTATGCTCCAAATTTTATCAGAGAATTTGATAGTAAAATCAATCGTTTTTACTCAGGTTTAAAGCCAAAATATCGAAGGGCATTAGCTTCTCGCGAGTTCAAAAGTTATGAAAATCTTGTTCGATGTGATGATAAGGTGGAAATGTTGTTTTCCAATGATCAAGTGTTCTATAACAACCAACATAATAAGACACCGAGGTGGTAGGAGAAATGGGAGAATCCTTCAAAAAGGTGTGATGGTAAGAAAACTATGTTTTCAGTTTGTGATACATGTGTCAAAAAGCATGTTGGGGAATGTCTTTTAAATTCTGGAAAGTGCTACTGATGTGGTAAGATATGACATAAGGCTCGTGATTGCACTGGAAAAGATCAGGGTGATGGTAAGACCAAATTTGATTTAAAGTTAGTGAAGTGTTTCTATACAATGAGATGATTCATTATGAAAATGAGTGTCCGACATAGAGCTCAAGTGATGGGATGTAGTCAGACTACAAGAAAAAAGGTGTGGTGAGATCCTTTGCAACTACATCAGCAGATTTTGGGCCATCAAACGAAGTGGTATCATGTACTTTGTTTGTTTTTTCAGATTATTCCACTGTGTTGTTTGATTCGGGGTCTACACATTCTTTCATCTCTGAAAATGTTATAGTAAATTGGGAATTCCATCTCAAGAAATGACTCCTGAACATTTTGTAAAAACACCTGGAGAAAGTGTTGAGGCAAAAAGAATTTATAAGAATCTTTCTATCCTTATCCGTGGAAAGAACCTACTTGCAAACCTTATTATTTTACCTCTAGTAGAGTTTGATGTTATCCTGGGTATGGATTGGATCTCTGTTTACCATGCTTTGATTGATTGTAGAGCTAATGAAGATTCATTTCAGAAATACTTTCAGTTTTAATACAAGAATTAACCCTTACTGTTGATAACATATCCAGAGGCTGAGAAACGTGTAAAAGATGGAAATTAATGCTACCTTGCACATATTGTTGAAAACAAAGGAACCGTTCAGATTAATGATGTTTCGGTGGTAAATTAGTATCCTGATGTTTTTTCTGATGAGTTTCCTAGAATAATACCAGATTGAGAAGTTGAATTTAATGTTGACTTAGTTCTTGATGCTAAGCCAATTTCAAAACCCCCTTATCGAATGGCTCAAATTGAACTTTTAGAGTTGAAGGAGCAATTTCAAGATTTATTAGAGAAAGGTTTCCTTCAACCAATAACATCACCATGGTGTGATCTTGTCTTATTTGATAAAAAGAATGATGGTTCAATGAGACTTTGCATTGATTATAGAGCCTTGAATAACATCACTATTATGAAAACATATCATTTTCCTCATCTTGATGATTTGTTTGATCAGCTCTAGGGGGATCAGTATTTTTCAAAGATTGACTTGAGATCGGGGTACCATCAATTGAAGGTAAAGGCAGCAGATGTTCCGAATACTACATTACGTACAAGATATGGCCATTATGAATTTGTAGTTATGCCTTTTGTGCTAACCAATGCACCTTCTATATTCATGGACCTTATGAATAGAATCTTCCATGAGTTCTTTGATAAGTTTGTGGTTGTTTTCATTGATGATATTTTGGTGTTTTCAAAAAGTAAAGTGGAGCATGAAAGTCAATTTAGGGTTATTTTTCAAACCTTAAAAGAAAATAAATTTTATGGGAAATTTAGAAAGTGTGAGTTTTGGTTGCAAAAAAATTCTTTCCTTGGTCACATTGTTTCTAAAGATGGAATAAGTATTGATCCTGTAAAAACAATGGTTCTTGAAGAATGGACAAGTCCCACAAATGTAACTGATATTCGTATTTTTCAAGGTTTGGAAGGCTATTATCAAAAGTTTTTTAGAAATTTTTCACGGTTTTCTAGTCCAATGACTAAGCTAACTCGAAAGGGAGTTATGTTTATCTGGACAAAAGAATGTGATGATTGTTTTCAGGAAATGAAAATAAGATTGGTGAATGCTCTAGTTTTGGAACTACCTTCCAGGAATGGTGAGTTTGTTATCTACAGTGATACTTCATTGAAAGGACTTGGTTGCGTCCTAATGCAGAGTGATCAGTTATTTCTTATGCTTCACGGCATTTAAAAATTAATGTGGTAAATTACCCTACACATGATTTTGAATTAGTTGCTGTTGTTTTCGCATTAAAAATTTGGAGGCATCATTTGTATGGTGTAAAGTATGAAATATATACTGATCACAAAAGTTTAAAGTATATATTCACTCAGAAGGAATTGAACATGAGATAGAAGAGATGGCTGGAATTAATCAAGGATTACGATTGTACAATTCTTTACCATCCGGGAAATGAAAATAAAGTGGCAGATGCTTTGAGTCGAAAAATTAATGCTTCATTAACAATGTTGCGTTCGGAACGTGATCCTTTGGTTAAGGATTTGAGGAACTTTGGCATAGAAGTTGTTGGTGCAGTATATTCTTCAGTTTTGTTTCAGGTATCAGTGAAATATTCTCTATGGGACGGAATTAAGCAAGGACAAAATCAAGACAATGAGTTGAAGAAAAGGGAAGAGTTGGTTCATAAGGGTAAGATTCCTGAATTCAACATTGATAATGATTGTGTTTTGATATTTGGGAAGAGATTGTGTGTGCCTTGTGATTTACAATTGAAGAGAGAGTTGTTATGTGAAGCTCATAGCTCTCCATTTTCTGTTTATCCAGGCAGTACTAAGATGTACAAAGATCATCGAGAGTATTATTGGTGGGACAGAATGAAAATAGATATTGCTGATTTTCCTATGATGTCTTTGACTTGTCATCAGGTTAAATAAGAGCGGCAGTTACTGAAAGGTATGCTTCAACCTTCACCAGTAGCAGAGTGGAAATGGGAGAATATATCCATGGACTTCATTGTGGGATTGTCGAAGACACCTCGAGGCAATAATGCAGTCTAGGTTGTTGTTGATCTCTTGATTAAATCAGCTAATTTCCTTTCTATATGAGATAATTTTTCCTTACATCAAATTTCACATTTGTATCTTAAAGAGATAGTGAGGTTACATGGAGTTCCCCTATCCATTGAATCTGATCGTGATCCTAGGTTTACATATAACTTTTGGAATGGATTTCAGAAGTCATTGGGAACTGAGTTAAATTTCAGTACAACTTTTCATCCTCAATCAGATGGGCTATTAGAACGAACGATTCCGACATTGGAGGATATGCTACATGCTTGTTCGATGGATTATCAGGGAAGTTGGGACCAACATTATTCTTTGGTTGAGTTTTCTTATAATAACAGTTTTCCTTCCATTATACATATAGCGCCATTTGAGGCATTATATGGGAAGTGGTCTCGAACTCCAGATTCTTGGGATGATGTGGTTGAAATAAAGTTGATGAGACCAGAACTGGTAGAAGAGTTGGCAAAAAAAATTCTGCAGATACAGAAACACATGAGAATAGCAAAGAGCAGGCAGAAAAGTTATGCGGACAATAGGAGGAAGGATCTCTATTTTGAGGTATGTGATCATGTATTCATCAATGTTTCACCATGGAAAAGTGTGATGCGATTTGGTAAGAAAGGAAATCTGAGTCCAAGGTTCATTGGAACATATGAAATTCTAGAGAGAGTTGGATCAGTTGCATACCGAGTGGCATTACCTCCGAGTTTATCTCAGGTACACAATGTCTTTCATGTTATAATGTTGAAGAAGTACATTCCAGATCCATCTCATGTTTTGAGTCCAGAGGTAGTTCAGCTGGAAGAGAATCTATCTTATGAGGAAGAACCAATCAAGATTCTTGACCACATGGAGCAAATATTGCAGAATAAGGTGATTCTTCCAGTAAAGGTATTGTGGAAAAACCACATGATTGATGAGGCAACATGGGAATATGAAAATGATATGATGGATAAATAACCCCATTTATTTAAGTGAATAAATTGTGAGGACGCAATTCCCAAAAGGGGGGAAGGATGTAACATCCCATTTAAATAAAGAAAAATACATTTTCATATTTATTAATGTTCTTTCAATTATGTATTAATTTTACTTTAATGGGGTTGTTAGGTTCGATGGGGAACCCTTTTTAAATATAGTTTTGGGCACTAATATACATTATATTAGGCCAAATAAAAATCTTCTTTAGAATCAGGACATCAAAATTTACTTTGTGTGAATTTTTGGTATTTTTCTGATAATGTTTTTTAATGAATAGTGAAAAAAGTTGTTTTTTAATTCAAAACCTCTTTTAATATAATTTATTTATAAGGATAGATTATCTTTTTAATTGGTTTTAAAGTTAAATTAGAATATATCTTTACCATTTAATTCAATGGTGGTCATTATAATTAATTTCACTTTGAATTTGGACATAAACAAGTGTTAGTCATTTGATAGATATTGTTTCTTAAAAAACACGCTTTTTGTTTTGTCAACGAAAATTAATTATAAAATTAATTAATGTAACTTATATGTTTTGAATTTTTCAAAATATACATCATTTTTGAATTCATAATATCAAATATATCTTGGGGTGAATATTTGGTATTTTCATGATGAACATCAATTTTGATGAATAGTGAAACCACTAAGTGGTAGTAAAACAAACTGATTTTTCGTTTAAATGAAATTTTACCGCGTCTGTGTATTGAATTTCAAAAATCCATCAAACATGGTTTTCATTATTTAGTAAAATATTTTTCAATGGGATTAAAATAATTTTGGTGAATAGTAACTTTTATGTTTTGTTAACCGCGATTAGAGGTAATTACTGTAATTTAAAATAAAAATGATATTATAAACATATAAAAAATATCTTCACACATGTCTTAAACATATTGGATTGGTCATGGCCGACCAAGAATATCCATGGGACAATTTTTGGGACACCATGGAGCCACTTGAGTGAGATAATGGCATTAATACCTTTTATTTAATGTAAAAATAAAAATATCACAAACATATATTGTTTTACTAAAACAATTATTAAATGGGGTTATATAAGCTATATTTCTTACTATAAAGATTAATTAGAAAGGTATAAAGATTTCCTACATCATGGAAATTTTTTTATAATTTTTAGACATCAAAAAAATAAAATTATTTATGACACAATGATGATGCAGTGTTTACCTCATTAATGAATGATTTAAATAAATATGAAGATAATGTTTAAAATAATATCCAAAACTTGTCCAATTATTATCAGATTATTTTATTTCGAACATTTACCACCTTTTATTCTACTTTAATGATTTTTGGTGCTTTAGGAACTGAAGTTCATTTTATAATAAAACAATAGTTTCAAGATTTCCAAAAGAGCCCCTCCTCTCCCTTATAAAAAGACCCCACTTCCTACCCATCTCTCAAACTTCTCAAGCCCTTTGGCTCGTCCAAAATATACTCAAATAAGCTCGCAATATCCATTTATTCATTATATAAGTCTAAAATTAGGCATAAATCTCTTCATGAAACCCTTTTGGTTCAAACGAATAAGAGTTACCCGATTTAAAGGTAATGTCTTCACTTGTGTTCTTTTGTTTTATTTCACTTCTCCAACCCCTTAAACTATTTTTATTCCATTATTTTGTAGAAAAAATAATCTCTTTAATATAATAGTATGTTTTTATAAGAAGGATTCGAGCTACACTTACACACACCTACGTCTAATGGCTAAAGAACATACTGTTTCCGTGGATGGCGAATTTCTGCCACACGAAACGATGATTATTCAATATTCTTTTAACACCTTTAAAGGTGGCCATTAAGATGTCAATATGTTTATATATGATATATAATACGTTTATGTTTTCCTTAAGATTATTTATTTTTCATTTATGGAATACCTATATGGTTTCCATTATGGGTAAACGTGATATCTTCATTTTAAGCAGTGCGGACTACCGCCCCCTCAAAGTGATTTGATTCGTTAATTCCATATGTGGGGCGTGTAAAGGAAGGAGTTAATAATATTATATATAATATTATACTGTAATTATAGTTTATCTTTAAATCAACATGATTCCATTCCATTAGATACGAAATAGAAATGAATGTAGCGTTCATGCGTACGTACGACTTATCGTCTCCATGAACAGTGCATTTCATTTATACCTCTAAATGTTATGTAATATTATAAATGAATGTATATACTGGATATATATTTTATATATAATATCTAAATCATGATCATAATTCTGGTTATAATGGATATTTTACCACATGAACGACTTGTAATTATAAAAGTTTATTTTTGACTCAAGTACCAATGATCATTAAAACGACCATTATTAACATAAATAATTACATAGTGTTCATAACATGGTAAAAAGTGATATAAAATTAATAATGAACATGAAAAAGTTTCTTAAGAAAGTAGAAATTAACTCAAGTTTATTATTCAGGAGATTAAAGAACGAACGAGTCATGACGGACACGGGGTATGGGACATCATCTCAATGTCCATTCATAGAGGCATATTTTGTTTTATACACAACTTTCTTTTATACGGTGTATAAACCCCTTTTTACTTTTACTTTTATTCAAAAGTAATCTTTTTATATGAAGCATTTTACTAAACGACAAAATGAATGTTTTTGTCTTACGTATGCGGCAACATCGACTTCTCCACCGCCATGACCATTATTTGAGTTTCGACTTCCTCTACAAGGCAGAACATTTTTTAAATGAAAAATAAATACCACGTTTTAACTTTTCTTTTATTCTGGTATTGAAAATGGTTTTGATAAAGTTTTTATTAGATCATTGTGGTGTATTTATATCTTGTGAATGAAATGTGGAATGTTGTGTTTCTTTTATGCATGTTTTATATGATACTATTATATTATGGTTCTTGGGAATTGTTTATGAAGATGGGTGGTTCTGTGATAAACTAAGGGTAGGTGAGCCCGATATAGCACTCCAATGCATTGGGTAACATGATGTAGGTAAACATGAATGTTTCTCCTAAGATATTTAGGTAATATACTGTGATGGGTATTCCAAATGTAACCATGAGTGTTACTCCCTACATAAGAATGTTATGAATGCCTCAAGTTTCCTTTATGTCTTACGATTTCTATGATTTATTCATTATTTGTTGAGGTATGTTAAAGTGCTTTTGTTTTATGAGTAAAGTATGATTTCATTGATTCTTAGGTGTACATGGACTAATGTTTTCATTCTATATTTTTATATACCTTCCTGAGCATTTTATGCCCATCCCATGTTTTTGAAATGTTTTTCACAGGTCAAGGGAAAAGTACATGATGTGTTGATATTGTCGAGGAAGTGTCACGAAAGAATCCATGTTTTATTTAAAATATGCTTCCTTTAATGAGAAGATTGAATTTTGTCTTTGATGTAACCACCTTGTTTACAAGTGGGATGTAATTCATGATATATGATCTAATTATCTAAAACTCTAAACCTGAAAAGCTCCTCAATGTGTATTTCATAAAATAACACAAGATTAAGTAATTTTTAAGGTTGGGGCCTTATAGGTTTATTATGAAATAAATGGATGAGTTTTCTTCTCTGTTATCATGCATCATTTAGTTGTTGGGTTGGTTATGGTCGTTGGCTCTGTGGTATGTTCAAAAAGGGTAAATCGTCCCTCCACTTGTTCTGAAACCCTTAAGAATTTTTTGCTAGCCTTTGGTGCCTTGGGGATGTCGCTTAAGGCCATGTAATGACTCGTTGAGCTCTCAAGCCAATGAGAATTGGCGGGTCATTACAAATGGTATCAGCTTGTTCGGTCCTTGCCTAACAAGTGGTCATTGATGTTCTAGGTCTTGGATTTGAAATTCATTCTTGTCTATTTAGTGGGTAGTGATTTTAGAGAGGAGTAGGATTTTCGGAACATGAAATGTATTTCATCAAAGGATGTAGCTAACCCGTTAATGTTGAACATCAAGTTACCAGGTTATTGGGTACATAAGGGTTTTGGATACATTTCTAGAATGTCGTAAATTTTATTGTCATGGGTTTATCCAATGAGATGAGCATGACATGAATTATAGAGGAATGAATTCCCACTAGGATTTCATAAATAATTTTGAGAAATGGATTTTGGTTTGATGCAAAAGCATGATTTCTAAAATATTTAAGCCCATATTCAAATGAAATATTTTGAAAATATAATGGTTGATGTATTTTGAAAATCGATTGATTCTGAAAAGAAATAAAAGATATGTTTTAGAAATTGATGGAAATCGATGTTGTGATAGTGTTGTAATAGATATTGAAATGCTAGGCCTTTAGTTTCTAGGAAGTGAGACTAACAGCGTGCGTTGTTTGTATAGAAAATGGCACCTGTTAGACTTTGTAGAAACCAAATGGAAGAAGCTGTGGAGAATGTCGTTGCACATGAACCGCGTGTGAACCAAGAGCAGGTTCACAGTATAGTTCATACATTTCATACTGTATACGCGGGGAATATTAGGGATGATTCAAGGCTTTTAGACCATTCCATCCAGTTCCAGAAGCAGAATCCACCCATCCTTCGGAGAGATTCTGAACCAGAAAAGGCGGAGGTGTGGCTAAGTAGGATGAATCATATCTTCGATTTCATTGGTACACTGATATAGCTAAAAGTAATGTTGGCGACGTATATGTTGGAGGATCTTGAACGACAATGGTGGGAGCTAGTGGTGCAGGCTAAGGTAGATCAAGGCCTGGGATGGGAGGAATTTGCGGAACTATTTAATAAACAATTCTATCCTCACACGTTCAAGATCTAGAGGAAACTAGCTTTTTCAGCCTGAAGCAGGAAAATATTTTTGTCACAAAGTATGCGGTTAAATTCATGAATTTAGTGCGCTTTGCACCGGATGTTGATGCAAGTGCGTCCCTAAAGGCACGCATTTTTGAATCAGGGTTGTGACAGGAGATTCGCTCGTAGATAGCGGTGCTCTAAATTACAGATTATACGGAAATGGTAAACAGAGAAATAGTAGAATAAAGAGACATCTCATGAGTAATGGGATGAAGGAGTATGATGATACCCACAAGAAAGGGTTGGAACTCTAATGCTTGGAACAAGCAGAAGAGGGACACCTACTTCCAAGGTGGGAGTGCAAATCAGAATCAGACCGCTGGATCCGTGAATCTTGATCCATGACCCATGATGAAGGTTGGGTGATTTCAATGTGGCTCGGTTGATCACATGAAATGGGAATGTACAACACCACCAAAAGAATGAAATAATTGCAATAATATGGGGCATCTTCAGCGATATGGTCACAGTGCTCCGAGGTCGGGTGCGTGTGACACCACCCAAGAATCGCAAGCTTCCTATGATTCGACAGTGCGAGGAAATCAAAATCAGTCCCAACAAAAAAATAGATCTATTTATGGTGATTCCAAGAATACCATGACTCCTCTGGAAGGAAAATATCAACAAGGCAATAAGGAGAGAAGTGTAGCAAAAAAGAAATTGTATGGAGCAGACCAGGTGATTGTGGATGACCAGTCTGGACCGTCTACGGCGAAAGGTATTATTATTTTGAATTCTACCCTCATGCAAGTGTTGTTCAATATTGGTGCATCACATTCTTTTCAGGCTTCTCGTATTGCTGATTTTCTAAACATAAAAGTTGAAATGATGCCTTCTGTGATAAAACTTCAAACACATCTCGGTGAAAGAGAATATAGAGCCTTCATGTGTAGAGCATGTTATATAACTATTGATGGAACTGTGCTAAAATGGGATTTCTCTATGCTGGATATGGATTTCTATTATATAATCCTATGTATGGATTGTTTGACAAAGTTCAGGGCTCAAATCGACTGTTATAGAAGAACAGTCAGTTTCGTGACTAAGGATGGCGTCGAGCATCTCTTTAAAGAATAAATAGTGGTGAACGTAGGTGCAACATGCTTGTTGGCACTAGTAGTGTCAATGATATCTTACCAGCTAGCTATGTTAAACTTGTAATTGATGTACAAGATCGCGAATAATAGTTTTCTGGTAGTCGTGGATCAATTTCATGATGTTTTTCCTAAAAACTTATTGGGGTTACCACCTGTAAGAGAATTGGAGTTTACGATTGATCTCCTTCCGGGGACCAGTCTGATCTCACTTCCATCTTATAGGATGGTAAAAACAGAGTTAGTGGAATTGAAAGTTCAGTTAGAGGATCTATAAAACAAGATATTCATTTGCCCAAGCGTGTCTCCATGGGCAACAATAGTTTTGTTCATGAAGATGGCAGATGGAACACTTTGGTTGTGTGTTGATTATCGTAAGCTTAACCAAGTTACAATAAAGAATAGATATCCACTTCCACACATTGATGATTTGTTTGATCAATTGAGGGGAGCTCAATGGTTCTCCAAGATTGAATTTCGGTTAGGATATCACCAGTTGCGAGTTCAAAAGGAGGATATCCCGAAGACAGCTTTCAGAAGCAAATATGGCAACTATGAATACATAGTCATGCCTTTCGATCAAACGAATGCACCAGCGGTCTTCATGGATTTGATGAATCAGATATTTCAGAAATATCTGTATTCATTTGTTGTGGTTTTTGTCGATGACATATTTTTGTATTCATGAACAAGGGCTAAGCATGAGCAACACTTGGCGATAGTGTTGGAAATCTTGAGAGACCATCAGTTGTATGCCAAATTATCAAAGTGTGATTTTTGGATACAAGAGGTACATTTTCGGAGCCATGTTGTTTCTGTGAAAGGTGTTTCAGTGGATCCAGAAAACATAGAAGTGGTTCTTTCATGGAAACCACCGAATAATGTATTTGAAATATGAAGTTTTCTTGGTCTATATGGTTATTAACGATGATTTTTGTGTGACTTCTCACGAATAGAGTCACCAAGGACAGCTTTGAAAAAGAAAAATAGTGCATTTCAATGGACTGAGGAATTTCTGAAATCATTTCAAGAGTTGAAACTTCTCCTTACATCATCACCCATATTGATCTTGCCTGAATCTGGACAGGGGTATGTGGTGTATTGTGATGCTTCAGGAACAGGGTTAGGATGTTCTCTCATGCAAGGAGACCATGTTTTTTCTTATGGTTCAAGGCAGTTGTGGTTTCATGAGAATAATTACCCAACACATGACTTTGAATTAGCTGCAATCGTCTGTGCTTTGAAAATATGGAGACATTATCTCTTTGGTGAGAACTTTATTGTGTTTACGTATCAAAAAAGCTTGAAACACATTTTCTCACAATGAGATTTGAATCTGAGGCAAAGGAGATGGATGGAGTATATTCAAATTTTCTACATTGACTTGATTTATACACAAGGTAAGGGAAATTCTGTGACGAATGCATTAATTTGGAAGTCGTACGCTCAGTTGGGAAAAGAAGCATCAGAAGAATGGCAGTTGATGTTGGTCATTACCGACATGCATGTGGAATGTGAAGACTGAGGTGATGTTTCTGATTTCTATTCAGCCACACTTATTCCATATTTGGTTAATATGGTAATGTATGAACAGACATCCGATGTGGAATGTGTAGCGATGAGTTCACAACTCAATGGTGGGGAGACGATTGAGGGATGTAAACTTGATGAAAATTCAGTTTTGTGGTCTTTAGATCGGATGGTTGTACCTTTATATTTTCAAGAACAACTCACTCATTCTTACCACCATTCAACATGTGTTTTACATCTAGGTAGACAAAAGAAGTATAAGGTGTTGAAGGTGCAATTTTGGTAGAGCGGCATGAAAAGGGAGGTCGCTGAATTTGTTTCAAGGTGTTTAACTTGTCTGCAAGTTAAATAAGTGCATCAAAGACCAGGGGGAATGTTGCAGTCTCTACCAATTCTAGTGTGGTAATGGGATCATATAGCAATGGATTTTGATACAGGTCTTCCAAGAACGTTCCGGAAACACAATTCCATTTGGGTGATAGTGGATCGTTTGACCTAGTCGCCACATTTCATCCCTATTCGTGAAACTCATACGGTGGAAGATCTTTCAAAAATATATATCTGAGAAGTGGTAAAGAGACATGTAATACCAGTTTCAATCGTGTCAGACAGAGATCCAAGGTTCACATCTCGTTTCTGGAGATCCTTACAAAAAGCCCTGGGAACTCAGTTGAATATGAGTACGGCGTATCATCCTCAGATAGATGGACAATCCGAAATGAAGATATAGAAATTGGAATACATTTTGTGGGCTTCTGTAATGGATTTTCATGGCTCGTGGGAAGAACATGTGACTTTAGTGGAGTTCTCATATAACAACAGTTATTAGGCCTCAATACACATGGCTTCCCTTGAAGCATTGTATGGGAATCCTTGTCGTTCTCCACTTTGCTGGGTGGAAACAGGTGAGGCTTCACTAGTTGGGCCAAGCCTTGTCTAAGAAACAATAGATAATATTCAGTTGATAAAAAGTGGATTAAGACGGAACAAAGTCATCAGAAATCTTATGTGGATCATCGCCGAAGACTGTTGTCGTTTGCGGTGAGTTATCAGGTCTTTCTGAGAACCTCTCCAAGGCTTGGATGTCATTGTTTTTAGAAGCAAGGAAAATTATCTCCTTGATATATTTTCCCTTTTGAGATACTATAACAGATTAGCAAGGCAGCATATCAGTTGGAATTACCACCATGGTTCAGTGCAGTGCATAATGTGTTCCATGTATCTCAGTTGAAGAAGTATCAACCCGATCCTAACCATGTGATCAGATGGGATCACATTGACCTAGAGCTTGATGCTTCATTGATACATATCCTAGTGCTGATTTTGGATAGATAGGATAATGTCTTGCATCCAAAAATCATCGGTCTAGTATGGGTTTATGACAGCATGGTCAGATTCAGGAAGAAACTTGGGAACCCTAGAAAGAAATGAAAGTGCAGTGGCTAGAACTATTTCAGGAAAGAGTTGGTTTTCTACATTCTGGGGATGGAAAGACAATGGTTGGGATAATTTATTACCCCCAATTTTTGGTATGCAACCCTTACTTGATACTTTTCTTGGTTTTAAAAGTTGTGGGTGACGTATGGGAGAATCGGGTGATCCTGGAGTGAAGTTTGAAGCAAAGGGGAAGATGCATGGGTGGCGCACAGTTTGCCAAACCATGCGGTCAAACCGTGCATGTATATCTGGGGAGGCAGTGGCTTCTGCATGGTCGGCGCATGGTTAAGAGGAAACATGCGATGAGGTCGTGCATGATGGATGGACGAGGCAGAAGCTAACGCACGGTTAGCGCATAGTTTGTCAAACCATGCGGACTAACCGTGCGGTCACATAAAGATAGATCCTAAAATTGTGGATCTAACTCGTTTTTCCTTTAATTGCCTTGTTTAAACCTCATAAGTGGCCCTAACTCTAGATTACTCTCCCTTGATGGTTGGAATACTTCTCCCAAGCGTTCTGGAGGCGATCCTATGGCTTCTCTTGGCGAATCGAAGCGGGATTCTTAAGGTATGTGATCGTTCTTGATCGGTTTCTTATATCTACTTCTCCTCTTCTCTCGTTTTCATAGATCTATGACCTTTATGGGTGGAACATAGGGTTTGGATTCCATATATGACAATATTTGGTCTTGGTTGTGTTAGGAGAAGAGATCTAAGGAGGGTTTTTGGAGTTTGACCCGTTGTGCTTGAGTGTTCTTCATCCATGGCTTGGTTTTGCCCAATTTTTCAAGGTAGGTGGCTTCACTCTCCATTCCTCTTTCATAGAACATCAAGGTTTAGATTCTAAATTTATTTCCCTGATTGATTTGGATTTTTTATTGTCTATGAAAATATGGTTGAAACCTATTTGAGTAAAGGTTGATGGAAATTGGGTGTTTTTGGAAAGTGTTTTTTGAAGTAAATTTAAAATGATGATTTTAAATTGGTTACAATTTTTTTTGCATGAAATAAATGGTTTTCAGTAAAAGGATTGATGTTTTATTGAATTCTTTTGAACACACTTAGTTTTGGTATGAATTGGCATGGGTTGTGGTATGTGTTTATAAGCATTAGGATGGATAAGGGCGAGATGTTCCCCCATCAAAAGGTTTGATGGATAAGGGAGAGAAGTACCCCTATATAAAGGGATGGATAAGGACGTGAAGTACCCCCATTAAGGTAGTCCACTAAGTGATGGCTTAGTGGAAGGATAACTCACCACTCACGAGTATAGGGAGGTCCCGGTTGCATGCATGGTAGTTGTGTGGATTTATGAAATAGAATGAATGTTCCAAGATGGAAATTTGAATTTTATTGTAAACATTAATTGGTTTCTTTTTTTTGAGAAAGGTGGTTTTGATTTAAAATGGTTTTTACATGGAACTTGTGATATTGTGAATTATTTTGGGATTTTTTTATATAAATTGTTTTATATAAATGTACTAAGATGTTTCATCCTAGAGGCATGGGTTGGGAAGTCATTGGGGAAAACCTATTGAGTTTCATTACTCACCCCCTGCTTTGGCACGTTGGTGCTTTTGAAGATGTCATATACCAAGATGTTGGCAAAGGTAATGTGTCGCACGTTTATAGCACTACATCGTAACACTTGGGCTAGTTCGTGAAGTTGGATCTTGGAGCTGTGGAGCATAGAGTTGGGTTTTTGTCTTGTTATCTTCTAATTGTCTTTCCATTGATTACTCTGATCTGGTTTTGGTTTCCAATGTTGCACATTGGTTGGTTTATTATGAAATAAATGGATGATTTTTTTTCACTTTTATCATGCATCATTTAGTTGTTGGGTGGCTTATGGTCATTGGATCTGTAGTATGTTCTAAAAGGGTTATTCGTCCCCCAACATATTTTGGAACCCTTTGGCATTTAATTCTAGCCTTTGGCACCTTGGAGATGTTTCTTAAAGCCATGTAATGACTCGTTTAGCTCTCAAGCCAATGAGAATTGGCATGTCATTACAGAGGGTGAGTCCAATTCAGGTTGTGCCTTTGAAAATTGGTATTACTGTTATTTTTAAATGAGGAAAATGAGTTAGTTCCAATGAGGGTTCAAAATTGTCGGTGTGTGTGTATTGATTATAGGAAACTAAATCGATCCATTAACAAGGACCATTTCCATCTCCCATTTGTCGATGAAATTCTTGATAGACTAGCTGGTAAGACACATTATTATTTCTTGGAGGGATAAATTAGATATTTTCAGGTTCTTATTTCTCTGGAGGATCAGGAGAAGACAACATTCACCTTTCCCTTTAACACATTCCCTACCAGAGGATGCCATTTGGACATTGAAAAGCCCCAGGTACCTTCAAAAGAAGGATGGTGAGTATTTTTTCGGATTTTATTGACACGTACATGGATGTATGTATGGATTATTTAATAGTTTATGGGTCTTCATTTGATGATTGTATCAATATTTTTGGAATGGTTTTGAATCATTGTATTGAGAATAATCTACTCTTGAACTTTGAAAAGATCCATTTCCTTATAGATCAGGGCATTTTATTAGGGAATGTAGTGTCAAAACATGGTATAGATGATGATAGATATAAATTCGATATCACTTAATCTTTAAATATCCTTCATGTGTGTGTGATGTTATATCATTTCATGGGAATGAAAGATTTTATCGGTGCATGATGAACTTATTTAGTAATATTTCTCTTCCTATGCCACAATTACTAAAAAAAGGATTCTAATTTTGTTTATGATGTTTCCTGTAGGAATTCCATTGATGAGATAAAATATTATCTTACCACTCCACCTATCATATAGCCTCCATGATTTGAGAATCCATTTGATCTTATGTGTGATGCCTTCAACATTATGGTTGGAGCTATCTTATCTTAGAGGGTGGAGGGCCATTCACATGTGATCGCCTATGCTTTTAGGACATTGGATTCAACATAATAAAATTACACAACCATATAAATTGTGTTTCTTTACATTATTTTTTCTTTATATAACATCCGTTCATATTTATTAGGCTCTAAGGTTGTTATTTTTTCTAACCATACAGCTCTAAGGTACCCTTTAATGAAGCCGTAAGCAAATCCCAGGATAATCTAATGGATACTCATTCTTTATAAATTTGATATTGAGATAAAGGATAAGAATGGATCATAGATCTTGGTGGAGAATCACATGAGTAGTCTTACTGACATAGTAGAGGATGACACCTCGAACCAGATACCACTTCATGGCACTCTCCATGATGAGCATATTTATTCCATCTTAGGTATGCATCCTTGGTATTCTAAATTAGTGAACTCCATTATAGCATCTGAAATCCCATCATATTTAAAGAATCATCACATTCAAAAATTAATGTGTGAGTCAATGTTTTATATTTTGGATGATCAATAACTTTGGATCTTGTGTAGAGATAATGTTATTTGGAGATGTGTTCCTGATCATGAGTTTGAGTTTGTTTTACATTTTTGTCATACACTTTCTTCTGGTGGACAATTTGGAACACAACTGATTTCTAGGAATGTCTTAGACTCTCAATTATATTGGACTAGCATAAACCATGATGTTCTTGTGTTTTTAATGTCATGCTCACATTGTCAATACACTGGAAACATTTGTAGGAGACAAAAGATTCCCCAACATCCCATACTATTCTGTGATATTTTTGACATATAGGGAATCGAAATTATGGGTATGTTTCCTAGTAACATTGTTTTTTTTATATTTTGTTCATTTTTAATTATGTGAGTAATTCGATGGAGGACAAACCCACTAGGACTGATGATTCTCATGTTGTGGGGGACTAGTCCAAGAAACTGATTTGTTGTAGGTTTGGAGTACCAAAATCCATCATCATTGACCAAGGGACACAATTCTACAATCATAATTTTACATCCCTCCAATGGAATTATAGTGTGATACACAAAACATCAACACCATAGCACCCCAAATCAAATGGCTAGAATGAGGTCACATATCATGAGTTGAAACACATTTTTGAGAAAATTGTGCTGCTGAATAGGGAGGATTGGATTATGTGATTGGATGATGTAGAAAATAAAATTTAATGTTTGAGAGATTGTCTAGTGTATTATAGGACAACATTTGTATCTCATGAAAAAATGATCCAGAAAAGAGAATTTAATGTTTGAGAGAATTTCCTTCTCAACATTTCACGGTTGAAGTTGATGTTATGAAAGTTGCCTTCTAGATGGTTAGGGCCTTATATTGTATCTGATTATTTTTCCTTATGGTTCAGTGGAGATTGCACCAAAGGGAACAGGAAAGAGATTTGTAGTCAACAGGAACCGTTTGAATAAATACAGTGAGGGAATTCCAACTAATGCTGTGGATTTCATCGCACTTCATGACCCCAACAAAACTTGAGCATATCAGGACGTTCCTTTCCCTTTCACATTTATATTCTTTTTCAAATTTAAAATTGTACATTTCATGTAAATATATTATCTCATAGGTTCACATTGAGTAAAATTCTATATTTTATGTGTGGGGGAGAGGTCAAAATTTTGGGATAGATATTTTGTATTTCCATTATTGTGTTGTGTTTTTATTTTCAATTATGTTTTTTGTTAAAATTTTCAAAAAATTAAAAAAAATAAATTAAAAAAAAAATATATATTGTAACAGTCTCATGTGAAACATATGGATAATGCATGTTTTCAAAATTCATGGGTATAATTATTAGTAGGAGTAATATTTTATCATCAAGGGTTAATTTTAATAAAATGTGAAGTCGTCAATGACATGAATATTTGTGTCATTATAAAACCATTTAGATTTTGACATCATTATTTGTGATATTTGTTCATGGTAAATTATGTCCTTGATTTCGCCACACAAAGTTTCACTCAACCATGACTTGTGAAATTTTTCATACTCAATTGATGGTATAGTATGTTAGGAAAAAAATCATTGGTTGATCCATACATTCATTCCTCTTCTAATCAGTTTCATTACAATACTGAAATGACAAATGCGTGTGTACTAGTTATCCGAATTTTGTACGCTCTCAAAAAATATGGGTTGTGTATTGGACATGTCAAAAACCACTCCTCATCGACCAAGGATTTTCTTATATCTATTACAATAAGTGATGTGAGAAGATAACACATGGGTTGAGTGTTGAGTGAAATTATCTATATGAGAAACATAACAAAAAATAATAATGAATTAGGGGTGTTATGAAATGTAGAACATATGGGGATATCTAGGTTGGGATCATAAGCATTGAATCTCTGGAATTCATAAGTTAGTTGGTCTTAAAATTTTACTGCAATGAAATCTAGAACATGTTCAGTGATTTAAACTACGTAATATGAATTTCTTTACTTGACCTATATATAAGTAATAAAATGTGAATTTAGGAACTTGGAATGGTCAGCACGCAAACACCTGTATAATTAGGGGAATACTATACCCATGAATTGTTTCGATATGATTATTGTAATGAATCTCAATGGATTTTGTTTTGAAAAAAAATATAACACATTGAATTTAAAATTTATTTATATTTACAATTGAATGGATTTCTACATTGCCTATATGTTCTCTATGGATTGAGGAATATGAATATGCTTATCATGTCATATTTTTTTCAAATACATGATATGAGGTTTTTACTAGGAGTGAAAAAGATTATTTGTGTGGGTGTTGATAATAAAATTTTAATTTAATATTTTATTAATAGTAAATGATAAAATTTCCCCACATTGTGATAAATATGTTTATTTTAAAATATATGGAATTAGATCATTAAATTTATAATTTGATGGAAATTACAGTTTTAACTTTTATAGTAGACTGTAGTATTTTGGAGATACAGATATGTATATTTAATATTTGAAACTCATATTTTGAAATTGTGTTCTTGACTAAATGGGATGCAACTTTTGTTTAGTACATTAGAGCTAAATCGTGTATTTGTTTAGACTAAAAAGACCATGAATTTAGAGGTGGGATGGACCCACCATATTGGATGTTAGTTTTGTATTTAAGCCATAACATGTTCATCCATACTTCGATTACACCCAAATTTTTATAGGAGCTCTCCGACCCAATTGTTCACAAATAATACTGCTAGAAAAATAGATGGTGTACACTTTTCAGAGGTCAAATGGGCAGTGAAATTTGGTATAATATATGTTGTCCAGATTCCCCAATCACGCTTGAAACCACATTGAACCTAGACTCCCCTCCACTCTATAAATCGTTTTTAATATCATTTTGTGGGTTAGGGAAGTGCATTAGGATGTTTAGGGTAGAGGATAAGTGGATCCACTCCAATTGTCCAAGAAATTTAATAAGGGTATCTCTTGATGTAAGGATCCATTCGTTGAACCCAACTTCTTCTTCTTTACATTGTGATGTTTGTGTTTTCATAATATACATACTATTTCCACTTTTATTTATTATATTAATCTTCCTATTTTGTCTATAATTCAAGATTAAGAAACAATATTTGGATATACCCTTTCTAAACTCTCGTGAAAGAAAAATGTTTCCATGATGACTACACCACCCATGGAAGAGTAGTTTTCGTAGTAATCATTCTACCTCTTAACTTCTTCATTTTTTTAATTTGAATAAATGAGATACTGTAATTAACAAAATGTGAACTATTAGTTGAGTTTTTTATTTACATAAATCTATGAAAACAATTTATCAATTGACACAAAAACACATGAATTTGGGATTTGTGTAGATTGTGAGATTACGTATATAAAATTGTAGAGTACAAATATATTTCCTAAACTCAATTAATTCTCATTTTAAGAGTGAATATGTCCACTATTTAACCACTGAACTTATTCTAACATAATAACATCAATCAAATCATGGTGATACGATTTCATGTTATGAAGCTGGCCTAGTGTTTATGTAATTTCACCTTTGTGGTTATGTTAACTTTCATAGCGTTCGAGGGATAACAAATTGAGGAATTATAATTATGTTGATTTTAATTGAAATTATAATGATAATTAATAAAGTGAATATTTAGTGTTAGATCAATTATGATGCTTAAAATATTTTCAAAAAAACTATTTCTTGTTGCGTATTTTTAATCGATCTTAGTTTTAAATTTTTAAAAAAATACAATCTTCTTCCAGAAAACATCTTCTAGTTTTATAAAAGATAAACAACCCCCATATTTTCTAGAATTGTTTTAATTATATTTTACTTTATTTTTAGAATACCATTATGAATTTATTTATTTAATTCCTCATTTGAGAGACAACCTTGGTCAGCCACTCTATTGCAACCAAGTACCCAAAATATTACACTTCATTTGAGAGAACCCACGCCAAAACCATTAAAATTAGCACTATTATCAAAGAGGCAAGTAATTATTTCAACCAATTAGTGTTATTTCATTTATTTTCCATTTTATTCTCTTTTGATCATCTTTATTCCTTCTTTACCCAATATGAATTTTTCTTCATCTTTTGTTTTCTTCTTCTTCTTCTTTTTGGAACTATCAACCCAAATTTTTCATTTCCATTTTATTATGGTCCAATTTTTATCGTTTCATTTTTATTTTATTTATGACATGAACTAATCCCAATGATATCTTAGATATTGACACTGAGATTTAACGCAGCCTTTGGGATCTAATTAGACATTCTCAGTCTATGGGATGTTTCAAAATTAATCCATTTAGATAATTCTTCATTCTAGTAACATTGAATTTGGACGAAATTGAAACGAGAAAATAAAACAATAACCAATGGAATAACAAAATCAAAAATGAACTTAATAAAACCATTTGAGAATTGGCTTCACATGATATTAGCTATTAATCAAATTGTAATGCATACCGAAATCATTAATAATGCAATGAAATGGAATCTGGGGTAGTTCATCTTCTTCCAAAATTTCATGGATTATCTAGTGAGGATAAAAAAAACATTTATTTAAATTTAATGTGGTTTTCTCAACACATAAACCAAAAAATATTACTGAAGGTCAAATAAAACTAAGAAAATTACCATTTTCACTTGATGGATATGCAAAGGATTGGATGTATAATTTAAAACATGAATATGTAACATGTTGGAATGATTTGAAACAAATTTTCTTGTGAATATTTTTTCCATTATCAATGACAACTTCCATTTGTAATGAGATCTCGAGGACCATGAAAGACAAAGGGGAGTCAATGTATGAATAATAGGAGTGATTCCAGAAGTTTTGTACAAGCTATCCACATCAATAAATCAGTGAGAAACTACTCATCCAGTACATCTATGAGAGGCTCACAACTATGGAGAGGATCATGTTTGATTTCTATAGTCGGTGGGGAATTAGTGTAGAAGTCACCTGTAGCTGCACAAGCATTGATTGACACAATGGCCCAAAACTCTCAAAAATTTGGATAATGAGTCACATCACATGATTGGAGAGTAAATCAAGTAAGTCTATATTCTCTTGAAATTCATTTTATTGATACCATGTAGGAATAATTGACAAAAATGGTGAGACAAACTATTTTTCAACAAAAAATTTCCAAACACACTCCTTCTTTTCCTTGTGTCATTTTCACTAAGACAAGACACACAACTGACTATTTCCCCCCACTACAAAAATAGAAGATTGTTTAGTAGTGTTTATTGGGAGACCATATCATCAGCAACAACCATACCCCCAAAATAATATTGATTCTTTTTCTTTTAAAAACATCCAAGGGTGGAAGGATGAATAAGACTTGAGGTATGGGTCTCGACAACAAAAAATTCCCCCTTTCAAAAAAAACTTCGAGTATCCTCCTCCTGACCAACAATGCTTCCAACAACCCTAAAGGCCATTTGAAGCTGAATAATCAACAATTAAACCACAAGGGAATCCCCCACCCAAGGTACATTCTAAGACTGGTGATCATTAAATGAAATTTTTTCTTAATCAATTGATTGAGCTAAAGAGTCATGGTTTATAGATGAGGTATTTGAAGATACAGATGATCCAGATTTCAACTTCCCTCCATGAACTGGTATGTAGGAACTCTGGAAATATTTCATCCCATCCTACTCCAAATCCGAAGGGGAATGTTAGTGCCATCACATAGATTTGTGGGATACAACAACTTATACATCTACACTTATCATTCCATCGGGATTTGACTCAACTCATGAGAAGCCTAGTTCCATACCAAATGATAAGCAATCTAGGGAGAAATATAATGCTAAGAAAATGATTGATTATGTTCCTCATAAACCCCTTCTATCTCCAAACAGTGTTCGTGACATCCCAAGTAAGTAATGAATAATAGATATTTTTATCTATGTCTATTAATGAATTAGATAGTGTTTTAGAGGCTTAAAATGATAATAAATCCAATCTTAATCATGGAATACACTAATATTCTTAAAAGATTATTTTACTGCCTTTTGATGGAAAACCCTTTTTAAATCTATCTTTTGACAATTTTATAAGCTATGTTTTTCAAAATAAAATTAATATTTATTATTGGGACATCAAAATTTACTTTGTGTGAATTTTTGTTATTTTTCCGATAAAGTACATTTTTTTATGAATAAGTGAAAAATGTTGTATTTTAATTCTAAACCTCTTTTAATATAATTTATTTGTATGATTAGATTATCTTTTGAATTGGTTTTAAATTGAAACCATAAAATATTTTTACCATTTGATTCAATGGTGGACTTTGGAATTAATTTCACTTCAAAATTCGATATAAAAAAATATCAATCTTTTGATATATATTGTTTCTTAAAAACACGCTATTTGTTTTGACAGCGGGAGTTAATTATTAAATTAATTAATTCTACTTATATTATTTGAATTAGGTAATATAAACATCATTTTTGAATTCGGAATATCGAATATATCTTAGAGTGAATTTTTGGTAATTTTCTGAAAAACACCAATTTTTTATGAATAGTGAAACCACTAAGTGGTAATCAAGCAAACTGATTTTTCAGTTAAATGAAAGTTTACCACTAATGTGTATTTAATTTTGAAAATCTACATACATGGTTGTCATTAGTATGTAAAATGTGGTTCAATGGGATGCAAATAATTTTTTGGTGAATAGTAACATTTTTCATTAATCGTGCTTAGAGGTAATTAGTGTAATTTAAGGTAAAAATGATATTATAAAAATGTGAAAACACCATGAAACTTGTCCTACACCTTTTGGGTGAGTCATGGCAGACCCAGACAACCCATGGGTCGATTTAGGGAACCCCATGGAGCCACTTGGGTGAGATAATGACTTTAATGCCTTTTTTTAAAATAAATGTGAAAATGACGCTAACATAAATTGTTTTACTAAAACAATTTTTAGGAGGGGTTATACTAATCACATTTTTCCTATAAATATTATTTGGAAATCTAAAAAGATTTCCTACATCATAGTATTTTTTAATAAATTTTAGACATTAAATAAATTAAATTATTATGACCTAATAATGATGCAGTGATGACATCATTATTTGATGATTTAAATAAAATAGAATGATAATGTAAAATCTATGAACTACACATGTCCAAAACTTATTGGATGGGTGGATTTAGAACCCTTATTAACTTATCCACGAATTATATCAATGTGGGACCTTTTAAAACCGAAACACATTTTCAAATAAAATAATAGTTTCAGGGTTTCCAAAAGTGCCCCTCCTCTCCTCTTATAAAAGGCCCCCACCTCTACCTCATTTCACACACTCATCAAGCCTTTGGCTCGGCCAAACCCTGCCCATTTACTCTCTCCACATCCCTATACTCATACTAGAGGATTCCCTTTGGGCATAATCCTTTCAAAAGATTCCTTTAGGCTCAAATCAAAAGGAGTTACACTTTTAAAGGTAATTCATTCTCTCATGTTCATTTGTTTTATTTAGCTTCTCCAACCCCCTAAACTCTTTTTATTTACATCTTTTATAACAACACCAGTATATTAAATATACTAGGATGTTTTTATAAGATTTATTCGAGCTACACTCTCACACAACTACATCAAATGGTTAAAGAACATACAGTTTCCGTGGATGGCGAAATTCTGCCTCCCGAAACGATGATTGTTCAATACTAATTTAACACCTTCAAAGGTGGCCATTATGATGTCACTATTTTTATATATGATATATAATATGTTTATTCTCTCCTTAATCTTCTGTATTTTTCATTTATGGAATACCATTATTTTTTCCATTATGGGTAAACACGATATCTTCATTTTACGAAGTGCGGACTACCACCCCCTGAAAGTGATTTGATTCGTTAATACCATATGTGGGATGTTTAAAGGATAAATTTAATGATATTATATATTTTATTATACTAGAATTATAATATACTCTTATATCATTATGATTCCATTCCAGAAAGTACGAAATATAAATGTAAGTAGTGTTCATGCGTACGTACAGCTTACCGACTCCATGAACGGTGCATTTCCTTTCTTACCTATGAATGTGATGTAATATAATAAATACATGAATATGATGAATATATATGATATATATTTTATCCAAATCATTAATATAGTTCTGGATATAACGAACCTTTGACCAAATTAACAACATGTAAGTGTAAGAAGTCTATTTTTGACTTAAGAACCAAATACCGAAAAAATGAACATTATTAACTTAAATAATTACATGATGTTCATAACATGGTATAAAAGGAATAATGAACATGAAAAAGGTTCTTATGAAAGTATAGATTAACTCATGTTTATTATTCAGGAGATTAAAGAACGGTCGAGTCAAGTCGGATACGAGGTATGGGACTTCGTCTCAATCTCCTTTCATTGAGGATTATTTTATTTTATACACAACTTTCTTTTATACGGTGTATAAAACCCTTTGAATTTTACGTTTATCCAAAAGGATTCTTTTTTATACGAAGCGTTTACTAAAGGAAAAAAGGGAATGTTTTTGTCGTACGTATGCGGCGACAACGACTTCTCCGCCGCCGTGACCATTATTTGAGTTTCAGATTCCTCTACAAGCTACACCTTCTTTTTAAAAGAAAAACAAATACCATGTTTTACATTTCTTTCGTTTTGGTATTGAAAATGGTTTTAATAAGGTTTTTATATCAATGTGTTGTATTGATATCTTGTGATTGAAAGGTGGAAATGTTATGTTTCCTTTATGCATGTTTTATGTGATATGATTATGTTGAGGTTCTTGGGCATTATTCTGAAGACGGGTGGTTCCGTGATAAACTAAGGGCGAGTGAGCCCAATATAGCTCTCCAATGCATTGGGTAACGTGAAGGAGTGAAACGTTAAGGTTTCTCCGAAGAGATTTAGGGAATATACTGTGATGGGTATTCCAAACGTAACCAAGAGGGTTACTACCTACGTAAGAATGTTATGAATGCCTCAAGTTACCTTTATGTCTTATGATTTCTATGATATACTCATGATTTGATGAGATATGTTAAAGTGCTTATGTTTTATGGGTAAATTATGATTTCATTCTTATGTATATATGTACCCATGTTTCATTTCCATGTTTTTATAACCCATACTGATCTTTTTATGCTCATCCCAAGTTTTTTTGAAATGATTTTCACAGGTCAAGGGAAAGGCACATGATATGATGATAGTGTCAAGGAAGTGTCAAGAAAGAATCCATGTTTTATCTTAAATATGATTCCGTTAATGGGAATGAAGAATACTATCTTTATGTAACAACTTTTTTTATATGTGGAATGTAATGTAAGTTTTATGATCTAATTCTCTAAAACTCTAAACCCGAAAAGATCCTCAATGTGTAATCTTGTAATAACTCAAGATTAAGTAAGGTCTAACGCTGGGGCCTAATAGTTGGTATCAGAGGTCGGTTAAGATAACTTTAGGAGTTAGAATTCTATTAAATGATTATCCAAAAATATTTTTTTTGAAATGATGTAGCATTTGAAGATTACCATGTTGCTTCATCTAAGACATGTTTGTTCAGAATTGTTTTCCGCAGAGGAAACAGAGTTGTTTTTTTGGGAAGGCATACTAAGGGAAATGACCTTCCAAATCAGCATACTGAGATGGTTCGAATCAAAATTGAGTATTTTACTGCAGTGATCGCTCAGTTGAATCAGGTGATAATGGTGGTTTCATTGATGATATTTTGGTGTTTTCTAAAAGTAAAGAGGAGCATGAAAGACATTTAAGGGTTGTCTTGCAAACCTTAAAAGAAAAGAAATTTTATGGGAAATTCAGCAAGTTTGAGTTTTGGTTGCAACAAATTTTTTTCCTTGGTCACATTGTTTCTTAAGATGGGATAACTGTTGATCCTGCAAAAACAAAAGTTGTTGAAGACTGGCCAAGACCCACAAATGTAACCGATATTTGTAGCTTCCATGGTTTGGCAGGCTATTACCGAAGGTTTGTTAGAAATTTTTCATGATTATCTAGTCCAATGACTAAGATAACTCGGAAGGGTGTTAAGTTTATCTGGACAAAAGAATGTGATGATTGTTTTCAGGAATTGAAAAGAAGATTGGTGAATGCGCCAGTTTTGGCACTACTTTCCAGGAATGGTGAGTTTGTTATATACAGTGATGCTTCATTGAATGGACTTGGTTGCATCCTAATGCAGAATGATCAGGTAATTGCTTATGATTCATGACAGTTGAAAACTCATGAGATAATTACCCTACACATGATTTAGAATTAGCTGCTGTTGTTTTTGGTTTAAAAATTTGGAGGCATCATTTGTATGGAGTAAAGTGTGAAATATATACTGATCACAAAAGTGTAAAGTATATATTCACTCAGAAAGAATTGAACATGAGACAAATGAGATGGCTAGAATTAATCAAGGATTATGATTGTACAATTCATTACCATCTGGGAAAAGCAAATAAAGTGGCCGATGCTTTGAGTTGAAAAAGTAATGCTTCATTAGCAATGTTGCATTTGGAACATGATCCTTTGGTTAAGGATTTCATGAACTTTGGAATAGAAGTTGTTGGTGTAGGAAGTCCTTCTATTTTGTTTCAGGTATCAGTGAGATCTTCTCTATCAGGCAGAATCAAGAAAGCACAGAAGCAAGACAGTGAGTTGCAGAAAAAGGTAGAGCTGGTTCAGAAAGGTAAGTTGCCTGAATTTAACATTGATAATGATTGTGTTTTGATATTTGGGAAGAGATTGTGTGTGCCTTGTGATTCACAGTTGAAGATATATTTGTTATGTGAAGCTCATAGGTCTCCATTTTCAGTTCATCCTGGCAGTACTAAGATGTACAGAGATCTACAGGAGTATTACTGGTGGGATGGAATGAAAAGAGATATTGTTGAATTTAGTGTGAAGTGTTTGACCTGTCAACAGGTTAAAGCACAGCGGCAATTACCAAAAGAATGCTTCAGCCTTTACCAGTGACAGAGTGGAAATGGGAGAATATATCCATATACTTTGTTGTGGGATTACCGAAGACATCTCGAGGTAATAATGCAATCTGGGTTATTGTTGATTGCTTGACCAAGTCTACTCATTTCCTTGCTATACGAGATACTTTCTCTCTTGATCAACTTTCCCTTTTGTATCTTAAAGAGAAAGTCAGGTTACATGGAGTTCCTCTCTCCATTGTATCGGATCGTGATCCCAGGTTTACTTCTAACTTTTGGAAAGGCCTTCAGAAGTCGTTGGGTACTGAATTAAATTTTAGTACAACTTTTCATCCTCAATCAGATGGGCAGTCAGAATGAACAATTCAGACCATGGAGGATATGCTACGATCTTGTTTGATAGATTATCAGTGAAGTTGGGACCAACATCTTTCTTTGGTTGAATTTTCATATAATAACAGTTTTCATTCCAGTATACAGATGGCACCATTTCAGGCATTATATGGGAAGCGGTGTCGAACTACAGCTTTCTGGGATGAAGTGGGTGAAAGGAAGTTGATGGGACCAGAATTGGTAGAAGAGATGGCAGAAAAAGTTCAGCTGATTCAGAAGCACATGAGAACAGCTCAGAGTAGGCAGAAGAGTTATGCAGATAACCGGAGGAAGGATCTATCTTTCGAGGTAGGTGATCATGTTTTTCTCAAAGTATCACCATGGAAAAGTGTGATGCGATTTGGTAAGAAAGGAAAGCTGAGTCCAAGTTTTATTGGACCATATGAAATTCTGGAGAGAGTTGGATCACTTGCTTACCAAGGGGCTTTACCTCTGAGTTTATCTCAGGTACACAATGTTTTCCACGTTTCGATGTTGAGAAAGTACATGCCAGATCCATCTCATGTTTTGAGTCCAGCGGTAGTTCAGCTGGAAGAGAACCTATCTTATGAGGAACAACCGGACCAGATTCTTGACCACAGGGAGCAAGTGTTATGGAATAAGGTGATTCACGAGGTAAAGGTTTTGTGGAAAAACCACATGATTGAAGAGGCAACATGGGAATATGAAAATTCAATAAGGGATAAGTACCCCCATTTATTCGATAAGTAAATAAATTGCGGGGACACAATTTTCTAAAGGGGGGAAGGATGTAACATCCCAATTAAGTAATGAATAATAAATATTTTTATCTATGTCTATTAATTAATTAGATAATGTTTTAGAGGCTTAAAATGAAAATAAATCCAATCTTAAGCATGGAATACACTAATATTCTTAAAAGATTGTTTTACTGCCTTTTGATGGAAAACCTTTCTTAAATCTATCTTTTGAAAATTTTATAAGCTATTTTTGTCAAAATAAAATTATTATTTATGATTGGGACATCAAAATTTACTTTGTGTGAATTTTTGTTATTTTTCTGATAAAGTTCATTTTTTTATGAATAAGTGAAAAATGTTGAATTTTAATTCTATTCCTCTTTTAATTTAATTTATTTGTATGATTAGATTATCTTTTGAATTGGTTTTAAAGTGAAACCATAAAATATTTTTACCACTTGATTCAATGGTGGACTTTGGGATTAATTTCACTTTGAAATTCGACATAAACAAATATCAATCTTTTGATATATATTGTTTCTTAAAAATACGCTATTTGGTTTGATAGAGGGAGTTAATTATTAAATTAATTATTTATACTTATATTCGTTGAATTGGGTAATATAAACATCATTTTTGAATTCGGAATATCGAATATAGCTTAGAGTGAATTTTTGGTAATTTTCTGAAAAACTCAAATTTTTGATGAATAGTGAAACCACTAAGTGGTAATCAAGAAAACTGATTTTTCAGTTAAATGAAAGTTTACCACTAATGTGTATTGAATTTTGAAAATCCGACATACATGGTTGTCATTAGTATGTAAAACGTGGTTCAATGGGATGAAAATAATTTTTTGGTGAATAGTAACTTTTTTAATTAATCGCGATTAGAGGTAATTAGTGTAATTTAAGGTAAAAATGATATTATAAAAATGTGAAAACACCCTGACAATTTTCCTACACCTATTGGGTGAGTCATGGACGACCAAGAAAACCCATGGGTCGATTTAGGGGACCCCATGGAGCCACTTGGGTGAGATAATGACTTTAATGCCTTTTTTTAAAATAAAGGTGAATTTTACACTAACATAAATTGTTTTACTAAAAAAATTTTTAGAAAGGGTTTTACTAATAAAATTTTTGTCTATAAATATTAATTGGAAAGATAAAAAGATTTCCTAAATCATAGTATTTGTTTTATAATTTTTGGACATTAAATAAATTAAATTATTTATGACATAATAATGATGCAGCGATGACATCATTATTTGACGATTTAAATAAAATTGAAAGATAATGTAAAATCTATGAACTACACATGTCCAAAACTTATTAGATGGGTGGATTTCGAACCCTTATCACCTTATCCACGAATTATATTAATGTGGGACCTTTTAAAACCGAAACACATTTTAAAATAAAATAATAGTATCATGGTTTCCAAAAGTGCCCCTCCTCTCCTCTTATAAAGGGCCCCCACCTCTACCTCATTTCACACACTCCTCAAGCCTTTGGATCGGCCAAACCCTGCCCATTTACTCTCTCCACATCCCTCTACTCATCCTAGAGGATTCCCTTTGGGCATAACCCTTTCAAAGGAAGCCTTTAGGCTCAAATCAAAAAGAGTTACACTTTTAAAGGTAATTCATTCTCTCATGTTCATTTGTTTTATTTAGCTTCTCCAACCCCCTAAACTCATTTTATTTACTTATTTTTTAACTAAACTAGTATCTTCAATATACTAGGATGTTTTTATAAGATTTATTAGATCTAAACTCTCACACAACTACATCAAATGGTTAAAGAACATATCGTTTCCGTGGATGGCGAAATTCTGCCTCCCGAAACGATGATTGTTCAATACTCATTTAACACCTTCAAAGGTGGCCATTATGATGTCACTATTTTTATATATGATATATAATATGTTTATTCTTTCCTTAAACTTCTGTATTTTTCATTTATGGAATACCATTATTGTTTCCATTATGGGTAAACACGATATCTTCATTTTAGGAAGTGCGGACTACCGCCCCCTGAAAGTGATTTGATTCGTTAATACCATATGTGGGATGTGTAAAGGATAAAGTTAATGATATTATATATGTTATTATAATAGAATTATAATATACTCTTATATCATTATGATTCCATTCCAGAAAGTATGAAATAGAAATGGAAGTAGCGTTCATGCGTACGTACGGCTTACCGTCTCCATGAACGGTGCATTTCATTTCTTACCTCTGAATGTGATGTAATATTATAAATACATGTATATGATGAATATATAAGATATTTATGTTATCCAAATCATTAATATGATTCTTGATATAATGAACCTTTGACCAAATTAACAACATGTAAGTGTAAGAAGTCTATTTTTGACTTAAGAACCAAATACCGACAAAATGAACAATATTAACTTAAATGATTACATGATGTTCATAACATGGTATAAAAGGAATAATGAACTTGAAAAAGGTTCTTAGGAAAGTAGAGATTAACTCAAGTTTATTATTCAGGAGATTAAAGAACGGTCAGGTCAAGTCGGATACGAGGTATGGGACTTCGTCTCAATCTCCTTTCATTGAGGCATATTTTATTTTATACACAACATTCTTTTATACGGTGTGTAAAACCCTTTGACTTTTACGTTTATCCAAAAGGAATATTTTTTATACGAAGTGTTTAATAAATGACAAAAGGGAATGTTTTTGTCGTACGTATGCGGCGACAACGACTTCTCCGCCGCCGTGACCATTATTTGAGTTTCGGCTTCCTCTAAATGCCACACCTTCTTTTTAAAAGAAAAACAAATACCATGTTTTACATTTCTTTCATTTCGGTATTGAAAATGGTTTTCATAAGGTTTTTATATCAATGTGTTGTATTGATATCTTGTGATTGAAAGGTGGAAATGTTATGTTTCCTTTATGCATGTTTTATGTGATATGATTATGTTGAGGTTCATGGGCATTATTATGAAGACGGGTGGTTCCGTGATAAACTATGGGCGGGTGAGCCCGATATAGCTCTCCAATGCATTGGGTAACGCGAAGGAGTGAAACGTTAAGGTTTCTATGAAGAGATTTAGGGAATATACTGTGATGGGTATTCCAAACGTAACCAAGAGGATTAATCCCTACGTAAGAATGTTATGAATGCCTCAAGTTACCTTTATGTCTTATGATTTCTATGATTTACTCATGATTTGATGAGGTATGTTAAAGTGCTTATGTTTTATGGGTAAAGTACGATTTCATTCTTATGTATATATGTACCCATGTTTCCTTTCCATGTTTTTATAACCCATACTGAGATTTTTATGCTCATCCCAAGTTTTTTTGAAATGATTTTCACAGGTCAAGGGAAAGGTACATGATATGATGATAGTGTCAAGGAAGTGTCAAGAAAGAATCCATGTTTTATCTTAAATATGTTTCCATTAATGGGAATGAATAATACTATCTTTATGTAACCACTTTGTTTATATGTGGAATGTAATGGACGTTTTATGATCTAATTCTCTAAAACTCTAAACCTGAAAAGATCCTCAATGCGTAATCTTGTAATAACTGAAGATTAAGTAAGGTCTAAGGCTGGGGCCTTATAGTGTTGTATAAATAAAAAACATGATTGTAGAAGCAATGAAAAAGAGGTTTTGGACACATTCAAGTGTGTGGAGATCAGCATCCCTCTACATGAATTTATATATGAAAATATCAAGGATTAAAAAATTCCTAAAATAAATTTGTATCAAATGAAAAGGGATCAGTGGAAATTAGAGGATCAATCTCATAAAGAATGTTTCAGCACTCAATACACCAACTCTATAAATACCAACAAAGTGCAAGGATCCAATAATATTCATGATCCCATGATATATAGGGGAGATTCAATTTTATTATGCACTTTCTGATTTAAGAGCTTCCATAAATGTAATGGATTACTTTATGTTTTCTTCTTTACAGGTTGGTGATTTGATTCCAATGAGAGTAGTGGTGCAGTTATAAAATAGAGGTAAAAAATATCCAGCGAGGGTCCTTGAGGATGTACTTGTCTGAGTAAGAGACATGATCTTTCCAGTATATTTCTACGCGAATAACATGGAGGATGATTAGGTAAGTTCTCATGATCTCATTCTCTTAGGCTAAACCCTTCCTTAAAACTAAAAAACTATCATAAATTTAAATGGGGGTACACATACAATGGAGTTTCGTTATAACATTGTGTTTTTTAAAGTCATGGAATCTAGGAAGTACTCCTCAAAAGAAAATTCTACTTTTTTATATTTTGTTTTGAACTACCATGTAAAAACAATAAGGATTTTGATTGTCTTATTCTTAGGGAGATTATGATTATTGGTTCTAGTTAGTTGTCTAAGAGCACTTTCTCACGTATTATTAATACATAATCCTCTCTTGGATTTTATTTTGTAGTGTATTCATATATTGACATTAGTCATGTTCATTGTGATTATGTCATGGTTTTTGATTATGATGATTGATTTGTTGTTTTATTATCTGACTACGACGATGCCCATTCTAATAACGATGCTCATTGTGCACATATTTCTGTTAATTTGATATCTCCAACCATACCCCACCCCATACACTAGAACTCAATCCATTTCAACCTAATCTCAAATACTCAAAGTTTTTATGTGGTGACAGTTTACCAGTTATAATTTCTAATAATGATCATTTATAACATGATGAAAAAATTTTGAAACATTTGAGGGAAAAAATAAGGACTATCGAGTGGACCTTCGCTGACATATCAGGTATTATTCCTTCCATTTTCATGCATATGATACTTTTGGATGATGGTGCTAAAATGTATAGGCAGACACAATAGAGACTGAATCAAACACTTCTGAATGTTGTTAAAAAGAATTTGAAAAATTTCTCAATGCAAGAATAATTTTTCCCATTTTTGATTCCTAGTGGGTGAGTCCTATTCAGGTAATTCCTAAGAAAATATGTGTTTCTGTTATTAAAAATTATAATGATGAGTTAGTTCAAATGAGGGTACAAAATAGTTGGAATGTTTTTATTGAGTTTAGGAATATAAGTCAGTCCACTTGGAAGGACCATTTTACTCTCCCATTTATTGATCAAATTATGGAGTGACTATTTGGTAAGACCCATTATTGTTTCTGGGATAGATTATCTGAATATTTTTTAAAACCTGTTTCTCTAGATGATCATGGGAAAACTACATTCTCCTGTCCCTTTAGAAAATTTTCCTACTGGAGGATGCCATTTGGATTTTGCAATGTCCCAAGTATCATACAGGTATGCATGGTGATTATTTTTGTTATATTTTTATTTAGTCCCACATGGAGGTTATTAGGAATGATTTTAGAGTTTTGTTATTCTCCATTTTATGATTGTATCTGTAGTTTGGTAAAGGTTTTGAATCATTGTATTGTGAAGAATATGGTCTTGAACATTTAAAACTGTATTTTCATAGTTGATCATGACATTGTATTAGAGATTGTTGTGTCCAGACATAGGATAGAGGTGTGTAGATCTAATTACGATATTATTTCATCCTTAACCTATACTCCATGTGTATGATGTTAGATATTTTCTTGGGAATTATATATTTTATCGAAACTTCATCGAATATTTTAGTAAGATTTTTCTTCAGATGTGATGATTACATCAAAAGGATTTCGATTTTGTGATTTATGTTTCCTGGAGGAATTTTTTTGATGAGTTAAAATAGATTTTTACCACTCCATCTATCATAAAACCTCCATGGTTGGAGCTTCCTTTTAAGCTTATGTGTGATGCCTCCAACATCACGGTTGGATTTGTCTTATCTTAGAGGGTGGAGGGAAATTCATATGTGATCGCCTATGAAAGTATATTTGATTCAGCCCAATCAAATGACACAACCATGGAAAATGAGTTTATTGACATTATATTTTCTTTAGATAAATACCATTAAAATTTATTAGGCAATAAATTAGATTTTTTTTGACCATTCAGCTCTGACGTACCTCTAAAAAAAGCTAGATGCAAAGCCTAGGATTATTCAATAGATTCTCCATCTTCACGAATTTGATATTGAGATAAAGTACAAGAAGAAGGGGTTAGAGAACATAGTGGAAGACCACAGGGGTAGGCTTACTCACACACTTGAGGATGACACATTGAACTACATACCACTTCATGACACTTTCACTGATGATAATCTTTATTCCATATCGGGTACACATACTTGGTATGGTGATTTAGTGAACTACATTCTTCCATCCAAAATCCCATCAAATTTAAAGAAACATCCAATCCAAAAATTAAAGTGTGGGTGGTGATTTTAGGTTTGGGTTGATCCATAACTATGGAACATGTGTAGTGTTCATTTTATAAGGAGATGTGTTCCTGATCATGGGATTGAGTTTGTTTAAATTTTTTCATTCTCTTTCTTGTGGTGGACACTTTGGACCCCAACAGACATCTTGGAAAGTCTTAAACTCTGGATTATATTAGCCTACCTTATTCCATGGTGCTCATTTGTTTTTCATGCCATTATCATGTTGTTAAGACTGGAAAAATTTCTAGGAGACCCGAGATGCCCCAACAGCACATACAATTCTGTGAGATTTTTTATGTATGGGGTATCAATTTTATGGTTCCTTTTTTCTAGTTCGTTGGTTTTTTTAAAAAAAAATTGTTCATTGTTGATTGTGCGAGTAAAGGGGTGGAGGATAAGGCCACCAGGATTGATGATTCTGATGTTGTAGTAAATGTTGTCAAGAGACAGTTTTTTTTAGGTTTAAGTTACCAAAGGCCATCATTAATGACCCAGGAAAACACTTCTGCAATCAAAATTTGGCTTCCCTCCTTCAGAAGTATGGGGTGACACACAATACATAAACACCATACCACCTCCAAACAATTGACAAGGTTGAGGTTTAAAATTGATAGTTGAAACAAATTTTGGGGAAAACTGTGTATTTGAATAGGAAGGATTGGAGAAAGTGCTTGGATGATGCACTATGGGCTTATAGGATAGCATACAAGACACCCATTGATATTTTCCCATTTCATATTGTTTTTGGGAAATCATGTCATCCCCCTATGGAAGTTGATCATCAAGATTATTTGGCTATAAAAAAATGCAACATGGATATAGGCCAAGATGAAATCCAAAGGAATCTGAAAATTCAAGAGAAAGAAGAGATTTGATTGTATTCAATGATAACTCAAGGCTCTAAAAAGAATTATCCGAAGAATCACATGAAAAAATGATCTAGATAAGAGAGATTCATGTTAAAGAGAAATTCCTTCTCTACAGATCACGGCTGAAGATGCTGCCTGGTAATTTGTATTCTAGATTTTTAGGTCCTTATATTATATCAAATTATTCTCCTTGTGGTTCAGTGGAGATGGAAACAGAGGACACTAGATTGTGTTTTACAATAAAATGAGAAACATCTAAAGAAATTTATTGGGGGAATTCCCACTAATTTAGTGGATTTCATCACACTGCATTACCCCATCATAACTTCAGTATTTTATGCTTTTCATAACCCTTTCACTTTTATATTATTTTTCATATTTATAATTGTACATTTAATGTATTTATATCATCTAAAATTTTCACATTGAGGAAAATGATATATTTTAATAGTGGGGGAGGGGAAAACATTTTAGAGTAGAATTTTAGGAATTAAATTTGTGTGTTTTGTGTGTATTTTCTGTTATGTATCTGGTTATAATTAAAAAATAACAATAAAAACAATCAAAAACAAATGTATCCTGTAACATTATCTTGTGAAACATATTTAAAAAATCATGTTTTCAAAATTAAATGGTATAATTATAAACATGAGTTAGATTGCCTCATCAATATATTATTTTTATAAAAAGTGAAGTCGTCAATGATAGGAATAGTTTTGTCATTATAAAAGAATTTAGATTTTTATATAATTATTTGTGATATTTTTTCACGATAAATTTTGTCATAGATTTATCCACAAAAATTTCCACTCGACCATGACTTGTGAAAATTTTCCTACTAACTTAATGGGATAGTCAATTTATGTAAAAAAATTCACTAGGTTGATCCATATGTTTGTTTCTCTTCCAATAGGTTTCATTATTGAACCAATATTACCTATGTGCATATACCTATTTACCGACTATTGTACGCCCTCAAAAAAATATGGATTGTGACATGGAATTGTAAAATATCACTATTAATTATCCTTTGATGTTGATATAACTATTATAATTAGTGTCTTCATGAGATCAAACATGGGTTGAGAGTTGAGTGTGAGATTTTTTTCTCTGTGAAGTGTAATTAAAAAAAAATAATAATAAATGTGGGGAGAAATGAAATGTACACTATATGGGGATATCTAGGTCAGGAGCTTAAGGATTGGTTTTTAGGAGTGCTTAAGTTAGTGTGTCTTGAAACTAGATTGGAAAGGAATGTAGAATAGCTTCAGTGAATGAAACCAAGTAAGTAGAATTTTTTACTTGAACTGAATATACTAATAAATGGTATATTTTTTTAACATGGAATTGTCGTCACCCACACAAGTGTATAATTAGTGTCATAATATACCCATGATTTTTTTCTCTATGATTATTGTTATTATTCTTACTCGATTTTGTTTTGACACAATTTATGACATAGTGAATATAAAATTTAATAATATTGACTCATTAATGGATTCATATGTTCCCTATATATTCACTATGTATTGAGATATCTGAATATGCATATCTTGTCACAATTTTTTTGAATACATGATATGAGGGTTTTCCCAGGAGTTCAAAATAGTAAGTGTGGGGGAGTTGATAAATCACATTTTTATTGAATATTTTATTCATTATAAATGTTTAAATTTCCTCACATTGTGTTAAATAAATTTATTTATAAAATATTTGGGATTAGATAATTTATTTGAAAATTTGATCGAAATTTTAGTATTATCCTTCATAGTGACTTATAGTATCTTGGAGATAAATATTTTTATATTTTTTATTTGAACTATAAATTTTGTAAATGTTTTCTAGACCTTATGGGATAGAACTTTTGTTTAGTACGTTAGAGCTAAATCATGCATTTAGTTGGACTAAATGGACCATGAAGTCAAAATTTGGATAAACCAGAGAGATTGGACATTTTTTCTAAATTTAGGACCTAACATATTTATCCATGCTTTGATTTGTCCCAAATTTTTAGAGGAGCTCTCAAACCCATTTTTTCAGAACTTTTCCTTATAGAATAATAACTAGTTCACGTGTTTTGGAGGTCAAATGGGAGGTGCAAGTTGCCTTAAAATATTTCGTGGAGATTCCCCATTCACAGATGAAACAACATGGATCCCAGACTCCCCTTTACTCAATAAGTGACGTTTCTATCATATGGTGGGTTTTGTACGTGCATTGCGATATTTAGGGAAGAGGAGAAGTGTCTCCACTGGAATTATACATGCAATTAAATAAGGGCATCTCTTGAAGAATGGATCCCTTCGCCAAAGCCTTCTTCTTCTTTGTCACCTTATAATGTTTGTGTTTATGTTATATAATTCTTAGTTCCAAATTTATTTCTTCTATTAATATTTATATTTGGGATGGAATTCAATAGTATAAAAAATATTGTGTTATACCATTTCTAATCATCTGGAAAGAAAAACGTTTCTAGGATGACTACATTGCCTATAGAAGAGTTGTTTTCCTAGTAATCGATCAACCTATTACCTTCTTCATTTATTTATTATGAATCAATGAGTTGATGTAATTCACGTAATATTTTCAATTAATTTAGTTTTTAACTTATAAGATACAAAGAAATCAATTGAACAATTGACACAAAAACAAGAGAGGTCCGTATTTGTGTATATTGTGGGAGTGCGATCTTAATCGGTAAAACAAGACCACACAAGAAAAATTTTGAGAGTTAAAATATAATATCTAAACTCAATTTATTATAATTTTCAGAGTTGATATGTGCTATAATTTACCACATACCATATCCTAACCTAATAGCATTAATCAATGTTGGGTGCTATGATTGCATGTTCCGAAGCTAGTCGAGGGTTTAAGTAATTTCATCTTTGTGGTTAAGCTAAATTTCGTAGGGTTAAATAGTTAAAAAATACAGGGATTGTTATTTTTTGATGTTAATTAAGTGGTAATGATAAATAATTAACTGAATATTTGGAGTTAGAGTGATTATTAATTTTAAAATATTTTTAAAAAAAACATAGTCATTTTGAGACTTTTTAATTAAACTTGATTTAATTTTTTAAAAAAATGGGATCTTTTTCTAGAATAATTATACAAGTTTTTAAACAATAAACATCCCATATATTCAAGTGGTTTTTTCATTATCAATTATTTTATTTTTAGAATACCCTAAAGATGTTGTATTAATTTACTTTCACCATTGAGAGATGACATTTGTCAGCCACTCTACAACACCCATGTACAGAAAATATCACACTTCATTTGAGAGCATGCATTATAGTTCCTTTCAAAAATCAAATGAACAAATTGCTTAATCAAAGATGCCTCCCTTTGATAACACTATTGGGTTTATTTCCATCACATGGACATGAAAAATAACACAATCATATATGATGCATATTTTATGAAATCAGAATGTAGAAAATGAAGAACATAAATGTGTGTACTTGGATTCCTAATACAGCAATATTTAATGAGATTTCTTGGTGAAGATCATTAGATGAAAAAATATTTCCTATCTCTAAGAGATTACACCGAAATATATATCTCAATAAAAATAAAATTACTCTTTTACACTTGATGATGTGAAATAATCTTTTAGGGAGGGTGATAAATAAGTTGTGTGAAGGAAGTGAGCCTTAAGAGGCTTGCCAAAAATTTAGTTTTCCATGATATGGGGGATATCATCCCTTTATATAACCATCCATGTTGAATTTTAATTAATGAAAAATGATAATCATATTCAATGTATCCAAGTACATTTATTATCATTTTCATGCATTTATTTAAATTTTTTCAATGAATATTCTATCAATTTAATACATTAATAACTGAATAATATCAATGAAACTATATGGAAGATAAATTTACCTAAATTATATATTACATTAATTATTTTTCTACAAATTAAACAAATTTGAATAATAAAATCATAAGATAAAACATAAAAAATAGTTGATACATGGTGAATCAAGAAGATAATAACAAAAAACAATGATAAACTGTTGGAATGAAGGATGAAAATAAAAAAGGTAATGGACACTAATATTTAACAATCTTTAGACCAATCATGGTCCCACGTGAACTGCTGGAACACCACCTAGACTCATGCATTTTATTAGGATCATAAAAATTATAGTACAAAAGTTGAACCATGTAAGGTATATCAACCAAAGGATTAACATACCTAGAAATAATATAGACCAAGAATGTGTAAAAGTGAAATTTACAACCTGGTCATCTTACTACTGAATGATTTACATTCTATAAGATATTAATGTCATTTTTATTACCTATAGAGATAGAGGAATGGACTAAATATTATCCTTACTAGAATATGATCAAAATACCTCCATATACATTCTACACTTTCATGAACCCCCCTAAGTATAATGAAACATGACTGGAGGCTTGGACAAAATGCAACAATATATTTTGAGGAAATCTATGATTCTTATCTGGTTATGCTCTAGGGTGTCACTTTAGATTGAATGACTGTGATATGAATTAAAATGTTCTATGTTACTTGTAATTATAACTTATAGGGGTAATTAATTCCTCTAACATGTGAAGCAGATAAGGAATTCCCAACCTTATTCAAGGGACACATGGGTGTCCAATATGTATCCAGGAATTGCAGTTAATCAATGACTCATAAAATCCTAGAACAGTAAAATATGATCAAATAAACTGAAGAGGCCCAATTCATCGTCTTGAAATAATCCAAATGGGCATCCTAGAATAAAATCCCAAAACATAAACCCAAATAACCAAACAAATGTAGTATAATTCAATAATATTAATTGATCATAAACAATTACAATTCCTTGAAAATTAAAAAAAAATTAAATATATAAATTAATAAGGAAAAACTATGAGTAAATAAAACCTTAAAAATCTCCAGAATTTACAAATAAAATATTCAATGTTCATACACCTATTATTATTGGATTGGAACCATATTTAATATATATAAACATTGATTTAATATAGAAAACATCAAATTCTAAGAAAAAATATTGGCCAGATTGTCTGTGTGTATCTTGATGTTACACAAACTCACAATTTCAATAACATATCCAATAAAATTTAGACTAATGTAAATATACTTGGAAATATCATGAAAAACTAAAATATTATAAAAAGTAACAACTAATCCACTGTCTCTATATAATGTAATCAATGAACTGTAATGAAATTTGTTAGAAAGAAAATAATTTAACCAAACTGCATCTTTCATAACCTTAATCAAGGATATACACTCTACCTTAGTGGTTGAGAGTACCATAATAAACTATATATTTACCATCCGTGAAATGGGTACCACACAGGTAGTGAAAATGTATCCTATAATGGACTTCTATGTTTCAATGTTTCTTGTATAGTTAGAAGCTACAAAGCTGGTGACCATTTCCTCGGTATTAACATATTTTTTTAAAATCAATGTGATAAATCAGGTGTACATAAAATGTATCTAAGAAGAAATTTAAGTGCATTCCAATATAGCTTACACAAGTAATCCATGAACCTAAAAATAACACAATCATCATAGAAAACATTTGGTATGGTGAATATCACCAAATACATGATACATTTAATAACACTTTTATAGGGAATTATACTCATATAATTAGTATCATCCTTAGTAGCAGATGATTATGTTAAGAATATTATAATGTGGTTTTAAATTTGAATATAACTAGTATTTAAATTTTCCAAAAAATATCTAATTAATAATTTAATGAAATAATCATATTGTTACAAGTAAAGAACTATTTTATTTCATTCCCTAACAATATTCATCAATTGAATTTGTTTATCATTAAAATGGTCATTCATCTCAATAGTATTCTTCATTTTTTATTTCACATGAGTGATTAGTTTTATATCTTTTAATATGACCAACATATAATAGAAATATATAAGTTTGGTATAGAATTCTATTTTCATTAGATTTAATTTATAAACATGAAATATATTTACTCATACTATAATGATTATTAAATATTATTTTATAGAATTTTCTACACTATTTCTGTGAGGATTACTTAATGTTATGAAAATATTTATTCAACAAGAATACCTGATCAGGTATAAATTCATTAATGTAACCATAAAGAGGATTTTTAGATTATTTTTCTTAAATTTCATAAAAAATAATTGTTTTTTATCATCAATATGATCAATATGAAATTCAAGGTATGAAGAAAAAGAAAGTAATAATGGAATAGAACAATGTTTCACAACATTAGATAAAATCTTAAACCAACCAATTCACTCACATTGAAGGAAGACCATAATATATAATAAATTATTATATTTATCTTTCTAATCTCAATTATTATCCTATATACATTTTAAGCTCCAATTACAACTAATGAATATATTTTTTTTGTTTATTACCCATATACTAGTTTTAATTATTTCTTATGGAATTAATTTCACCATTCTTGGATGCAATCCAACACATGGGATCTATATCATTAGTATCCTACATTTTAGTTTTATGATACTCATTTGTTTGATCATATGTAATGTAGAAGGAATAAAATACCTCATTAAAATGGGAATGTTGAGTATGAGGCCTTATGAATTTCTTAACTCACTCATAATCATTGGTAGAATTGGATAAATCAATTTATGGACTAGGATCGAAGAAATTCTGTGGTTGGGTGATAGTATGATGGTAAGGCATATAGGTCTCAATGAGAGCCTAAAACTGGTTTGGTTTTCCATATTCATCACCCTCAATTTGATTTACATCAACACTGACATCATTGGTAGGCATGGATTAAAGAGAAATTGATTCCTGGAATATAACAACTCAACTAATAATGCATTTTTGTTATCACGTTTTACCAGAAAATAGTTTATACTCCTTTAATACTCCATGATATCCTATTAATATGCATTTATGCTCTAACAGTTCAAGCTTATCCATTTTAATATGGGCCATGTTTGCAGACTCAAAAAATATCAAATGTTTATAAGAGGGTGGTCAATTTCCCCATAATTCATTTAAAATTTTTAATTGATTTCAATCAAATGTATTCTCTTTATAAGAGATACTAAGGTCATTATATTTTTGACCCAAAAAAGTATTTGGGCCAGACTAAGCATGAATAAATGCAATAAAACTGCACCAAAATAGTGTGGTTCCCCTACTCAGCCTAATAATTTTTTGGGAGAATCCCTAATTGTTAAAGGTATATTGACGCTAATAGAATCATAGAATTAGATGAATTTGGATGAAAAATATTCCAATCTATTATCATTTATCATTGTTTTAATCATTCTCCCAGTTTGGTTTTCAAAAGAGTATTTCTAGGTTCTGAATGTATCAAACACAATATATTTATTTCTCAGAATATAAATACAAACATTTATGGGAAATTCATTAATGAATGTAACAATGTAAGAGCCTCTACTCTGGGAGGCTATCCAGTTATGGCCCAATTTATTAGAATGAATTTACTCTAGTGGATAATTGGCCTTAAAAGCGGAAAAATACAAGAAGAACACTGTAATGGTTCGATTTTTTCATTTTATAATTGCGATAAAAAAATGTTAATATAGGAGTTGTAGAATGTGGGACTCTCAATGTATTTTTATAAAAACCAATTTTGAAATCCCTTTTAAAATATCAAATATTGAAGGATTTATACTATGTTTTTATTGGAAATTGATATTGAATTCCTTCATACTAGACTTTTTATGTTGGTTTTCAGCAAAACAAAATGTGAAAATCCACACATGTATGATTTCATTGTTGTTTTCTAGTAAAAAATCTGGAAAAAGACTTCTAAAAGATGAAATCTAGATAGATTTTAGAATGGTTTAATGAGAGACTAATTACAATTATTAGAACATAATGAAGTGATTTACAACCATATAACTTGGATTTCCCATTCAAGATAATATGAACCTGTGCATGAAACATGATATATCAAATAAAATAAAACTGATCACACCATTAACTAGAGAGCCACTTAATCCTTTGATCTCATAAATCAAATTCTTTTTATAAAGATCACTATGTGTAAAACATAAACATCAATCCTCTATAATTATTGATGGTGAATTATGTCTCATATGTGTAGGACTATCTATCCTCTATGATATTCTAGATACTAATGATAAAAATGGAGGCATGGAAAAGAGAGTTGTGGGTGATAAGTATTCTTTCCCAGGTATGAAGCATACTCACTTTTTGACCATTATATGGGGGTATGATTTATAAATTCAATGAGGAAACTCCTAGAATGTTCATGAAATAATTCATTCATTTCATCAAAATAGTAAATGGATTGGGAAGTATAATTATATTAACCATATGAATGTTTCTACTCCCAAAAATCTGATCTCATGTATTGGTATAATAAATGATTGATAATATGGGAGAATGAAAAATGATTCCAAATTTTCTCTTTTCCACAAAAAAAAATTCAACAGTCATGAAAATTAAATTTTTTAGGAAATATTATATTATATCTATATATATATATATATATATCTCATATATATTTATATGTATTTAGAGAATATTCCAATTAATCTATTAAATTAACTAAATCCTAAAGGAATATATGTCATTTCCCCTTATATTGTAAAATATACAATAACTTGTGAACCCATATCTCAAACTCCAATCAGATATCTTCCAAAATAGTTATTGAATTAAATCATAAACATCACATTTTATCACATTATATGTGATACATTGTGAACACCCATCCAAAACACTTTTTTATTAACTCTATAATGCCTTTGGAGTAGCTCTTTTTCTAAAACTCAATCCCCACTCAGTCAACCACAAAGTGAGACCGAATAGATATTTATATAATTGAAAACAAATACAAATAACTATGTCCATATATGTTTCCAAAGAGATTACTCTAGAAAAGAATAAATGTTACTCTATCTATAAAGGGATCCGGTGTGATCTCAATCCAACACATGTATCTATAAAACTATGTCCACTGGTATGCAACATATGAAAAATTTCATTTTCACATTTTAACTTTTCTACAAAATTGAGTTACCAAGGAACATATAACATCATGTTAATTGCATATAGCCAACTCATATTTTCTTTGATCATTGAGTGTATACTTAATTTATCAAAGAAAACATCAAAAGTCATTATTCCTTAGGGATACAAATATCACATATCCCTTATCCAAATAAATATATATTATTGCCTCGAAACTCTCTAGTATATTACTTTGGGAAAATATGGTGGTATAAGTTCTCGAGAAGGTTAAGGTGACTTATTTCAACACTTTTCAATTTATCTATTTCTCTAATGGTAGGCTGTGACAGTCACTCGTGATGGTGAGTCACAATGGTGAGTTGGGATGGTATATTGTATCGGTAAGTCAGAATGGTGAGTCAAAATGGTGAGTCGAAATGGTGAGTGAGGACTACTTATTTGAAATCGTGTCTCACACCAATAGTTCGGACCAGTATCTTGCCCTGGTAGCTAACCGAATGGTTACTCACACCAGTGAATAACAACGCCGACTCGCATCAGTGATCTATCTAACGATGGGTCATTTTTAACAATTTTTTGTTTTTCCTATTTTTTGGCTTCCTATAGTTTCACCAGATTTAAGTAATAGTTGACATAAAATGTGTTCAAAATAATATTTAATTGTATTTGGGAGCCTTTTCAAATCATATCAATCTTCTAAAAACATGATGATTACTTTTACATCTAAACAATGAGGTCCTGGTGAAGATATTCCTTTAATGTGTTATAAAAACTATTTCAATCATTGATTTAGGATATATAAATTCTATACATGAGAACTAATATTCCTTGTACCCTTCTCTTTCTCTTGACACGATACTCCCAAAACCATTCTTCCCCGATGATTCATGGGTTTTTGATGTTTCTTTTGGATCACATTTTACTTCAAAGGTCTTCCTGCTACATGTGCACCCATTCGTTGGCTCAATGAGGATATGTCAATCGCTTCTTCATCCAATTAGGGTTTCCTTCATCTATCTGTTTTTTGAATCATATGGGGTGGGTGTATTAATGACTCCCCTGATAATGTTGAAGAATACCAATTTAATAATGATAATTTAATTGGTTCGAGATATTATTTCATTGGGGATAACTGATGCATGATCTACTAGTCATTTGTTTCTGGTTGTTGTTAAGAATCATATAGGGTAAACAACCCATTAAATATCATGGCTATTGGGGTTTCTTGGTTGTGGACCTAATGTTTATAAATGCATCCTTGTCTACTTCTCCTTAAACAAATGCATGGAATCTGTTAACCACATATATTTTCCTAAAGTAAATGGATTCCCCAGGATCAAAAAATTTCATGGTTAACCCTTGAATTAAAAAGATTAAATTGAGTGAGTAATGCCTTATTAAATATGGATATGACTTTCTTGGGTTTTTACGGTGGTGTGTTGTGTGTGGGATAGTTTTTACATGTGTTGTAATTGGGTTGCGGGCATGGTTGTGTGATTTGGGGTGGTTTTGGTGGTGTAATGGAATATCTAGTTAATAGATTGTTTTATTGTAGAATGGATGTTATATGTGGTACAGTATCAGAGTGATCGGGTTTTGTGGTTTTGTGTTTTTGGATGAGGCTATGAGATGGGTTTTTTCCCTGATGCATGGAAGGATTGGGAAGAATGGCTTTGAATAATAATTATGCTAGTTGTTGGTATATGAAATTCTTCATAGTTTTCTTCATAAGAATCATGTAGAAAGCTTCTCCCTTTATCTCGGGATTGATGTATGTTATTTCTTGAATGGGTGTTAAAAAGAGAGTAATGTTATGTTTGTTTATTTACCATTTTTATTATTCCCCTTTATAACTATTTATGTGTGGATATGTGTGTTCTATATAGTGTAGGTGCCCTTATAGGGATGGAATGAATAAATGAATTATTAATAAAGAATGATAAATGGTTAATTGAATTATATGGGGGTATGATTCTAGTTTCTGGATGGTTGTGGGTTTGTGCATTTAGTGTTTGTAGAAATTTTTTTATTGTGAGTTGGTTTTTAGATGTAAACCCATAGGTTGGGATTGAGTATTTGGTATCATTTAGGTATTACATGTATTTCCTTGTGATTTTTATATTCACGCCACACTAGTTGGGAACTATGTATTGAACAACCCCATCGCCATGGGGGGGCATCTTTCCCACAAATCCTGATGGGAGGATTGATGGTTGGACACCCATTCTTCCCTACTCCCTCTTACTGTCGGTGATAACCCTAATTCTTCAGGCTAGTTGTGTTTTTTGGTTGTCGAGGTGTTTGCGGGAGAGTTGTGTTTCACTAGGTGTCTTTCAAATGAGATGCGGTGTTCATTCCAATTTTTTTTGGGATGCGATAGGGTATGTGGCCCAGAAGTCTATTTGTGGGATGTGATGTGGTTGTGAGGCCCAGGTGTGTGTGGGAGGGTTGTGACATGGTACTTTAGGAAGAGGTTATATCTCCATGATATTTGTTTTTAGGGAGTGAGAGAAGATAAACTGTGGAAAGTGATGTGTGGGAACACAAATCATTGATCAGTTTACTATATTACATTACTTGAATTGTGTTACATGATGAGTGTGCCTTGTTTATGTTGGGATGGCTGGTATACCTTGTTTGTTGTTGTTAGGATCTGATGTTTTCTCTTGGGAGCATTAGTATGCTTCTCTCACTTGTGCACAATAGACATTTTTTTTCTAATAAGTTTATTTGTATGATCACCCTATGTATTTAAATATTTTATAGGTTTCCTAGGGGATTACATTGACCATTCCTGACCTTACTTGATCAGACTATGGAACAATTGTCATGTCACTACTGATCCTTGATTTTGGTATTTACTTTGGAGTTTAATTGTGTTTGTAACAATTTCACTTTCAAACATGCATGTGGGATAGATTTAAGATTTCATTGATTTATATAGTACTTGGAGTTGTTTTGGGATGGACCATCTTATTTACTGATCTTTTTTTCATTATAAATGAAAATGCCTCCTATTTTGTGAGATTGTATACCCTTGGTTCTTGTCACTACCCAGGGGCTTACTGAAGGTGGGAATCTGGGGTCATTATATCTCGTTCTTCATTTCCAATCCAGGAGTGTCATATTTGAATGCAGTGGGTCATTAAATAATGGTATCATAGGTGATGGTTGAGATATATGATAGAGTTTGGAATTAGGAATAATGAGTATTGCATGGGATTGGTAGGGAAAAATTTCCAGATGATTTTGTTGTGTGACATAGGCCAGGGAATCCCGTCTAGGACATAGGATTTTAAAGGGACCCGTGATCCGATGTATGGACTTTTATCCTACTGAACGACCAAGTTATACTACACTATTTTCAATGTAGAGGCCCTAGTAACGGTATATATATCATAATATCTTGTGTTCTTATTTGAATTGGGTAGTTTTGGGGAATTTTTCATAGAAAATGAAATGAGTTAAACGAGTTAAAATGAATCCGAAATAAAATAACATACTTCTCGAGATTAGGAATTTCTTATTTAAGTTTTCAAAAATGGAACATGAACATCATCCTTGTTTGGCTCGAGTAATTGAAGCTTATCCTGATGATATGATTGAGATAAATAAGGTTGATACAGGGTTTGAGGATGACCAGTAGAAGAGAATAATACATTCTTTCTAGTAGTAGTCCTTGAGAATGTACAAGTACATCATTTCAAATAAGGAGACATAGATCTTCCTCTAAGAGCTTGAGATCCCCTTTGGTTTGATCTGGGATCTGACAAAGTACTGGGTTCTTTTGGAAGTATGATATATTCTAGGAGACACATGCCAGTGATGGACGTTGTACCTAGGGGAGAGGATGAGGATGACATTCTATGGGTTGATATTGAGAAGGAGTTCCGTGCATAATTCATTTCATAGAATTTGAAGCCTTATAATTGGAAGGAGTTAGTCTCCCTCAAGTAGAAGTTTATGTTGGTATGAGATCTGGGATTTATGTTCTAGGATCTCCTTAATTTTTTCCCAGATCTCTTTTTGGATGGGTTTTCTCGTGAAAGATTCCTAGAGGAGGCACTTTGTAGTTCTATCCAATATGTGGAAGTTCATAAGGTGTAAGTTATTGAATAAATGCACTCACGAGGAGTTCTACTGGTAGGGGGGATCCAAAAGAGTTAATTGAGTGGTAGGGTAACTATAAATAGGTCTCAAGCACTAGGTCCTTCGAGGTTTTGACTAATGGGGAGTCTACCTCAATAGTTCGCATTTCGACATGCTGGTCCTCATGCAATTATATGGTCTTGGGTATGATATTTTTCCTTTATGGGGTTCATGAATATCATCATAACCATTTCCTAGTAGTCTTTTTAGCATAGTTTGATGGAGGATGGAAGGTTCAGTGCAAGCCTCAGCAGCCGTTTCTTGCCTTGGAGTTTCAGAAGTAGGAACAACTGGCACATGATCCACTGAAGAGAGATGGAGTAGGTAGAGGATGAACTCAAAATGTTCCATAGGGATATCTACCTTTGCATGGTCAGGGAGGTAGTCTTCATAGGAGGGAGAGAGTATTTGGGTGTGTTTAGTTACGTGCTGTAGATGTAGAAGTTCTGGGAGGACAAGGGATTGTTAGAAGTATGATCATCTTCTTTAGTACATTTTCTTGTGCTTTGATTGATTCAGGAGTTTCTCACTTCTTTGTTACACATAGTCTAGCCCATTCTATAGGACTAGATAAATAAGGTATTCATATGATACCAGTTCTAAGTACATCAGTTGGAGGTCAGACCAACTTGTATGAAGAGTACCGGGGATGTAGACTATTGATGCGACCGCATTAGTCCTCTAGGGATCTTTTATTAATACAGAATAAACATTACGATTTCATTATCTGCATAAAATGTTTTAATTTTTTGAGCATAATTATTAAATACTTATAGATTATAGCCGTTTTTTCAGATGTGGATGACCAGTGTGTGGTTTTGATGGTGATCATAGCTATCTAGTGGGTAATCAGCATGTAAACCCTATTCATTTCATGTTTGCTAAGTTGTTGGTGATATCAGTGTATGTTGAGGTGATGGAGGTTCCTAGACTGTTTTAAGAGTTTCAATATGATTTTTCCAAGAACAATGTGACTCTACCACCTCTACATGATGTTGAGTTCGAGATAGACTTATAGCCCAATGATTATTCGATTTTTATGGATCCAAACTCGATGGAGCCATAGGAGTTGTGGTGGATGAGGATTCATATAGATGATTTTATGCAAAAGGGTTTTATCTGGCCTAATGTTTAACATGGGGTTCTCTGGTGTTGTTTTCGTAGAAGGTGGACGGTGTTATGAGGGTGTTCATAGAATATAAGAGGCTCAATTTGGTGACGGTAAAAAATCGTTACCATATCCACATGATAGATGATCATTTCGAAAAGTTGAGAGGAGAAAGCTAGTTTTCTATGATTGATCATCAGTCTTGATATCACCAGTTGAGGGTGAAGGAGGGTGAAATTCCAAGGAATACATTTACATGCAGATATGGGAACTTAATGTTTTTAGTCACATTGTTCGGTGGTATTAATACAAAAACCATGTTCATGGGGCCTATGAACTCATTCATTAATGAGTTCCTAGACTGATTTAGCATCTTATTTCATCGACAACATCATGATCAACATGAATTTAGATGAGTATCATTTCGAGCTTCTTAGGATTGTCTTACAAGTTCTTCGACCCCACCATCTCTATGGAATATTTCTCTAGTGAATTTTTTGGATGTGACCAGTGAATTTCATTTAGAATGTGGTGACTTAATAGGTTGTATAAGTGGACCCATATAAGGTTGAGGTAGATATTTCTTTTTCAGCGCCCTAGAATGTGGCAGAGGTCTGTATTATTATGGGCCTTGGAGGCTATTATCAAAGGTTCATACCCTATTTCACTTGAGTTTTAGCTCCATTAATTGCTCTGACTATAAAGGACCAAACATTTGTGAGGAATGAGTAGTGATAGGAAGCATTCAGAAATCTGAAGTAGATGATGGTTAGTTCTCCAATGCTATCGTGTATAGAGGAAGGGGTGCTTTTGGAGGTGTTTTTTGATGCTTCGAATCTAGGATTGGGTTGTGTATTGATGAAATTTCAAAGTCTAATCTCATATGGGTCAATAAATTTACATCCCCATGAACTTAAATATTCCACACATGATTTTGAGCTAGAAGTAGCCATGTATGCAATGAAGATGTGGTGAAATTACTTCATTAGGGAGCACTTTGTCATCTTCCTATAACACAAGAGTTGGATGTCGATTTTTTCCAAGAATGATCTGAATATGTAGTAGGTGATGTGGATGGATTTTATCTAGGAATATTATTTTGAGATATGCTACACCTTAGTAAGTCAGAATATCATGGAAAATCATTCAAGAAGTAATTCCCAGAAAGAGGTTTTTTGGGAATCTTTGAACTCTTAAAAGGTAATGGAGGAGTTAGTAGCCTTTCACTTGGATACAGGGGTGGAAAACGGTAGAGGTTGTTTGTTTCAGATGATGGTGTAGTCTTCTCTGTTACAAACGGTGGAGGTGTCTCAGTGGGAAGAATGATAGGTATAGGTTATGTGTGATTATGGTTACCATGGTGATGCTATGGTGGGATGGTCAGATGTTGGGAAAATCGGATGACGTCCCATAGAAAGCTATTTGTTCCATTAGTGATGCATGAGGGATTCCCCTATGATTTTTATTACTCACCCTTAGTTGTACACCCCAAGAGTTTCTATGATGTACCATGGATTGATGATTAGTTTTGGTGGATGAGGATGAAGTCGAAAGTGGTAGAGTATGTCGAATATTTCTTAGTGTGCTAGTAGGTGAAGGCTGAGCACTGTGTTCTTATTGGTTTGTTACACCCTTTATATGTACCTAAGTGGAAGTGGGATGACATCTTGATAGATTTTTTCACATGGTTACCTAGGGATCATAGAATCTATGATGATATCTAGATAGTCATGGATCTAATGTTGAAATCAGCTCACTTCTTAGTGATCAAGGCATCAGGTGTAGTGGATTCTTTTGCCAAGAGGTCTATGGATGAGCTGGTGTGGCTACATGGAGTATTAAAAGATAGTATCTGGGATCAGAATATATTTGTTAACTCACAAGTCTGGAGTGGATGACAACATGATTTCGGCACTCAGTTACACCTTGTCATTACCTTATCTCTTTGATTGATGTGCATATGGAATGGACTATTCATACATTGGAGTATAAGTTGCGATCATGTGTCTTGGACTTTGAAGGATATTGGGTATGACACAATCCCTTGTTAGAGTCTTTTTACAATAATAGCAATCACTCTTCCATTGGAATTGGTATGTTTAATTATTTGTATATAATACCATTTCATTCACGTTTGTATTGGAAAATGGTGAGGGAGACAACTATTCATGTCCTTGAGATAGTGCAGAGAATGATAAAGAAGGTCCAACTCATTCGTGAGAGGATAAACGTAGCGCAATACTAAAATAAGTCATACGTCGATCACTGTAGGAGGCCCTTGGAGTTCAAGATTGGGGGAAATATGTTCTTGAATTTTTTCCCTTTGCATGGGAACTAATGGTTTGGTAGAGGGAGTAAACAATCTCTGAGGTTCGTCAAAACCTTCACGGTGTTGAGTTGCAGTGGAGAGGTGGCATACTAGTTGGAATTTCCACCACAATTGCAAAGGATCCACAACATCTTTCATGTCTCTGATCTCCATTGGTATCTTCATGATGACTACCATTTCATTAACTTGGGAGAGTTAGATTTCAAGGATGACATGACATACATTGAGTAGCTTCTAGAGATCCACGATCACGAAGAGAAGGTGTTTTGTGGGAAGACCATTACGTTGGATCGCGTGTTATGGAGGCATGGTTTCCTAGAAAATATTACTTGGGGAATAGAAATGAAAATCAATGACCATTACCCAGAGTTGTTTTGGTTTTTGACACACATTGTCTTACATTGCGTTGTATTGTTTGAACTTTGTTTTATTAAATAAGTGGTTTTACCTTGGGTTGAAATGTGTGTGGTGAAATGTGTGATGATATCTAGACAAGTGAAAGGGTTGGACAAGATTCATAAGACATAAACATTAATTTAGATGAAATTAAACCCTTATGGATGAGTTATTTCCACCTAGAGAGAATAGTATCTTGACATAGCATATGGAATTATCTAATTTGTGTGCTCGGGATGGCATGGTTGTTGAGTTCTTGTGGTGTGTCTTTTGGTAAGTTGGGTATGTAGATTTTGGAGAGGGTGTTTTTACATATCAAGGTTTCACATTAACTTCATAACAACATATGGTGGTTTATCTTTGAACTTTTATGTCAATAGTGGTGTTTCTAGAATGGAGATTTCCTTGACAGGTTTCACACAGGTTGGTTGTTTGGACCCCACTTTTCCTTCTGGGTTTGGTTATGATTTTTCAAATGTGAGAATATATTGATATGTATTCTATGTAATTTATTAGACCTCTATGTTCCATAAAGTTTTTAAAATCCAGTGGTTGAATTGTTCTGGGAGGTCATGGTGACTTATTTCAATACTTTTTAGTTATTCTACTGTTTTAGGTTCTCCAACAGTAGGTCTCAAGGGTGACACACCATGGTGAGTCACAATGGTGAGGAGAGATTGTAGATCATATAGGTAATTCAGAATGGTGATTTGTAATGGTGATTCAGGACCGGTGAGTCGCAATGGTGACTCACACCAGTAGCTCACATGGGTTCTCACCAACCGGTGACTCACACTGGGGACTCGCTCTAGAACCTTGCCAAACGGTGTCCAACACCAGTTCCTTATATTAGTGACTCACACTGGTGACTCATCTATTGGTGAGTCATTTCCAACAATTTTCCATTTTCTAGTTTTATGGGTTTCGTACAGATTGTCCCCTTTGACGTTTTATTCGATGTAAAATGAGTTTAAAATGATATTTAAAGGGTTTTTTATCCATTTTGAATCATATCTATCTTCTAAAAACATGATTCTTCTTTTTCCATCCATACCACGTGGTATAGGTCCAGATTCTCCTTTAATATCTTTTAAAAACCATTTCTCCCATTGATTTAGGATTTTTTATTTCAAAATAGGATATCTTATTTTCTTTATTCACATCCCATTCTCTTGATACAAGACATGCCAGTCATTTCATCCCCAATGATTTATGTGTCTGTGTTGAAGATTTTGGATCTTGTTTTCGTTGGAGGGTCTTCCTTCTACATGTGCATCACTTGCATTGGCATAATGTGGTAGTGTTGATCGCTTCTTCTCCCGAGTAGGATTTCCATCATCTCACTCTTGTGTGTATCATTTGGGTTGGGAATATTAATAACTCTCTTGCGAATATAGAGAAATACCAAAATTAATAAAGATAATTTAATTTGTTTGAGATCATTTGGGGATAAGTACCAATGATGTATGATATGTTTGTAAATTATTTTGGTTATTTTTTTTAATTAAATATGATAAATTCCCTCTGAGAATCATGGACGTTGGGGGTCCTTGGTTGTGCTCATAATGAATGTGAATGCATGATTGTATGCTTGTTGATAATCAAATACATGGAATTTGTTAACCATGTATATTTCACTAAAGAAAATGGACGCCGGAGGATCATAACATTTCTGTTACAACTGCTGAAATAACAAGTTTAAATTGAGTGATGAGTGCCTTGTTAAATCATTATATTCCTTTCCTAGGTTCTTGTTGTGGTTTTTTGTGCGTGAGGTTGTTTTTATTTGTGTAGTAGTAGAGTTTTAGGCAAGTATGGGTGATGTGGGGTGGTTTTGTTGGTGTAATGGTGTCTCAAGATAAGAGATTGTTTGATTGAGTAATGGATGGGAATTTTTATAAAATAATAGTGTGATTGAGTTGTGTAGTTATTTGTTGTTGGGTGTGGCTGCGAGTTGGGGTTTTCTCTATTGAAATGATAGATTTAGAGGAATGACCTTTTTTAATAATGATGGAATTGGTTGGTATGAGTAATTATTCTTGGGATTCATCATGAGTATCACGCAGAACACTTCTCCCTTTGTATTGGGATATATGTTTTTTATTTAATGGATGGTTGTTAGACATAGATTAAAGTGAAGTTGGTTGGTTTTCCATGGTTCTTATTTCCCTATGTGAATTTTTTGTGTGGCTTGTTGTGTGATGGACATGATAGTTTCCTGGATAGTGATGAAATGAATAAATGAACTGTTTATAAATAATGATAATGTTTTAAATGAATTGGGTAGGGTTATGAATAGAGTTTGTGGATGGATGTGTGGTTGTGCATTTAAAGGTAGCAGCAAAGTTGGTGATTTGAGTTGGATGTTAGTTGGAAACCCAATGGTTGGGCTTGAGTGTTTGGTGTCATTTATATATTACATTTATTTTCCTTGTGATTTCTATACGAACCCCACCATAGTGAATCACTATATGCCAAACACCCCCATTGTCATGGGGGGGGGGTGTATTTCCCAAATATCTCAATGGGAGGATGGCTGGATGACCACCTGTTCTTCGCTACTCCCGCTTCCATGTAGTGATATCCCAAGATTATTTAGTTATTTTGTGGTTTGTGGGGACCGGATGTGTGTGGGAGAGTTATCTTTTCCCATGTTTCTTTGGAATGAGATGTGTTTTTCTTTTCTAGGTGTTTTTAGAATATGACACGGTAGTGGCCCATGTGTCGTCATGTGAAGAATGATGTGGTTGTGAGGCCAAGTTTTGTGCTGAAGGGATGTTATGTGATTCATTTTCCAAGGTTATGGGAATAACATTGAGTCCCATGTGTGTACGGTTGGGTTGTGATGTAATACTTTCATAAGAGATGGGAGTCCCAGGATGTTTTCTGTCAAGGTGTGAGAGAAAATAATTAGTGGGAATGAAGTGCGGGGTACCCAAATCATTGATTTCTTTACTATATTACACTACTTTTATGGTTTTCATGATGATTGTAACATGGGGAGGTTGATATGGCTTGTATTCCTTGTTATGTTTTGTTTGGTTTTATTGTTTTCTCACGGGAGCATTAGTATGCTTCTCTCACTTGTGCACGAGAGACATTGGTTTTCCTATTGAGTATACATGTATGCTCCCCAAACATATACAAAACTGTTTTTATGTTTTCATGAGGATTAAGTAGACCGTGATAGACCTTAATAGCTTAGACTTTGGTACAGTTTCGATGTTGTTGATTATCCTTTCTTTTGGTAGATACTATGAACTTTCAATGTATTCATAACAGTTCTATTTTTAAACATGCATTTGGGATGGATTTTTTATTTCTATTATTTACGTAGTACATGGATTTATTTTTGAGAGGGTCCATATTATCTAATAATAAAAATTTTATATAAGAATGGAAATGCCTCCAATTATGTGAGATTGCACACCATTGGGGTTGGTCTCCACCCATGGCCTACTGGAGGTAGGACTCGGGATTCATTATCTCCCTTTCGTCATTTTCATTCAATATGGGTATCTTTCGAGGGAGGGGTTCATGATATATATATATATATAGGTGTAGCCCAACACTCCCAAAATCTAACTTAATCATGGGACCTTGTGTCATACTCACCATACAAGAGGAAAATTCTGATCATGGTTAAACTTCAATAGATGACATGATCAACAAAATACCAAACATCCACTGTATTAGCTAAATATGAATGTGTAGATTTTTGTCAGTAGAGTATAAAATTATGAAGGTTACCATGATAGGTATCTCTCCAACCATAGATAATGGGGTCCCAATTATTATCCATACACCCCTAGTATAAGAAATATACATGTATGACACTCCATGTGGTATACATAGTAGGTCATCCAATGCACAAAAAAATGATTCATATTTTTTGTGTGGTTCCTTATGATCATATTATATATCTCTATACTAGAATCCACCAATTGTTGTCCTTGAAATTTCATCATAATAAATAATACACCTGGACAAACCTTGGTTAGAAATAAACTCAAAGTCATGCTTCGAGAGGTAGATTATCATTACACATCACAAAAATGTAAATATATATAATCATTTATGTCTCCAACAAGAATCAATAATAATATGGAGGTTCCTTTTAATATGGTACATTATAAAATTCATAAATATATTATGAATATTTTTCAAAACCAATATAAGAACCAGTTTATCATATCATATATGATAAACATCCATATTATCTTTTTTTGCTACACTTTTTGGGTTTTGTTAACACATTACATACAATTTAAATCACATCACATATTTATGTGCCCATCTGATAAAATGATAAAACTAAACACATTAGTGAAAAATTTCAATGATTTAGGCCTTCTTGAATAATGTTTATACATAGGAATTATATTTCTAACAATTCAAATTCATGAATAAATTCAAACATTATTTATTTATTAACATAACATGTTATGATGTCACATTTTTTGTACATATAACAATTTCTGTGTTCATCATCATCATAATCAGAACCATATTCCATAAATTTTTTTCCTTTAAATGATTTATCAATATAATTTATTATTAATTGGTCATTATATACTCTTTTAAGATTAAGTAAAAAATAATTTAATATGGTAAATAAATGCAACTGTTAAATTTTTCAGGACCTCCTTGTCCTAAAAACATCTAAGATAATGTGATAAAACTTTATTATAGTAACCAATGTAAAACATTAAATTTTTATTTACCACTATATCTAAAACTTAATTAGAATATCAAGTGTGCATAAAATTTAGTTTTACTATTATAATCCTATATGATGTAATATATTTCATTTTCATGACAAATATATGTATCTCATTAAATATTTCATTATAATTAGATATCCAAAGATCATTTAGAATATTGATTGATAAAATAGTTTATCTTTATCTATTATAAAAATTATATCCTAATTATAAATTTTAATTAAATTTAGTACTTAATTTTTATTTACCATCACATATCTAAAACATTTTTGGATATTAACTGGAAAACAGTTTTCGTTATTATTGAAGTTATCATTTATATTTTAATTTTGTACTTCCCTAAGTCCAAACATACTCCCAATAGCATATTAAACACTGTATTATTTTCAAAATATCCTTCTAGTATACACTAACATTTTTGTGTTAGAAAAAAACATTTATTTAATTTACGTTGTAATATTAAACAAATGATCTATTGCTTCCATATCACATATGGTATTCTATGTGTTTTAAACATTTTAATATGAAAAAGAGACAGTATCAAAATATTCTATTGATGGATTGTAGGAACACATTACCACATTTTTTTATCAAATAACTAGATAAAAACATTTAAACAATTTTTTTTTCTAAAAACATGTTATAGAAATTGATGAATCATAAACAATATGCATACATTTAATAATCACATTATTATTTATAGAAACTATTTTATTCTCAAATTAGTGAAATAACATGAATATAAAAAAAATTACATAGATTAATTATATATTTATAAAATTCTCAATATTTAATTCCTTTATATTAAAATCCTTGATGTAGTAACAATTTATATCATCTCATAAATATAAATTACAATCTCAAACATTTCTTCATTTTATTTGGATATCCTTTATATTTAAAATACATTGTAAAATATACATTGGGTATCACATACCCTTAAAAATAGAATAACTAATTCATATAACCAATATGACATGAAAAATACCTAGCGTTTCACAATCTACTTCAGCAATGTCTTAGAAAATCCAACTATAATGAATTATTAATATTCTGGTATAAGAACCCTAGGTTTCTTTGAACATGAATAGATTCTTAAAGAAACATTTTAGATCTTTTCAGCCAACATTTCTTATTCTGGTTTGAAATTTCATTCACTTGAATTTTCCACATAGTACTAAAAACCCCAAAAAATATGCCGAGATCGCAATTCTTAACACATTGATAATATTATAGATAATATTATTGAATTAATCCACTTTTGAATAATATTTCCATAAAAAATTAGTGTATATTCTCTAACTAGAACATTCCATTTTAGTCTCCAATTAAATTATTTTACAGAAATATTTTAAATAATACTTATTTCTATAAAAAACACCCAATATCATTTTATTAAACAATAATTATTTTCATTCCATTCCCATGAAAAATATGAGATAATATACTTCTTATAAAAAATTATTCAATGCTTAAAGAATCTAAAATATTAATGTAGTAACTCATTTTCTCCATTACTTAAAAAAAACCTCAATACCTAGGTATTTTCATATTATAAACTTTTGGTATATTTCAATAAAAATAAAAATATAGACATGATATCTCATATCATTTAGGATAATAGAAATCATTTCTATAACCAAAAAGATTTAAGGAAACCTTTAGTCTCATCAAGCCATCAACATATTAAATAATATTAAATATCATACACATACCCAATAATATTGAGTATATGAAACTAAAATCAAATAAAAATTTTGTTTCAAATTATATTGAGTACATGAATACAGAATAAGATTAATTTGATCACATTGAAATTAATGCTTTTGATTCCATGAATTAATCAATCTATTCTTCTATAAGAATCTATATCCACTTGTGGAATAACTTCAACACACCGTTACTGGGGAATTAACTATTATAACACAAAGATTTTTCCTTCATAATTTTATTTAAATCACATATCTTCGTTAAGAACATTGGTTAAGCTTCCAATTTTAGGAGAAACCAACATTAGGATTTTTTATTCACGGATTGATCAAACTTTTTAGTTTGATGATGATTATTATGATATTTATCTACAACATAATCATTCATTATATGATTATAATATACTATTTAAATTTTATAACATATTTTTATTAAAATGGGCTCACAATAAATTAATTTCACATTTTAATATTCATCATATCCATTAGTTGAACAAGATCTATATTTAAATAAACAAATTACCACATTATGGTGTAAAAACAAAACTTATTTATCTTGGAAGAGCATCATCGCAATAATTTCATATATTATTCTTGTATAGTTAAAAGGGAAACACTTTTTCCAATCCATCATTTAGATATACCCTACTCTATTCCTTTGAAATACCAACCCTTAGGGTTTCCCAACTATTATAACCCAATGAAAACACAAAAAAATGAGATAGCCTCAAGAAAATATTGAGGAATTCTACAATGGAATGAAACTACATGTCGAACAATATCGATTCACTCATTACTATATTACCTTACAATAGATAATTCAGTGGTACCCTACTATGGAATGAAACTTCAGAGTCATATAATTGAGGTCTTGATAGGTTATTATTTTTTAGGAATCTCACTCTTAGTATTCAAGGTCCTCTATTATGCTTCTAGGGAAGTGGAGAAGAGAAATTGGTAGGTTTTGGCCAATCATGAATGCTCAAAGTGGTGTGAGAAGGAGAGGAAGGAGGTTCCCTTATATATGAGAAGAGAGTGGCACTTTTGGAACCCTCTAAAATATTAATTTATAATAAACTCAAAACCAACATAAAAACCTCCAAAAATGACTCAAATACGAACATTATATGAGATGGGGTTTTAATACCTTCATCCAATAATATTTTGACATGTTGGTAATTTAATTTGAACCTTATCAACCTAATTTATCCTTATTTGATCTATTTTATATTATTTTTGGTAATAATATTATAAATTTTAAATTGTTATAAATAATTACTTATGTGTTGTGAATTGTCCATAATTTGATGATTTATAAAATTTTTGACGATATAAATTTCATTTTATAATTTTTAAATATTTTTGTGATTTTTAAACATTTTTATAGTATGTTATTTTTATAAAATAACAATAGTGTCAAAATTGAAAATATTCATTTATTTGAATTTAAATAAAATACACACAAAATATATTTTCGCAAAAAATACTATTTAATAGATTCCTAACAGGTCATCGTCATCTATAAAATTTGTGGGGAACATTAATTAGTTAATATAATATTTATTTTAATTCTTTTATATTCATTTATTTTATATTTCACTTCATAAAATAATTACTACTACATTTTTGTATAATTATTTAATATACCTATTTTGTTTCACAAAAATTGAAAAAAAATACTATGATGTAGATAAATCTAATATCTTCCATAGAAAGACATTTACTCTAATTTATCATCTTAAAATCATAACATTTAAATTTTTATATTTTTTAAATTATTAGGCTGACAACATTGACATCATTTAAAATAAAATAATATAAGTGTCATAATCGCTTTTATAAGGCTCCAAACTGTCAAATATTCGACCATTGTATGATTGTGGATTAAATGTACATGAAAAATAAGTTTTTTTCAGGTGTTTGTGCCTTTTATGGTCATTATTTGTTTAATAATAATTAAATTATTGATTTTTCACTAAATAAACCTTTTATCCATCACTATTGTGTCACCAATAATGACAATCATTTAAATCAAAGTTTACATCGCTCTAGCCTTGGAGCTTTTCACATTGGTCGACTGTTGGAACTATTCACATCGGTTTACCAATGGAACTATTCAAATCATTCTACTATTCGAACTATTCATATTGGTCTACCATTTGACCTATTCACATTGGTCTACCATTGGAACTGTTTAGATTGGCCAATCATTGGAACTATTCACAATAGTCAATCTTTGGAACTATTCACATCAGTTTACCATTGGAACTATTCACAGAAATGGAAAATTTGAAAATTGTCAGGGATAAGTCATCATAACCTACCAGAAATCTTCAAACACTAGGATTCTATAGAGGAATGGACTAGAGAGATCTAGGACATACATAAGATACTTTTCAAAACATTCTCATCCTCAAGAATTCAAAACCCAGTGAAAGAGAAATAGAAACGGGATCTGAATAACCACCCATTGAGATACCTCTCAAAAGAGGGCAGACCACAAGAAGAAACCAAAGAACTCAATATCATTAACATGAATGGTCTACAACCATGAAGAAAACATTTTTTTATTATTTATCATGAAAAGAGTTAAACATATCCAAACTCAGGGTACTGAGCACATATCTATGTCTCACGTTACAATGTACTCCCCTCCATGCGACCGTGTCACCACAAGACACGAACCAAGAGGATAGAATGCATTCTCAATATCTTCACTATGTGGTCTTGGATCTCTATAGGCTACTCCTTGAAGGTTTCATCATCATCAATATAGATTGTTCCCCAATCAATGAAGTGAGAGTCGTAATGAAGATAATGATGGAGATATAACACATGAAAATCATCATGTATTGTTCTCATCTCTGGGGGATGTAATACTCGATACACCATGGCTTCCACAAGATCCAACAACTCGAATGGACCAAAAAACTAGGGAGAAATCTTACTATCAAGATGGAACCTTCACTTCCCATGATGGGGAGTCACCTTCAGTAACATATGATCCCCAACATCAAACTCTAATGGTCTCCTCCTTTGTTCTACATATGATTTCTAACAATCCTGCACTTCTTTCATCCTCTCACGAATCTCCTAAACAATCTCTGTCGTATTATTCACTAGTTCTGGTCCACGTATTGATGTCTCTTGAACCCCAGTCCAGTACAATGGAGAATAGAAAGATCAGACATACAAGTATTAAAATGGTACGATGCCAATAGTGGAGTGAAATGTTTTTTTGAAAGAGAAATCCACCAAGGGTATGTGCCTCATCCACGAACCTCCAAAATCTAGGACCCAGGATCGCAAAAATGGCATCCAGAGTCTGGATGGTTAGCTCTGTCTGACTGTCCATCTACGGATGTAATGTAGTGCTAAGGCATTGATGAGAACTGAAAGCACGTTGAAGACATCTCAACACCCAAGAGGTAAAATAAGCATCTCAAAAAAAAAAAATTATCGTCCATGGGACTACATGAAGTCTCACCACCTCCTCCAGATACTGCCTTGACAAAACATCCACTGAGCTAAACTCCTTCTTTGCAATAGTGTGGGATGATTTTGATAAATGATCCAATACAACAGAAATATCATCATGTACTCTTGGATATCGAGTTAAACTAGTAACAAAGTGAATATAGATGTCCTCCCACTTCCACTGGGGACAATCTAATAGCTGAATCAGACCACCAGAAACACAGTGTTTCGCCTTCAGCTTTTGGAAGATAAAACATCGAGACAAAAACTCCGAACTACACACTACAACGCAGGCCACCTAAATTGACTCTATAAGGATCGGTACAAATTTTTCGCACTAGGATGCACCGATAATGAGAACTATGGATCTCTCTGATAACTATCTTGCACATCTCCAGAGGAACAAAAATCCATTCGTGTTACAACACTCGATGTTGTTTATCCTTATATGAACTATCAGGGGCCTCTAAAAAAATAACTCGGTCTCTCTAGACCTCCACCTAAAGATCCCCCAACTAGGACTCTTCCACCTTATTCACCATATCTGACTACACTGTCACCTGAATAATAAAACATGTGCCCCCAAACATCTATTATATTGAGTTTTAATGAGTAATGTCCTTCGATAACTCTCTATGAATCACCAGATTCATGCACTTCATCACTACGTGACTTCCTACTTGGTGAATTATCTACTACATTACCCTTTCTAGGTGTATATGATATTTCAAAGTTGTCTTCTTGTAAGAACTTCAACCACTGGTATTGTTGCATGTTTATGTCAAGTTGGGAGAAAACATAATTCAGGCACTTATGGTTGTTGAAAATCACAATGTGATTTCCAATGAGGTAATGTCTCCACCACATCATAGAAAACACCACGGTTGAAATCTCAAGATCATTGGTGGCATTGATACATTCATGGGGACAGAACTACTGATACCCATAAGAAACAACTGATCCTTACAGAATCAGAACACAACCTAACCCCAGATGTGAATCATCGTAGAAAACAAAAAAAATGAACGCCCTATACTAAAAGACAATGAACTGGAGGACATATTAAAATCTCTTATATATACTATAATCCTTCCTAATACTTTTCAGTCCGCATGAATTACAAATCCTTCCAGGTCAATGTCATTAGAGGAGTCACAACCGGAGAGAAATCGGCTACGAACCTCTCATAGTAGCCCGCATGACCAAGGAAACTTCGATCCTCTGCCACTATCTTGGGGATTCCCAAGTCACAACTACTTCAATCTTCTTTGGATCTACATCTCATCCTTGTTGGGATATGACATGCCCCATGAAATGAACATTTTGAGCCCAAAACTAACACTTCGACAACATCCCAAACAACTGATGTTAACGAAGAACTCCCTAAACGGTGTGTAGATTCTCTTCATGCTACACCTTGTACACGGAGTACACAAGGATGTCGTCGAATAAAACCACAATGAAATTATCTAAGAAATCACAAAACATCATGTTCATAAATCCCATGAAAACTTCTGGAGAATTCGTCACACCGAATAACATTACAGCAAACTCTTAATGCCCATGATGACAACAGAAAGTAGTCTTCAGGTTTTCTTCATCCATCACATGCATCAGATGATATCTTGAACACAAGTACAGCTTTGATAACCATCCTACACCCTTCATTTTATCGAATAAATCATCAATTCTTAGAAGATTATTTCAATTATTCACTGTCACTTTGTTAAAGTACTGATAATCGATACACAACTGAAAACTGTCTTTCGCCTTCTTCACAAACAAAACCAGTGCACCCCACAGTGACACACTTCGCCAAACAAGATTGTACTGAAACAAACCATAAAGTTGTGTATATATCTCTCGTAACTCATAAGGGACCATCTTATATAGAGACATAGAGATACAAGATGTTCCTGGTTGTAGCTCGATCCCAAACTCGATCTCTCATCGAGGGGGAAATGCTACAACCTCTTCAAGAAAGACATCAGTGTACTTTTCTACAACCCTAGAAAACACCAAATAATAAACCACTAGAGAACATATAATTAGCTCAGATATCAAGGCTGACAATAATATAACACACCTATGACCAAAATAAGGGTATCGCTCTCCGAAAAACACCCCTGGCTCTTCATCTGTATCGAAGAACAAAACCTAACTCTTGAAGAAATCCATGATAGCCTATACTATATAAAAAAAATCCATGATTATGATGACTTAAAATTGTTGTATCCATAAACATTTATATTCTCCCCGAGATCAGTGATTCCCTAGAACTAGCTCATAGTATCTAGATACTTCGAACAAGTCATCTCGACCTCCAAATGTCGTAGAAAACGCCAACGACACTGGAATCCAATTTACCTCATGTACAAAAACAAGGACAAGGGTAGATGATATGATGGCGTGTGTTGATCCGAAATCAGACATGGAATACACAAAATTAATAAACAAGAAAAAGGGTACATTGAATGATTTCTGGATCTGTTGGCACTGGAAATGCTAAAGCATAAAGCTGCCCAATACCTCCTTTGTGGACTCTCTGGCCTGATGGAGACCACCAACATGGTCTTAGTATTATCTCTAAGGATGGGGAGCATCATGAGGTTGACCTCTACCTACCCTATCTACCTTCTATTGATCCAAATCTGTTGCATCCTACTGCTACTACCTCGGTTGGAACTACCACAATAGTGGAACTTGGAGCAGAACACCTGGTGCATGATGACTGCTTTGAAAGGTCTGTCACTCTCACTGTTGATGACCTATATCCCCACAATAAATAAATGTTCCTTATCCCTTTTAATATGACTAAGAGACACTACCCCCCCAGAGAAATGATAGTCTAATGGATGAGACCTACCCCTAGCCGAATGGAAACTCTTCTTCCCTAAAAAACAAGAACCCCAAACCATAACTCTACTTCATGAGAATTCAAGACAAATCCCCTCACATGACGATTCGGTTATGGAAAATTTCCTCTCAACAACAACATCCCTCACCAGCACCTCAGGATAACACTTTAGCATTAATGGGGTGACCTGGCACTAGATCTCTGGACACAAAACCTCCAAGAAATTCATTGCCCTGGCCAACACATTTTGCAACAGTTCTGAAGCATATCAAAAAAAGTTCTTGAAACATATTAAAAACTATAAAACACTTGAGATCCCCTGTCAAACTCTAAGAAGATCTTGGCGAATGGATTTCTTTTCCATTGAAGAATGAAAATCGACTAATCTTGTCTCGGAAATCATCCCAGGAGATCGTTGACTCCCCATGATACCCGAGGAATAAGAACCACCACCACCTCTCTACTCCACACATCATCATTAAAACCAAAAACATATTGTTCTATTTTTGATCACAGATCAAAAAAATGCCTATATCAACCTTATCCAACCATTATTAAGTGACTAAATCTAAAATAGAGACCTCATACATCTACAGACTCCGGCGCTGAATCCCCAAGAGTGTCCACCTCTATGTGTCATCATCATCAACCTCTACCCTACTATGATATGATGGTACACCATGCAATACATCTTCTATGTGATCCTGAAGTAGACATCGACCTGTATCCATACATGTAAAATAAAAACAGTTAGATATCTAGAACCTGGAATATATAAGACTCAACATTAATTAGTTATTTTTTTCTTTTATTCATTTTAGGTTACCATATCCCAAATTCAATCCATTCAAACACAAGAACAAAGAAGAATGATGCATGATCCTTTCCATGGTCTCTAACCAGAAACTAGTATCACCTCATTTTGTAGCCATCATAAACTTAATGGTCTGCAAATAAAATCACTAGGGGCCCTAAAAATGCATGTCTCATACGGTCTCAAATGTTTACATCACATGATAAAAATCACTGACATTGTTTCCCTTCCAAACCATGAAACCTCACTTGTACCTAACATAAAACTCTATCATATACCTCAACCAAATCCTCTTATACCACTTTGTATTGAACCCCATCCCACAAGGTTTACCCCTCCTAGGCTGGAAAAGTGAGAAGGGAGATAATGTCCCCCGAGCCCTGCCTCTAGTAGGCCCTGTGTGGGAAACTTGAACCGAGGGTATAGTAATCACACAAATGGGAGGAATTACCCTCTATGGGAACATAATCATAAGAGAGAGATAATATATACAAAAACCAACTCCAATGTAGAAAACTATATAAAATAAATCTCATGTACACTTATGAAATGTCATGAAAAACTACTACTACTAAAAAAGGAAAACTACAAGTTCCAAAGGAAAGTAAAAAATAACAACAACCACAATCTCAAACAGATCCTGCAACCCCATGCTAGTAGAAATAAGATATATCTCCAACCTAAACCCAGTGACCTGAAAAACAATTTATATGTAGCTAGGGTGAGTATAACAATATTCTCAGTAGGATCCTCCCTGGATCCTCTTGTGAAAAAGTAAATAGAACATGCTAAAGCACAGTGAAGAACAATTGAAACTAACTCATCACCTAAATAGGTATACTAAGTTCTAAGCCTCACCATGGATACTCTCACCATGTATTTCATACAGAAGTATATAACATAATATTGAATATAAAGGGTACCCTGCAACTACTTCCCCACAGGTTTGAAAATTTTCCACAATGTGGAATGTCCTAAGAATCTCTCTCCAAAAAGGCATGCCGGCTGACTCCTGGGAAAATCACCACAACATGCACCTCATGAAACAAAACCACCATGTCCATATAAGAGAACTTTCTTGGTAGTATCTGGGATCCACCATGGCTTGCATAAAATATATCATATGTCGAGCATTATACCACAATCCATTACTTCCCATACACCGAGTAAGGATCCTCAAGCCATCAAATCCTATACATGTTACACCAATAATAGTCCATTGAAAACTATATATAGAATATATGTGTGTGAATAACGAAAATACGTTACAACTCTCAGCACAAATATATGGAGAAAACTTACTGTTGTTCCTACTATCACAAGTAACTATAATTATAAGAGAGTGGGACCAAAGGGGGAAGTCATACATCCATCCTCCTACTAGAATGATTGGAACCCCCCCCCCCCCTCACAGGGATCATAATCCATTGGGTGTTAGTCTCCCTATCTGATGAGGTGGAGTAGTGTATAAAAACCCATAAAGTACAAAATATACTATATCTCACAACCACACTATGGGAATAACATATTCATAGTCTCAACTATATATAATGTCTCTCAGACTCCTTGCTTCCACTTTGATGGCAAGGTATCCTATAATCACACAACCATTTATATATATTTTTTACATTACTTCATTCCCTTTTTTAGTTTCACTTAATGTTAATCAGTTCATAAAACATTTACTATCCATTATCAATTTCCACATTATATTTCACTAACATCACACCCAATGTCAACTATTCCTTTAAATTTCAACCACTTCATTGCATCCCAGTAATATCCAAACCCATGGGTTAACATCATTTATTCAATCAATTATAAAAAAAATTATTACCTTCCTATATTCCTATGCATTTTAAAAAAACATTGTAAGCTACTAAACAAAAGGTGATCAACATAGCGAGTAGGTGAACTACCTTTCGCATATTTTCCAGCTATATCAAGAGCATATACCCATCCTCCCTTGTAATACTTAATATGGAAAGCATGTGGCACAACCCATCTGACATCTACCCTTTTCAAAAGAGGGTATGAATCAGTTTCCATGAGCAGTGGGGAAAGTAAAGAAGATAAAAAACCCAAAAGACTCAGTATGAATCCAAAGAGTAACATACAACCTGTTTCACCATAATCAGTGTCCTCCCTGACACTTACATGCATAAACTAATGCATCTCACCACTATAGGTGTCACCTTCTACAACAACCCTAGGGCCTCCCTGTACCCACATATCACAACAGCCTTATAGAATCACATCACAACACCATTAGCAGGAAAACAAACATAACATCAATTGTTCTTTTGGCCCTTAAACAAGTCATTCATCCTTTAAACATAGTCATCTCTCATAGGTCCATGCATAAGGCTCTTCTCAATTAAACTAATGTGGTTAACTTATAACCCTACGAGGAATTAACTTTTTATCAAATAACCAATTAATTAATCCATCTATAATTAAACGATTTATTATTTTTAGGTTCCACCTATGGGTAACCTAAACAGTAATCTATCATAAAATGATTAAACATTCTTACTAAACCAATTTGATTAACATCACATTACAACAACACCAAACACATTCATTTACATGACACATTATCTTTAGCCAAAAAATTATCAATTAAATACAGCTTTACATTCATTAGAAATTTCCATAGACAATGAAAAGATAAACAAATCAATCAGATATATCACACTCTATAGAAAAACAAGAGGCCATAACATACGATCGATGTCAATTAATTTATCCAGTTAAAAAAATTAATATGTCATTACCATCATGATCCAGTGGGATAAAATATGATAAATATACATTTTTCACATAAAATAATAGAGATTCAATGAATACCATCCCTCAAAAGGATTCTGATACTCTTTTAACAGACTAACAAAATAGTTCACGATCACCTCTCTTGGAGCATTTTATACACCTGATGATGGATAAAAACCACCACACTGACCAAAACCCAAGAAAAATTCATTAAAAACATAGAGACAGTATTCCATAAAATGGAAAGGATAAATTGAATGAGATGAACCAAAAATAATGATGATATATCATACCATATATCGAAGATAGATCGATACTACATTGTTTCAAAAAAACTGTGGGTGCACTTGTAGTAAGAAAAAATTATAGGGGAAACAATCCAAAGTGGAATGTTTGATTTCACAACTCCAACGAGATTGGATAGAAGGTTCGAGTGTCTCCTACAAGAGAACAAGGAGGAATAATAAAGGAGGAATATATCTTGTCTCAGTAGAAGATTTAACAGAGCATCGGTTTAAGATATGTTAGATTTTCCATTGAAATAGGACCGCATTAAACCATGTGGTTTGACCATGTAAAAGCATCTCAAGCCTTGAGAAAATTAATATAAGAGTTATGGGATTTTATTCATCCATAAATATCCTAAATCATGGACTTAATGCATTTTATGTCAAAATAAATGTCAAAGGGGAGAAACTATATGAAGATGGAAACATTATACACTAAAAATGAATTTTGAACAAGTGTTGTATGACTCACAATTCTAGACACATCAATAGTCAGGAAAAATTTTAGAACCTCATGGGTCTGGATACCTCCCCAATTTGGAAGCACTGAATAACCTCATTGGTCCAGAATTCTCAATGATCTGGAAACACTATAGAACTCGAAATTTGGAAAATGTATTAGAGGCTGCGGTTAGAACCTCACTGTTCTAGAAACAATGTTAATGAAGACAAAATTAGAAAAAGGAGAAAGATAATAATGTTGGAACCTCACCTTTTCGGAATCACTATTCTTGAAGATGAAATTCGGAGAAGGATATAGAGGCAGTTGTTGTAACCTCACCGTTCTGAAAACACTTTTCATGTATGTGAAATTTGGAAAAGGAAAGAGAGGCTATTTTTGGAACCTCACTGTTCTGTAAGCACTATTAATGAACTCGAAATTTTAAAAATGAAATAGAGGCTGCTGTTAAAACCTCACCATTCTAGAAACACTGTTTGTGATCTTGAAATTTTGCAAAATAGAGGTTACAATTGGAACCTCACCATTCTGGAAACACTATTCAAGAACTCAATATTTGGAATAGAAAATAGAGGCTTCTGTTGAAAGGTGAATGTATTGGAATCACTTATCATAGAATATCTCATCGATGGAACTATTCACATCAGTCTACCTTTTGAACTATTCACATCGGTCTCACCAATTGAACTGTTCACATCGGTCTACCATTGGAATTGCTCACATCAGTCTACCATTGGAACTATTCACATCAGTCTCAATAGTGGAACTGTTCACATTAGTATCACCAGTAGAACTATTGAAATCGGTCGACTATTAGAACTGTTGACATCGGTCGACCATTGGAACTATTCACATCGGTCTCAATGGTGGAATTTTTTACATCGATCTACTATTGGAAGAGTTCACGTATATCTACTATTGGAACCGTTCACATTGGTCTACCATTAAAACTGTTCCCATCGGTATAATGTTGGAACTGTTCACATCATTCAACCATTGTAACTATTCAAACTGGTCTATCGTTTGACCTTTTCACATCTGTCTACCGTTGGAACTCTTCACAAAATTGAAAATTTTGAAAATGTTGGTAAAAGGTCATGTTAACGTCTAAGAACACCTCAAACACTAGATTTCCAAATAGGAAGGGACTAGAGAGGCCTAGACCATTAAATTATATTCATTTTGATAATGTGTAATATATTAATTTATTTTTATTATATTATGTAAAATATAAAGAAAATAACATAATTTATGTTCATTATATTATCTACAATATATATATGTGTTTGAGTATGTGTTTGTTGTGAGTATTAAATGAACAAAATATTATTTATAATAATAAAATATATTTTTCACATCACATAAACTTATATATACATTTATAATTTTAGAAATAAATATATGCCTGAATGTATATATATATATATATATATTACTTATATACATTTAAGTATTAATTTAGTATGTACTATATAAAGGTTTTATGCATTATATATACCTTTGTGGTTAATGAACAATTTATATGTATTTAGAAAATATAAATTAGAATAAAAATTAATGATAGCTCTATATTATCAAAAATATATATATATATACACAAGTTTCTAAAATATAAAATAATACACATGTTCAAAATAATATCTAACAACTCAAATGTTTTAATATTTCAATTTTATTAATTATAATTATATATTTTTAATATTATATCTATAAATTAAGATAAAAAATAACATGTTGTAAAAATCATAATATAGACGATTCGATTAAGTAATTCTTCCAGGCCTTCTACCTAATATCTCATTCATGTTTTCCTCAAACTCATTCTCGTCACATCTATTGAGTGTTGTTTCATTTCACTTGGTCTAATCTATAATCCATGCTTCCATGTTGACCATTAGAAATCACATTTTATATTAATATTCCTTGTCAATCTCATTAGAATAGGATATTTGTTGAAATTATATTAACCTGAAGGGATCCACTAATCTCCATGAGAAACTGATGTTTTATTTATATATGGTAGGTTTTTTTTAATTTAGTTTTTCAGTTGTATATGATCTTATTTAGTTCTTTTAATTAAAATATAAATTTTTATCTTTTTTATTACCATCCTAGTAGTATGGTGGTTTTACAGCTTCTTACACACACTTTTAATTGTCCCATGTTTCTCCTAGATTACACAAATTCTTCTTTTTGAATGTAATGACTAGGCTAGAAAACTTGAATTCATTGAAAAATAGTTTTATCAAATGAAATAGTGTTTTATGTTATCCATTTCTACACTTAAAATTATTTCACCCAAAAATATAAAAAAATTCATGTTGATGCCAACACCATTGCATTATAAAATACTTACTTCATTGTACCATTGTAGCCTAACTGATGTTACAGTATCATAAAATTGGATTTTTCAATATTACAGCCATTTATTAGTAATGAGATTGCATCTCTTAAAAATTTCATAGAGAATTTTTATTATGATTTTATTTTTTATAGGATATAAAATTAAACACTCCAATTGTTATATTACAACTATAATGAAATTTTCATCCTTATTCATGGAATCTTATTGTATTTCTATTGAGGAAATGTTCTAAAAGAAAATGGACATTGGAATTAAATTTACTAGTATTTATAATGATGAAATATTTTAGGGTCTAAATATAATATATCAATTTATATGTATGTTTCAATTATTTTATGAATTATTATTGATAGAATTTATCACACATTATTTATAGGGGAGTGTACATGAATTATGATATCATGGGAGTCTTTATTATGGTTGATCCATGAACTAATTATCATGTTAATGTTTTATGAATTATTGTGTATTGAATCCTGGGAGATGGTAGGGATTTAGGTTATCACCATGTGGGTGTATCGTATAAATGTAGTGTGTGATGTAGCAACAACATTATTATATTTTGGAAATGATTATTGGTTCGAGATGGTGGTAGCTAACTGTTTGTTATTTTGTGATTTTTGGGTAAATAATTAGGATATAGGTGTGTCAGATGGTATATAAATTCTTTCTAGTATCTACTACTAGTTTCATTTGTAGGATCGATCTGTTTAGAGTACTCAGCCATTCTTCAAGAGAAGTGGTATTTCTCTTAGAGTTTCTTCTATTTCTTATCACCCTTATTTATCATCTTCTTCTTTAATTTTTTTCCTACTACTTATATAATTGGGTATTATGTTCTGTAGTTCTATTTTTTCTACCAAAATTTATAATATGTGTCCATTATTAGGAATGGGGTTTAATTATTTTGTGCTTTCATTACGTTTTCATTACCACTATATTAGGAACTCAAGAAACTAATTATTGACAAAATTTCTTGGTCGAACAATAGTGAGGTTAGATGAATTATATGTGTTAACTCTAGATAGATGAAAAAAGTTGATATAATTAGTTTTTTTTGGAAACTATTAATGATATGATAATGTTTTCATCAGGGAAACCAGAAGAGATGAGCGTTGTGGAAATCCAATAACAATATTTAGTGATGACTCAAGTCTTGTCTGATGTGGAGAGAGATAATTTCTAGGTGAAGAATCTCTATGAGGGGTCCTGGGAGAAGGAACAAATCTATTGCAAGGGAAAGAAATTGTTTCATGGGTTCCAGGAGCTGCTGAGTGTGTCTGTGGGGGGGGGGGGGGGTGGGTGAGGTAGGACAACCATGACTATACATGTAACACACTGAGATTTTAGGTTATGTCTCCTATCATGTTTAACATCTTCGATAGTTTATGCTTCAAGAAACTATGTATTAAAAATAGTAATTTATATTATATATGGTGATTGTAATAGTAATATGACCAATAGAATAGTAAATACCTCTATCGAGGAATAATAAAATTTGGGAAACATATAAATTAAAATACAAAATATTTATATCATGGAATATGTAAACAAATGTTTAGAAAATGATAAATTATGTGTTAGTATTTTTGTGAAACATAAATGTTTATTAATTTTTCTTAATTATTATAATTAAATAAAATTAGATTTATTTTCATATAATGGACTCATAAATTAATATTTTGTTTTCTGATGATTATATTATAATTTTATGAGACCTTAATTAATTTATCAAAGAGTTATATTAACATTTATAATATTAAAATCGGTATTTTTCATGTAAAAGATGTTTTTATTTAAAAATTATATTTATAATATTTAGAAAATTATTTTAATAAAATGGAGTCATTTTTTTTAATAATAAAATTCAAAAAATGGTTATGGTGAATTTTTGGGATTTTTCTAAAGTAGTTGAATTTTTTGTTAATAGTGAAGTGCAATAATTTACTATATTAGAAAAATACATGAGTTATTGGGTCCTGGATGATTTATGTATGTTGTGGTCACTATTAGTTATAACTAAAGTGCACTATATACAATATTTTGTAATAAAAAAAGTAATATTTAAAGTTTGGATCAAAAATAACAAATGTGTGAATAAAATAATCAAGAAATACCCCTCTCCTCCACTAAAAATATCACCACTAATCACCTCTTCTCATCACACATCAAAAACCTTATAAATTTTCCAATTTATTCCCAATACCCATCCTAAACCCCTCCCCGACATTCTTGTCTTACTGGACTCACCAAAATACCATTTCAATGTTCCATAAGGTGGTTCTCAAGGAGTGGAATTCAACAGCTAAATCACCTTTTGTTCTTTTAATTTTCATTTAATTTATTTTCATTTCATATCCTTTTCTTACCTTTTCTATACAAACATACATAATAGCTTAAGTATATTATATATATTATAATTTTATTTTTATAATATTATATCTACCATCAACTATTTTCTCTTTTCATTTTGGTTATAAAAATGAAAATGTCGTATGTGAGATATCGATTCACTACCATAATGGATGATGATTCTCTCATTTTATAATATAGCCTTAAAGTATGGTCATAAAACCATTTGTATGGATAAAAAATATTATAATTTTTAAATTATATATTTTTTTCTTAGACCAGTGTATATACAAAATATTAATTAATAAAACAAAACTAGTATGTGATTCTCACAAAAGACAAAAAAAATAAACTAAATAGTTATCATTAAAATTTAGTCTAATAAATCATCCTAAAATATAGAAAACAATATATAAGATCATTAAATATTCATAAATTTTACTAATGAAATATAATTTAAATTTTATATAACTATTCCAATTTCACATGATCTTTCGTGCTAGTATACAAGTGAACCAATCATGAAAACAAAAGAAATGAACACTTCTAAATGACAGAATTGAATAATATAACTAATTAAAATGACTATAAAATAACTTAATAAAATTATAATAAATAAAATTATATTTTTTTAGGTTATGAATAATATTTATAATGAATCTAATATCATTATATATGATATTATTGACAATTACACAATGCTTTCAGACATATGGTAAGGTTTTTCTCGTCTCATTTTTATTTGGGTGAGATATGACTTATTCATCACATATAACCTATGTGTGGAGTATGAATTGTTAATTTTGATATATCATATAATTAATTCAAATATATTTATGATATTCAATATTTTATTTTATTATTATTAATTTTATGGGGAATACGATTCAATTAATGGCATAGTGGACATCGTTTTCTCCCAACCCTCGATTTTTTACTTTGAGTTACTCATTTTCATTCCTTACCCAACATTAATTCATAATTATTATTATATAATAATCATAAATAATATTTTTTTCTAAAAAATAATTTATTTTCTCAATTATTCATTATTTTATGTGAAATACTTGTTATAAGTTCCCATTTCAATTCCTCCTAATAAGAAAGCAGAATTAAAGGAAACAATCCAATTTCTTAACCATTTTTCAATAAACATCAAAATATTTTTTAAGACATAAATATTTTTATAATATAAAACTTTTTATCGTGATAAACAATATTAGTTAATTTTTGGTTTTATTCTAACAATTACACATTTCCACACTTTAAAGACTCCTTTATATTTTCCATTACACCGCACATAAGTGGATCATTTTTAAAGTTTATTAAACACAACATCAACATGATTTAACTTCTATTGAAAATTATAAATATAAATATTATTTTTTTATTCCTGAAATTTTAGTTCAATCCCTTTTTGTTTTTTGGATATACTTGTTTATGATCTATTTTTAAGAAAAATAAACATGATTTTCCAATAAGAACTCATCTTTCCAATGTAAAAAAGGTGTTTCCCTCAAGAAGTACTGTTTGATTTTATTAGAGTATATTATAATATTTCAACACCCTATGATGAATCATATTCTTCATTGATATTGATCCCTTATGTTACCATATAAGAAATTTAATTTAATTTTTTAGGATTATTTTTTGGGGATGCACTATCTCGAAACCATTCTTCATATTACTATTGATGGTTTATGATTATGTTTATTATTTGGGGAAAGTTTCAAATATTTATTATTAAATTTTAAATATGATTACATATATATTGATTATCTTCCCCCCATTTCATACGAGGAATGCATTTGACTTAGTTAGTGACAGGTAGTCCCCACTATAGCACCTTAATGCATTAGTAGGTATCATGAGACAAACTAGACAAGGGTTTTACCTATTTATGTATAGTGGCTTTGTCAAATCCCTAACGGTATGTTTATGATGTATGACATTATGAATTATCACATTATGCTGGTAGTAATTGGTAGTCCATGTGATTACTCTACTCGTAGAGTATTCATGGTTAAGATTCCTTCTCATGTGATGTTTTATAAATTTAAATAATTATATAGTATTTATAGCATATTATTCCAAATATTATGTTTAATGGAATTTGATTTTAGTTATTCACCATTACTTATTGTTTATTCTTAATTATGATAGATTATGTTGTACTTCATACCCTTTCTATGAATCTATGCTCACCCCTTTATTATATTTTATTTTTCCCCAAGACGTGAAGATATATATTATGAATGATGTGGAAGTATAATATTGGAGTTCATAGGGGTTTTCAAATAGAGTTGCTATGTTGTATTTCAATTCAAATTTTAATGTAATGCTTATCTTCTTATCTATATTTCAAAAGATTTTTAACTATTCAGTCTTTTTGGGTTGTGAAGGAGTATTCAAAGAACCAATATAATAAAGTGAGGCACTAGATCTGGGATACTAAAGTTGGGATCATTATTGCTAGTATCGGAAAAAGTTTAATATAAATATTGGAAACTATACATAATAAAAAATGGAAAATAACCAAAAGAGCGACTCTGTGGATAAGTTGAGAAGAACATCATAGAGTTTTTTTATGGTAATGTTTATGTGGGTATTCCTCAAATTTCATATCTGTCTATATACTATATGTTGATTTTGTTCTTAAATATAGTTTCCTAGGGGTAACTAATCCAACAAGGTGCATCAGGCTTGACTTGACGTAACTTAGTTCACAAAATTCGGACTTACTGCAGACCTAGTCTGACAATCCATAGTGATATTCTTAGGATAATTGATATTTTATTTACAAACCTTTATGAAGGATAGAATTTTTGATCAAAATATAGAAGTATGCATATGTGATGGAACAATAAAATAGGGGGTTGTATTTTAGTTTTAAAAAAAGTTGTATTTAAACACATAAGAATGAACTTAGTTTAAGAGGTCATAATTTAATACAATTCACAACCAACATAAATTACTATAAGGTTCCTAGATCTGAAGAATATGAAATGATGTGATATGATAGGTTATTAAAACAATTATATTTCAGTTGAAAACAATGATCAAAGTAAAGAAAATGTAAATTATTCTTCCATACATACTATTTAATCTCTTAATAAATTATTTAATGAAAGTATCAAAATTAAAACAATTACAATAGAAATGAATAAGAATAGAATCAAAAAATAATACTTTAACCTTTCTAATACAAATAACAGTAGAATGTAAAATGTGTTACAATTCTATTATCCCAAAGAGTAGGGTTTCCTTTAACCATGGATAAAAGGTCTTTCATACCACCACCCGTGTAAGACCTCAATACGATGATCAGATTGTCTCTTTTCTTATGCAGTGATGCCCATGATTAATAAGGTAATTGTCCCATATGTATTTCAAATATGTGAATGACCTCGATACAATTACCGACAACACCATATTCCTATCCTCGGAATCCCTCAATCATTATAAAAAAAATATCAGTCTCATAATGTAATAAAAAGCATAATTTGAAATACAAGAACTAGGAACAAGTCGTTCATGACTTCTATCATCAAGGATTTTTTTCCCAAAGAAAGAGAGATTTCAAAAGTCTCTATCTAGAACATGGAAGATACAAAAGTGGTATTCTCTAGTTTTAATGACCTTTTTTTTATGGGCCTCAATTTCCAATGGTTATATTTTATCCAAAGTTCACATTTCAATGGAAAATTTAGAGGGACTTGGTCACCTAGCATTATAAATGTAAAAAAATAGAATACATGAAATCATTTTTCTTGGTATATAACTAACATTACGACAATGTTTTAGTGACAATATAGTAGGTAAACAAGTTTGAAATAATGAGTATGAGAAAAATTGATGCAATATTGAAGTAAGATATGAGTACAATGCATTAGATGAGTGTGATACATAACTTGGATATGATGCATATCGTGATTACGATGCATATCGTGGTTATGATACATAACATGGTTACAATGCTTAACATGGATAAAATGCATATTGGGTTTACTATTATTATCATGGTAATGATACATTACATGGTTTTGATATATGGTTATGATGCACAATATGAATACAATAAATAACATGGTTACGATGAATAATAAAAATACGATATATTACCTGGATAAGATGCATGGTTACGATACATAATATGAATTTGATATATAACCTGGTTACAATGCATGGTTCTGATGGTAAAACAATTTTGGTGGTTAAAATGAGAAACTATATATGTGATTAAAATTATAAAACAACAGTATGTTATAATGATAAGAAAACAACATATGTGACTACGATAAATGTAATCACAATGATAATACAACTTATGCGATTATGATGGAGAAAAACATTATATGATAAACCAGAAGTAATTTGTGATTTCCAAAACAAAATGATCAAAGGAAAATTTGAAACACATTGTGACTCAACAATCTCCCCCATTATGGAAATTCAAAAATAAGAAAAACAATAAAGACTTTTCTCCCCCTGAGTTTAGTAAATCATCTGATAGTAATAGTGAATATGACTAATTCCACCCTAAGATAGAAATATACCTAAGGATCATGTTATCTTTTTTACATAGGAGTTATACCCCATAGAATGGTATTATTTTTTTCCTTCTTATGAAAGAAACTTCTTCTTTTCCAAATTATTATCCACTGTGATTTTCAAAAAGAATAATGGAAAAAATTCATGTCCAACAAATAATTAGAAAACATAATGTAAGAAACAATAGAAATTACATTGAATGAAATAATTTTTTATTACAACAGGAGTTCAAAATTTCATTATTTTCCCTTATGTTTTTTCTTAGAGGTTGAACATTGAAAGCATCGTCTTCTTAAAAAAATTTCAATCATCCACAATTTTTGAAGGGCTTCATGTTGATCATTTGTCATGACCCATCCTTGGGGCATGTGCCGTGACTACCCCAAGCATGCCTTCTAAAGGGAAGGGGATTAAGACTAGCACCAAGGCCTAAATCACAGTAAAAGGAAAGGAATTGGCTTTATTAAAGTAAATAACACAGCAGAGTATGCAACAGAAGTAAGCTCTAAGTAAAACTAAAAACAAAAGTAAGTGATGAAGGGGAAGGGAACGGAAATACAAGCACAACAGTAAGTTCAGTACAACTGAAAAGCTAATACAACTATAGTAATGTAAAATAGCAACCACCAAGTTTTCCTCTGGGAATCCCACTTAAAGGGTGGTTACAGATGGTCTCCTCAGCACCTCGGGTCTGTCCGACTACTCTGTGTACGTCTCGTTAAGTGGTCCACCTCTGGGTACCGTCTAGCTCCACAAGTCTCATCCTCGATCAGTGCTGTATGTCATCTGCATCCAACACAACGTAGTTCGGGAGTATCCCGTGTAGGGGTGAGTATACAATACTTAGTAGAGACCCTAAGAACCCCGAAGGTCTCCCAGAATCCACAAAGGATAAACCAAAAAATAAGGATAAAAATATGTAGTATCAACCAACTCAACTTAGGTATATTCCCATACATATACCTAAGTTAACAATCCTAGTTTGGATCCAACCCTTGAGCCCATTCAAAGCCCGGTCCATAGATGAAAGAAGTGAATCACATCGATGATAATAATTGAAAGTCAAGATTCATCTCACATGGGTATACATCTTTTGTATAGAGATAGAGATGATCATATGTAGTCACTAATTCATTGTCGTTGTCGAACCAATAGAGGATTCCAATATAGTTGTCGTCGCTGGCGAACCCACAGATGATTCCAGTACAGTTGTCGTCACTGTCGAACCAATGGAGGATTCCAGTACAGTTGTCATCGCTGCCGAACCCATGGAGGATTCCAGTACAGTAGTAGTCCCTTCGGAACCCACGAATAATTCTAGTACCGTTTTCATTGCTTCCGAACCCACGGAGGATTCCAGTACAGTTGGTGTTGCAGTCGCAGCCAGCTCTAGGGTTCCCGCACACATCACACCGGATTCCGGGAGGGTTCGCTCCTCGAGCAAAGGGGGTTGATACATAAACTATCATTAAGTTCAGATTTGATGTATCCCGAAGTTCTGTCTTGTCAAAAAGAACCCGACGCGACAGAAGGCGCATCAATCAGACGCCCGGTCTGAGAGATATTGGCTTTTCCGTTCCAGGGGCCCGATTAGAAATACGCTCGTTCCAAACACGGGTGTTTTCCAATGTCTTCCACAACTCACTTAGAGTATCGCAAAAAAGACCGCATCATCACAAGGATCCCAGTGTCTTAGACGGTGCATCGATCTGACGCAGGTTCTTAATGTTATTCATGTTTAAGTGAAAACAGGCCTGGCCCGTTAAGCCCAGTGGGTTGGCGGGTCGGCCTTACCCAGTTCGGTGGGTTCGACCCCGTAGAGGGTCGGCCTGGCCCGATGAAGCATGCGACCCGGTACGGTGGGGCGCGACTCGACCCGAGAGAGAGTGACTTGGCCAGAGAGGGCGCGGCCTGGCCCGATAGGGCGAGGCCCGACCCGACGGGGCATTGCCCACCCCAGCGAGGCGGGCCCAGCATGCCGCGGCGTGGCGCGGCCTGGCCTGGCTGGCGGCGGCTCGGCCTGGCTGGCTGAGCGGCTTGGCCTGGTGGCCGAGTGTTGCGGGGGGGAGGGGGGGGGGGGATGGGGGTCTCCCGAACTGGCGGCGTCAAGCGGGGCCGCCCTTCCATCTGGTCGACTGAAGCCGCCCGGTCTTCCCGGTGCGAGCGGCCCGCATAAGCGGGTCGCGGTCCTCCCGTGCGACACCTACGGGTGCCGCGACTTCTTCCGCCCGACTAGCCAATGACCTGGCATGTTCTTCCACCGTAGCATCCCGCCCCGTGCATGCCATGGTTCTCTGCAGTGCGGCACCATGGGGTGTCGAAGCCGATCGGTTCTTCTTCATCTGAGCGGCCCACGGTTTCTGGTTACGGTTCTTCCGCACGCGGCCGCCGCCTTCCAAACATGGTCTCCATCGCAAATAAAAGAAACTACAGAGGGTCATCGGGCCATGTGCATTCAGCCCGCGCCCTCCGCATTAGGCGGTATCAATTGGACAATGAAAAAACAGAAAATTCAACAATGAACGGGGTAAAAATTATTCACAGAAAATTGTACAAACCCCTTACTCGAAATAAAGTTTGCGGTAGTCGGGTGTCACGGAAGATGGCATTGGAGGGAGATGGTGTCAACTCATTGACGTCAGGTAATAAGGTGCTGAGGATGTTGTGTCTTCCTTGTTCCTTGCGGTGTCTCTTTATTCTATGGCTTGGCCAAAGATTGAAGGAGTTGATCATCGTTCATCAGCAGTTCTTCATTGGAAGAGCGGTGTTCTTCGTTGAAAAAAAGTATTCCTTCTTCAAATTCTCAAGAGCTCTCCCAAAATCCTCTCAACACAACGAGTGCCAAAATAATATAATATCTAATCCTATTATTTTATTCACACATGAATTTTTTAAAATTCAAACACTACAATTAATTAATTGAAGAATTCAATTCATTAATTAATAGTGTTGGAAAAAAAATTAATGGGAGAGGGGAAGGTGAAGAGATCACAGAATTAATGGGAGAGTTGTCAAATTAAACAAGGAGGTTTATGGGAGTTAAGGGGAGTTATGGGGAGATGAAAGTTGTAGGGCACGTGGGGGTCCCACCACACTAAATCCTCTCATGGGAGGTTATGTCGGTGTGGGCCCCATCACTAACTCCCCTTTGGAGGAAATAACTATCACCAATAAATAAAATTGTGTGCTACAAATTTTATTTATTTTATTCTAAATCCCCAAATATTAACTCTCATCCCACATAAAGTGAAACTGTTGTAAAGGTCCCCTTAAGTGAATACCAACACTGCGAGATCTTCCGTGTCCTCAGATTTCAATTCCGAGCATCGGTTCAAAAGATAGAAAAACCCGCACGTATGTTTATTAAACGTAACCGAACAAAAAATTAGAAATTGTTTTTGGGCACACCGAGCCTCAGAATCATGTGTCATCAGAAACCACAGACTCAAAAAATTCCTAAGTATTTAAGAAAAAAATTTCCTTGAGATTTCGGGGTCTTTACATTACTCCCATATAATGTCTTTACATCCCTGTAAAACTACAACAAACACTAGGGAAACAAATAGGGGGTATTGTATACACATCTAAGCCTCCCGCTCCAAAGTGCTCTCATGGAGATTCCCGTGCTCCCAGCGAATGTGAACCAGATAAATCGACCGTCCACATAGGACCCGCTCCTGTAGATCCTCAATCTCCACCGGAACCTCTGTGAGTGTCACCCTATCAACGATGTACAGCTCCCCATGGTCGATGATGTGGGTTGGGTCATGCACATATCTCCTCAGTTGAGATACGTGGAAGACGTCATGCTCCATGTGCAACTGAGGTTGAAGGGCCAAGCGGTAAGCAACCTCCTGTACTCTACTGAGGACCTGGAAAGGTCCAATGAATCATTGATATAACTTGTCGCCCGATCCAAATCTCCATAGACCCCGTTGAGATGAGACCCTTAAGAAGACGTGGTCGCCATCCTCAAACTCCAATGGTCACCATATCCTATCAGCATAGGACTTCTTTCTTCTCTGTGGAGTCTTCATCTACACCTTGATGATTTGCACCTTCTCTGTCATAGCCTGAACCAACTCTGGTCCTACAAGTGCTGACTCCCCAGGGTCAGTCCAACACAGAAGTGATCTGCAAGGTCGGTCATACATCTTACCATATGGTTCCATCCTGACGGTGGAGTGGTAGCCTTTGTTGTACGAAAACTCCACCAAGGTTAGGCGATCCCCCCAGCTACGACAAAAGTCAAGGACACAAGCACGATTCCATTTCTTCAGAGTCTGAATGGTCCTCTTAGTCATGTCATCCATTTGAGGATGGATGGTGGTGCTCAAGCGATGTTGTGTCCCGAAAGCCTCATGTATCCCCTTCCAAAGCTGTGAAGTGAAACATGTGTCTCAATTGGAGACGATAGTCGATGGCACACCATGAAGCTGTACGATCTCCTGAATGTAGAGGCATCCCAATATCTCTACTGTTCCCTACTCTCTGATCGGTAGGAAGTGGGACAACTTGTTGAGTCGGTCGACAATCACCCAGATAGAGTCGTGTCCCCTGGATGTACATGGAAGCCCGTCACTAAATCCATTTGTATCCCATCCCACTTCCACTCTGTGACCTCTAATAGCTATACCAAGCCTGCTGGTACCTTGTGATCCACCTTCACTTGCTGAAAAGTGAGGCGTCATGAAACGAACTCTACTACAGCCTTCTTCATACCTAGCCGCCAGTGCTATCGTCTAATGTCCCAGTACATATTTTCCACTCCTGGATGTACCGCTAGAGGGGATGTGTGAAAATCTCCCAGCACCTCTTTGTGTAGTGCAACTGGAACCATGGTACGTCCCCTAAATAGGATGACATTCTCCCCTCCTTCAGAAAATCAATCAGGTTCCTGCCCTGAGGATATCTAAGCACGTCACATCTCACATTAAATATCCCCACATTGTGCCTCTCTGACTCGCTGAAGATGTGGAGGAGTGATTGTGAGATACTGAAGAAAGTCTGATCCATCTCCATCCACAAAGGATATCTGCAATGCGGCCAGCTGCTATGTCGCCTCTCCAAGTAGCTGAATTCCCGATCTCCTGCTGAGAGCATATGCTACAAAGTTCTCTCCTGCCCAGGATTATATAATATCTCAAAGTCATAGTCTTGGAGGAACTCGAGACATAGCCAATGTCTCAGGTACAGGTCCTTCTGAGAGAAGATTTACTTGAGACTCTGGTGGTTGGAATATACTATAAAGAGCTCTCCCATCAGATACTTCCACCACATCATCAAGGAGAAAACCACTAATGCTAACTCTAGGTCATGGGTAGCGTAGTTTTTCATGTGTTGTATCAACTGTCATGAACCATATGTGATCACTTCTCACTCCTGTATCAGGACACACCCGATTCTGGTCCCCGATGCATCGCAGTATTCTACGTACCCAACGCCCTCCTCCGGTAGCCTCAAGATGGGCGCACTGGTCACTCTCTATTTTAGATCCTGAAAGTTCTGCTGACATCTATCTGACCACATGAAGGGGTTTACCTTCTTCGCCAAATCTGATAGCGGTGCTTCAACTCTGTAGATGTCTAAAACAAATCTCTGATAGTATCCAGCCAGACCCAAGAAACACCGCACCTCTATCACACTCCTGGGTGGCTCCCAAGAAAGAATTGCCTCAATCATCACTAGATCCTCTATACTCCAGCCTCTGAGATGACGTGTCCCAAGAAGTGAACCTATCGAATCCAAAACTGGCACTTCGAGAGATTACCATAAAGCTATTACTCACGGAGTTTATCCAGTACAACCCGCAAGTGGTATGTGTACTCCTCATTAGTGGTCAAGTAAATCAAAATGTCTTCGATGAAAAATATGACATATCAATCGTGGTAAGGCTGGAAGATCCTTTTTATGAGACTCATGAACACTTCTGGACCGTTGGATACACCGAAGGGCATAACCAAGAACCTGTAGTGGCCTTACTGACCCTGAAAGTCATCTTCTGCACATCGTTGTCTTGAACTCTGAGCTGATGATAACCTGACCTGATGTATATCTTCTAGATCCATCATGATCCATTGAGATGATCAAAGTGGTCATCAATAATCGGGAGTGGATACTTGTTCTTCATGGTCACTTGATTCAGGTGATGGTAGTCGACACACAATCAAAAGCTCCCATCCGCCATCATGGGGAATAAAATCGGAGAAGCCCAAAGTGAAACACTGGGTCATATAAATACCTTCCCCTGCAAGTCCTCCAGGTGTACCTGCATCTCACAAAGCTCAGCGGGAGACATTTGATATGCTAGTGTAGATATCGGTGATGCCCTGGGGTACAGGTAAATGTAGAAGTCTTCCTCTCTGTGAGGAGGTAGTCCTGGAACGACATCAAGAAAAACGTCTCCATACTAATCCACCACAACAGGAAAAATCAGACTCCGCACTTCAACTGATCTAAATATGAGGCTACCCAACTGATGTGTGATCGACTTCCCTCTCCTCTACGTAAGTCCATCCTGTACTGTAAAGGCTCCATTCTCACCGATGAAGGAGAACCTACTCCCATCCATACGGACACACTGCACCTTGCACCTAATACAGTCGATCTGAGCATGACCCGTAGATAACCAGTCCATACCCATGATGATGTCGTAAGGCCTCGACGCCGCTACTAGAAGATCCCAGCCGAAGCTCTCACCTCCTAGAGTAAGATCACACTGTCGGCACCAGTGTGTAATCGTCATGTCATCTCTCGTATGAGTCTCTAGCTATAAGGATCGAGACAATGGCTCCGTCGGAATCTATGAGCTCTGAAGAAGGGAAACAAAAATAAATGAATGAATCGCACCTGTGTCTATAAGTACTGCAGAAAGGGTGGAGTAGACACATATAGTAACTCAAATCATCTGAGGTGCACTGTGGTCGTTGGCCTCGACTGCCCGGAGCTGAGCCTGCCTCTGTCCCCAAGCTCTCAGTGGTCAAGGTGGGCCTCTGGGTGGTGGTGGTGGTAGAGCCTCGATATGTCATCCACCACCCGCTGCTCTTCCAAATCCTCTTCCTTCTCCGCCTTATCCCTATGGACCACCATGGTCTAACCTCTACCTTTTCATGGGAGGTCCCTCTACTGCATGCTGCTCATCTTCATGGCGGGTCGGATAGTCTCGAGCCATGTGACCCTGCCCGCCACATGCATAGCACTGCCTTCTCCACGTATAACTATCTTTGTTACGTGTGCCCCGCAAAACCGAGCCTATATCCTGAGGTCGCCCACCTTATGGCCTGGTCCGCTTGGACCTCTACAGCATCTGTCTACTCCCGGCTATAGAATAATCTGTTATGTGTCACCCTATGGTGTGTCTCACCGCTGGTGACTGCTCTACAAAAAATCTCTCTACTAAAAGGGCTCGCTCTAGCACCCCCTCCTGTGTCGGGATGCTGAGGGGAATCATCGAAGCCCTAATCTCATGCCTCCGTCCCAGCTCAATGGTTCGTTCCCAGAAGAAAGGTACTCATACCATATCCGTTGAGTAGCGTGAGGGGTTTGTAAACCTTGTTGAGTACTGAGCTTCTATCATACTACCATACTGCAGATGAAGTAACTCCTAGATCCACACCGCGCGAAGGGTGGCAGGAAGAAACTCTGACCGGAGGAGACTCTCAAAATCTGTCCAAAGTAGAGATGCCTCGCCATGCACCTAGAGCATCAAGCTCCACCATCTACCTGCTACTGTGTGTAAGAGAATTGCAGAAAGAATCACCATAAGATTAGCTGGTGTCCTTACTAATCTGGGAACCCTGACAAAATCCTCCAGCCAATCCTTGGATTCCTGTGGGTCCCACTACAACAAAAACAGGAAAAGGATGCGCTTCACATTTATCAGAGCTAAAAAAAGAGCTGATATGAGGGGCCTTTATCAGCGCGAAAAAAGAACTCATAAAGGGTCTCTTTTATCAGTGCTAAAAAACGCTGATAAAGGCAGCCTTTTTCAGCTCTATTTTTAGCGCAGATAAAGGTTCCCCCTATATCAGTTCTTTTTTTAGCACTCATAAAAGAGGGATTTATCAGTGATTTTCCCGAGAGATAATAAATGTTGAGTTATACAAAAATATTTTATCATGAAAAATAATATTTTGTTATATAAGTATATTTATATTGATATAAATACCATATAAATTTTTTAAATATGTTATAGATACGTATAAATAGACTATTACATTTAATATACAAGAAATGTAGTGAAAATGGCTTCAAAATATTTTAAAAAATATTATTAATTATTAATTTTATGATTAATATCGATTAAAAATAATTCAATAACAATTTGAGGACACAAAAAATCAAAACAATTAATTAATGATCTAAAATAAGTTGAAAATGTAACTCAAACTTCATACGGCCATATCTTTTGATCCGGGTGTCCGTTTCAGCTCTATAGCATATCAGATCGAAACCTGTGATGATCTCTACGTGCTAGGGACTAAGGCTAACCCTCCATCGCTTTTTTTCGAGCACAAAAAAGGCCCAAAAACCCTCCAAAACTGAGTTTTTAGTCAGGATACCCAAGTCTTTCTAACATTCAAACAAGTATAACATCTGATCTGGATGTCTGTTAGGCATGTACTACATATAATATCAAATATTGTTTCATTTTCTTCGATTTCACTGGTTGTGGAATTGGAATGGAATTCGAGATTATATGTTATGGTCGTTTTCACATTTTATGGCTTTTCAAATACACATGTTTATGTATTTATTCATAAATATATATGTGTCTGTGTGTGTGTGGGGGTGTCTATGTGTGTGTCTGTGTGTTGTATGTATGTATATATGTATGTATTTCTTTATTTAATTACTTATAAACACACATCAAAAAACATATTTTTTCATAAATGTATTTAAAACTAATCTTTATAAGTACATTCTATGGCATTTCAAATACACATATATATGTATTTATTCATAAATATAAATGTGTTTGTGTGTGTGTGTCTCTCTGTGTGTGTCTGTGTGTTGTATATATCTATGTATGTATGTATGTATGTATGTGTGTATTTATTCATAAACACACATAAAAAACATATTTTTTCATAAATGTATTTAAAACTAATCTTATAAGTATATATTAATATAAAAAAAATATACGTATAAAAAATTATAACAAAAAAAATATATATATATAAATATATTAATATAGGAATTAATATATATATATACTTATATATGAATAAATATATATTTATTAATATGAATCTACATCAATATATGAATAAATATAACCAGATATATATAGATATATCATTAAATAGAGAACAAAATGAAATGGCATAGTGGAAAAGGTGCAGCCGTGAAAGGGTGGAGGTCCCGGGTTCGATTTTGGGTTGAAGCGAAGGGGGTGCACGCATATGAGCATGTGCGAGAAGGGCAGCACGCGGGAGACCTCTTAGCGCTGATAAAGGTGATGTGAAGTGCTGATAAAAGAACTCCCCCATATTGTTTTTAATTTTTTTTACCTTTATCAGTGCTTTTTTAGCACTGATAAACATGGCCTTTATCAGCGCTTTTCATAGTGCTAATAAAAGGGACCCCCCCCCTATATTAGCGATGAGCTTTACAGTGCTGTTAAAGCCCCTTTTTAACGTTGATATAGGCTGTTTTTTGTAGTAGTGTCCATCTCTCCACGGAACCTGGGCGGCCTCTATCACTAAAACTCATGCAACACACTCAAGCGGTGTGCACTCTATGCTGCTGGGTTAGGTAGTACCGGTGGATCAGCGGGTAGTGGTACCGCAGGTGCCTCCGCTGTGATGGGGCCCTGAACCGAGGCCTCTTCGCTCGGTGGGCTACCATCTCGCACGTAACTCGAAACCCTAGTTTTCTACCTTCGTAGGGCAATCCTGAAAAGAAATAGGTTCGCCACAGTCAAATAGTATACCAGGTGAGCTGACATATAGTAATCACAAAGAAAAAATTCAAAGGAAACGCACATAAAATAAGTATTTTCATACAATTAGTCGGAAATCAGAGGTTAGGGTTCTGGTGTATGGATACATCAGCCTCCGCACTAACACGGGACTCCCTGGACTGAAAACCACACTCAATACTCTTAACACTATTGCTTTACAGAAAAAAATGATCAAAGTCCTGAGTTCTGTGGTAAAACTGATTTCTCTGTTATCAATTTTCACGACCCGTCCTCGGGGACCGTGTTGTGATTACCCCAATCCCACCTTCTATAGGCCAGGGGTTGGCGACTACCACCAAGGCGTAAATCCAGATAAAAAAAGAAGGAATTTCCATTATAAAGGTAAACAACACAAAAGAGTATGAAACAGAAGTAAGCACTATGTAAGAATGAATACAAAAGTAAGTGATAAAATGGAAGGGGCTTGAAATACAAGCCCAACAGTAAGTACAGTACAACTAAAAAGCTAGTACAACTACAGTAAAGTAAAATGGAAACCACTGAGTCATTCACCAGGAATCCCACTTGAAGGATGGGTACATATGGTATCTTCAGCACCTCGGGTCCGTCCGGCTGCTCCCTATACGTCACGTCAAGTGGTCTACCTCTGGGTACCGTCCATCTCCACAAGTCTCCTCCTTGACCAGGGTTGTTCTTCGCCTACATCCAACACAACGTAGTGCAGGCATAGCCCCTACAGAGGTGAGTAGACGATAATCAGTAGAGACCCCGAGATCCCTGAGGTCTCCCAGAATCAACAAAGGATAGAAATAAAAGCATAAAAACACAAAGTATCAACCAAATTTACTTAGGTATATGACCATACATATACAAAAGTTAACAATCCTAGTTCACATGCTACCCTTGAGCCCAAGAACAACCCGGTTCACACATGAAAGAAGTCAATCACATCGATGATAATGATTGAATGTCAAGATTCAGCTCAGACAGGTATACATCTTTCCTATAAAGATAGAGATGATCATATGTAGTCACTGATTCATCATCGATGCCTAACCCATGGATGATTCCAGTACAGTTTTTGTCACTGCCAAACCCACAGAGGATTCTAGTATAGTTGTCGTCCTTGCGAAACCCACGGAGGATTCCAGTATAGTTTTTGTCGCTACCGAACACACAGAGTATTCCAGTACATTTTTTGTCGCTTCCGAACCGTCGGAGGATTCCAGTACAGTTTTTGTTACTACCAAACCCACGGAGGATTCCAGTACAGTTGTCGTTGCAGTCATAGCGAGTGCTAGAATTCCCGCACATAGCACGCTCGATTCCAGGAAGGTCCGCCCCTCGAGCAAGGTGGGTCGATACATCAAATATCATGATGTTCCAAGATGATGTATCCTGAAGTTCCGCCTCGTCAAAAGGAACCCAACGCGACAGATGGCGCGTCAATCGGACGCCCGGTCTAAGAGATATTGGCTTTTTCTTTTCAAGGGCCCTTTTGAAATACGCTCATTCCAAACCTAGCCATTTTCCAAATTCATCCAAAACTCACATAGAGTATTCCAAAAGGACCGCCTCATCTTAAAGATACTAGTTCCATAGAAGGCACATCGATCGGATGTTCGTTCTTAATGTTATTCATGTTTAAGTGAAAACTGGCCCGACACGTTATGTCCAGTGGGCTGACAGGTCGGCCTAACCTGGTTCGGCTGGTCCGACATGGCAGAGGGTCAGACCAGCCTGGTGAAGCATGTGACCCGGACCAATGGGGGTGGGGGGGCATCCCGGCCGACCGAGCGCTATGAGGGGGCGCAGCCCCCCGGTCTCCCGAACCAGCGGTGCCAAGCGGCACCGCCCTTCCTTTCGGTCGGCCGAAGCTAGCCGGTCTTCCCAGCGTGAGTGGCCCACATGAGCAAGCTACGGTCCTCCCATGTGGTACCTGTGGGTGTCACGACTCCTTCCGACCACGTGGCCTATGATCCGGTGGTTCTTCCTCCAGAGTGGGTCGCGGTTCTCTGCAGTGCAGCGCCGTGGTGCGCTGCGGTTCCTCCAGCCCAGCTGGCTTTGGTCATCCAGTTCTTCGTCGGCCGAGCGGCCCATGGTTGTGGGCCACGGATCATCCTCACGTGGCCGGTGCACGACCGCTGCCTTCTCTCATCAACATCTTCCCAACATTATCTCTATCAAAAATAAATGAAACTACAGAGGGTTGTCGGGTCATGTGTGTTCGGCCCGCGCCCTCCTTATTAGGTGGTATCAATTGGCCGATGAAAAAACAGAAAATTCAACAAATAACGGGGTACAAATTATTCACCAAAAATTGTACAAAACCCGACCTCGAAATAAGGTTTTTGGTAGTCGGTCTTCGTGGAAGATGGCCTCGCGGGGAGAAGGTGTCAACTCGTTGACGTCCGGGAAGAAGGAGCTGAGGATGGCACGTCGTCATCATTCCTTGTGGTGGCTCCTTCTCCTTTGGCTAGGCCGAAGATCGAAGGACATGATCATCTTTCTTCGGCGGTTCTTCTATGGAATAATGGTGTTCTTTTTTGAAAATAATAATTCCTTCTTCTAAACTATTTTTGAATTTAATTAAATTAAAATACATTGATTAATGTAAAATTAAGCTTAACTAAATATTAAAAGTAAAATTTATGTCATAAAATGACTAAGAAACATGTACAACACCCATTTAATGGAAATATTTTGGCCCTGTCGTCACTTTTCTATTATTTTAACCATTATTGGGTCCACTTTTAATATAAAAAATATTGGTGTAATTCTCTCTTAAAAAATTGACAAGAGTGACGCTCCTCCACTACTATAAAAAAGAATCCTTTACTCCCAATTAATCAAAAATATCAAAACACATGGATCAAATAAAATCGGTTAAAATATTCAAAAAATATTTATCCATTCCTAATATAATCCTTCCTTTTGGATTTAATCTATCCATGTATAACTTTGGGCACAAACAAAAGGGTGTTACCCAATTAGGAGGTAATGTTTTCTCTCAAGACCATTCTTTTATTTTCTTTCTCCACCCCTCCACTTTTTTCCATTATTATATAACCAAACCATTATAATATAAATACTAGGATATTGTTTTGATAGGGTTTCATCCTACACTTACACACACATCCATCTAATGGATAAATAAAATATTTGTTATGTGTACAACATATTAAGCACTCACTAATTGATGATTTTTCAATTTTCTTACCGCCTCTCATGGTGGACAATCTGATGAGAACTATTTTTATATATTTTTTATATTTTTTAATTTTTTTAATCTTCATTATTTCTTTTACAACACATATATTTTTACTTTCTATTTTGTGTTAATATGACACTTTTGTATGAGGAAGTGTGGACTACCACCCCCTCAAATTGATATGATTCATTCATACCCTACATTGATTGTATTAAGGATGGTTTTAATGAATATATAAGAAATATGTGATATCATAAATTTACTGTAATAATGATATATATATATATCTTCTATTTACATTCTTTCAACACGACCATTAAATGAAAAGAGAGTTCATGTATACATATGGGATGTTGTCTCCATAATGGCGTGTTATGTTTCAAACATATATATTCTATAGATTATTATAATACACATATAATTTATATAAAAGATATTTATATCATGGTATTAAATTCTCGAAATCATGATATAACATATAAATACCAATGATATAACAAATTAAGACAAATTCGATGAATAATGAAAATATGACCCGAAGTGAAACCTTAACATCTGATTGTTATCATGTGGATAATATAAGGTCGTAATCAAACCATATAGGTCATTATATATAATAATAATATTTTTTAGAAGATTTTAAAGAATCTAATATTCATTATATAGGTGTTTTAAATTAGTATGACGAGAGTTAATACTAAATGTAAGGGGATTTCGTCTCACTTTTCATTTCTGTGAGATATATGCTTTGTTAACAACTCATTTATTTTTTTTTTGTTTTAGGTAATTTAAACTATTGTATTCTTTGTATCATATATTTAAATATTTTTGTATTCACACATACATTCTATGATCATTTATTTGAGGGGTTTATGTTTCAAAAGTTACCAAATCAGTAAAATAGTTTTGTCTCAATTTTCCTTATATGAGGCTCTTGTTTTGTTACAGACCAATATTAATTTTCAGGTGTATATACTCCAATTTTAGATATAGAATCTATAATATAGTTTTTATGGTATTTTAAGATTCATGTAATTTACCTTTTCATACATGGAGAGTATGATTCAAAGTTATCAAGTGATAAGAGTTTATTAATACAATCTCATCTCTTTTCAGGATTGTTTATATTTATGCTTCCATTGATGAAATATTATAATACATGTCTCAAGAACACTCATGAGTTTCCTTATACTCTATTTATTCAAGATATATCCATGTATTTCTACCATGATTCCACTATTGGGTAATTAAGTTAATGTTTTATATAAAATATGATCATCTCTCTCTAGTTGGAAATCTATTGTATTTAAAAACCATGTTATCATAAATGTATTCAAAAATGTTTTCAAAATTGTAATCAAAAGACATTTGAAGCCTGTTTTCATGGAAAAGGGATCTTAAAAACATTTTATGATTTTTGATTCTTCCATTATAATAGTTTAAAACTTTTTTCATAGAGAAATGTTTTTATAAATTTTTTATGTCTTAAAAACGGATTTCAATGAAAAAAAGATACATTCCTCAAGAATTATTTTTAAAATTATTTTCAAAATTGTTTCCCATATATGAGATAATCCAATATTTTTACCCATTACTTTTTGTAAAAATCATTAAATGTTTTAATTTATATTATTTCTTTGAATGGATTTTGTTTTGATGTCATGATGTTTATAAAACCAGTTTCATTTTCACGGGTTATATGTTATTGAAAGTCGTTTCTTTTCACTGGGTATGTTTATGATGAAATTATTTTGAAACAGGTATTTTTCCACATGTTATGATATGATTACATGTTTATAATACCCATTTAATTTCATGTGTTATTATAAGATTATTTATCATCTTTTTTCACATGTATTTATGATTTCACTATGAGACAGGTGATACTTATATCTCCACACAATGCATTGGGTAAAGATTTATATCTCATGGGATTGACTAAGAAGGCCATGTAAATGAACCTTGACTACTAAGATAGACATGGGAGTCAACCCTGACTACCATGATGTTATATGGAGTTAAATAATTCTATTAAGATGGACATGTGAGTGAACCAAGACTACAAATATGGTATGGGGAGTGAAATCATACTACCAATATGGTCTTAGCAACAATGCCTTGGTACTATGGAAGTCATATTATATGCTTATATGTATTCCACAGTTCCATGTTTTATTATTATGTTACTTATTTATGTATTATATAATTTATTTCCTTATTATTCATGTATTATGAAATACGAATCATTATTCAATGATTCATGTTTATGATATTTGATATATAGGGTATGATATTATATTTTTTCGATTGTTTTCTCATACCCTTATGTTCATTATTATGCCAAAATTTCCCCCTTGGTTACCCATATTGAGCATCTGATCTAACCCCTTTTTTTGTTTCCTTTCCCCAATTTTATGAAGATAGGTATTATGTTTGATGTGTCTAATAAGGGAGTAACTCATGAAGAACCTAGTGTGAGTTAATGTAACACACTTATGTACTAATTTTTTTATTTCTATGTTTTCAAAGGAACATGACAAGTACATTCTTCATGAATCTATTTGTGTAATGTTTTATTTGTTATAAAAATGTTATGTAATGATAATATATGTCAATACTGGGTCTCTATATGTCTAGGAAATTTATAAACATAGATAGATAATCACTGGTACATAAGTGAGCTACATTATCTCCCACTATATTATTCTTGACATAGGCACATAAAACAGAATACATATCTTCATAACTTGGGGAAAAGGAAACATAAAAAGGGGTGAGCTCAAATGCTTTGTACGGATAAAAAATAGAGTTATGTAAACATAATCAGGAGTATAAGGGTATAAGAATTTGATCACGAAAATATATTATCATTCCCTTTACTTTAAAGGTTATGAAAATGAATCATTCCATAAATGTTGGAAGTTCATAAGACATGAATCATAAGAAAATAAATAACATATGCCAGAAAATCATAACATAGGAATAAGGAATAGATATTTGAAAGAAAAATATGCATTTAAGAATTATTTCCATAGTATTAATGGCCTCACTACCATTTTCATCTTAGTAGTATATGTTCACTCGACATAAAATCTTGCTAATCATGGTTCACTCCCATTGACATATTTGAAGTCGGAGTTCACTACCCATGACATCCTGTTAGACAAGGTTCACTCATATGGAAATGTTAGTAGTCAAGTATCACTACCAATATCATATGATTTTATCTCATGAGATATAAATCTTTACCCATTGCATTACATGGAGATATCGGTCTGACCCATCACATAATGAAATCATATAAACATGTTCCAAACGATCATAAACAGTCATTCATAACCCATGAAATAATTTTTTTCCATAAAAATGTATTCATATAAAAACATTTATAAAGGATAAAGGCCTCATAATAATTTCATCAAAGTCATAACACTTGAAAAAAATTAGGGTTCAAATCATATAACCCGTGAAAGGGAAACAGTTTTCATAAGCACAGTGCCATCAATACATAAACCATTAGGATAAAGAATCTGAATTATATCCTTGGATAATATCTCCAGGACGGAATTATTGACACCAAATTATATTATATTTAATGGGAAATAAATTTGAAATATATTTTGAAAACATTTTTTGAAAATGATATCATTTATACTTAGAAAAATATTTTTTAAAACATTAAACATTATTGAAACCCAATTTCCATTGAAAATTGATTTCAAAATTATAAATAAGTGTTGAAAAAATTTAAAATTGTTAAAATACATTTTCCATGAAAATTTTCTTAACATATAATTATATAAAAATTAAATCATTTTCGAAAACATTGATTTTGAAATAAAAAAAATATCTTACTGAAAAGAGAAATAAGGTCAGGTTTTCATAAAAACAATATAATATATATATTAAGAACAAAAGAGTGTAAAATGGTAATAAATAAGGAATATATCATTAATAAATAAAGTAGAATAAATTTAATGAGTTTTATTGAGATATAGACCATAATATTTCATCAATTAAAACATATTGAAAACAAAATTTCCACAAATAATGAGATTATTTCAATAAACTCTAACAACTTGTGAACTCTGTCTCATAATCCCCATATTAGAAAATGATATTAAATTGTTCATAAAATATCATTAATAAATGTTTATTCTTGGTAAAAATTTTCAACGGTTTTATATACACCACATATAAAAATATCAATGAATAACATGACATGTATCTCAAAGAAGAAAAATTGAGACTAAATTACTTCATCGATTTGGTAAATTTAGAATCATAAACCCCATTAGAGAAATATAATAAAATTGATATTTAAATAACCATAAATTTAATTAGAATATTAATATAATACATTCATGGTCATTATATATACCACAGAAAATAAATGAGTGGTGTATAAGGCAACTATCTCACGAGAATAAAAACTAAGATTGTAACGCCCTGACCCCAGCTACCCGGAGTCGGTGCGTTAATTCGTAACATTGGCATGATCACAAAAGATCAAGTCTCAAAAGACGGATTAGTTTAGTAGCCTTGGAAACACTAGATATGTTCTTAAATGTTACATTACGTCATAAAGTGAAAAACTACAATAACAAAGTCTCCATAGACCACACTTATATCCTCTTCTGACAATCCCTGCAGGTCATTCATAAAATACTTCTTCACATCCTGGAAAATATTAAAACATTGAAAGGGGTGAGCTCAGATGCTCAGTAAGGATAACAATATTGCGGAAGCTTTCATAAATAAATATCAACATTTAAGGTAATGTATAACTAAAACAAAAGCCTTTTAAACGTGAACTTCAACATAATATGGAAAAAGTAAAATGAGATAATGCCATTTACTTATTCACATGGATATTCTACTGGTCGAATAATCACATTCAATATCAATAAACACTTTCATAATGATGGAATTCATAATGCCAGACATTCTGAAACATTTTTTCAAGGCCTCGGCCAAGACGTCTAAAATGATTAAGGCCTCGGCCAAAATCACAAATCAAATTGGGAAAGGGCCTCGGCCAATTCCACGTCTAGTTGTCTCATGAGACATACCGATTCATCGAGGATCTATAGCAGGCTCCACCCGTCACTTATTAAGTCCAATGCATTCCTCATATGAATAGGTTTAAACATATCATAAACCATAACATAATCGTATCACATAAAACATGCTTAAAGGAAACATAACATTTCCACATTTCAATCACAAGATATCAATACAGAACATTGATATAATAAAAAAGCTTTCAAAACCATTTTCAATACCAAAATAAAATAAAGTTAAAAATCTGTATTTATTTTTCATTAAAAAAATGATGGCTTGTAGAGGAAGCCGAAACTCAAATAATGGTCACGGCGGCGGAGAAGTCGTTGTCACCGCATAAGTACGGAAAGAAAAACATTCCCTTTTTTTTGTTTAGTAAAACGATTCGTATAAAAAATATTCCTTTTGAATAAACGTAAAATTCAAAGGAGTTTATACACCATATAAAAGAAATTTGTGTATAAACCCAAATATGCCTCAATGAAAGGAGATTGAGACGAAGTCCTTACAAAGATCATTTTTAAAATAAAATAGATCTATTATGTGTATTCAATATAATTACACATAAATAAAGTACAAATACAATATAGGACTTAATAATATCATGACATAATTTGAAAGTAGGAGATTAACCCAAAGAATGGAAATTGGGTTAAGAAATTCCCTTACCTTGCGTCTTGTCCTGACTTGACCGTTCTTTAACCTCCTGAATAATAAAATAGAGTTAATTTCTATTTACTTAAGAACCTTTTTCATTTTAATTATTCCTTTTATATCCCTTATTACCATTTTATGAACATTATGTAATTATTAAAGTTTATAACGGTCATTTTGTGGATCTTAGGTACTTGAGTCAAAAATAAAATTCTTATAATTACAAGTTGTTCATGTGGTGATATATCCATTACATACAGAATTATATTCATGATATAGATATCATATATCTCATATATATCCTGTATATACATTCATTTATAATATTCCATAACGTTTAGAGGTAAGAAATGAAATGCACCATTCATGGAGACGGTAAGCCGTACGTACGCATGAACGCTGCTTTTATTTCTATTTCGTATTTAATGAAATCATAATGATATAAAGGTATATTATAATTCCAGTATAACATCATATATAATATCATTTACTCCATCCTTTATACATCCCACATATGGTATTAACGATTCAAATCACTTTGAGGGGGCGGTAGTCCGCACTTCCTAAAATGAAAATATCACGTTTACCCATAATAGAAATAATAAAGTTATGCAATAAATGAAAAATAGATAACCTTATGTAAAACATAAACATATTATATATCATTTATAAATAGAGTGAAATCTTAATTTCCACCTTTGAAGGTGTTTAATGAGTGTTGAACAATCATCATTTCGTGAGGCAGAAATTCGCCATCCACAGAAACAGTATGTTCATTAACCATTAGATTTAGGTGTGTGTAAGTGTAGCTCCAATCCTTGTTATAAAAAAATCCTAGTATATTGAGGATACTGTTTTTGTTACAAAATAAATGAATAAAAAGTGTTTAGGGGGTTGTAGAACAAAAATAAAACAAAACAACATCAGAGAAGACATTACCTCAAAATTGGGTAACTCTTTTGATTTGAGCCAAAGGCTTCCTTGGGAAGAATTCTGCCCAGAGTGAGGATTCTAGGAGTAATAGGGGAAATTTGGGAGAGTATTTGGGCAGAGTTTGGCCGAGCCAAATGGCTTGAAAGTGTAAATGAGGTGGTAGAGGTGGGGGCATTTTATAAGAGGAGAGGAGGGGCACTCATGGAAAGTAAAGAAAAGTCACTTTATTATAAAATGAGTTTCAGATTTTAGAGGTCACACACTTATATAATTTGAGGCTAAGGTGATAAGGGTTCGAAATCTACCAATCCAATAGTCTTTGGACATGTTTAGGTCTTAGATTTTACATTATCTTTCAATTTTATTTAAATTGTTAAATAATGAGGTCATCGCTGCATCATAATGATGTAATTAATAATTTACTTTATTTAATGTCTAAAAATTATAAATCAAATAACATGATGTAGGAAATCCTTTCATCTTTCTAATGACTATTTATAGTTAAAAATATGACTTGTATAACCCCATGTAAATTGTTTTAGTAAAACATTTCATGTTTGTGTCATTTTTTTACTTTAACATTAAATAAAAGGTATTTATATCATTTTCCAACTAAAGTGGATCCATGGGGTCCCCAAGTTGACCCATGGATTCTCTTGGTCGGCCATGGCACATCCAATGAGGGTAGGACATGTGTCAAGATCATCTCATATTATTAAAACATTATTTTTACCTTAAACTACACTAATTACCTCTAATCACGATTAAGAACTTAAAAGTTACTATTCACCAAAAATTATTTTAATCTCATTGAACCAAATTTTACTTCTTAATGACAGAAATGTATGTCGGATTTTTAAAAATAAAATCACAGAAGTGGTAATATTTCATTTAAACGAAAAATCAGATATTTAACTACCACTTAGTGGTTTCACTATTCATCAAAAATTGAAGTTTTTCCGAACAATGCAAAAATTTCACCCTAAGCTATAATTGATATTCTGAATTAAAAAATGATGTATATTTTACAAAATTCCAAACATATATGTTGCATTAATTAAATTTATGATTAATTTCCGTTGTCACAACAAATAGCGTGTTTTTAAGAAACTATTTATATCAAAAGGTTGGCAATTTTTTATGTCCAATTTCAATGTTAAATTAATTCTAATGACCACCATTGGATAAAATGGTAAAAATATATTCTAATTATACTTTAAACCCACTATATAGTATAATTTATAACTATAAATTATTTTGATTAAAAAATTTGTTTTTAAGTATTTTTCACTATTCATAAAAAATTAGAAGTTCTCAGAAAAATACCAAAAATTCAACATAGGCTAATTTCGATATTCCGAATCCAAAAATGAAGTCCATTTTGAAATATAAAATTTCTATAATTTTAAAAAGACATTATTACTATTCATAACGGCTACTTTGATTAGTCACGGTGTTTTAGAACTCGAAGTTGCGTACAATGCAAGCTATTGCATTATTGAATGAGAAGAATACCGTGGAAGCTCGAGGTGTTACATTCTCCCCTCCTTCAATAAATTGTGTCCTTGCAAATTGAAAATTTTTTTCTTTGAAAATAAAAGCTTGAAAAGAGATAATACCTTTGTGGAAAACCCACATCGGAAATAAGATTAAAAAAAATATACCTTTAGAAGAAGGAAAGATAAGTACAAAGGTCACGCGAGATAGCCCATACTAGGATTCTATGAAAATATGGATATGGAAGAAAAACAAACCATCAAGGTCTGATGGAGAGTTGTAGAAAACTAGATTAGGAGAAAGTTAACAATAAGAAAATCACAAACTTGTGATTGGTTAAACGGTCATTGAATCCCAAGTTGGAAAATTTAACCGGCAACATTTTTGTTTTAAGTTTCCTTTTATAAAGTTAAAAAATTTATTTAGGAGATTTACTAGGAACGTAAGGGAATATACATACTTGTCATGTAGACTTTCATTCTTTAATAAATTTTTACCAAAAATCCATCTTTCACTCTAAAAGGTAATAGAACACAAAAATATTCTATTTATCCTAATTGTATAAGGTTCCAAATTTTAACACATATCATTTAGATTAGAAAAACTATTTTGTAATAACCAGGGACTTCACGTAGTCTAGTGGTAGGCGATTAATCCCAATCTCACTATGGTTGTGGGTTCGATTCCCACATCTTTGTCCGACGCGATGGGTTGTCACTCGGTCTGCGTGTTGTCCTTTTTATAAATATCCAAAAATAAACTTAACAATTGAATCCAATGTAAAATATAATCCATTCCAACCTTTATTGTTATCCAAAATACTTCTGTCCAACTCACAGTCCAGATTTTATGAGGAAGATAAACATAATGAAGCTCTTTTTTTTCTGCATAACAACATGTGAACACCTTCATCATGTATTATTTTAAAACACTGCAACATACTGAATTACCGTAAATCCTTATTGATTACATTCATGATCCCTTATTCCTTATAGAAAACTTGATATACTCCTTCTATCCAAAAATGTATACAAATCATTAATCAGTTTCATGGATGTTAAGAATATCCAACATAATTTATCCGAATAAATCATGTCTTATTCCAAAATCACTATCTCGGTATCAGAACCATATTATGGTTTATCTTTCTCTCAACCATATATTTTACAAAAATTTAACCTACTGTGGAGTCACTTTTCTTAGTTCCACACAATCTCAAGTCCTAGATGAAATAGTACTACAGTACAATCCTTATATACTCCATAATTATTATAACCAGTACATCATTGATACAACACTCAAATTACAAAATTATTTAATAACAACATAAGAACTCTAATCATTCCTCCTCATCTGTGGTAGTACCATAACATGATTATTATCCAATAACATCATTTGGGGCATACTCTGATGATTTGAACATTGGTTTGCATAGTGTCCCCACTCCTTTCAGATGAAGCATTGTACATTTGAAACCTTTTTCTTACCTTTGCAGCCACGCACTTGGTGTCCTTTTTCTCCACACTTATAACAAACTCCCATTCCCTTCAGGAAAATTCCAAGGTGTTTCTTCCCATAGTTATCACATATCGGAAAGTTCTTCTTTTCCCTCATCCCTTTATCCATCATTCTCTCTTCCATCCTTTTCTTCTCTTTCATCCCTTCAAATCCATAAGACCTAGAGAATTCTCTACTTATCTTATTAACACGTGATACTATTTCTTCATATGTTGATAACACATGGGAGAATATTTCTCTTCTAAATGTTGTCTTAATACCATGAAATATATGATCCTTCTTACTCTTTGGATCATACGTATTGATGGAGTTCGCATTCCTTCTACTGGGCGCCATTTCTATACAATTCCATAAACTAGATTAGTTTATGAATCGAAATACATAATTCCATACTTATAAAATACATAACATAAATTGAACTATTTATGGATATAATCCATAATCATAAAAAGGTTTTATTTGAGGAAGTATATACTCATAACCGTTGATAGTAGTTTATAAAGAAAACGAGAATTATCCTAAGCATATCCCCTAGGAGTGTCGTAACCAAGAGTGCAGTAAGGCCCGTTGTTGTGCACCAGTTCCCATTCGAGTCTAGCTCAAAGCAGTGTTTTCGGGTTTTACCCCTAGGTACATATGTGCCAGAGCCGCCTCTACCTGCTCGTATCCAGACAGGTATGTATTGCTCGGAAAACTCAAAAAATCTCTATAATACCAAAATTGTAGGAAGTTATTCTATACTAATCCTTAAAGTATATCTTCGGGCTATGTGCTCTAATCAGAGTTTATATAAATCTATCTTCAAAGGTTAGTACTAAACTGCCTCTGATACCAACTGTAACGCCCCGATCCCAGCTACCCGGAGCCGGTGCGTTACTTCATAACATTGGCATGATCAAAAAAGATCAAGTCTCAAAAGGCCGATTAGTTTAGTAGCCTTGGAAACACTAGACACGTTCATAAATGTTACATTATGTCATAAATTGAAAAACTAAAATAACAAAGTCTCCATAGACCACACTCATATCCTCTTCTGAAAATCCCTGCAGGTCATTCATAAAATACTTCTTCACATCCTGGAAAATATTAAAACATTGAAAGGGTTTAGCTCAGATGCTCAGTAAGGATAACAATATTGCGGAAGCTTTCATAAATAAACATCAACATTTAAGGCAATGTATAACTAAAACAAAAGCCTTTTAAACATGAACTTCAACATAATATGGAAAAAGTAAAATGAGATAATTCCATTTACTTATTCACATGGATATTCTAATGGTCGAATAATCACATGCAATATCAATAACCACTTTCACAATGATGGAATGCATAATGCCAGACATTCTGAAACATTTTGTCAAGGCCTCGGCCAAGACGTCTAAAATGATTAACGCCTCGGCCAAAATCACAAATCAAATTGAGAAAGGGCCTCGGCCAATTCCACGTCTAGTTTTCCCATGAGACCTACCGATGCATCGAGGAGCTATAGCGGGCTCCACCCGTCACTTATTAAGTCCAATGCATTCCTCATATGAGTAGGTTTAAACATATCATAAATCATAACATAATCATATCACATAAAACATGCTTAAAGGAAACATAAAATTTCCACATTTCAATCACAAGATATCAATACAGAACATTGATATAATAAAAACGCTTTCAAAACCATTTTTAATACCAAAATAAAAAAAAGTTAAAACTTTGTATTTATTTTTCATTAAAAAAATTATGGCTTGTAGAGGAAGCCGAAACTCAAATAATGGTCATGGCGGCGGAGAAGTCATTGTCGCCGCATAAGTACGGAAAGAAAAACATTACCTTATTGTCGTTTAGTAAAACGCTTTGTATAAAAAAGATTCCTTTGAATAAACGTAAAAGTCAAAGGTGTTTATACACTGTATAAATGAAATTTGTGTATAAAACCAAATATGCCTCAATGAAAGGAGATTGAGACGAAGTCCTTACAAATATCATTTTTAAAATAAAATAGATCTATTATGTGTATTCACTATAAGTACACATAAATAAAGTACAAATACAATATAGTACATAATAATATCATGACATAATTTGAAAGTAGGAGATTAACCCAATGAATGGAAATTGGGTTAAGAAATTCCCTTACCTTGCGTCTTGTCCTGACTCGACCATTATTTAACCTCCTGAATAATAAACTAGAGTTAATTTCTATTTACATAAGAACCTTTTTCATGTTCATTATTCCTTTTATATCCCTTATTACCATGTTATGAACATTATTTAATTATTAATGTTTATAACGGTCATTTTGTCGATCTTAGGTACTTGAGTCTAAAATAAAATTCTTATAATTACAAGTTGTTCATGTGGTGATATATCCATTATATCCAGAATTATATTCATAATATAGATATCATATATCTAATATATATCCAGTATATACATGCATTTATAATATTCCATAATGTTTAGAGGTAAGAAATGAAATGGACCATTCATTGAGACGGTAAGCCGTACGTACGCATGAACGCTACATTCATTTCTATTTCGTATTTAATTAAATCATAATGATATAAAGGTATATTATAATTACAGTATAAAATCATATATAATATCATTTACTCCATCCTTTATACATCCCACATATGGTATTAACGATTCAAATCACTTTGAGGGGGCGGTAGTCCGCACTTCCTGAAATGAAAATATCACGTTTACCCATAATGAAAATAATAAAGGTATGCAATAAATGAAAAATACATAACCTTAAGTAAAACATAAACATATTATATATCATTTATAAATAGAGTGACATCTTAATGGCCACCTTTGAATGTGTTTTATGAGTGTTTAACAATCATCGTTTCGTGAGGCAGAAATTCACCATCCACAGAAACAGTATGTTCTTTAACCATTAGATGTGGGTGTGTGTAACTGTACCTCGAATCCTTATTATAAAAACATCCTAGTATATTGAGGATACTGGTGTTGTTACAAAAGAAATGAATAAAAAGTGTTTAGGGGGTTGGAGAAGAAAAATAAAACAAAACAACATCAGAGAAGACATTACCTCAAAATTGGGTAACTCTTTTGATTTGAGCCAAATGCTTCCTTGGGAAAAATTCTGCCCAAAGTGAGGATTATAGAAGTAAGAGGGGTAATTTGGGAGAGTATTTGGGCAGATTTTGGCCGAGCCAAATGGCTTGAATGTGTAAATGAGGTGGTAGAGGTGGGGGCCTTTTATAAGAGGAGAGGAGGGGCACTCTTGGAATGTAAAGAAAAGTCACTTTATTATAAAATGAGTTTCCGATTTTTGAGGTCCCACACTTATATAATTCGAGCCTAAGGTGATAAGGGTTCTAAATCTACCCATACAATAGTCTTTGGACATGTGTAGGTCTTAGATTTTACATTATCTTTCCATTTTATTTAAATCGTTAAATAATGAGGTCATCGCTGCATCATAATGATGTCATAAATAATTTAATTTATCTAATGTCTAAAAATTATAAAAAAAATCCATGATGTAGGAAATCTTTTTAGCTTTAAAATGACTATTTATAGTTAAAAATAAGACTTGTATCACCCCATGTAAAACTTGTTTTAGTAAAACATTTCATGTTTGTGTCATTTTTTTATTTTAACATTAAATAAAAGGTATTTATATCATTTTCCAACTAAAGTGAATCCATGGGGTCCCCAAGTTGACCATGGATTTTCTTGGTCGGCCATGGCACATACAATGAGGGTAGGACATGTGTCAAGCTCATCTCATATTATTAAAACATTATTTTTACCTTAAACTACACTAATTACCTCTAATCGCGATTAAGAACTTAAAAGTTACTATTCACCAAAAATTATTTTAATCTCATTGAACCAAATTTTACTTCTTAATGAAAACAATGTATGTCAGATTTTTTAAAATCAAATCACAGAAGTGGTAATATTTCATTTAAACGAAAAATCAGTTATTTAACTACCACTTAGTGGTTTCACAATTCATCAAAAATTGAAGTATTTCAGAACAATGCCAAAATTTCAACCTAAGCTATAATTGATATTCTGAATTAAAAAATGATGTCTATTTTAAAAAATTCCAAACATATAAGTTTCGTTAATTAATTCTATAATTAATTTCCGCTGTCACAACAAATAGCATGTTTTTAAGAAACAATTTATATCAAAAGATTGGCAATTGTTTATGTCCAATTTCAATGTTAAATTAATTCTAATGACCAACATTGGATAAAATGGTAAAAATATATTCTAATTATACTTTAAACCCACTATATAGTTTAATTTATCACTATAAATTATTTTGATTAAAAAAGTTGTTTTTAAGTATTTTTCACTATTCATAAAAAATTAGAAGTTCTCAGAAAAATACCAAAAATTCAACATAGGATAATTTCGATATTCTGAATCCAAAAATGAAGTCCATTTTTAAATATAAAATTTCTATAATTTTAAAAAGTGGTTATTACTATTCTTAACGGCTACTTTGATTAGTCGTGGTGTTTTAGAACTCGAAGTTGCGTACAATGCAAGCTATTGAATTATTGAATGAGAAGCGTATCGTGGAAGCTCGGGGTGTTACATTCTCCCCTCCTTCAATAAATTTGTTTCCTCGCAATTTGAAAATTTTTTTCTTTGAAAATAAAATGATGAAAAGAGAAAATACCTTTGTGGAAAACCCACATCAGAAATAAGATTAATAAAAATATAACTTTAAAAGAAGGAAAGATAAGTACAAAGGTCACCCGAGATAGCCCATTCTAGGATTCTATGAAAATATGGATATGGAAGAAAAAAAAACCATCAAGTTCTTATGGAGAGTTGTAGAAAACTGGATTAGGAGAAAGTTAACAATAAGAAAATCCCAAACTTGTTATTGGTTAAACGGTCATTGAATCCCAAGTTGGAAAATTTAACCTGCAACATTTTTGTTTTAAGTTACCTTTTATAAAGATCAAGAATTTATTTAAGAGATTTACTAAGAATGTAAGGGAATATACATACTTGTCATGTAGACTTTCATTCTTTAATTAATTTTTACCAAAAATCCATCTTTCACTCTAAAAGGTAATAGAACTCAAAAATATTCTATTTATCCTAATTGTATAAGGTTACAAATTTTAACACATAGCATTTAGATTAGAAAAACTATTTTTTAATAACCAGGGACTTCACGTAGTCCAGTGGTAGGCGATTAATCCCAATCACACTGTGGTCGTGGGTTCGATTCCCACAGCTTTGTCCAACACAATGGGTTGTCACTCGGTCTGCGTGTTGTCCTTTTTATAAATATCCAAAAATAAAGATAACAATAGAATCCAATGTAAAATATAATCCATTCCAACCTTTATAGTTATCCAAAATACTTCTGTCCAACTCAAAGTCCAGATTTTATGATGAAGCTAAACATAATGAAGCTCCTTTTTTTCTGCATAACAACATGTGAACACCTTCATCATATATTATTTTAAAACACTGCAACATACTGAATTACCGTAAATCATTATTGACTACATTCATGATCCCTTATTCCTTATAGAAAACTAGATATACTCCTTCTATCCAAAAAGGTATACAAGTCATTAATCAGTTTCAAGGATGTTAAGAATATCCAACATAATTTATCTGAATCAATCATGTCTTATTCAAAAATCACTATCTCGGTATCAGAACCATATTATGGTTTATCTTTCTCCCAACCATATATTTTCTAAAAATTTAACCTATTGTAGAGTCACTTTTATTGGTTCCACAAAATCTCAAGTCCTAGATGAAATAGTACTTCAGTACAATCATTATATACTCCATAATTATTATAACCAGTACATCATTGATACAACACTCAAATTAAAAAATTCTTTAATAACAACATAATAACTCTAATCATTCCTCCTCATCTGTGGTAGTATCATAACATGATTATTATCCAATAACATCATTTGGGGAATACTATGATGATTTGAACATTGGTTTGCGTAGTGTCCCCACTCCTTGAAGATGAAGCATTGTACATTTGAAACCTTTTTCTTACCCTTGCAGTCACACACTTGGTGTCCTTTTTCTCCACACTTATAACAAACTCCCATTCCCTTCAGGAAAATTCCATGGTGTTTCTTCCCACAGTTATCACATATTGGAAAATTCTTCTTTTCCCTCGTCCCTTTATCCATCATTCTCTCTTCCATCCTTTTCTTCTCTTTCATCCCTTCAAATCCATAAGACCTAGAGAATTCTTTACTTATCTTATTAACACATGATACTATTTCTTCATATGTTGATAACACATTGGAGAATATTTCTCTTCTAAATGTTGTCTTAATACCATGAAAGATATGATCCTTCTTATTCTTTGGATCATACGTATTGATGGAGTTCACATTCCTTCTATTGGGCGCCATTTCCATACAATTCCATAAACTAAGTTAGTTTATGAATCGAAATACATAATTCCATACTTATAAAATACTTAACATAAATTGAACTATTTATTGATATCATCCATAATCATAAAAAGGTTTTATTTGAGGAAGTATATACTCATAACCGTTCATAGTGGTTTATAAAGAAAACGAGAATTATCCTAAGCATATCCCCCTGTAGTGTCGTAACCAAGAGTGCAACAAGGCCCGTTGTTGTGCACCAGTTCCCATTCGAGTCTAGCTCAAAGCAGTGTTTTCAGGTTTTACCCCTAGGTACATCTGTGCCAGAGCCGCCTCTACCTGCTCGTATCCAGACAGGGACATATTTCTCGGAAAACTCACAAAATCTCTATAATACCAAAATTTTAGTAAGTTCTTCTATACTAATCCTTAAAGTCTATCTTCGGGCTATGTTCTCTAATCAGAGTTTATATAAATCTGGCTTCCAAGGTTAGTACTAAACTGCCTCTGATACCAACTGTAACGCCCCGACCCCAGCTACCCGGAGCCAGTGCGTTACTTCGTAACATTGGCATGATCACAAAAGATCAAGTCTCGAAAGACCGGTTAGTTTAGTAGCCTTGGAAACACTAGATACGTCCATAAATGTTACATTACGTCATAAAGTGAAAAAATACAATAAAAAAGTCTCTATAGACCACACTCATATCCTCTTCTGACAATCCCTGCAAGTCATTCATAAAATACTTCATCACATCCTGGAAAATATTAAAACATTGAATGGGGTGAGCTCAGATGCTCAGTAAGGATAACAATATTGAGTAAGTTTTCATAAATTAACATCAACATTTAAGGCAATGTATAACTAAAACAAAATCCTTTTAAACATGAACTTCAACATAATATGGAAAAATTAAAATGAGATAATTCCATTTACTTATTGACATGGATATTATACTGGTCTAAAAATCACATGCAATATCAATAACCACTTTCATAATGATAGAATTCATAATGCCAGACATTCTGAAACATTTTTTCAAGGCCTCGGCTAAGACGTCTAAAATGATTAAGGCCTCGGCCAAAATCACAAATCAAATTGGGAAAGGGCCTCGGACAATTCCACGTCTAGTTGTCTCATGAGACCTACCGATGCGTCGAGGAGATATAGTGGGCTACAGCCGTCACTTATTAAGTCCAATGCATTCCTCATATGAATAGTTTTAAACATATCATAAACCATAACATAATCGTACCACATAAAACATGCTTAAAGGAAACATAACATTTCCACATTTCAATCACAAGATATCAATACAGAACATTGATATAATAAAAACTTTTTCAAAACCATTTCCAATACCAAAATAAAATAAATTTAAAACTTTGTATTTATTTTTCATTTAAAAAATGATGGCTTGTAGAGCAAGCCGAAACTCAAATAATGGTCACGGTGGCGGAGAAGTCGTTGTCGCCACATAAGTACGGAAAGAAAAACATTCCCTTTTTGTCATTTAGTAAAAATCTTCGTATAAAAAATAATCCTTTTGAATAAACGTAAAATTCAAAGGGGTTTATACACCATATAAAAGAAATTTGTGTATAAAACCAAATATGCCTCAATGAAAGGAGATTGAGACGAAGTCCTTACAAAGATCATTTTTAAAATAAAATAGATCTATTATTTGTATTCACTATAAGTACACATAAATAAATTACAAATACAATATAGGACATAATAATATCATGACATAATTTGAATGTAGTAGATTAACCCAAAGAATGGAAATTGGGTTAAAAAATTCCCTTACACTGCGTCTTGTCCTGACTCGACCGTTCTTTAACCTCCTGCATAATAAAATAGAGTTAATTTATACTTACTTAAGAACCTTTTTCGTGTTCATTATTCTTTTTATATCCCTTATTACCATGTTATTAACATTATGTAATTATTAAAGTTTATAACGGTCATTTTGTCAATCTTAGGTACTTGAGTCAAAAATAAAATTCTTATAATTAAAAGTTGATCATGTGGTGATATATCCATTATATCCAGAATTATATTCATGATATAGATATCATAGATATCATATATATCCATTTTATACATGCATTTATAATATTACATAACGTTTAGAGGTAAGAAATGAAATGCAACATTCATTGAGACGGTAAGCCGTACGTACGCATGAACGCTACTTTCATTTCTATTTCATATTTAATGAAATAATAATGATATAAAGCTATATTATAATTCCAGTATAACATCATATATTATATCATTTACTCCATCCTTTATACATCCCACATATGGTATTAATGATTCAAATCACTTTGAGGGGGCGGTAGTCCGCACTTCCTAAAATGAAAATATCACGTTTACCAATAATGGAAATAATAAAGGTATGCAATAAATGAAAATTAAAGAACCTTAAGTAAAACATAAACATATTATATATCATTTATAAATAGAGTTACATCTTAATGGCCACCTTTGAGGGTGTTTTATGAGTGTTGAACAATCATCGTTTCGTGAGGCAGAAATTCGCCATCCATAGAAATAGTATGTTCTTTAACCATTAGATGTAGGTGTGTGTAAGTGTAGCTCGAATAATTATTATAAAAACATCCTAGTATATTTATGATACTGTTTTTGTTACAAAAGAAATGAATAAAAAGTGTTTATGGGGTTGGAGAAGAAAAATAAAACAAAACAACATCAGAGAAGACATTACCTCAAAATTGGGTAACACTTTGTATTTGAGCCAAAGGCTTCCTTGGGAAGAATTCTGACCAAAGTGAGGATTCTAGGAGTAATAGGGGGAAGTTGGGAGAGTATTTGGGTAGAGTTTTGCCGAGACAAATGGCTTTAAACTGTGAATGAGGTGGTAGAGGTGGGAACTTTTATAAGAGAAGAGGAGGGGCACTCTTGGAAAGTAATGAAAAGTCACTTTATTATAAAATGAGTTTCGGATTTTAGAGGTCCCACACTTATATAATTTGAGTCTAAGGTGATAGGAGTTCGAAATCTACAAATCCAATAGTCTTTGGACATGTGTAGGTCTTATATTTTACATTATCATTCCATTTTATTTAAATCATTAAATAATGAAGTCATCGCTGCATCATAATGATGTCATAAATAATTTAATTTATTTAATGTCTAAAAATTATAAAAAAAATACCATGATGTAGGAAATCTATTTAGATTTCCAATGACTATTTATAGTTAAAAATATGACTTGTATAACCCCATGTAAAAATTGTTTTATTAAAACATTTCATGTTTGTGTCATTTTTTTTACTTTAACATTAAATAAAAGGTATTTATATCATTTTCCAACTAAAGTGGATCCTTGGGGTCCCCATGTTGACACATGGATTGTCTTGGTCGGCCATGACACATCCAATGAGGGTATGACATGTGTCAATCTCATCTCATATTATTAAAACATTTTTTTTACCTTAAACTACACTAATTACCTCTAATCGCGATTAAGAACTTAAAAGTTACTATTCACCAAAAATTATTTTAATCTCATTGAACCACATTTTACTTCTTAATGACAAAAATGTATGTCAGATTTTTGAAAATAAAATAACATAAGTGGTAATATTTCATTTAAACAAAAAATCAGTTATTTAACTACCACTTAGTGGTTTCACTATTCATCAAAAATTGAAGTTTTTCAGAACAATGCCAAAATTTCACCCTAAGCTATAATTGATATTCTGAATTAAAAAATGATTTCTATTTTACAAAATTCCAAACATATATGTTTTATTAATTAATTTTATAATTAATTTCCGCTGTCACAACAAATAGCGTGTTTTTAAGAAACAACTTATATCAAAAGATTGGCAATTGTTTATGTCCAATTTCAATGTTAAATTAATTCTAATGACCACCATTAGATAAAATGGTAAAAATATATTGTAATTATACTTTAAACCCACTAAATAGTATAATTTATCACTATAAATTATTTTGATTAAAAAAGTTATTTTTAAGTATTTTTCACTATTCATAAAAAAATTAGAAGAGTTCAGAAAAATACCAAAAATTCAACATAGGCTAATTTAGATATTCCGAATCCCAAAATGAAGTCCATTTTGAAATATAAAATTTATATAATTTTAAAAAGTGGTTATTACTTTTCATAACGGCTACTTTGATTAGTCGCGGTGTTTTAGAACTCGAAGTTGCGTACAATGCAAGCTATTGCATTATTGAATGAGAAGCGTATCGTGGAAGCTCGGGGTGTTACAGAGATGAAATTCCCTTACCTTTTGTCTTCACTCTCATTATACTCATAAAAACATCCTATATAATAAATATAAGTTTATTATACATATTTCATGTTTCCATATTATTATATATAATATCATGTATGATTTTTTATGACATTATATTACCACTTATTTACAATTCTATGCTTTGGGTAATGTCTGAATTGTTCTTCTTACATATTTTAACTTATTATTTTTGATTGTATCAATTAGATCATGACTCACTTATTTCAAGACTATAAAACGTGAATTATATATAAAATATATTCATTATATAAATATAAATAATAATATATATATTTATATATGAAATGTAATACACCGTTCTTGGGGACAGTATATCGTACGTACACAAGAATGGTATTTCTGTTTTTTTCGTATTGAATGAAAGATAGAAAATGAATGTATTTATAGATATAAATGTTTGTAAATTTAAAATTACACCAATGGAATTATTATATATTATATATATCATATATGTTCACTGAACTAATCCTTAAAACGTTCCATGGAGTGTGTAATCAAATCACATCACATCGGAGGACCGTAGTCCACATGCCCACAAACAATGTTATCATGTATACAGAAGATTGAAATTATAAAGTTATGTGTCATAAACGAATTAAATAAACCTAAATACATAAATAATATCATATATATCATATATAAACATAATTTTTATCATAATATCCTACCATGAAAGGTGGTAAATTTAAAATGAACAACATTATCATGCGAGGCGGTAGTTCACCTAACAAAAGAATGGAAAGTTTATTACCAATTAGATGAAATTGTGTTTAATAGTTCATAAAACCCTAAATATAAAATCATATTGGTATATTTAGTGTACTGTTTTTATAATATAATCAGTAAATAAGGTTATTTTAGATGCTTGAGAAATAAAATAAAATAAATGATCTCGAGGAAGGATGTCCACTCTTCTATGGGTAACTCATTTTGGATTGCACTAAGGGGCTTAATTGGATGTATTTTTGCCTAATTTTATACTTAAAGATGAAATTCATGGTTTTTGGGAATTTTTATTTTTCATACACTGTCTAAACCATTGTGGTTTTATAGGTGTGAAGTAGTGGTTAGAGAGGAGGCCATTTTATCGTGGAGGAGGAGGGGCACTCTTGTAAATTTTGGGGAACAAAATTCTTCCCATGTGATTAACATGTAAAGTGGATTAAATTATGAACCAAATTATATTAAATGGAGATATGTGTCAAAATAGGGTCCTATATTGGCTTTTGGACAAATTTCAAGGTCATTTTGGGCCTTAATATAAACGTTTAGTCATTTTAAGATAAATTTTCTCTTAATAGTTGTAATTAATTTTATTCACTTTCACTAAAAATATTTGTCAAAAAATAAGTATAACATATTATAAATTATAAATTAATCATATTATAAATAAGGAATCCAATTTTTAAAATTTCAAAGATAGAAGTGGATGAAATTAATTTAAAATTCATCATGAAGACAGGACGACACCGTGGGTTTTTTAAGTAAAAATGTCAAAAAATTGTAAGTATTTATATCCATGTTCAATGTAAAATTGGATAAGAAGACCTAAATTGGATTAATAGATGTATTTTTTATCTAATTAAATTTTATAAAAAAATTGAAATATAATTTAACTATATATATAAATTAGTTGAAAATGCATTTTTGAATTAAAATCTGGTATTATTCTCTATTCATCCAAAAATGATGTTTCTCAAAAAAGTTTCAAAATATCACCCTAAGATGATTTAGAAATTATATATTAAATTATTAATTTTATATTTTCAAAATAAATTTCTAAACATGTAAGAAAAACATATTCCTAGAGGGACATGAAATTCAGTTCATTTGAGAAAATAGTTTTTTTAAACATATAGACACCACCAAAAAATATATTTTTTATTATAAATAAGTTCTATTTTAATAAATACATTATAAATAAATATTTATTAAAATTCATATTACTAATTTTAAAAATTAGGTTATAATCATATCATTTGAATAATTATAATAATAAAGTAATGTTTTGTAAAAACATAGCGTTGTATGTAACATAAACCTAGTTGGTGTTCTGTGTAGTGAAATACATCTTTGTTCCAGTTGAAATGGATTTTTGACTAAGTGAAATGATACAAATCAATGAAAATAAATTTATTTTAGAAAAAATGTATCATAAAAAACCTGGGTGTTAAATTCTACCCCCAAAAAATGAATTTCTCCCATAAAATTCATCATTATAGTACCAAAAACGGGGATACTTATACTTAATAATATCATAATGTTTTCAAATAGCTTACTCAAACAATTTATTTTTCTATAAATCATTTAATAAAAATGTTATCTTTTTTCATATAACTTTCTTTGTATGATCCATAATTTTAACTATTTGTTCCTCGTAAGAAAGATCCTTTTCTAGTAGTATGACCTATGAGTTCAGTACATGGGAAGGATTATTTATATAAATATTTAAAATATATACATAGAAAAATTCATGTAATTGAGATTTATTTTGAGTATGTTCCTAGAAATAGGCTATCTTTCTGATACAATACATAATCTCAAAGGGACCAATATACCTAGTTTTTAGTTTCCCATTCATCCCAAATATAATATACACATTCTAGGTAGAGAATCATAGAAACACAATTTTACCTAAATCAAATTCTAGATCGCACCAATGAATATTGACATAACCATTCTTCTAGCTTTGACTCGCTTTGATATTCTACTGAGTAGTTCTAACTTTCTCTAACAGTTCTTCTATTATCTCAGTTCCCAATAGCTTTTATTCTCTAACATAATCCCATCAAAATGGGGCTCTATATTTATTCCCATAGTGTGATTTATATTGATCCATCTGATTTTTTTAGTGTATTTTATTTTTGTAATAAAAAAGGAGAATAAGGTGTTGATCCCAACCATGTTTGAAATATAGAGAAAAATATTTCAACATATCCACGTGGGTTTGAATTTATATTTTAGACTATCCATGAAAATGAGGATGATAAGTGGTGATAAAACTCAATTATGTATTTATTTTTTTAATTGATACTTCTTCAAAAAATTTATGTGATCCTTGAATCCCAATTTCATATAATAGAATGTGGTACTCCATGAAACCTTAGCACTTCCTTAATGTATAACATGGCATGATGATCTGGAGAGAATTATCTCTAAGAGCTATGAAGTGTGTTTAAATTTAAAGGTTAAATACTAACACCAATATATCATTAAACCCTTTAGAGTTTATTGGTAGTCCAATAAAAAAAATCCATAGTCATTTTCTCCAATTTCCATTCTAGTATTGGTAATGGATGCCACATCACCTTAGATTTTTGTATTTTAGACTTACCTCACTTTTATACTAATGCACGCTTAGAATGGGGTGTATAAAACTAATATTTTATATTACATAACTATATAATATTGATTAACCCTCTGTAGTCTCTTAGAGACTAGTGCATGAAAAATAGTTTATCACTTTACAAGTTAGTGGGAAAATTTAGTGCCTTCAATATTGATTGGTTTTAAGTGAATCAAAATACAAAAATAAATTATGAAAATTATTGAAATGATATTGGACAGTGAATTGATTGAAAACTATTATAACTTAAGGGTGATTATGTTAGTGTTAGTTTTCAAATTGAAATGCTATCAATGTTCTGTCTAATTCAATCCTCTTCTACTAAGTTGATTAATGTTAGATTCCATGATCATTTCATCTCAATACGTTGGTCAAATGGAGAAGGAGTGGGAAAACTATACCAAGTTCTTATTTCAGTATACAATCAATCCTTATGAATTATAGTTGCATTTAGTATCTTCAAATGTCATAGGTATGACCATATCAGGTTTTTTATCCCAAAAAACAAGAAACATCCACTACCCCGTTCACATGTAATGGCGATCATCGATTACGCCACCACTAAGCCCAAGTATATTACTTTATACATAAACCAGAACCTAGTAGATGGAGGTAATGACCATTGAATGAATTAAAATCAAGAATAGAATCAATAACTAAATATGACCATAAATGACAATAAAAATAGATATATGAAATAGAAGACGACATAACATAATAGAGATATAGATTTCATTCAATTAATTTCAAGAAATAAAACATTAATCCATGCCAATAAATGGGTGTGGGACAAAATATATTATATTAACTAATTATTATATATTGATTAACCATTTCTAGTCTCCCAAGGATATTTGCACACAAAATTGTTGTGCACTTTTTAAATTATATGAAAAATGTAGTGTTTTCAAAATTTATTAGGTTTCAATGAATGGAAATAAAAAATCAATTGAAAAAATTATTTAAAATTAATTTGGAACTAAAGTGATTGAAAACAATGATATTATAATGGTGATTAGGTCGGAGACAATTTTCCAATGGAAATTCCATCCTTAATCTATTTAATTAAATCCTCTATACCAAGTTGTTTTAAGTGAGATTCCATGAATATTTCCACTCACTCCCTTGTTCATATGGTGACGGTGAGAGAAAACCATACCATGATCTTAGATTGTTCTAGTCTCCTTATTTATTAAATTGAGTTATAATGAATTTCCTAAAATGACTTTGTTAAGACCCGATTGGATCTTCTTTATCCCAAAAAATAATAAACATCCACTACCTCTTTCATACGTATTGAAGATCATCAAGTAATTCACCACTAATACTTAGTATATCTCACTGTATATAAACCACATCCTAGTGGAGATAGATAATGTTCATTGACTGAAGAAAATTCATTAATAGAATCAAAATCCAAATATGATTTTGAATGATAATAAATACTGGTATATTAAATTGAAAACAACACAACATTAGAGAGTAAGTGATTTCATTAATTTAATACCATGAACTAAAGAATTAAAAAAATTGAAAACCAACACATCCTCAAGAAATAAAATATTTACCCCACCTTGGTAAGGGTAATTTAGTCAAATATGGATTAATATTTCACTGTATAAGTAAGAAAATTTAAAGTGTGAAAAATAAAAGTAGAAAAGTCATCCTCCTAAATCTTTTCAGAGAATTTTTCCATCTATTTGGAGAACCTCCCCTTGAAATCACCCAATGGCCCCTTATAATAGGTTGTGCAAAATTTATTTTTATGTCACCCCTCTAAATTTCATATTAATTGGACCCGTATTGATAATGTTGTTTTATTTTTAGTGAGTATAAGTTTTTCTAGATAAGAATTCTATATATCATCCTCCAGTGTTCAGCATCCAATAGACATATTAATGAGTGAATATATCGATAAAATTTGACTAAAAGATGTCTCATTGTGTTTAATTTGAAATAACATCATAATAAATTAAATTATAGTTGTGTAGTATATTTTATTCTTGATTTATGTCAGTGGGGTCCACTCTACCAGTCCTAATGAATTTCCAAATTGATTTATTTTTTTGGGCCCTTAGTTGACTAAATTAGCTCTTGATCTAGTAGAGAAAGTTTTAGAACCTGAAAATATAATTGCTAAAAAATACTCACATCAATTGTATTTATATTTTAAATGTTATGAATTAAATACCAAATTATTTAAAATATCATAAAATTCAGGAAATATTCAATTTTCCAATTTTAGCCTAAAACAGACAAAAAACACACAATTTATGAAAATAAGATGACAGTAATTTATTTTATGGGTATAAATAATTGAAATAAAAATAAAAATTATGAATGTATTTGATCTATTAGAAATTCATATATACTCTACGTTAGATGAAGAGCATGTATAACATTTGTGGTGGTCCTTAAACTTACACTGGGAACACAAACATTATGGTATGAAATCAATGTGTCAGTTTTGTATCTATGTGGTTAACATTATGAGGCATGAATTAATTGATCTTGGTCTAGTTTGGGATCCAATTATTTATGATGTAGATCTAGTATAAGAACCACTGAATAGGATGGTATAGGTAATGATTTTCCACAGTTTGATTAGGTATTATCATAGGTTTGTGATAGATTTTTCAAGATATCCTTCTTTTTAAAGACTTGAAGTAGTAAGGGTGGATTGTCTCTAGTCATGAGTAGTTATAAAAACATCATGGATTTTTAAAATAGCTCTCTTATTTATTTCATTTGGATAATACCAGAGGTGCTAGTGGAGTACGTGTTGTCTTGTGATGCCTCTAGAGCTGGGATCAGGAGCATTTTTATGATGATTCGGGCCATGGTATCTTATGGTATGAGGTAGTCGAGACCCCATGAGAATAAATACAAGAAATATAACCTATATTTGGTAGAGTTAATATTTATTTTGAAGATGTGGAGACATTATCAATTAGGTGAATGTTTCATTGTTTACTCTAGAAACCAGAGTCTCAAGTGCATCTTCACTCAAAGAGATCTTAACCAAAGGTAGAGACATTGGTCGGTATTCTTATAAATATACAAATTTAAGATTTTCTACACTCTATGTAAGTTAAACATGTTCGTATATTTCCTTGGTAGTAAATAATGTACCCTCTTGGTGGAGGATGCATATAAGTAGTTGGATTTGTTGCAACTGACCCTAGTGGAGGAGAGTGGTGCATGTTATCTTTAATCGATGATAGTGACTCCACAACTCCTTTAGTATTTGATATATGATTAGTTGTGAGACATTTAAAATGAGGCTCTATGTGACTTGATATCATCAAAATATGTACCATATAGATTTTATTAAGGTGGGGTGCACATTAACATTTTTAGTTACAAATGGTAGTTCTAGTCACGTTGTGTGAGGAGGTGTTGATTATGTTTAATAAATTATCCTTGGTTGTACATCTGAGAAAGGTGAAGAAGTAAAAATACCATTAGTATTAGTTTTCTTGGGCTCACATGAGGTGGGGTGTAGTTCGGTTTGTCTATAGAAGATTCACATGTTAGTAGGTAATGGATACACATTAGTTTCTAGAAGGTTTGACTCAACCCCTCAAGATTGTGGAATGGAAGTGAGATAGGATATCAATTGATTTTTTCAGGGGGATTACACAAATGGAGAAAGGCCATGACTCATTAGGGGTGAATTAAAACCAATTTAAAAAGAAATCATATTTTTTAACATTCATGGGAAAATCATGGTTGAGTGTTTTATGTGTTTTATGTGTGAAAGTGATTATCTAACATCACAGGGTTCCCACGATGCAAATCACAGCCCCTGATGCTCACTATAAATTGTAGTTGTGTAGATGCTGGTAGGAGGATAATGTGACACAATTATAGATGAGCACAATGATTAAATATTTTGAGTATGTCCAGTCTAAGTAAATTATCATGGGTTTTTATGGAAGGTTGAGAGCTTTCATGTTGGTTTTGGGATGACACAGGGTGTCACATAATATTGGTAGATATCAAATATAGTATTATGAATCTCTAAACACTCTGTGTTTAACCATTCGAGTCACAATATGGGAGATGGTTAAAGTCACCCATATGATGTAACAAGATTGGTAATATCTATTTTTTGGCCAGAACTAGTGTATGGAACATCATAGAAGGGTTGAGGTGATTTGTGGATTTTTAGGGAAAAAAGTATTGAAAAAAATATTATACAAACTTATGTAATAAGCCTTTATAGTTAAATTATGGAGACCATGTATTCCTTAGATTATCCCCTCAGTGAGAATTGTATATATTTTACTAGATAATTACTCTATCTTTGAGGTTTATTGAGCCATTCCATATCCTACATAGGTATAGCGAGTTTGTTTACCTCTTTGACATTCCCCCATAATTGGATATAGTGCATGATATCTTCTATGTATCATAGTTGAGGAGATACATTCACTATCCAACCCATTATATTGGTTGGGGGAGCTAGATATTGAGGATGGATACACCATCTTAGAGTACCAGTTGGTTATTGAGAACAAGTAGTAGAGTATCCTACATTCAGTTACCATTCCATTAGATCATGTTCTATGGAATCTTGTGACTATTTAGGTGATCACCTTGGCGTGCGAGAACCAGATACGGCTAAGTAACCCCAAATTTATTATAGTTTTTTCTTTTCTGGTAGAAAAATCCTTAAAAAGTGGATAATGTAAAGACATTATTTATTTCTTTATAAGACTTTTGAATAGTTATATTAATATTATCAGAGTTAATATCAATGTCATCATGAGATTCTTGGGCCCATAGAGGCTAAATATTAATATATTTAAAATATTAAATATATTAAAGAACATGTATACATGATTTTAGGATAAATGGGTTTTCCATTTATCAAGACCTCATATAGGAAATATGAGATTATATATTATTTTGGAATGTGGGTTTTACCCTACGCTTGATATAATGATAGGTAGCATTAGGTGTTTGGTTGAGGGATACCATTGGAAAATGAGCTAAGTGAATTAATTTATCTATATAATGGATAAACATACATCCCACCTTCTATTTAAGTTTTAGTATGGATAATCCCAAGGGTTATCCACATAAGCCTATGATATTAGTGAGGATAAGGATAGTGATAGTGTTGGAAACTCAGGAACGTGGATCGATAGCTGGAGATCAAGGAGAATCATGAGACTAAAGACAAACATAGCGGGATTGTCACATTCATCGCTAGCGAATGCATTTTTTGTTCAAGACTCAATCTATTATTGAGGTGAGGGTTTGTTATTTTTATTTAAAAATTAATGGTGATTTTTTATTTAAAATTTTGGAGATCAAATATATGTTAATTAATGAAACCAGTTTTGTTGTTCATTGATGAACTCATGTTAGTTGTTCATTATTTATTTTATTCATTGATTATTTATCAAAAAAAGGTTCTTAAATTTCTATCCTTTCACCTGGTGTTGGTGTGATATTCATTGATGATAGAGAATGAAATAAACAAATAACATTATACATAGTGTTCTTACTAATCCTCTGACCTCAGTGGTAGCTAGAGACAACAAGGGGAAGCATGTTGTTGGTAGGAGCATGGGTTTCTTGGTGAGGTGATATCGAAGCACTCCCTGACACAACATGAGTGGGGAGTCTTTATAGAGTCATGATGAAGGCCTATTATTGGGGATAATGCTAGGTACTCTAACCCTAGGTATGGTTGGTGATCAGAGTATAATGGGTTAAAGTCATTATGGATTTCTGATGAAGCTATAGGGATGTGTGGGTTGGGGACCTTCTTCTGGGTGTAGTGCTCATCTGATATGTAACATAATTTTAGGAGAGTAAAATAATAAAAATAATAATAATTTTATTATTTTTATGACATTCAGTTTCTGAATTAATTTCATCATATTATGTTGCATTGAAACTACATCTAAAAAATTATTAATGTGGTATTGAGGTAGATGATTCAAGACCAATATTTAGTATTTAATTCCAACTCATGGCCTGGGGCTACAAAGAGACTTTCATGTGTGATACAAAAAATATTGGTTTTTACTTTGATGGTCCATTTCGGGAAGGTAAATAGATTTTCCCTTGTGCTATTTCATGTAGATCATAATGACATGATAAATCTCAACATTCGTGGTATTATAAGGTGGAAATTTGATATATTTATGTTTTATCTCATAATACAAATAATGAGCCTCATGTTTGTTTGACGATATCTTATGATATTTAGATTTACTCAGGTGAGTAGGCCACTCATAGTGGTTTATGGAATAGAATTTTATAGTGGCCTTAGTGTCAAAATTAGATATACGATGTGAGATGAAGAAAGTGGAAACTTATTTTAGGGATGCTGAGCCGATGATAGTGAACTGATGTGATCACAGAGTGTTACCAGGTTTGGTAACCCCCCTATCGCACAAGGGTGTGGTTCCCCCATAATTTTAACATTAGTAGGGGTGGTTACCCACTATATTATATTGTTCAAGAGTCCTTTATATATGGAGTGGAGCACCATAATATTTGAGATCTAACTAGGATCTGATAATTCACTAAAGATGGTTCCACCTCAGCTGTAGAGTATAGTGTTGAGGTGTATGATCTCAATATATATTCCTAAGAGGTTACACAAATTCCATAGAGAAGAGATAGTTTCCAATTATCTATGACACACAATGAAAAGGCATGATCCCACCTCAATTTATCTTATATGGTTATGAGGGTTTTTTTATCAGTGACATAGATTTTTGAGTTTCGGGTAGAATCTTAAATTGTAGTTGGTATGAGATTATAAAGATCCTTTTTGTCTCTTTTTTGAGTATCTTTATGACCATATCTAACAAAAAGGATTCATTTCCCTCCTCCCCAATTGGATGAGATGATTGAATTTTGTTGTATCCCTCTATTTTCCCCATTTTGGTTTTCAGCATCCCATTGGGTAAGTATATACTCACCCTTTCATGGGATTCACCCACGCATGTTGTGTATTATACAGATGATAGGTATATCAGTGGTGAACCTGGTTGACCTGGTTTTGGTGGGGCATAACAGTTATTGGTACTGACTATTTTTGGCAGTAGTTCAAGGATATTGTGAGAGTGGACCTCATTAGTATTTCATTTTTCCTTGTTTTTTTTAGGTTCAAACATCATTTATTTTTGGTAATGTAATAAATACCTTTTCTAGTTTTTTATGTCATTCTTATGAATATTTATGTATTATAATAGATGTCATTGCATGAATGATTATAGTCTACATATTCCTATCTCTTATTATATACTTTCATTTTTTATTGAGTAGGTTGTGTGCAGGTGTATAGGTACCCAGGTACATCCACCCATATCTGTTTTATACCAACTTGGAACCTATCTCTAACCCCAGTCCTATTCATGTTAGGATTGGGGTGTCACAATAGGCTTACCGTTAGCTATAAAGGCCTCGATGGATCGGTTTATGACCGATATTACTTAAACATGTCATGTGGTGTTATCATCTTTTCTTCTTGGATTGATGCATCTTATGAACAAAGGATGTAAAAGGACACATTGTAATCATTTAATAGACATAAAATAAACTAAGAAAGAACTATTTATAGAGTTAGATTTCAACACCAAGATACTATTATGGATAGAATGGTGCTCTATGACTTTTGAAACCTTATTTTTTGAATTTTTCCTCTCAAAATGATTGATCATATTCATCGATGTCCACAGGAAATATACACTAATAACTGATGAAAAGAACCGTAATTCTCTCCTATATCAAACAGCATGGACCCAGATCAATGACTCTCCAATAACTAATCAAAGCCACTCTCACTCAAAAAAAATTAAATAAACATAATTTTTTTCTATCAAAAGGGGAAATGAGCAAACACACTAAATCTAATGAAATGGATGAATCATCATCGCTGGAGAAGTGATGGGTGTGTAGTAAATAATGTAGGTTGAATGTCATGTGGAGGGTATAAATTAAATGTTTTTTTCTGAATCAAAACTATTGTATAGTTCATGGAATACAAAAGAAAACACAATGGGACACTAAAAAATAAACCTAGATCTTTCTCAAAATGAGATTTAGATAAAATCTAACAAAAAGAGCACAAACTAAGACAATGAGAGATGCAGGAAAAAAAATCAAAGAAAAATAAATCCTGGTTGATAATTCTAATAATTAAAAAATATATAATAAAAATATTACAAGGAGAAAAATAATGATGGTAAAAAACACGATCCTCAATTTATATCAGGTATTAAACATGAGAAATCAAATTTCAATCTTTTTATATATATTGGAATGATTATGTAAATATAGTATCATTACTGGTAGGAAATTAAATTAGGTTCACATTTTTATTTGATTTTTAAAAAATGGAATCAACCCATTATTGGAATTATAATAAGGATACGTGGCATTTCTATGTGGTTGATGTCCTTAAACAAATAACTAGACAACCAAATTATGTGGAATATATATTTATGGAATAATTTTTTTTATTTTCGTAAGAAACAATAATGTTGTATCTTTTAAGTGTATTTCATGATACTAAAATTCTAGTGAGAAGAATGTTATTATAATCAAAAGGTAGATGGGTTAAAATAAGTGTTAATAAACATATGGTAATTTATAATTATTGTAAATAAATTAAGATCATGAATATAAAGTTCTATCACTAGTTCCCAATTAAAAGTTGTATCAATTTATTTAACATATTTTATGTGTCACTATATTTTTATTAATTACTTATGTGCTATTAGTTTTTTCTGAATGTGATAGAGTTTACTGATAGTGTTTTATTGAAGAAATTAAATTACTCAAGATGAAAGTGTTTAGTAGAAATTATTGAGTTGCATGGAAAACATTAATTTTATTAACAAAAAGTCTTATTTTTTACATTGAGTCGTGAATCATTAGGATTAAGGGGTTTATTGATGTCTCATTTCAAATTTTAAATTTACTCACTAGTATTTAATGAGAATAATGAATATATTAGTGAAAGTGGGTTTAATTAAAAGTTTTATTAAATTCTAGTTGAGAGAAGCTCATTGGTTGTGAGTTCATTCAATATTTGGTTGAAAGAATCCTAATATTTTTTATAATAAGTAATGTCAATGAATGATATAAAATGATGTGGATTAAAATTCTTCATTGAAGTATATATTTATGGGACATATGGTTACTCTTAATATATAATTCTTGAATTAATAACAAAATATTGTTTTTTCATGAAGAATATGGTGCAAAAAACTTTTTGAAGAAAGGGGAAATATGGTATATATAAAATCCCTTCAATTGTTTTAATGCAACTATATCTTGTTTTATTGTTTTACACTTTAATTGGGTTATTTATTGAGACTTCATAGGATGGAGAACATTTTCTAAAAAAAGACCCAAATTTTAATATTGGTTTTTTTAAATTAATGGTGTCTATGTATAAATGTTTAGTCTCTTTGGTGGGTTCTCACTGTGTATTGGGAACTCTCGAGTTGGTTTGAGTTTTTCATGTGAAATATAATTTTTTTACGTCTACCATAACATGACAAAACATGTAGGCAGTACATACCATATATGGTTCACAGGCTCATGTCAAGAGTTGAGTACACAATATGAACAACTACAGGGCATGTAAATGTAACATGTTATGTAATATTAAAAGATTGGTTTTTAATAAACATGTGATGGGGTTTTAACCATATATGATACTTGACATATGTATGAAATCCTTTATTATTCTCCATTTCCTTTAAAATGGTGTAAATATTTTATAAAATTAACGGATCAATTTACCCATGGTGATGTTTCTCTTAATTCCTTTCTAGATCTCTTCTTTGAGCTCATTTCAGGGGCTATTTCATTATTTTTTGTGGTGAAACTGGTTTTTATTATGGAGGAATGTGTTCTTTCCTATTCTTCCAAAACACATTTTTAAATTAAATTAATTTAGATATGTGTATATTGATTATAGGGCCTCAATAGTTTTTATTTGTTCCTCCATGCTGGTGGATCTCAATGTTACCTATGTGACCCGAGTTTGGAGTTAAGTGGTTTTGTATCTATACAGTGTTGGTGAAGTAAATCTCTTTATTAATTTTATAAATTTTTTTGTTAATGTAATTAAATGATTGAATTATTTATTTATTTTTGTATGGAAATTGGTTTTTATAAAATATGGTTTCCCCTGTATTTGTTAAATGGAAAAGGATTTTGAAAACAATTTTAATTTTTTTCAAAGAATGGTTTGAATAATATTTATTGACAGATTTATTTATAAATAGATAAAATTGGAGTCCATGGGAACTTAGGTGGAAGGTATAGTAATAGGTCTCTTTATCTTTCAGGGGGGTTTCTCTTGGGTCTTTCCTATTCTCCCTAGACCCATTGTTACAGGGACTTGTTATACATGTTGATGGGTTCACTTCAAGTTGTGTTATTCTACTCTCAAGGCTCAATGCATAAGTCTATAGGATTTATCTGTGTGAAATTATCTATTTTAGGTATGAGTGTATAAGGTATTATGATATAGTGTGATCCTTGTCATAATTTTACCTTTGATTTTTGATGATTTCAGATGGATATTGATTTTACTAGTTCGATTATACTTCCATGTATTTTAGATGATATTTGATACAAAATTTTCATTGACCTGATATAAATATATTTTATATATAGATATGAAATTATTTCAAACTAATTTACCTACTTTATTATTAAATGTGTAAAAGGGGGAAATTAAACTGTTTTGTCATTCCTTTGATATACAAACTATTAAACTGTTATCATTACTTGTTTTCCTCAAAGTTAAGCATGAATGGATTGTTGTATAGATACTTGTTATAGAACTCTTGTGCAAGGTCTTATTGATCATTTTATCTCACACTATATGCACCAATTCAGTTGTGTGCAGACCTTGTTATGTAATTCAATGTAGGGAAAGGAAAAGCAGCACCATGAGATGGTGAGTTTTTCTATTTTCTGGGGTTTGGATAGATGTTGGTGAGATAGTGGGTGATTTTCCACAATATCGTATAGACTTTTTGGATTAATTTTTTGGTATGTTATTTTTTTTGTTGGACTTGTCACAAAGAGATTCTTTTTATACCTTATTTAGTTTTATCGCTTCTATAGTAACGTATAAATTATTGAATATATTTACATCTTCCATTGATTCTCTTTTTCATGTATATATATTCCATGTTTTTTCTTCAAGTTGCGTGAAATCATTTCGTCGTATGTTTATTGATTACTGGGTGCTAGTCGACAACCCGTTGGGATGAGGAACACCCTTCCGATATGTAGTAGACTGGGTCAGGTACTATTTTTGAGAGAATTTCAATATAAGTAATTTACAATATTGGTACCCCAATACCATTCCAAATCGGGAGGAAGAGATGCCATTGAATTTTATTAATAAATCTGGAGATAAAAGAGGCTAATAAAATAAAATTATTTGTAGGATCTTGGATTTAAAGACAATGGGGATGAGATTATCTCCATCTACATGGTGTATAGATTTTATGAAGGAATTATCCCCATAATCCATAGAGGGACACTGTTACAACCTTGATGTTTTTTTGACAATCATAGAAGGATATTGATGGAATGAAACATAAAATTATATTGATAAATGTATTGGAAATCAATAAAGTACAAAAATGGAAAAGGCTATCTGTTTCTTCAAGTTTGAGATAGATGTATATCTTCTAAAGTAAAATGCCTAATTCTCGTTAAGTAGTGTATGTTTAAGAAGTAATAATTGAATAATGATTTTTTTGTTATAGGGAATGCTTGAAATTTATAATTTAATTTAGAAAATTTTCTTCATGAAAAATTAGATTCCATAATTTAGAAATGGATTAGAAGTCTCCCTTGATATGTAAGGGTCACCAACATCCATATTTTTTGAAGTTATTATGTTTGAAAGAATCATAATTTTCCATGATTAATATATAGATAAATAAATGTTTTTTTATGTATGAATCCATCACCACACCATGGGGAATTTTGATTAACCATTATGGTTTTAGAATGACTTTAGTGAGAACAATGTGGGAATTTTGTATGCCATTTTGAATTTAAAGGGGTGTGAAAGGAAACATATTTTTGAAGTTATTATGTTTGAAAGAATCATAATTTTCCATGACTAATATATATATAAATAGATGTTTTTATATGTATGAATCCATCACCACACCATGGGGAATTTTGATTAACCATTTTGGTTTTAGATTGTCTTTAGTGAGAATAATGTGGGAATTTTGTATGCCATTTTGAATTTAAAGGGGTGTGAAAGGAAACATATATAATATACACACCATGTTGGATTTTTATTTTGTGAAATATCCCTACGTGAAATGGTGAGACATGTACACACCCTGATCGATGTCATTTTAGAGAAATGGAAATAGAAAATTTTGTGAAAGACATAGAGATTTAGAAATAGGGTGAATATTTATTCCACAGTGTCGAAAATATCACTTTTAAATATAATAATCTATGTAAAACAAATGTATTTAAACATCTAAATAATTTATATGTATTTTATTTCAAATAAAACAGATGTATTCGATATCGTGTCATACAAGCTACCCCGAATCTATATGAACTGTGATATAGCAATCTATTATAACATAAACATTAAATTGAAAGGTATCAATTATAATAACCAAATATCTAAAAATATTTATAATGGCTTAAAATAATTAAAATTTATTTATTAAAGCATAATAAATAAGTACTCGATTATCAGTAAAGTCATTTAATGCTTTAAAAAAAATTCAAAAAATGGTTTTATCTTGTTTTTTCAAAAAAAAATTATAATGAATTTATACCATTTTAATAAATTTTATTTAAGTAAACTAAAATCAATTTTTAAATTATAATTCCTATATTATCTTTGGGATAATTTTTAGGATCATTTAAAAAATATTGTTCACTATATAGTAAAAATACCAATTTTTGGTAAGAACTGTGGAGAGACCCGAAGCTTGACGTACATGGACAACCCATTACTTTTGAGGAATACTTAATACATAACAAAATTCAAAACTCAAGGACCGTAATAGTTTAGTGTCTTTGGAAACTCGGAACGTAATCCTCTAATCGTGGTGAAAGATCTTTAACATCTCCCATAAAGATCTTCCCCTTATGTTTTCTTACCTAAAACCTTTATTTATATCCTGGGGAAAAGAAAACATATAAAGGGTGACCTCAAATGCTCAGTAAGGGTAAGCATGGATAAAATAAAACAAACCATATACATTAGATCTTGAAAACAAGAAAACAATGTTTAAACATAAAGATCTTGAGCAATGAAATAAAACATGGAAATACGTAAGGCATAAATCATAAAGAAACATTAATCCTGATAAAATAGCTTGGGAAAAAACATTTAATTGTGTCAAAACATTATGATTTCCATAGTAGCCAAGGAATTGCTGCCAGGACCATCTTAGTGGACAAAGTCCCTTTCTGAATCGAGTTCACTCCTCGTTTCAGTCCTGTAACACGGACCCAGATTAACTTACCGTTCCATCCATGTCTATCTAATGAGATATAAATCTTTACCCAATGAATTGGAGGGAGATATAGGTCCCAACCATCTCATAATAAAATCATTCTTACTTGTGACAAAAAATAAACTTGAAACATTCATTATAACCCAAATAATAAAATGGTTTTCATAAACATCATCCCATCATTACATAATCCATATAAAACAAATGGATATATCAACATAAGAAAATTGAAACAATGTTAATCATAGGGACATTATACTTGAAACATACACATATTATTTCATCATATATGGAAAATTTGTTTTGATAAAACACTTGAAATTAATTCTTGAGGAAAATATCCTTTCTTCTTCAAAATCAATTTCTTTTAACAAAACGTCATGCAATTTTAAAAGAAAGATATATTTTTTGAAAATAGTCAAGAAATCTTTTGGAGGAAGCGTCATGAAAATAATGCTTTACAAAACCGTAAAAATCCTTTCATGTCGTATAAGATAAAAAAACATTCTCCTCATACATTTGTCGGAAAAGTCAAAAAGTACCTCGTAACATAAAAAAAGAATGATTCCATACATATCATGTAGTAAAAGACAAAATGGGTAAAAAGGACATTAAACATACATAAAAACACATTTAGAGAACATGGACTTGGATTATAAAAATAATGCCAGTAATTACTTACAAATAAACAATCTTGGATAAGAATGAGATTGGAAATGTTATCCCTTACTGAACGTCTGATATGCTTCGTATGTATCCGAACCTCCTTTAATTTTGGTAACTTCCTTTGGTTTAAACGAAAAGTACTTCTTGTAGAGTATTATGCCTAATGTAAGGCTTCAAGGGGGGGAGGGATGTAGGGAGCTTAGTTGGGCAGAGTTTGGATGAGCCAAAAGGCTTGAGAGGTGTGAGTAATTGCATAGAAGTGGTCTCCTTTTAAAAGGGATAGGAGGGGCTCTTTAGAAAAGTGTGAAAACATTATTTTATTATAAACATATCTTCGATTTCAAGAGGTCCAAAACACATTAATGTCGAAGATAAGATGACTCATATTCGAAATAAAATCATCCAATTGGAATTGGACAGGTTTTGGATGATATTTTAATCATTATAATCTTATTTATTTAAATCATTTATTAATTAGGTAAATACTACATCATTATTGTGTCATAAATATTATAATTCATTTGATTTCTAAAAATTATGAAAAAATACCATTATGTAGGGAATCTTTTTATATTTCCAAATAATATTTACAATTGATAATATAACTTATATAATCCCTTATAAAAATTAATTACTAAATGATTTTTGTTAAATTCAATTTTGTCTTTGCATTAAATTAATTAATCCAAATTGTCATTTTCACTACCAAGTGGCTCATTGGGGTCCCAAAATCGGCCCAAGGATGCCCATGGTTGGACACTACTCATAAAATAAGCTTAGGACAAGTGTCAAGGTAATTTTAAATTATTATAATATTCTTTTAACCTTGAATTACCCTATTTACATTTAACCGCAGTAAATAAAAATTACCGTAGTTACTATTCATAATATAAAAAAATAAAAGTTACCTATTAACATAATTTAGACCCAATGATTCCTAATATGGAATCCATTTTTTAAAATTCAAAACACCTAAGTTTTAGTAATTAATTTAAAATTAATCTCGTTGTTAAGAAAATAGGTTTTAATAGTTAAAACATTGCCAAAGATTGAATTGATTTAACCTATAAATTCAATGTAAAATCAATCATAACGACATAAATTTTATTAAAAAATAAAAATATATTATATTTATACTTTAAAACCATTCAATATTATAATTTAACATTATTAATTATTATGATGAAAAAAGTTGTTTGTAATTAAAATATAGCGTGTTTTTACTATTCATTAAAATATGACAGTTATCAGAATAATATGAAAATTTTATCCAAAGTAAATTTTTATATCCTGATTCTAGAGATTAATTTTATTTTGTCAAATTGAAGTTATAAACATGTCAAAAACAATATTTAATGTGGGTGCACCATCAAAAGGCGGCAAAACTGCATTTTTTAAAAAATACTTATTTTTCCTGAAAAATTTATTTTGTTCTCATACAATTTTCTAGAAAATATGTAAGATGAATAATAATTTTATAAAATTCAAATTTTAGTTAATACTATTCATAAAGGCTTGTTCATAATAATATTATAACCATATATCATTATTTAGTGAAACCTGATATTGCGTACAACACACGCTATCGAAGAAGGTCGCGATTGTGTGTAATGCAAGCCATGATAGGGTTGCGTGTAGTGCAAGACTCCATTATTGTTGCATATAACAGAATCCAACCATATTTTATTTATACATTGAATATATATATATATATATACACTTTCAATGTTGTGTACAATAACTTCTATCAAACAAACTTGAAATTGGGTGTATCACGAGCCAAGAATAGTGTTGCGTATACTGCAAGCTAATATGATGTTGTGTGTAGTGCAAGATAATATTGGTTTATCGGACTACAAAAGATATGAATGAAATTAAAATTAATGTATCTTATAAAATCTCAGTTTGTTACATTCTACCCCCTTAAAATGAATTTTGCCCTCGAAATTCGTCGGGGTTATAAATCGTTTACTATTCATAGAAATCCACATCATAAAAACTTATAATAAAACTTAATTTTAATAACTAATGTATGAAATGTAACAATTACCCCAAGTAACTCATCACTGGGTTTCCATAGAGGAGAACATAGGTTAAAATATGGATACGGAAGAAAAATATAACCATCAAGTTCTGATGGAGAGTGGTAGAGAACATGGGTATAAAGAATCCAACAATCACAGCGCCATAAATTTTTAATGATCCAAGGTACCATCTGATTCATTGAATAGAAGAGTACTAGGACAACATTTTTGGTTTTCAATATCATTTCCCAAAAGATGATGAATTAAAAGAAATACTTACATGATTTTTGTACAGTCTCTATATTGTTCGTGAATTGAACAATTTCCACTTCATCTCTTAAAGAAATGAAGTTGAGTTTGTTATTCGTGAAGCGTTAGAAGATCATGTGATAGAATTATGGGTCATTCCATCTATCTCAAAAAAAAGGTTAGAAAAAGTTATCAAAAATACTTAAGTCCATCTATAGTGATATTAATCATATATGGTTCCTAAAATGGACTTATAAATCTTATATCATACTTCTTAATATAATAAAACTAGTTTCTACAATATAGGGACTTCCTGTAGGCTAGTGGTAGGCAATAATGGCCTGTCGCACTTCGGTTGTGGGTTTGATTCCCACAGCCTTGTCTGATGCGACGGGTCGTCGCACGTCCTGTAGGTTGTCCTTTTTTCTAAAACTGCAATAGTATAACATCCCATCAATAATATCGAAAAAAGTTCTATCCTTATGCAATACTAACTTATGTCCATCATAATCCATTTCAATCTTTAGGCTTATCCATAATATTGCAGTCCATTGTCATATTATTTTGAAAATGATTTCCAGAGATTTCATATAACAAGCTTGTTAATACCATCGTTGATCCCCATATATCATAAGATATGTCTTGTTGGTCACATTCCAAATGTTCGAAGGCCTTAATCATGTATTCTCATGAAAAATGAATACCCATTGGTTCTTAGTGAAAACATGACTGCTGTCAAAAGTTAACTCTTTCCACATACCAAAACCCCAAAATTCTATATACTCAAACCATGATATAAATATTTCCTTATATCAGTCATGAGCTCATGAATACTGTCAAACATTCTGTTTTCTCCCTATCCCTTCATTATGCACATATAATCTTCTTTCCAAAAATATCTCCATCACTTACCATGGTTACCGATGACATATTCTTATAGAAAAACACAATGTACCAATATATAGGTATTCCAATATACCATAAAAGTACATGAACAACATTATTTTGGAATACCAATACATAAACACTTCAAACCATCCTCTTCAATGATTGTCATGGAATAAGTCCTTCCTTGATTTAGATGTAACCTCTTAGGTCAAGGCATTGAGTTGGGTACTGCCCATGTTCTCCACAGATAAGACATTGAACTCCATAACAGTCTATCACTCTATGACCCTTTTCTCCACACAGATAACATATGTCCCTCCATTTTAGGTATTCTTCACGGTTATTCTTCCATTCATTAGAAATATCAATCTTCCTTTCTTTATGCTCCTCACTATGTGAACATACATAAAATTCCATCTTCCTCTTATTTGATGACTTTTGAATACCACTAAATTTATCCTTGTTAATCATATATCGCAATGTCTGATTTGGAATAATCATAATATCTTTCTCTCTAGGCATTACACAATTTCGTTGCTCATAGTCACCGATTTGTCCACTGGATTCAATGTCAACCAAATTCCTTCTGGTTCCCTCCATTGACTAAAACATAAAAAGAATTCTGTGAGAGGTAAAAATCATGCTAGGGAAAACAACATAATAAAGGGGGAGTACCTTCAATATCTAACATCTTAGGTTTAATTCTAAGAACATTAGCGCAATTCTAGGACTATAACCTATACGTATACTTAACCTTAAGGACATCCCTAGACATACCTTAGAAATATCTCTAGGGATCACACTAAAGTTATCGCATCCTAGTTTCCAAATGTTGACTAAACCTTTCATCTGATACTAACTGTAGAGACCCAAAGCTTGACGTACATAGACAACACATTACTTTTGCGGAATACTTAATACATAACAAAATTCAAAACTCAAGGATCGTAATAGTTTAGTGTCTTTGGAATCTCGGAATGTAATCTTCTAATTGTGGTGAAAGATCTTCAACATCTCCCATAATGATATTCCCCTTTTGTTTTCTTACCTAAAACCTTTCTTTATATCCTAGGGAAAAGATAACATATAAAGGGTGAGTTAAAATGCTCAGTAAGGGTAATAATGGATAAAATAAAACAAACCACATACATTTGAACTGAAAAACATGGACACAATGGTTAAAAATCAAGATCTTGAGCAATGAAATAAAACATGGAAATACGTAAGCCATAGATCATAAAGAAACATTAATCTTGATAAAATAGCATGGGAATAAAACATTTAATTGTGTAAAAACATTATGATTTCCATAGTAGCCAAGGCATTGCTTCCAGGACCATATTAGTGGACAAAGTCCCTTTCTGAATCGAGTTCACTCCACGTTTCAGTCCTGTAACACTGAACCGGATTATCTTACCGTTCCTGCCATGTCTATCTCATGAGATATAAATCTTTACACAATGCATTAGAGGGAGATATAGGTCCCACCCATCTCACAATGAAATCATTCATACTTGTGCCACAAAATAAACTTGAAACATTCATCATAACCCAAAAAATAAAATGGGTTTCATAAACATCACCCCATCATCACATAATCTATATAAAACAAATGGATATCTCAACATAAGAAAATTGAAACCATGAAAATCATAGGGACATTATACTTGAAACATACACATATAATGTCATCTTAGATGGAAAATGGTTTTGATAAAACACTTGAAATGAATTCTTGAAGAAAATATCCTTTCTTCTTCAAAATCAATTTCTTTTCACAAAATGTGATGCAATTTTAAAAGAAAGATATATTTTTTAAAATATTCATGAAATCTTTTGGAGGAAGCTTCATGAAAATAAGGCTTTATAAAACCGTAAAAATCATTTCATGCTGTATAAGTTAAAAAACATTCTCCTCATACTTTTGTCGGAAAAGTCAGAAAGTATGTCGTAACGTAAAAAAAAGATTCATTGCATATCATGTAGTAAAAGAGAAAATGGGTAAAAATGACATTAAACATACATAAAAACACTTTTAGAAAACATGGGCATCGATGATAACAATAACCCTAGTAATTACTTACGAATAAACAATCTCGGATAACAATGAGATTGGAAAGGTTATCCCTTACCGTACGTCTGATATGCTTCCTATGTATCCGAACCTCCTATAATTTTGGTAACTTCCTTTGGTTTGAACCAAAAAGACTTCTTGGAGAGTATTCTGCCAAATTTAAGACTTCAAGGGGGAGGAGAGGGATGTAGGGAGCTTATATGGGCAGATTTTGGACGAGCCAAAAGTCTTGAGAGGTGCGAGGAATTTCATATAAGTGGTCTCCTTTTCTAAGTGAGAGGGGGGGGGGGCTCTTTAGGAATGTGTGAAAACATTATTTTATTATAAACATATCTTCGGTTTCAAGAGGTCCAAAACACATTAATGTAGAAGATAAGATGGCTCATATTCGAAATAAAATCATCCAATTGGAATTGGACAGGTTTTGGATGATATTTTAATCATTATAATCTTATTAATTTAAATCATTTATTAATGAGGTAAACACTACATCATTACTGTATCATAAAACATTTAATTCATTAGATGTCTAAAAATCATGAAAAAAATACCATGATGTAGGGAATCTTTTTAGCTTTCCAATGAATATTTATAGTCGAAAATATAACTTATATAACACCTTATAAAATATAATTACTAAAAGATTTTTGTTAAAGTTAATTTTTTCTTTACATTAAATTAATTAATCCAAATTGTCATTTTCACTACCAAGTTGCACATTGGGGTCCAGAAATCAGACCAAGGATGCCCATGGTTGTCCACTACTCAGCTAATAATGTTAGGAAATGTGTCAAGAGAATTTTGAATTATTATAATATTCTTTTAACCTTGAATTACCCTATTTACCTTTAACCGCAATAAATAAAAATTACCGTAGTTACTATTCATAATATAAAAAAATAAAAGTAACAAATTAACATAATTTGGACCCACTGATTCCAAATATGGAATCCATTTTTCAAAAATAAAAACACCGAAGTTGTAGTACTTAATTTAAAATTAATCCCATTGTTAAGCGAATAGGTTTTAAAAGTAAAAACTTCACCAAAGATTGAATTGATTTAACCTATGAATTCATTGTAAAATCAATGATAATGAAATACATTTTGTTAAATGGTAAAAATATATTCTATTTATACTTTAAAAACATTAAATATTATAATTTAACCATATAAATTATTACGAGGAAAAAAGTTGTTTTTAATTAAAATATAGCGTGTTTTTACTTTTCATTAAAATATGAAAGTTATCAGAATAATATGAAAATTTTATCCAAAGTAAATTTTTATATCCTGATTCCAAAGAAGAATTTTATTTTGTCAAATTGAACTTATAAACATGCCAAAAACAAGATTTAATTTGGATGCGCCATCAAAAGGCGGCGAAACTGTATTTTTTAAAAAATAGTTATTTTACCCGAAAAATTTATTTTGTTCTCATACCATGTTCTAGAAAATATGTAAGATGAATAATAATGTTATAAAATTCAAAATTTAGTTAATACTATTCATAATGTCTAGTTCATAATAATATTATAACCATATATCCTTGTTTAGTGAAACCAGATATTGCATACAACACACGCTATCAAAGAAGGTCGTGATTTCATGTAATGCAAGTCAAATTAGGGTTGCGTGTAGTGAAAGAATCCATTTTTGTTGCGTATAACAGAATCCAACCATATTTGATTTATAAATTGAATATATATATATATATACTCAATGTTGCGTAGAATAAATTTTATCAAACGAACTTGAAATTGTGTGTAAATCGAGCCAAGAATAGTGTTGCGTATACTACAAGCTAATACGGTGTTGCGTGTATCACAAGATAATCTTGGTGTATCTTACAACAAGTGAAAAAAATGAAATTAAAAAGAATGTATCTTATAAAATCTCGGGTTGTTACAAACTGTCATTTCCATTGAAGTAAATGTCCCATTATGTTTTGAATTTAATATTAAATTAAAATTAACGTACCGTAATTTTAAATTTTCTAATTAATTACATAATAATCTCTATTATGGTTTATTTTTTTACAAGTTCATTTTTTCACACAAAACAACAATTTTCGAAAAACCTTTTTTATGCATCAAATATGTTTTCAACATAAAAAAATAAATTAATCTTTATTAATTGATTTTTTTATTAAAATTTATAAGTTATATATGAAATTATATATTTTAAAATTAATTTTATGGTTTTTATTAATATGAGTACGATAGTAAATTTTGTGTTATGATTAAATATTCATTCTTCTAATATATTTTTCACCACGAGTTGTAGGATTATTTAAAATTAAATTATAAAACTTAGAGAAATTTAATATTGTAAAATTGATTCCATATATGAAATAATAATAATTAATATAATCAAATAGGACCCTTGCTATTAGGTTTGTAAAATTTTTATTCCTTTATATGTGATTAATGGTCTTGGATGAGGTTGGAAAATTGTGGAATACTTAATAATGATTTTGGATGGTTTTGGAGGACTTTTTATGGCTGCATAGTTTGAGCATGGTTAGAAGAAATCATGCGAGAATCCTAGGAAAACCGTACAACTCGAGGCAGTGGGGTCCTGCATGGTTTTCACATGGTTTCTCTAACCGTGTGGCGAGGTTGTGTGAGATGCCATCGACGTAGTAGCATCTGCAAGGTTAGCACACAGTTTTTCTAACATTTATAGGTAACCATGTAGGCCATTAATGTTTGGGTTTTTTAGAACGACAACACTTTGGATGGACCAGAATCTCTCCAAACATTCTCCCACTTGAGCCTCACACAAGATTTTTGGTCCTCAATGGTTTTAGGTGCTCTCCTAATCATTTTGGAGGTGAATAGAAGGGTTTTCATGGTTATTTGAAGGTGGTTACTCTCAGGCAAGTTTTTACTCTTGTCTATTTCTGGGTTTTTCTGTAGATCCACTCTTCTCCACTTCATAGATTACTATATCTACATCCATTTCAAGTAGATATATAGTTTTTAGCCTAAATTGATGATTTTATGGATTTATAATGATAGGGAAGCAGATCTAGAGTAGTTTCACTGGTGTATTCACCATATTTGTGGTGTGGGTTTTTTGGGTTGATTTCACTGAATCCTTAATGGTAGGTGACTTCTCTATAGACTCTAAATTGGTTCAAACTAGTGACTTTGGTTGAAAATAATTTGTTTTTCCAGAAATTAATTGTGAATATGATGTTCTAATCTGGATGGGAACCCATTGGGTGAAGATTTGGGGATTTCGGGGGGAAATGGAATATTTTTGATTGAGGGGTTTTTATTATGTGATTTTAAAATGTTTAGTTAAATTTCTTTCTTCGTTTTGTTTTCGAATATGAAAATGGTTTGTGAAAATGGTTTTCAATAAAAATGTGGGGATATTGGAATGGGATGTGGCCTTAGTTATTTTTGGTTGATGGTTGATTATGTGTTATGGATTTTGTTGATTGTGCAAAAGTGGTCAGGAAGCCTCACTATAAAAGGTGATGAATAGTGTAATAAAGAGACACTATTATGGATAATGATTTGGAAGCACCACAAGTTATAAATATAGTGACTAGATTGCACAAAAGTTCCACTTTTTTGGCTGCCTTGCTGTTTGATGTTTTTCAAGATGGAATTGGTAGGGCGAGTGTGTGATGGAGCTATGGATTGTAGCATTATTGTGGTTTTCCCTCATTTGACATGGCATGGTAAGGGTATGTCTGGATTTCAAAAATGGTTTCACTATATAATGTATTATAAAATATGTTTTATATAAATATGCTAATGGTTCTTTCCTAGTGGATTGTGTAGGGATATCATTTGGGGAAAACATTCTTAGTATTAGTACTCACCCAATACCTTGGAACTTTGTTGATTTTGAAGATGTGGTATTCTAGGAAACATGTCAGAGTAAAGCATCTCATTTTTATAATGGTTCATCATGATTCTTCTTGATGTTGTGGGGATTGTAACATGTAACATGGTGTGGAGCTATGGGTGGTGTCCTATTTCTTTGGGGGTCTTGTTATTTAGACGTCCATATGGTACTCTGATTTTTGATTTGTTTGTATTATCCATTGGGAATTTTTAAGGATTATTTGGTTATATTTTGGTAATGTATGGGTTGGTTTTCTTTATACTGATTCATCATGTAGTTTTGTAGGTAATTGTGTGTTTGGTGTCATGGTTAATCTCAAGGGAAAATCATTCTCCAATTTATTCTCAAAGACCTCAGCATTTATTTCCAAGCTTAGGAACCTTGGGATCATTTCTTATGTCCTAGTTAAATCACACTACATTCTCAAGCCAATGAGGAATGGGAAAGATGTTACATGTGGTATCAGTTTGTTTGGTCCTTGGATTTCAAGTGAAACTAGTTGTTCAGTCCATTGGTGTTGATTATCAGTCTTGGTGTTGACACTCATTAATTGTACATTCATTAAGTAGTGATGGTATCGATGCATATGATTTTCAGAACATAGAATGTATAGCATAAAATGAAATAGATAACGCTTTTATGATGAACTTCAAGTTACTTGGGAGTTGGATACATAATTGTTTGGAGACATTTATAGGCATTGGAAATCTTATTGTCGTGGGTGTAGCCAATGAGATGAGCATGACATGCAAGGTAGTAATGACTTCCAAAAAAGATGCATATTTCATAGTTGTATAATAATTCATGGTGTGATATGAATGTGGGGATTTTAAAAATCAGGATTGTGTTTCAAAACAAAAGGGTTTGAAACATGGAAACTGGTGGTATTTTGGAAATGGTTCTATTTTCAAAATAGTGCATCATGGGAAATGTGAACTTGTATAAATCCTAGTTGTGATAGTTGAAATGTATTTAAATAGAATATTTTATAAAATTTCTAGTTAAGGGATTTTAACCTATGGTTGTTTTTTTATTGATATAAATGATGAATGGTAGTCATTGTAGAGACCAAATGTAGGAAGCTGTTGAAAATGTGGTTGCACCAAAGACTTAGGTGAACCAGTAGCTAGTGCAGAGTATAGTGAACGATTTATAGGATATGTAATGTGTGAATGAAGTAGGAAAACCGAAACATGGGGATCATTCTATTTAGTTTCAAAAGAAAAATCCACCCACCTTTAGGGGTGATTCTGAGGCAGAAAGGGATGAAGCATGGCTGAACATAATAAGTAGGATATTTGTATACTTTGTAATAATAGTAGAGCTGAAAGTGATATTATCCACATATATGTTGGAAGATCCTACCCTTCAATAGTGGTAGCTGGTAGTCCATGTAGGGACGAACCACAATGTGACATGGAAGATTTTTGATTAATTTTTTAATAAACAATTCTACCCTCATACTTTCTGGATTCTGCATAAAACGAATTAATTCATTTTGATGTAGCAGAACCTTTCGGTAATAGGATATTCTACTATGTTTATGCACATAGTGCATTTTTCACCCAGGATTGTGGGTAGTACATCATTGAAGGAACCAATTTTTTAATCCGTGTTGACCTTGTAAATTTGTTCCTACATAGATGTGTTGTGTATAAATTATTACACAAAAATTGTTAATATAGATATGGTGGTTTAGGGGTACCTTTTGGGGGATACATGCAATGTAATGTTTTTGGGAACCATGGGGAATACTGGGAACTCGAATTATGAGTAAAATTGGAAGAGGGACACTTATTTTCAGTGTGCGTGTATAGCTCAAAATCCAATGGAAGGATCCTTGAATCTTTCTCCGAAGCATCATAGTTAGCTAGGTTGTTTTTATTGTGTCTCTAGGAGGCACATCAAGAAAAATTGTATGGAACAACCTCATGCATTTCATAAATGTGTGCATATGGGGAATCATCAATGGTATTGTCCTAATTCTCTAATGTAGGGTGCTCATGACACTCCTCAAGGTTTTCAGGTGTTTTATTCCTCGACAGGACCAGGGTAGCAACATACTCCTCATTAGTAGAGCCGATTTAGTCACGGTGATCCTAGAATTAACAAGACACCTCAATGGTAAAATAAAGAGAATATTGTGAAATGTAAGTAGTTGCTTGGAGCTGAATAGGTTTTGATGGATTATTAATCGTGACCATCCATTGTATGAGGTAAAGTTCTTTTATATTACATGTTGACGGATGCTTTGTTTTATACGACTGTTTCCCATTCATTTATTTCATTCTGTTACATTAGTTTTTTGGGATTAAAAGTGGAAATGATGCCTTCTGTTTTGAAATTAAAAACATATAAAGGTAAAAAAGAGTGTCGATCTCTCCTCTATAGAGCGTGTTTCATAGTAGTGGATGACATTGAATTGATGAGGGATTACTCAGTGTTTGAGATGGATGCTTATGACATAATATTGGGAATGGATTGAATGGCGATGTTTAAGGCCCACAACAATTTCTATGCATGAATGGTTAGTTTCATGATGGAAGATGGCATTGAACATATCTTTAAAGGAGATAAGAAGGAAATGGGTAGGTGCAATAGATTTTATGGAACCAACTCTTGGAACGATCTCATATTAGTTAGCGGCTTTCTCATTTCCATCAGTGTAAGTAATTAAGAAAAGTGTTCTTCCATGAGTTGTGGATCATTTTATAGATGTCATTGCAAATGAATTCTTTGTGTTGCCACTTGTGAGAGATGTAGAGTTCAAAATTTATCTCTTTATGGATACTAGCCCTATCTCACATCCATATTACCATATTGAACTTCCAAAATTGTTGTTATTAAAGGCGCAGTTGTAAGAGTTAGAGAACAAAGGGTTCATCTATCCTGGCATGTCTCAGTGAGAAGCACTGGTTTTGTTGGTTGAAAATGCGGATGGAACTTGGCAGATCAATCTTGATTATTAAATACATAATTCAATTAAGATAAAGAATAGATATTCACTTCCTTTCATTAATGATATTTTTTGACTAGTTGGGGGAGCTCAGTGACTTTATAGGATTTAATTGAGGTCATATTATAAAAAATTGAGTGTAAGTAAAGAGGATATCCCCAAAAAACACTTTTAGAATTAGATATGGCCATTACAAGTATGTGGTTATTCCCATTGGTCTAACGAATTCACCATAATTGTTCAGGGAATTGATGAATTGGATATTTTAGAGATATCTAGATTTTTTTGGTTGTATTGGTTGATGATATACCGTTGTAATCTAGGAAAATGGAAGATCATGATAAACACTTAGAGATAATGTTAGGGATCTTGAGGGATCATTAGTTGTGTTCCAGATTATCAATGTTTGACTTGTGGTAAAATGAGGTTCGTTTCATTGGCCAAGTTATTTCTATGAAAGGTGTTTCAATTGATCCCTAAAATATAGAGGTTGTTATCTCCTGCTAATCCCCAGATTATGTTTTTGAAATATGGTGCTTCATTGGTCTAGCTAGATATTATCGACATTTTTTTCCGTGATTTCTCATGATTGGATTCACCAATGACAGCACTAAAAAGGAAGAATATACGCTTTCAATGGGATGAGTAGTGTAATAAATGATTTTACGAGATAAATTGTATCCATACATCAACTCCAATCATGGTTTTTTCTAATCCAAGGAAATGGAACGTGGTGTATTGTGACTCATTGGGATCAGGTTTGGGGTGTGTTCTCGTAAGGGGGGGGGGTCATGTGGTAGTATATGGCTCACAGTAGTTGATTTTTCATGATATAAACTACTAACACATTATTTGGAGTTGGGGTAAGTTTTTCATGCGTTAAAAATCGGGCATAATTATCACATCAGTGATAAATTAACAGTTTTTACCAGTCACAGTATCATAAAGAATATTTTATCATCGAGAGATTTGAATTTCATGAAATGTAGATGGATTTAATTTCTCTAGATGTTTTATTTCAACATAATGTACACACCAGGTAAGAGAAATTAATTGGATGATGCAGTCAGTAGGATATTATATGGTCAGGTGGTGAAAAAAGCATATGATCAGGGGATGTTGATGAAGGTCCAAGATAAAATACAATTTCTATGTGAGTACTAGAGTGATAGATCAGTATTCTTTCAAATTTCATTGGATACTGAATAGGATGGTTTAGATAAAGATGAACATGCATCTAATTCCAAATTTATGGTGATGAGTTTGAAACATAATGGTGGGAAGACCATTGAGATCTAGGAACTGAATTGGAATTTTGACTGGTGTTTTCATAGTCGGATGGTGATACTAATGGATTTTTAGGAAGAACATCTCAGATCTTATCATCATTCTAGGTTTTCTATCCAACCAATAATTCATAAAATGTATAATGTTTTAAAAAATAATAGTTATAATGGTATGGAATGAAAAGGGATGTGGGTGAGTTTGTTTCTAGATGCTTGACTTGTCAGAGGATGTCCAATGGTGGGGAGAAATTGCACCCTCTATTTGAGTTATGTAGCACTTTTTATGCCTTTTTATGTGGTTAATGTTCTTGGGATGAGTTTGGAAGAGGTTATTAGTGTTTTTTATGGTTCTAGAAGGTTCTGGAGGCCTTTTCAGGGTAGTACGGTCTGAACGCAGTTATGAGAAACCAAATGAGAATCATAGGAAAACCATGAAACTAGAGGCAGTTAGGTGCTACACAATTTTTCACACAGTTTTCCTAACCATGTGGGGAGTCCATGTGAGATTCCTTCAAGGTAGTAGCATTTTCATGGTAGTTCATTGTTTGTCAAACTATGCAATCTAACAGTGTGGCCCATTAAAGTTTATGATTTTAAAAATGGGAATAGTAAGGATTGAACTAAATCACTCCAGACATTCTCCCACTTTTGCCTCAATCCTGATTCATAGTTCTCAAGGGTCTAAGGGGCTCTCCCACTCATTTTGGAAGTCATTCCATGGGCTTTCAAGGTGTTTTGATGGTGGTTCCTCCTGAGTAAGTTTCTCCTATATGATTTTTTGCGGTGTCTCTCTAGATCAACTCTTCTCCCTTTCTTGGTTTTCTCAATCTACATCTGTTGAATGTAGATATAGGGTTTCTGTAGATAAAATTGATGATTTTAGGGATTTTTAATGGTAGGGATGATGATCTAGAGCATTTTTAGTGGTGTGTTCTCTGGATTTGGGGTGCATTTTCATGTGGGTCAATTTTTCCAAAACCCTAATGGTAGGTGGATTCTCCCTCGACTCCACTTTGGTTACAACTAGTGACATTGGTTGAAATTAATTTCTTTTGTTGAAATTAATTTTTAATATAATGTAGAAATCATGTTGGGAACCCATTGGGTAGATATTTGGGTTTTTTTTGGAGAAATGGAATATTGGTGAAAGAGGGGTTTTGTTATGTGATTTTAAAATGTAAATTTTAAAATTTATTACATGGTTTGGATTATTAAAATGGATTGGGAAAATGGTTTTCCTTAAAAATGTTGTGTTACTAGAATTGGATGTAACCTTGCTACATTATTCTTGTTGGTTTTGTAACAACCCAAGATTCCATGGTACACTTATCTTTGAATAATACAGTAGCATGTGTTGTATGCAACTTCGAGTTCTAACACACAACACAACCAATCAAACTAGCCATTATGAATAGTAATACCCAGTTTATGAAATTTTATAAATTTTAACTTTCAAAATGGACTTAATTTTTGGATTCGGAATATCTAAATTATCTTAGGGTGAATTTTTGGTACTTTTCTGAAAACTTTCATATTTTGATGAATATTGAAAATTACTAAATTTTGATTAAAAAGTACTTTTTTAATAGAATTAATTAATAGTGATAAATTAATAATTTGAGTTATTTTAAAGTATAATTAGATTATATTTTTACCATTTTATCCAATGTTGTTCATTGTAAATAATTTAACATTTAAACTGGACATAAGCAAGTGACAATCTTTTGATAGTTATTATTTCTTAAAAACACTCTTTTTTTTTGACAACGGAAATTAATTTTAAATTAATTTCTGCCACTTCTGTGTTTTTAATTTAGAAAAATGGATTCCATATTTAGAATCAAGAGTTAAAAATTGTTTAAATAGGTAACGTTTACTTTTAAACATTTTGAATAATTTGTTAAATATATTATTTACCATGTTTAAAGGATAAATCTGGTAAATAAGGGTAAAAAATAATATTATAATAATAATAAATTACCCTAAAACGTTTCCTAAACCTATTGGTTGATACATGTTCGACCACGGGAATCTTTTGTTAGATTTTGGGACCCCATTGATCCACTTGTAAGTGATGATGACACTTTATATTAATTAAGTTAAGGTAAATACAAAAATGACATAAGCATATATCTTATAGCAAAAAAAATTTACACAGGGTTATATATGTTATATCTTCTACTATAAATATTCACTATAAAGATATAAATATTTACTACATAATGGTATTTTATTTATAATTATTATACATTTCATAATTAAATTTATTTATGACAAAATAATAATGCATTATTTTCCTTATAAATGAAAGAATCCAATAAGTGGTATTATAAATGATAAAATAAATATAATTTGAAACTTTTGATGACATACAAGAATTTTATTGGTTAATATGACATGTTAGGATTTCTTAAATTAATTTGGTTTGAATTAATATGGTTTTTAAGACTTTAAGAAAAAGGAATTTTTGAATACTATCAAAATTGACTTAAATGAGTTTTTAAAAAAATATTATATTATTTATTGATATTATATTCATAAAAATCTATGGTTCGGAAAAATGACTTATATAATGATAGGTGTATCATTACTGGACCACTTGGGGGTCTCCTGGAAGTTTATTGTATGTTTATTAACTATATGATATAAAAATACAATGAAAAATGGTAAATGTCAATCTATTTAACTAAAAGTTATATAAAAAAGATAAAGTTAATATAGTGACCCAAATCTGTCTAAAACCTATTGGTTGAGTGGTTTTAGATCAATACCCAACTTAAAATTTAATTAATAAACTTTTTATCCATTAGAAACCGAATATGAATTTATTATAAATTAATATTTCTAGCTTTTCCTAAGGTTCCCCTCACCCCTCTTTTAAAAAGACACTGCCCCTTCCCTGTAATTCAAAACATAAAAGACGTTTAGCTCGGCCAATCTCTACCCAAATACACTCTCAACTATCCTCCATGTATCCTAGAGGCCTTACTTTATTCATAATGCAATCTTATGGAGCCCTTTTGATCAAATCAAATGGAAGAACCCGAAGAAGAGGTAATGTTTTCACCACCTTTTTTCAAGTTCCTTTCTTCAAAAACTTCTTCTTTCTTTGTTATTTCCATTCTAAAATAATAACTCAGGTATATTCTATATACTGTGTTGTTATTATAAATATGGTACAACCGTATTCAGTATTTTATCCATCTTTTGAATAAAAGTTCACCATACATGCGTACATACGGCTTACCGTCTCCACGTCATAGTGTAATTGTTATTCAAAACATTATTATTTGGATGGGTATGATAATGATTTTTAATTGAAGTAAATAATAAATATAACATTATAATTATTTTGTATATATGATATTACATCAAATTATATAATATTTTAATATCAAAAGAATGATATTTTCGATCTTGCGTACGTACGGACTACCGTCTCCATGAACACGATGAGATTCATTCCCCATCGTATCCGTTCAAGAATAATTATTATTTGATGATTAAAAATAATTTTTATGGACTTGATATCATTATATATATGAATAATATAAATCCTATCCATAACAAACACATCTTATGTAACAAAACATTTAAAATAAAATGAGTAAGTTAACACCCGAAATGACGATAATACTAAGATATTATTAACAAATAAATGTTAAAAGATCATATAAGATATCATATTAATGTATATGAAACTTTTATAATTTAATAACAATTATTTCACCATTATATAGTAGGATAACCTTCCCTCTACCAATGAAAAGTACAAGTTAAGGGTTTATTTCACAATCTATTCATTATCTGAGGTTTTTTATACGTAATTATCTACTGGGACCTCTTTATTATCCACATCCATGTTTCTTAAAAATGTATTTAAAATCATTCTTACTATTTTACAGACTATGGGTTAAATTTATTTATACCCTTGTTTGAATTTTTATAAGATGTTTGTAATGTAATCTTTCCTTCGTTTTCCAAACAAGGTCCTTTTTAATGTTTTTGACAGAATTAAGGTAAGAATATCTTTTTAAAACTTATACGGTGTATGCAGCTATTTTCCACCGTTATAAAATTGTTGAAGCTTAACTTACAAACTTATATAAATATTTTCAAAGTAAATGTTTCATTTTATAATTATGATACTTTTAAATGAATTCAAAAAGAGAGATATTTCTCTCAAATAGTTTTGATTTCATCTATGTCAACATCCTTTGATGGATTTTATGCTTATTTGAAGTTGATTTATTATGATACAAAACTTCCATATTGTATTTAAGGGTTTGTGATATGTTTGACTGTGGGTGTATTATTTCTATACCATTCATTGTTTATGGATAATGTATTGTCATTTCGTATGTTAATTTTAGTACAAATGTTTATGTTTGGTTTAAACATTTTCATATGAGGAATGCATTGGACTTAATATGTGACTGGTGGTGCTCGTTATATCTCATCGATGCATCGGTAGGTCTCATGAGACAAACTAGTTTCTTGGCATAAGGCCTTTAAAAAATATTATTTGTAGTCTTGGCATAATTCCTTCACTACGTGGTTATGATAGTCTGGCATTATGCATTCCATCATTATGAAAGTGGTTATTGATATTGCATGTGATTATTCGACTAGTAGAATATCCATGTGAATAATTATATGGAATTATTTCATTTTAGTTATTGTATATTATGACAAAGTTCATGTTTAAAAGGATTTTATTTTAGTTATACATTGCCTTAAATGTTTATGCGTATTTATGAATGTTTTTGCTATATTGTTATCCTTACTGAGAATCTAAGATCACCAATTTCAATGTTTTATTTACCCAGGATTTGAAGACGTATTTTATGAATGACCTGTTGGGATAGTATGAGGGTATATGAAGACAATATGTTGTTGAAGTTTTTTCACATTATGATGTAATGTAAGAATTATGAATATATCAAGTGATACCAATGCTAATAAACTAATCGGTCTTTCGAGACTTGATCTTTTGTGATTATTTCAATGTTATGTAATAATTCAATGACTCTGGGTAACTAGGGTCGGGGTGTTATATTTGGTATTAGAGGAAGTTTAATACAATCCTTGGAAGCGATATATAGATAAATTTTGATTAGAGAACATAGCCCAAAGATTGACATTGAGTATTAGTATAGAAGAATTTCCTAAAATTTTGGTATTGTAGAGAATTTGTGAGTTGTCTAAGAAATACATCCCTATCTGGATTCAAGAAGGTAGAGGCGATTCTGGCACAGATGTACCTAGGGGTAAAACCCAAAAACACTACTTTGAGCAAGAATCGAACGTGAACTGGTGCACGAAAATGGACATTGCCGCACTCTTGGTTACGACACTCCCAGGGGATATGCATAGGATAATTCTAATTTTCATTCCAAACCATTATTAAGGGTTTATGAGTATATACTTCCTCCAAGAAAATATTTTTATGATTATGGATTATGTCAATAAACTGTTCAATTTGTGTTATGTGTTTTACAATTTTGGAATTATGTATTTCAATTCATAAACTAATCTGGTTTATGCCATTGTTTAGAAATGGAACCTAGTAGAAGAAATGGAAACTGTATCAATGCATGCACTCCATGTATGGATTTCCATATAGCTCATGATAATTATACTTGAGATGGTGATACAACTAGTGTTGATCAACTAATCACTATACTGGGACAACTCACTCAGGTTATGAATAATAACCTTACCCGTATGGAGAACCCTGATCCGCAGCCTGGAGGATCAATGTTATATCGCTTCATGAGGCAACAAACACTAGTATTCAATGGGAGTAAAAACCCCTTAGTAGATGAGCAACGGATAAATTCCTTAGAGAATATATTCCATGCCTTGGGGAGTTGTGAAAGGGAATGAGTTATCATGGTAGTTTACCGCCTCACTAGAGATGCTGACCAATGGTGGTCATTGATTCAAAACACGAAGGAAAATGTTAAAGTATCAAATATGGAATGGTGGGAGTTCAAAGATCAGTTTTTTGAAAAATACCTTCCTTGTGACCATCGAGCATATATGGAAAGGCAATTTCTGAGTCTGAGGAAAAAGAAGGATGAGAATGTCGCAAAGTATGAGGCTAAGTTTACAAGGTTAGGAAGTTATGCTGCAGATTATATACGTAACCCAAGAAGTCATATTGATCTTTCCTTTGATGGGTTAAAACTCTTTCTCCATCAAGCATTAGTCTCACAAACCTTCTCTTTGTACGAAGATATTGTCTCATGCGCTATCAAGATAGAAAAATAATTCTCTATGTCTTATGACTTTAAATAAAATCAAGAGAACAAGAGATCTACTGATCACTCTAGAAATTAAAATAAGGGGAAGAAGGGAAAAGTTGATTATCCATCCTGCAGTAAATGTGGGAAGAAACACCCTGTCACTTGTTTGAATGAAATGGGAGTCTATTACAAGTGTGGTGAAAAGGGACACTAAGCTCAGGATTACAAGGGAAAGAAAGAAGCTACCGATGTTCATTACTAAAACAACAGGGAGATGGGAAATTATGCAAGTGAATGTCCTAAGTGTCAGGGGAACTTAACTCAGAAAAGTTGAAGGGATCAAGGCCATGTTTATGCTATAACTAATGTAGAGGTTGAATCTCCAAAAGACGTGGTGCCCGATAATATAATGGTTTCCTCATGTTTAGAAAATGCATTAGTTGATTCTGGATCCTCGCATTGTTTCATATCTTCCCAGTTAGCTAAGAAAATTAGATATTTCCAATTTGATCTAACAAGGGAGTTGTCAGTTAAAATTCCTAAGGGAAGTATCATCGCAACAATGTTTTGTGAAACAGTTCCCATTAGAGCATATAAATTTTCTTTATCTAGTTATCTCATCATCATACCTATGATTGAGTTTGATATAATCCTCAGTATGGATTGGATTTTGGGCCATGATGCAAAGATTTATTGTAAGAAGAAGGAGGTTACAATTTTTGATGATGATGATAAAGAACACCTTTTCGTTAGAGCAGAATCATCACCACCTAATTCTTATCTAGATCCACCCCCAGTAGCTCAACAGAATTAAATTATTAAGGAGGAATATAATTAAAAAAATGTGGGTGAGGAAAGAAATGTTCAAATAGAGATGTACCTATTGTGAGATAATATGTAGATGTGAATATAGAAGATTTACCTATTCATCCTCCAGAATAAGAAATTGAGTTTTCCATTGATTTAATTCCTGGTTCAAGGCCCATATCAAAAACCCCTTATAGAATGGCCAGTTTGGAATTAGTTGAACTAAAGAATCAACTAGAGGAATTGAGTAATAAGGGATTTATTCGTCCAAGTGTTTCCAAATGGGGATCCCATCTCCTTTTTTTAAGAAGAAAGATGGATCTATTAGGTTATATATTGACTACAGGGAAAGAAATGCTATAAAAATAAAGAAAAAGTATCCCCTAGCTCGCATTGATGATTTATTTTACCAACAGCTTGGAGATAAATACTTTTCAAATATTGACCTTCGATCTGGATACCATCAATTGTGTGTGAAGAAGGAAGACATTCCGAAGACAACATTTTGAACTAGGTAGGGGAATTACGAGTTTACAGTAATGCCTTTTGGATTTACTAATGCACCCTCTATGTTCATGGATCTAATGAAAAAAGTTTTCAAGGAATACCTTGATTATTTTGTAGTGGTATTTATTGATTATATCTTGGTATACTCCAAAATCTATGACGATCAAGAAAATCACTTGCGCATTATCCTGAAGACTCTTAGAAGACATGAATTGTATGGGAAGTTTAGAATATGTGATTTCTGGCTTCAAGAGATCTCTTTTCTTGGACATATTGTCTCTAAGGATGGAATCTCTATTGATCCTTCTAAGACCAAGGCAATCCAAGAATGTCCATCGCCAACGAGTATATCCTAGGTATGCATTTTTATTGGTTTCAGAGGTTATTATCGGCATTTCGTCCAGAATTTTGACATAGTGGATAACCCGTTAACGAATATCACACGTAAAGGGGTTCAATTTGTTTGGACAAAAGAGTGTGAAGATGTTTTTGAATAACTAAAGAAAATATTAGTCAATGATTCTATATTGACTCTACCATTTGGGAATGATGGGTTTGTTATTTATAGTGAGTCATCGAAGAGAGGACTTGGTTGTGTCCTTATGCAGAATGATAGAGTTATTGCCTATGCATCATAACAGCTGAAAATTAATGAACAAAACTATCTTACTCATGATATTGAGTTAGAAATTGTAATCTTTGCGTTGAAAATATGGATACATTGTCTCTATGGTGAAAAATGTGAGATATATACCGATCACAAGAGTTTGAAGTACATTTCCTCACAGAAAGAACACAACATGAGGAAAAGGTTATGGCTTGAACTAATCAAGGATTATGATTTCACGATACACTACCACCCGTGGAAGGAAAAAAGGTGGCAGATGCTTTGAGTAGAAATGATCATGGAGTTTTGAACAAGATGGGAGTTGAAAAAGATCCTATATACATGGATCTAGTGAGGATAGATATGGGAATTACCATGGAAGGTGAAACATCAATGCTTTTTCAAATGGTTTCAAAAACATTTTTACTAGAAAGGATAAAGAGTTATCAAACCGATGATGAGGAGTTTCAAAAGAAGATTAAAGCTATGATTGATGGGAGATTGAGTGAATTTGTATATGAATATGGGATTTTTAAATTCCGGAAGAGACTTTGTGTTCCCAATATAATTGTTCTAAAAAGGGAATTGTTGGATGATGCTCATAGTTCCAATTTCTCTATACACCCTGGTAGAACCCAAATGTATAGAGATTTGAAAGAACATTTTTGGTGGGACAACATAAAGGAGAGATTGCTGATTTTGTGTCAAGATGTATGGTTTTTCAACAAGTGAAATCTAGAAGGAAACATCCTGGTGGAGTATTGAAACCTTTTCCCATACCTGAGTGAAAATGGGATAATATCACGATGGACTTTGTCATGGGACAACCAAAGACTCCTAGAAGGAACGATGCAATATGGGTCATTGTTGATCTTCTTACCAAGTCAACACATTTTCATGATATAAGGGAGGATCTACCACTTGAACGTCTAGCAAGACTATATATTAATGAAGTTGTGAGACATTACGGAGTACCTCTATCAATTGTTTCTGATCATGATCCCCATTTTACTTCACGATTCTGGAAAAGTCTTCAGAAATCCATGGATACTGAAATTCATATGAGCACTGCCTACCACCCCCCCAAACTGATGGACAATTATAACAGACTATTAAAACTATTGAAGACATGTTGAGATCATGCTCACATGACTTGAAAGGTATGTTGGATCAATATTTACCTATGGTAGAATTTTCCTATAACAATATCTTCCATTCTAGTATTTAGATGGAACCATATAAAGAGTTATACAGAGAGAGATGTCGCACACCAACCTGTTGAGATGATGTTGGTGAAAGAAAACATGTAGGCCCAAAACTTGTTAAGGAAATGACCGAAAAGGTGAAGGTAATACAAACCCACATCAATGTAGCTCAAAGTATACAGAAGAGATATGCTGACAACCAAAGGAAGGATTTGGAATTTCAAGTAGCATATCATTTTTTCTTGAAGGTATCTCCAAGGAAGGGAGTTATGTGTTTTGGTAAGAATGGTAAATTAAGTCACAGGTACATCAGACCTTTCAAAATTATAGAACTAATTGGGGCCATAGCTTACCATTTATCAATGCTGCGAAGTCTCTCTAAATTTCATGATGTATTCCACATTTTACTATTGAGAAAATACATACCTGACCCAACACATGTAGTCACCTATGAGAAATTAGAACTGGAACCCGATCTATCTTATTGTGAAGAGCCTTTCACGATTCTTTATACGAGTGAACAAGTGCAGAGAAACCAGATGACTTGTCTGGTAAAAGTTCTATGGAGAAACCATAAGATAGAAGATGCAATGTGGGAACTCGAGGAACTTATGATGAAGAACCACCCGAGTATTTTCATGCGGTAGTATTCTAGAAATTTTAAGGATGAAATTATTTGAAGGAGGGGAGAGTGTAACAACCCAAGCTTCCACGGTATGCTTCCTTTTCAATAATACAGTAGTGTGTGTTGTACGGAACTTTGTGTTCAAACACACAACACAACCAATCAAACTAGCTGTTATGAATAGTAGTACCCACTTTTTAAAATTAAATAAATTTTTTCATTCAAAATGGACTTCATTTTTGGATTCAGAATGTCTAAATTATCATAGGGTGAATTTTTGGTACTTTTCTGATAACTTTCACATTTTGATCAATAGTGAAAATTACTAAATTTTAATTAAAAAAAACTTTTTTATTCGAAATAATTAATTGTGATAAATTAATAATTTGAGTGATTTTAATGTATAATTAGATTATATTTTTACCATTTAATCCAATTTTGGTCATTGGACATAATTTAACATTTAAACTGGACATATGCAAGTGCCAATCTTTTGATAGCTAAAATTTCTTAAAAACACGCTTTTTGTTTTGACAATGAGAATTAATTTTAAATTAATTTCTGTCACTCTTGTGATTTGAATTTAGAAAAATGGATTCCATATTTAGAATCATGAGTTCCAAATTCTGTAAATAGGTAACTACTAATTTCAGAAATTTTGAATAATTTAATCGGTAAATATTTTATTTACCATGGTTAAAGGGTAAATCCAGTAAATAAGGGTAAACAATATTATAATAATAATAATAATAATTTACCCTAAAACGTGACCTAATCCTATTGGTTGAAATTTTTTTGACAATGGGCATATTTGGGTTGATTTTGGGACTCCATGGATCTACTTGTAATTGATAATGACACTTTATATTAATTAAGTTAAGGTAAATACAAAAATTACATAAGCATATATCTTTTAGCAATACAATTTTTAAATAGGGATATACATGTTTATTTTCTACTATAAATATTCATTATAAAGATAAAAATATTTCCTAAATAATGGAATTTTATTTAAAAATATTAGACATTAAATAATTAAATTTATTTATGTCACAATAATGATGCACTATTTTCCTTATTAATGAAAGAATCAAATAATAGGTATTATAAATGTTAAAATAAATATAATTTGAAAATTTTGATGACATAAAAGAATCTTATTGGTTAATATGACATGTTAGGATTTCTTAAATGAATTTTTTTCGAATAAATAAAGTTGTTAAGACTTTATCAAAAATGAATTATTGAATAGTTTCCAAATTGACATAAATGACTTTTTAAAACAAATATTATATTATTAATTGAAATTCTATTCCTAAAAATCTAAGGGTCAAAAAAAGGACTTATGTAATTATAGGTGTATCATTAATAGAACAATTTGTGGGTATCTTTGATGTATATATTATGTTTATAACTATATAATATAAAAATACAAAGAGACATGGTAAATGTCAAACTATTTATCTAAGAGTTAAATCAAAAAGATAAAGTTAATATATTGACCCAAACCTATCTAAAACATATTGGTTGAGTGGTTTTGGACATATCCACACCTTAACCTTTAAATAATCCAATTTTAACCATTAGAACCCGAATTTATGTTTATTATAAAATAATACTTCTAGATTTTCCTAAGGTGCCTGTCACCCCTCTTATAAAAGGGCACTCCCCCTTTCCTCTTATTCACACCTTAAAAGAGATTTGGCTCGGATGAACACCACCAAAATACCATTTAAACTATCCTCCCTTAATCCTTGAGGCCTTACTTTAGTCAAAAATACATCCTAATGAGCCCTTTTGATCAAATCAAAAGAAAGAACCCTAAGAAGAGGTAATGTTTTCACCACCCTCTTTCGAGTTTCTTTTTTCTTAAACTTCTTCTTTCATTGTTATTTCCATTATAAAATATTAAATACAGTATATTCTATATACTATGATGTTACTATAAATATTGTACAACAATATTTAGTATTCTATCCATCATTTGAATGACATGTCACCATACGTGCGTACGTACGACTTACCGTCTCCACGTCGTGGTGTAATTATTATTGAAAACATTATTATTTGGATGGGTATGATAATGATGTTTAATTTAAGTAAATAATAAATATTACATTATAATGATTTTTTATATATTATATACCATCCAATTATATAATATCTTAATATCAAAAGAGTGATATTGTCGCTCGTCCGTACCTACGGACTACCATCTCCACGAACGCGATGAGATTCATTCCCCATCATATCCATTCAACTCTAATTATCATTTGATGATTAAAAATACTTTTTATGGACTTGATATCTTACTGGATATGAATATTATACAACTTATACATAACAATCAAAACTTATGTAACCAAACATATAAAAGAAAATGAGTAAGTTATCGCCCGGAACGACGATAATACTAAGATATTATTAACAAAGCAATGTTACGAGATCATATATGATATCATATTAATTTATATTATTATTGTATAATTTAATAAAAATTATTTAACCACTATACAGGAGGTTAACCTACCATTGACCAAGGAAATGTACAAGGTAAGGGTTTATTTCACAGTCTCTTTATTATCCGAGGTTGTTTATACGTAATTATCTACTGGGACCTTTTTATCAACCACATCCAGGTTTCTTAAAAATGTATTTCAAATAATTCATACTATTTTAAAGAATACGTTTTAAAGTAATTTTTTCCCTTGTTAGACTTTTTATAATATTTTTGAATGGAATCTTTGCATAGTTTTCCGAACAAGGTCCTTTTTAACCTATTCGACAGAATTAAGGTAAAATGTCTTTTTTAACTAATACGGTGTATGCGGCTATTTTCCACCATTATAAAATATTCAAATATTCCCTCACAAACATATAAGATTATTTTCAAAGTAAATGTTTCATTTTACAATTATTTGAATTTTAAATGATTTCAAAAAAGAGAGATATTTCTCTCAAATAGTTTTGATTTCATCTATGTCAACATCCATTGATGGATTTTAAGATTATTTGATGACGATTTATTATGATAGAAAACATCCATATTGTGTTGAAGGTATTGTGATATGTTTGACTATGGATGATTTATTTTTATACCATTCATGGTTTATGGATAAAGTATTGACATTTCGTATGCTAGTTTTTATACGAATGTTTATGTTATGTTTAAACATGTGCATCTGAGGAATGCATTGGACTTAATAAGTGACGGGTGGAGCCCACTATAGCTCCTCGATGCATCGGTAGGTCTCATGAGACAAAATAGTTTCTTGTCACAAGTCCTTCAAAAAATATTATTTTTAGTCTTGGCACAAGGCCTTGACTATGTGGTTATAATAGTCTGGCATTATGCATTCCATCATTATGAAAGTTGTTATGGATATTGAATGTGATTATTCGACTTGTAGAATATCCATGTGAAAAAGTAAATGAAATAATTTCATTTTATTTCTGACATATTATAATAATTTTCAAGTTTAAAAGGCTTTTTTTTAGTTATAAATATCTTTAATGGATTATGCTTATTTATAAATGTTTCCACCATATTGTTATCTTTACTAAGCATCTGAGCTCACCCATTTAATTGTTTTATTTTACCAGGATGCGAAGAAGTATTTTATGAATGAATTGTAGGTATAGTATGAGTGGATATGAATACAAGATGTTTTTATAGTATTTTTCACATTATGATGTAATATAAGACTTATGAATTTATCTAGAGATACAAAGGCTACTAAACTAATCGTTCTTTCTAGAGTTGATCTTTTGTGATCTTGCCAATGTTATGTAATAATTCACCGACTCTAGGTAATAGGGGTCGGGACGTTACAGTTTGATTAAGTGCAATGGCTTGTTTTGAATATGTGGATGTGGGCGGGAAGTCTCGTTATAAAAGGTTTTGGTTAGTGGAAGGAAGATCCACCATTATTGATAGTGGTCGAGAAGCATCGCTAGTTGGAGATATAGTGATCGTATTGGATGGAAGTTCCACCATTTTGGTTTCCTTGTCCGGTGATATTTTGTAATATGGGATTGTTTGGGATAATGTGTGATGAAGCTATGTATTATAGCATAGTAGTGGTTTTTCATTGTTTGAAATGTCTTGGTAAGGGTATATTTGGCATGTGGTAATGGTTTCACTATTTAATTTCTTATATAATATGTTTTATATAAATGTGACAATGGTTCGTTCCATGTGGAATGTGTAGGGATGTCATTTGGGGAAAACCTATTGAGTATTATTACTCACCACATGCATTTTTATATTGGTGATTTTGCAGATGTTGTATTTCAAGACATAGGTAAGAGTAGAGTATCACATTTTGATAGTGGTCTGTCATGATGCTTGGTGATGTTGTGGGTCTAAGAGCATATAGCTTCGTGTGGAGCTATGGGTGGTGTCTGTGTTCTTCTTGTGTTTTTATGTATTATTCGACATGGAACACTAATTTTTTGTATTGTTGTACAAGAATTTGGGAATTGATTTGGAAGAGTTGGGTTTCTTTTGGTAATGTGTGGGTTGGGTTGCTCTGTGCACATGCATCATGTTGTTTTTTTTGTTAAGGGTGTGTTTAGTTGGATGGTTCATCACAATGGAAAATCATTCCCCAATTTATTCTCAAATACCTTAGCAATTATTTTTAGCCATTGGTTCCTTGGGAATGTCGCTTAATGCATAGAAGCACCTCAATGCCTTCTTGAGCCAATGAGGACGGGGCAGGATGTTATAGTCATACCTATCAAGGGTTTTAGTTATGATGACCTTTATGGTAAATGATATAAATCATTTATGTGTCGATAGTTTATGTATCGATTTTTTCTATATAAACTTAATTATTACTATTCTAGTGTGGGTTGTATTGTTATTCAATGAATATTTGGCTAATAATATGTAGTATTCTTGTTTGGAAAGTATAGGTCCTGATTGTTGGTATTAGATCCAGTTTTAGTATATTTTGGAAACTAATATGAGAAAAGATTAGTGGGAAACCTTTGTATAAGCTTAAGTATATGAGTACATCATATGATATGGTGAAGAAAAAATCTTGGTTTATTATATAGATACTATAAGTGGATGTGATTATATAACAAATACCTCTATGGGTATTAACTATGAATAGTGTTGGTCAAGTATATCTCAACTATCATTATGTTTCATGGTGAATTAACCCTTATTGTGAACCACGTTTGACACTCTTTTGGGATATACTTAGGTTAATTAAAATTTTATTTAAGATCCTTTATAAATTATTAGAATAGATAATGACCATTGATGGCTTAGGTTAGACCCATAGTGTTATATATTAAGAATAAGGATTCAAGATGTTGACATCCTATAAATGATTTCCAAGATTATAGTATTTATCATTCCGATTAATGATGTTTTAGGGTTATTATAACCATTTTGGTTCCATTAAGGAATTGAACACTGAAAGATAATATTGATATGGTAATGAGTGTTATAAAATATTGAATTACATTATCTGTGTAACTAATATGGGTTCCTTAAATATCATGAAATTTATATTGGAATGTTAATCTATATCCTGAGTGATTAAATGATTATTTATTAGTAAAAAGTCTGAATGGTATGATGATCATAAATCAAGCCTATGAATCTTCAAGAATTGATGTTTGGGGGAATGTTCATCATGAAAAAATTATTATTTTTTCTCTAGTTGAATTTTATGTAATTTTGGGCATGGATTAACTTTCTTTATAAACATCCCATATCAAATGTTGAGGAAGGGAAGTCACGTTTTTTATTTTGGATCAAGATATGATTCTATATCAATGTGATGGAAAATATGAACTTATAGTTGAAACTAAATCTATTTTATGGGTCTTTAATTCCATTTATATGTTATGTTTTTCTTAGATGGTTGGGGGATAAACTCAACATTAAATGATATTCCTATTGTGCAGCAGTTGGTTGATGTCTTTCTAAAATAGTTACCTATTCTTTCTCAAAATCATGAAGTTACATTTTCAATAGAACTCATACTTGGTTATACACCTATATTAAAGAATCCATATAGAATGACCCTGATTGAGTATTAGGAATTGAGAAAGAAGATTTTGGTTAACTTTGACAAAAAATTCATTCATCCTGGGCAATCACAATGGGATGCACCTATACTTCATATTAAATATAAATATGGAATAATTTTAATATACATTTATTATTGGGAAAATAATAATATCTTAGTCAATAATAAGTATCCTTGGCCCCATATCGATGATTTTTTTGATCAATTAGAAGGACCTTAATATTTTTTCCAAGATTGATGTCCGTTCATGAAACAATTAGTTGATGGTTAAATGTTAAGAAATAACAAATACAACCTACTATAATAGGCATGAAAACTATGAATTTATAGTGATTACATTTGGTCTTACTAATAACCCCACTATATTCATGGCTTTAATGTGTAGTTTCTATAAAAATTACATTGATAAATTATTGGTCATCATTATATATGAAACTTTTATATATTAAAAGTGTAAGGAAGGGTATAAAGATCACATGAAAAGTGTACTAAAGAACCTAATAAAGTATAAGTTTTATTTAAAAATTACCAGTTTGGAATTTTGATACATAAAATTTCATTTTTGGATCATATAATCAAATGTGAGGGTATATGAGTAGATCCATCAAAGATCGATGTAATTGAAAATTGGCCTAAATAGACCATTGTAACTGAGATCTATAGTATTCCAGGATTGTATGGACATTATTGATTTTTTTGATGGTATCTCATGGCCATGTAATCCGCTAAAAATGATAACTCGAAAGGGAATTAAGTTCCTTTGGACTCGTGAATGTGAAGAATAATTCATGGAACTGAAGTGGTTGGTCAGTGTTCCTTTTCTACCACTACCTTAGAGTGGAAAAGAGTTTTTGATTTATATTGATGCATAAAAAAATGTCCATGTTTTGTTATTAAGAAGAATGATATGGTTATAGCCTATAAATCATGAAAATTAAATGTTGACGAGGAAAATTAACTGACTTCTGATTTAGGGTTACCTGTGGAAATTGTTTAATTATAGATTTGAAAGTATTATCATTATGGATACATGTGTTACATATATACAAATTATAAAATTTTATATTATATATATTAAAAAAATATTAATATGTATCAGAGAAGAAGGTTGGATTTGATTAAAAATTATTGATTCTAAATACATTAACACCTTGCGAAACTAAAAAAGGTGATTGATTTTATTATTTTAATTGATCATCAATACTTATCTAAGGTGGGGATCATAAAATATCCAATATTTATGGATTTTAAAATGGTGTACTTTGAAATATTTATAGAATGAGGTGAATCATACAATTAACAAATGATTTTTTTGACCATCTATTAATGTAAAGATTAATAAAGCACAAAATGGGGATGTTGAGATATAATTGAAGGTGAGAAATTATCTTATGATTAACCTTGATTGTGAAAGAATAATAGTTCATGAATAAAGTATGTGTCCCTTGAATAATAGAATTAAATAATAAATTTTTCAATTTAGCTCATAGCTCATCATTATCTATTAATCATGTATGTTTGAAGATGTAAAGAGATTTGAAATTTTCTTTCTACTTGGATAACATGAACAAAGATATCATGAAGTATCGCTAAAAAAATGACCAGTTTAAAAGGGGTTATTATTAAATTTTAATGGGTTATAACTCATTCTAAATTCATTAGCAGTGGTTATGAGAAACCACCACTAATGCGCCCTCTTAATGTTAGCAGTGGTGGTTTTGAGGAAGATTTGGTAAATAAATGGTGAATTTAACGTCAGTTACATAATAAGGGGTTTGAACCCCTTCTATTGGTGACCAAAATTTATCTCAAATATTTATACATCCATACATATATTTATAAATTTATAACATATATAAACATATATATTTAATATATCAATCTGATTTTTATAAGTATATTAATATACATTTATTTATTTGTAAATAAATTGAAATATAATCTATTATTAATATTATTATAAAAACTACCATGGTATTTATATGATTTTTTAAATAATATATATATATATATATATAATATTTATTCTTTTATATTATAATTATAATTATATGAAATAAAATTTCATACAAATATATATATATATATATATTAATGTATACCCAAATATACAATTATATTTATGTATACATATAAATATGATTAAAAACATATCATATAAATTATTTATATTAATAGATTTATATAATATGTTATAATATATTAATATAAATTTATATATATTATGTTTTTGATATATATATATATTATGATTTTTTAAAATGAAATATTAGAGGTTCACAACCCCTCTAATATCTTAAATTAGAATGGGTTTTAACCCCCCCCCCCCCCCCACCACCCCACTAATGACTTCCATTATATGGGTTTTTAAAATCCCTACTAATGTCTTATATGACAGGGGATTTTAAAACTCCCAAATAATTTCTTCCATTATAGAGGGTTTTAAAACACCCCCTAATGTCTTTCATTTTAGGGGGTTGAGAACCCTATATATTTTCTTAAAAATACAAAGTCTGTATAACACACACACACACAGAGATATATATATATATTACCTCTAAAATCTAACAGAAAATATATATAGCACCTTTATCCAAATTTATAGTGCCTCTAACTGAATATATTGAGCCACTAATTATTAATGTAGCCACAGTTTTTACATAACTGGCTCTAAAATCCAACCACATATTTAAAAAATGAAGAAAATTTTAGAGGTGTTTGTGAACCCCCTCAAAATTGGATAATTAGAGGGGGGTTTGTTTGTAACCCCATCTAATGTATAAAGAATTGAATTTAGAGGGGGTTGTGCATAAACCCCTCTAAAACCCCTCTAATCACCCTATTTTTTTAGTGTATGTATTTAAGTGCTTGGTATGTTAGAATTTTAAGGAAGAGAAAAAAAGTATGAGGGGATGTTATAACCACTACCCATACCAAAAATAAAATTATAAAAAATCACTATATATTTGTTCCTCATATTTCCAAAAAATACAAAGGCCATAGTATTTTTTGGGTTGTGGTCGATCACCTTTTGAATTCACCACAATTCATTAAGTATGTTGTAAGGTTTCATGGAGTACCACATTCAAGTGTAACTATATAAGATTTGTGGTCTCCCATGAAGTTAAGAAGAAGTATTTAGCTAGTTTTGGAAACAATGTTGTGTTTCATCTTTGCCTATCATAGTTAGACATATGGTTAGTATGAGAGAAACATTAAAACCATATAAGATATATTGATAACTTTTCCTCTGGATTAAAAATGTTTACCAAATCAAAACCATCATATTGTTGAGTTTTAATACAACATTATCTTTCACTCGAGCACTCAGATAGCTCCTTATGAATCCATTTCTAGAAATCATTTTAGAACTATATTATAATAGGATATATTTAGAGAAACCAATATATAGAGATTAGATCTAGCTAACTAAATTGAAGATAAGGTTATATTCATTCGACCACACATTAACTTGGCTCAGATTACATAGAAGAGTTATACTGATAATAATCTTTGAGATTTGGAATTTGCAGTGGGTGAGAAGGTTTTCCTTTGAAATTTCCTATAGAATATGTTTATGTTATTTTGAATAAATTTAAAGATGATCACTTTGTATATTTGTCCTTTATAAATTTATTATTGTATTGGAACATATTCTTACCTTTTGACACACCCAACAAACAATTATCAATGTGGCATGTGCCATGTATATCTCCATTAAAGTACATAACTAATCCTTAACATGTTCTAAAATCATAGGTCAAACCAATGGATAATGATCATTCCTATAATGAAAAATTGGTAGAAATAAATGATAATATATATAATGTTTTATGGAATAATATTACTCACATGGTTAATGTTATTTGAAAGAATCCTAAATTTAAAGAAGGTTCTTGGGAACCCAAGGATGCCATGAAATATAGATATATAAATTCTTTTATTAGAGTGATAAATATTAAGGGTTAAATTTATCTTAATTGGGTTATAATGTAACACCACAAGATATTATATTTATTTCCTTTGAAATAAAGTAAATGTATTCAATTGCTTTCCTTACAAGCAACTTAGATTCTATATGAACACTGATATAGTAAACCATCATAACAAAGATTTTAAATTACTATGTATGAGTAGTAATAAAAACATTATAAAAAATATGAATATAGGATTTAATTTATTTTAAATTATTGATTTATCCATAATAAAAACATATTTTATTTTTGGTAAATCTATTTTTTCTTTTAATTACATGTTTTCTTCAAAAGAGGTCTTTATAATTTTTTTTTCACATGAACATTATAATTAAATTTTACCATTTTTATAAACTATATTTTATGAAATTAATATCATATTAAAAATTTTCATTTTTATATTATCTTGGGTTTATTTTTTAATGTCTTTTTCTAAAAAGATTCATTTTTCAATTAATAGTGAGAATACAAGTTTCAACAAATACACTCATTTATTTTAAGGTAAATGACCAATTATATTTATAATTTGATATCAAATTAACACAAGTATCTTTTAATTTTAAATAATAATATTAATTAAATAATAGTAATTTTTATACATGATTTTGAAATAAATTAATTTTTGAACTTAAAAACGCATTTTTCTAAAAAAACATAATGTGTGCAATGTGTTATTATCTTTATAAATTTAATTAATACCAACTGATTAGTTGTTTTAAAGAAATTTATATATTTTATATTCATTATAATATTTTAAAAAACATTTTATGGGATTATTAGAAATTAATGTATGTAGATTATGTTTTATTCTTAAATATTCATTCCTCTAAAACATGTTTTGATTGTTGGTTGCAAGATGGTTTTAAATTAAACAGTACCACTAATAGAAATTGGATCTTGTTGATTTCATATTTCTAATAATCTTAATTAATATTGTCTAATAGGTTCAACTTATCTTTTTCATAGTTAATAGTAAAATAGTAATGTTTTATTACCATAGTTAATGAGAATATGAGTTTGTGATGATGGTTAAATCATGAGATTAATGGAGTTTTTCCACCCAAATATATAAAATCATTATTTATTAAAGATATATCAAATGAATAATATCCTACCATTGAATACCATTCCATTTTTATAAATGACCACATATTATTGAAATATTCTAATGAATTCTTTATGTGTCCCTACCCATTCTTAAAAAGCACACCTCTCCCGCTCCCTTATTCACACAAAAAGCGACTTTTAGCTCAAAATATATATAGTTCAAAACCTATCTATATACCTTACCTTTATCCATGATCTTCAATTTTTCTCTTAAGATGAACCTCTCAGGGAATAAAGAGTGATAAAAATGAGGTATCTCAAAGAACACGTGGTTAGTGCACTTAAAAAGCGATATGAATTTGAGTTAAGGGTTTCGTATCAATTTAAATTCATTGAGTAATTTTTTGTTTTTATGAACCAATTTATAATTAATGTGATTTATATACGGCCAAATATTTTATTTTTTAGAACATTATTGTTTAATGGAATATATTTACATAACCATATGATTTTCAAGCCTCCAATGTCTTTAAATTCAAAAATTACTAAATTTGTATGGGTTCATACCCCCAATTTTGTTTCACTGAGACTTGTTTGATGTTATACACATATCTTATTTTATGTGGTGTATCTACTTCCCCATTCATATTTTATATAATGAATATACTTAGTTTTTATGCTTTTAAGGAATAAATTTATGTTATTTTTTTATGGCGGTTATGATTAAAATGTTACCACTATTGTATTGATTTTATGTTACAATCACATTTTACTAGGTTTTGGTTATGATTAAATTTTATGATAATTAAATTATATGATCCATCACACCCAAGTATTATATTTTTTCTTATTTATCTTTTTTATTTTTGGGGATTACATGTTTTTATTTCATCTTTCCCTCTTTAATATCTTACGAGTTTGAATGATTTTTTTACGGATAAATAGACTTCATTTCTATCTCTGGTCATGTATCTTTTAATCCATGTAATTATTTTCCTTAACATTTTTTCAATAATTTTTCATTATTCTATAAAGATTAATTAAATTCAGTTTTACCAATGTTTGACCTTTTATAACGTTTTTTAAATGAATACTTCTATCATTTTCCAAACGAGGCACTTCTAACTTTTTACTGAAAATTTTAATGGAAGAATATTTTTAACATACAACACATGAACAAATTTCCCCACAGTCATGAATAATATTTTCATGGAAGGTATATTTATAATTTTTCATAGTTATTTATAAATAAAATGTTTTCTTTAATGTATTGGAAATTTGTTTATTTTAAATAAGTTAATTTTTAATGAAAAGGGTATTTTCATAAATAATTTTTCTAATTATTTTTCAAATGTATTATATATATATAAACATCCTTTGATGTATTTAATGAATTACTAGTGTTATGATCCCATTTTATCATCCTTATTGATTCACTAAATGGTTTATGATTATGATTATGAAATCATTATGAAATCGATATCCTTTCCATGAGTTATGATATGATGATATGATGAAATTTTTATGATATTATGGCACACATATGTATTGTTTTCATTATGTGATGAGTGTGATCAAAATTATATATCACTCTAATTCATTGGGTAAATATGGATATATCATGAGAATGTAAAAACATGAATGGGGAGTAAACCTAGTTTAGTAAGGGATATTTCCAATAAGATAATCATGGGAGTGAAGCTAGACTGTGGAAAATATGGAATGGGAATTTGAAACCAATCCACAATGGTAGTCTTGGAAGTGATACATGAACAAGAAGATAATTTCATTTGATTATGTTCATGATGATAACATGTATCTTATTGTTATGATATATTATCATGACTCGTGATTTATTATTTATGATTCATCCCTATTATGTATTTTGTCATTTGAATTATAATACATTATGCCATGATTCATGCTTATGAACTCTGAATTGATGGGAATGATTTTATAATATTAATATCATGTTCTCATACCCTTTTTATTATCTTATACTCACTTATGAACATTGAATTATATCTCTTATGTTTAACCTTATTGAGAATATGACCTCACCCTTTAATATGTTTCAGTTCCCCAAGTTATGGAGAGAGGTTTTAAGTGTGTTATGTCTAAGAAGGTTGTGAGTTTTGAAACAATTATTGGGAAATGATGTATATGGTCTATATAACTATTTTTTGTATCCAGGATTCTAAAGGCCATAAACCTTTCTGACTATTTCTTGGGTCATTTTGTTATGTAGTTAATATTTCACTAATATGACATAGTATTTACATATGGAATGTTTGAGTCTCTATAGGGAGGTCCATACTTGATGATTTAAAGATTATATTTAATGAATGATAAATTAAAATGAATAGATGAAATGGAAAAAACGCTAAATTAGAGGACATTTTTGGATTAAAAGTCCTTATGTACAATAAAGATACCAAACATGGGTGTTTTGAAGGCCTTTACAATTTTTTTGAAGTTGGTTTCAAAATGACCACTTAATAAGAGAACTATGTCCCAGAGGATGGTGTTATTTGTATCGTCTTTCAAGTGTTATAGGGAAATATGAGATATTAAGAATGGATTCAACCATATTGAATGGTTTTTTAGCTACACAGACATTTTGAGAATAGAACACATCATGGAGTTTGAATACCTAGATATTAGATCCAATTTTTTAGTTTTGGAACATCTATAACATATTAATATATATTCATAAAATATAAATTCATTAAATCAAATGTAATAGTGGAGATTTAATTAGAAAAGATCCAAATCTAAATTCCGACGGAATATATGTTTTTATTCTAGTGATTTTTTAATTTTAAAATTGAAATGAAAATAATTATTTAGATATATGCATATCCTCAATATAGAATAAAATAGATGTAAATATAGAGATAAAAGAATGATGTTATTTTGGGATCTAAGTGGGGAAATGATAGGGTCATCAACATATACATTATTTCTTGTATATATTAAATAATAAGAGTTATTGTAGACAAAAATCAAAATTGACGATCCTTTTACAAAGTGGAAGTGTGTTGGGTTAATATTAAGATAAGGTATAGAGAATATCAGAAGTTTATTTGCATATATGGGAAGATTATTTTCATTTTAATATCAGGGAAATATCATTTTTCTAGAGTAAGGAAAAAATATTAATGAATAATTCCATTAATGGAATTATAATATTTTGAGTTTTGTATACTTATGTGTGAAGACTATTGGACGATCCACGGAACAACACCTCTAAAAAGGATTTTATCTTTTCAAGCTATGGGATTAAAAGGTGGAATATCTCGAATTCATTGGACAATCAATATTTGGAATCATGATATAAATTTAAATTACAGAACATGGAGTTACATTTATTTCATTAAACTCGGAATGGAAACACATGTATATAAACTAATAACATCACAAAAGCAGTGCAAGGAGGGGAGTAAGAGGGAGTGACCCTGTGTGAGACATGAACTTACCTAAACTATTTTGTAGATATTTAAACATTGGAAGTAGTGATATTACCCCTAAAATTGTACGGTTAGTGATGATTTTTGAATAGGAACCTTACCAATTGTTTTTATCAATAAAAACAGTGGGTTAGAGTGGAATTTGGTACACAAACCAAATATTGAGGGAATTTTATTCAGATATATCTCAATGTAGGTGAACAAAGTAAAATAATGGCGTGCTTCCATATTTATTTTTATTATATTTGCATGATAAATTTTGGTGGTGAATTACATGAAAAAGAAATAAAAATTTTGTTGCTTGAAATAAAGAAATGTGATCTTATGGAAAAGGGAAATATGATAAAATATTTAATTATACCATCACCTAACTCACCCCCTGAGGGTTCCCCAAGTTAAAACAGAATTTGGTAGGGATAACAACCAAAGAGTTGACTGATTTTATATTATAATTCCAAACATGATTTATGTATGGTTGGAAAGATTACTCCTATTAAATTTGAATTTTTTTCCAAATTCTAGTGTTTCATTTTAATCTAATGATGAATCATAATAAGATGAAGAAGACATTGTTTCTTATACATATTATGAAAGGAAATTTATTGATTTGGAGTCTTAAAATATGCATAAAAATCTTAATAATAGTTATATGAAACTCAAATATGTGGATGTTTAAAATAATAATGTTTTATTTATATATGAGGATGAAATTTGGTATTTAATTTGGAGCTAAATTTCTAGGTTGCATTGATTTTAAGGACTAATACATATATTTCTATGTAAAAGAAATAACCATCAAGATATTCATCATAAATTTTTATAAAAAATACTTCTGTTATAATAATTATCAGAAAATATTACATTGTAAAAAAATAGATGTTATGAGTTTTAAGGCTGTAAGGGATGGCACCCCACTTCCCAGACCATATCCTCGCTCTCAGCATCACCATCTCCTTGGGATCCTATTGTGATTATTCAATGGATAGAGATCTTATTTCTCCAAATTCCCCAGATCCTTTCTCATCACTTTTCTTCGCCTCTATTGTGTGCTTACCCCTCGTTTCCCCTCTTCTATGGTTTTTGTCTCATTCTTTTACGACTTCGATCGTTAACTATGATTTACCTTCCTAATGGATCTGCAATGAAAAACCCCACATTGGTCTTGTTCTTTATTCATCATAGTGGTTTGTGATGTGCTTGTAGTTTCATTCGGTGTCATATTTTTGGTATGAGGGTTTATCATTGTTTTTGGGTGCTATGGTTTTCTCTCTTCCATCGTTGGTCACTCCCGATGCCTTTTTTGGCTCAACCTCTACTCTTGTAACCAGATCTACTACACCAGAATCTATTACGGTCTAATGTAGTGGTTATTGTTGGTGTTTTTTGATATGTTGGTTGGGATTTATCTGGGGTTTCATAAGTTGTGACCCTTGATCGTTTTAATTCTTACTATGTGTTTCAATGTTCCTTCACTTGTGGTGTTTTACGTCTTCTCAATTTTATGGTGTCCAGTGGGATCACTCGTTCTTACTTTCATCTGGTGATCTCTAGGTAGGTATATCAGCAGTGGATGTTTTGTGAGATAGTCTTCATGTCCATGAGGATGACAAAGGGCTCAAGGTGGTTAATGTTTCCAATTTCCGTTGATGTCTTGGTCTAAATGAGTTGTTCTGTCTCAATGGAGTGTTTCACTGGAGATGACTCTTTTGATGTGATTCTAATGGTATTTATGGGTCTTAATAATGGAGGATGACTTTTGAGGACTGAAACGGGTCCTTAATGAATGTAAAGGATACATGGTCTTATTTTTCAAATTAAGGACCTTTATTTAGGATTTAAATTGTCTCAGGTTCGACACCTAAACCTGAGTGTCAGATTGGCCGATGGATGACTTCCAAGTCATGTGATTCCATCTAAAATGCTAAAATATTGGAATAAAATAATTAAATATGATAATGGAAAGTAATGAGAAAAAAATAGGCTGAATTACTTACCACCTAAACACGGATGACATAAATCTTTCGATGGTTGAAGCTACACCAAAGCGACTACATTTGGGATTCTTTGAGGGTCAGGATCAGTATTTTCTGGTGGAGGCTACATCAACTCAGATAAATCTATCAGGGGAGGCAATACCCATGAGTGTTCTTCACAATTACAGGGGCAGAATCCATAAAATCAGCTTTTGCAGGTTTCGTTTTCATCTTTCTTTCACAGGGGGTGGTAGTTAACCATGAATGTTTGGGGATTTCTGAAGGTTCATTCACAGGGGGTGTTTTGACATAGCATTTGCAAGATGTATTTTTTGAAAGCCTTTTTAATAGAGTTGATGTTTGCATGAGACCTTCCCATTACGGTTTTTGATTCTTCTAGTCCATTCCTTTGTTAAAAAGGATATCATGAAATCACAGTTCAATTTATTCTTTTACATCACTATTGAAAAATATCACCCTTAATTGACAATTGAAATTCCATGTTTGAATTTTCAAATGATTCAGAAGTAGAGAACTGATATTTTTAATTCATTTAAATTACATATATCATTATTTTTACTGAAAAAAATAATTTTTATAGTACGCTAAACTTTCCACATGGAATTCTCTTTCCAACAAATCAATAGAAATTTCATATGGGAATTTCCAATGAGAATTTCCAATGGGAATTTCGATGGGAATTTTCGATGGGAATTTTCCAGGGTAAATTTTTAGTTCAAATTTGTAGTGTGGATTTATAGTACTAATTTCCACTAGGAGTTACAACTGTGAATTTGAAACTGAAATTTCAAATGAGAATTTATAGTATGAATTTTCATTGTGAATTTCCAGTGGGAATTTTTAGTGCGAAAATTCATTGTGAATTTACAGTGTGAATTTTCAGTGCGAATTTCTAGTGTAAAATAGTAGTTGGAATTTTCCACTGCAATTTCTAATGGGAATATCCACTAAATCCAAATGAAAGAACATTAAACAAATTATAGGTCAATGTGATCTAACACTTTTTTTGCAGAAAAATTGTCCATCATGGAATGACAACACTGGACCTGAAATTGAATTCTCTACATAGTTCAGAGGCTATAAATTCATGAGATTTAAGTAATGTTCAAAATTTGTCTTACTGCTACATGACGAAGAATAGCAGTGGGGGCATTACAAACACAAATATAAATGTAGAAATAAACATCAATAGAGACAAAGTCTTTAATTTAGAAGAAATCACTCCATGTGAAAACATTTCTAAATAATGTAGTACATGGAAATTATGTATCGAGATGGATTGTAAATCAGTTTCAGATGATTATTAGTTTTATGTTGCTTACGGAGGCATTGTTGGTTTCAGTGTATGAAAACTGTATGTTAACAAACATAAAAATGAAAAATGCTGGGTAACATCCAAATTATATACATGTAGAAAAGAAGGATGTCCAAGAGCAGAAAAACATTATGTCAATGTCAGAAAGCCAACTGTATAAACAAGGACTAATTGTCTAGAACAAATGGGAGTTTTCTACATGTCCAATAACCAGTATGAGTGAAAAATATTTGTTGAGGAGTATAACCATCCATTACATACTACTAAGACCATTCATTTCATGAGGTAACAAAAACTCATTAGAGATGCAAAAGGTGACAATTTAAATTTTAATGAAAAAGCTGGTCTGAATCCGAGTGATTTGTTTTCACCTAGAATAGTAATTGTTACTGGCCTTGCGAGTAAATGATATACGCGAGTTGAAAAACTAAAAAATTATATTGTCCAAAAGTCAAAGGGAGTTAAAACTATGTGGTTTTAATGGTCTGTTATAATTCCTAGAGATATAGAAGAAAGATAACATGTCATTCATATACTCAGTGCATCTTGAAATGTGTGGTCTAATTAGCATCATTTTTTGGATTGAACCGTGAATGAAGGTAGATTGTGATCATTTCAGAGATGTTGTCATGTTTGACACTACCATCAACCCAAACAAGGAGTCTAGGTCTTTAGGAGTGTTTGAAGGTATAAATCATCATAAGGTAATTGTATTTTTTTGGTTCATCACTGTAATACGATGAGACTACAGACTCATTTAGTTGGATGTTTAGTAGATTTTATGATTTTGATAGGAGAAAATTAGATGAAAATTTTCACAGATAAATATGATTCTATTTCTAATGGAATTGGTTTGACACTGTCTACAATAAGACCTGACCTATTACCCTATCATCTAATGAAAAATTGCATAAATCACTTTGCCCATGGAATGAAAGATGACTCAATAGTGTTCGAAAAATAAAAAAAAAATTTGCATGGAATAGTTGAGATTTCAAAATTTGAAACTATATGGAATGAAATATGAGTACATTATAGTGATGAAAATTCAACAAGGATAGAAGATATGTACAAAGTCAGTGAAAAATGGGATCATTATTTTATGAAACTATATTGAAATTAGGAATTCAAGGCACATAGTTCAATGAATGATTCAATGGTGTATTAAAATATTATTTGAATCGTAAACTCAATGTCTTGGAATTCTTCGAACAATTTCACCATGTGTTTGAGAAGAATTGGAATCATGAAATTAAAAATAAATTTTATAGAAGGGAAAAGCTTCCACGCAATAATTTCTATATCACATGATCATGGTTGCATAAAGGCATCTGTACACTAAAAAATATTTGATAATTTTCAGCATGAACACCAACTTTTTGGTTCTTGTTGCCTTAAGTCATGTATTGAAACTATTTCCCCAAAATAGATTGTTGTGGATATGAAAGGCTCATCAAATGATTTTATGGTAGAATTGTACCAATAGTCACCTATCTGAATTGGTTGTACTAGTCTGAAATTAGAGAGTTGTGGCTATTTGTGTTGTCATTCACTGAAAATATTAGAGATGTTGGATGTGCATTACTTATCGGAGTAGTATATCTGTATGAGATAGGAAAGATGTACACGTGAAATCTAGTTGGAATACATAATATGTAACCATGTTGAAGAGGATATGGTTGCATGAAAATATTAATGTTACCAATAGTTGGAACAAATGGCAATAAATCTTGTAACAGAATCCTATGAGTTTGAACAATGATATTTAATGGAATGTGAAATTTAAAAAATTATGCGAGAGAATTATTGGACGCCAAAAAGAATGTACCCTCAAAATACAGTAAATAATAATATGAAAAGAAAGGTGAAAAAAAAGTCTAATACACTATTTATGGAAAACTAGAAAAGTGAAGGCGATGACAAGCCAAAAAAGTGTCTATAGCAGGAAAGAAAACACATGAAAACCGGTTCAAAATTTAAAATAAAGTGACCAAAAAACTGGTACTAAATTGTTATTATTTACTTATATTATGGAACTAATACAATTTTTTTTGTTTTGACTGAATATTTTTATAATGCTATTTCAGGGAACAGCTAAAAAACTTCCAAATAGTGGTTATAATGGACATCCTCTCACATATGATAATGATTGTACTATACAGTAGGTTACAAAACCATGGATATTGAAACCCACATCATATCACTTCATATAGAATGATATTTAAAACCATATATAGTATAAATGGTTATGTGTAACTCTCATAAGTGGTTTCATGGTTGGATACACCATATAGCTCTATTACATATTGATAGTATATTATGGAATGACTAGAAAATTTATACCCTCCACATCATAGCCTACTGACCCTACAATAGTGTCCCCAAATAATTGTTTTTGTAAAATCATGTCAATGATATTTTTAATCACTCCTCATTGTTGAATATATATACAACATCTTGAGGGAATAAATCATAATGAATTTAAATTTTTTATCGCACTCTCATTTATTCACCCTATGTGGCATAACCAAGGTAACACGACACAACATTGTATTCATTTGAAATTTCCAAATTTCATTGTTAGATGATGACGTAAGGATGTGATTCAACTTTCAAACCTACAAATTTAAACACAGTTCATAGCAGTTGATATTTAGCCCTATTTGAAATATTATGTTACACATTATTTTGTTATCATTATAGTTGTTAATATATTATTATTATTGCAATTGTAAGACAAAAAAAGGAATTTTCTTCCAATGACACTACATGATTATGGAATGGCTGAAAAGTGGAATGAAAACATAAATATGAGGACAAATAACTCAATGATATAATTTGGGAATTCAATTGATATATAGATTCAAATGTAGATGTCATCAAATTATGATTTTTTTCAAATTAGTTTTTAGAATAGAATTTTTTACTATAGATTGGAAAATTGAATATATCATCTTGTACACAATCAAAGTGGAAATGTCCCCTCCATTTCAAAAATGATAATATATAGGGGAAATTTCCAATTTGAATTCCCAGTTACAATTTGTATGCACATGAAGTTACCATCCAATAGATGGAAGAGAGTGAAAATAAAAATGGCACAATAAGACATATAATCATTTCAAATATAAAATCAATATCTCCCTTAACAAAATATGGATCAGAATTATAATACAACTATTTACACTACCTATGTACAACCCAATAAAATGTCATAAATGAAACTAGAAATTTCCACACATAGTTTGGAGTGGGAGTACCCACTCGAAATTCCTAGTAGGAATTTATATGCATAACTAATTTCTATTAAAAGAACTGACCTACACTTTATAGTGGAAAATTCCACTAGGAATTTCCTCTATAAATTCATAGTTGTAATTTTTATGAACAAATAGATTACATTGTAAAAACTGACCCACAATTTACAGTGTTAAATTGCAATGGAAATTTCCAATGCAAATTCCCAGTTGTAATTTTTATGCACTACCAGTTCCATTGAAAGAAGTCACTCCAGAGAATACATGCAGAAATACAAGTTTAACACCCTTCGTACTATAAAATATTAAATACATATAATCTATTTGAAAATTGTAATCCGGATAATAAAATTACCATTTTCACCCTATGAAACACCCAAAAAAGTGATGAATACCAATCTACAAAATTTTAATCCACAATTTACAGTGAAAATTTCAATTGGAATGATTCAATGTGATTTCCATGATTCTAATTCTATGAAGAACATGTTTTCAAGTCATTCAAATAAAATAATTCATACTAAAAAGGAAATAAAAAAAGAAACTCTTGTCATAAAACCAATGTATTTTCATCCTAAAATGAAATTACCTATTTTCACCCACCAATCCCCTACCAGCACAAAAAAAGTCACAGTAGTTATATTTGTTACAGGAAAACCACATTTATTTTACAAAAAAATTGTCAATTAATAATCATCATTTCTTCTTACAGTAACCAAATACTTCAAACTCTCAGCATCGATCATTTTTTCATCCTACCATGATCATTTAAGAAGTAATTCTGCATAAACAACTACCAATCAACATGTTATTTTTCCATAAAACATTCTGTGACTTCAATTCTCAGAGTCTAAAATAAAATGATATTATAGATGATGACACCCCAATCCAATGTCACATCACCCTGTTGTGGTGTCTTCTCAATTTTCATGTCACATTTACATTGATTGAACTTCTTAGCATGAAAAATGCTGAAAAAAACCTCCAAATATAATATCTGTACAAAAATTCAATGATTAGTCCATTTGAGAATGTATTCAAAATTATATTGTACTTTGTATAATAACTTACAACTGTCACTACATTTGTAAGGAATGGATCATTTTCTCTTGTGGATCGAAGGTATTTCACTGAGTTATAATATCAAAAGATACTTTTTTCAAATCAATGACTAATAAATTCCAATGGGTATTATCAGAGTTTACAAGGCATAATAAAATTGTGGAGCTCCACATATCGAAAACATCTATCCTCTTTAATAGAAATTTCCTTAATGATTCATTTTTGGAATAAAGAACTCTCTATAGTCCAATGAAAAAATAAAATGTAATAATGTAGTAACTATTAACATTAGACATATTTTTAAAATGAAAACTGAAAAAATATGATCATCATTGTATGAAATATGAAGAATAGCCTTCCTCTAAAGTTTCTCGGCATGAATGATCATCTTTCCAAATCGGCAACACCAACCATACTCTGAATTCGACATCATTCATGAATGATCACCATATAGGCATATATGAAATGTTTTAAAAAATTGAACTTAATAAAAGAGAATGATGCAATGGTTAAATAAACTAATCCATAACATATCATACTTTATGTTCACCTATTATTTAACAAATAACTAATGTTTTTCATATTGATATGTCATGATTTTTCACTATATTTCCATACCAGACTACTATTTTTATGAAAGGTCTTTTTTAATTTCAGTATACTGTAAAATAAATAAAAATAAATTAAAACACAAATTCAATAGCATTACCTATCCCCATTAGCATCATCCAAAATATGCATCAGTCTTCTATCATTTTTTGTCACTATATTATGTTTCATCCCACACTTAAAAATTAATTGGGATAGAATACCAAATATTTTTGGCCTCTTTGTCACAGTCAGTTATAGATATATATATATATGGAGACTAACACATTGATTTACTCTTCCTACTCTTAATTCCCCTAATCAATGACTATTGTATCTTATAGGCATAAGAGACTGCAATAGACTGGTCAACATGTTATGGGCCATCATTTCGCAATTCATCAATCATATCTTCATCCCAACTTTTTTCTAAAATAGTTTATTCCATTCTATCTTCACCATGAATATCCTTTGTGTTACCCTCATTTACAGTATCTGATGTTTTAATCTATCCCATTTCAATATCTCAACTACCAATATCCTCTAAAATAATTTATTTCCCCTCCTCATAAACTGTTTTAACATCTTCCCTCCACTTAAACATTGCTTTAAAATGTAGAATATGTCTATTCTATAGCATTACATGGGCCTCCATTCTCTTAACCCACTTATGAAGTTTCAAATTCTCTATGTATAAACCTAAATATTACACCTTTGAAATAGTTTCCATGTGTTTCCTTATACTAAAAAGAACGTTTTTTTCATCAACTACCTACGGACTATGTACTGTATCATCAGAAGGCCTATACTACAGCCTGAAGATCTACCTAGACTTGGTTGGAGTCTGAATTTCATTGTAAAAAAATAATTAAAGATGTTATAAACCTTTCTAAGCTTTATGTATTGTTTAGTAACATATTTTACTAACATTACTTTGGTACATTCTTATACAGAGGCATCAAAATATTGCAAACTCCACCAATCAAATAAAAACACACCCTCTCATTTGATTGAAACATTCATGGACTTCTCAAAGTACCCATACTGTAATATTTAATATTTTTAGGAAATACTCTACCAACATGGAAAAATTAATCGGCTAAATAATTGTGAAGAACTAACTAAGAAGATGACAACAAAGCCAAAAACTTTTAATTGGAATATGTGATTTCTTTTCCACTGATGTGAGAAGCTGGTCATAAATAAAACTAACCCAAGAAAATCTTTTCACTTTCAAGATACCATCAAAATTAGTAACAAAATTCCAATTTTCATATGATACTGATGTGGGAAAAAATAATGTTGTACCCAAAAACAAGAAAAGAAAACATGCAACATCGGAGAAATATTTCTCTTCTACTTCTGTAACAGTATTAAGAATATCTCTTCGTAAAACAACATGTGTTAATAGCCAGACCACATGCACAAACCTCCTCCTCAAAAGGGCTGAGTTATTGGGGCATAATGTATATGGATATGATAAAGGAAAATCACTATCCTCAATGAAAAACATATAATGGATGTAATTAATTTTTTATTCCATTATCCTACCACATATATCATGACTTCTTAATTGAACATTGTTTAACATTAGTACTAAAAAAATGGAACCATCAGTTTTTTACAGTCATCAAAGGGTATTCTATTATTAAAAAAAATACTTTAAACAATTTCTAAAATTGCATCTTTTGAAGAAATATAATGTGATTCTTAGTAATATTAGGCCCAATATCATTAAGTAATTTATATAACCAAGACATTGAAGACCTATAGTGGGAGATAGATGATATAGATGCATCTTATTACATAAACAAACAAGTATCCCCAACAAATTTTCTTCTTCCAGGTCAATATTAACATAAGAAAATTATGTGACAACATTAGCCAAATAAGGTGTGAAATTTCAACCCATTCTAGAAATGGATCTAGAGTTCTAAATTAGAAATAAATTCCACAGAGTATTTTCTCTTGGAATTTGTATAAGGAATTTCCAGAGGGAATTTTTAGTAGAAATTTTCAGTGGAAATTTCTCTAGGAAATTTTAACTGGGTATTTGTAGTAATATATTCCAGTGGAAATACCCATGAAAACAAGAGGAAAATACAGTATACAATTTAAAATCATTATAATTATGTTTTTCAATAGGAAATTATAAATTAATTCCATAGGGGATTTTCTATTTGAATTTTTGCTGGGGTTTTATAGTGGGTATTTCCTATTGTAATTTCAATTAGGAATTTTTGGTTTAAATTTCAACTGGGAATTTCTAGAGGAAATTTTAAAAGGGAATTTCTAGTAATAAATTCCAGTGGTAATATTTATGACCACAATAGGGAAAGATGATTTAATATTTCAACTCATTCTAATTATGGATTTCATTGGGATATTAAAACTAAATTCAATAAAGAATTTTCAAGGGAATTTTTACTGGAAATTTGGTCGGTGAATTTCTAGTCTGAATTTGTTGTCTGAATTTCTAGTGGGAATTTCTAGTGGGAATTTGCAGTGTCAATTTCTTGTGGAAATTTGTATGGAGAAATTCCATTGTAAATACCCATTCAAATAGAATGAAAATATGATTTTCATTTTCAACTCATTATAACAACGGGTATGCAGATTCCATAGGGAATTTGCTGTTGGAATTTACAGTGGGAATTTACACCATAAATTTTCAATGGGAATTTCTATAGGGAATTTTCATGGCGGATCTCCTGTGGGAATTTCAACTAGGAATTTCTAGTAAAATATTCTATATGAAATTTAAAATCTAACAGTACGACGGGATGGTGTACAATTTCAAAGAATTTTAATTATTGTTATACAATTGGAAATTATAAATTAAATCCACATGGAATTTCCACTAGGAATTTCCAAAGACAATTTCTAATGGTAATTTCCACTAAGAAAATCAAGAAGAAATATACCACCCAATAGTACAAAAACATGATGGAAATTCTAATAATTATGTTGAAATTAGAAATTATAAATCAATTTCACATGTAATTTACACTGCTTTCCCGAATTCCTAGTTCCAGTTGGACTGGGAATGTCCACTGGGAATATTCAGTAACAAAGTCCGAAAGGAAATTTATTATGGGAATTGAATGAAAACTGTGCACTTGAAATTCACAATTCAAAACTGAAAGTGATTGAAAAAATAATTGTTTATATGATATAAGTTTTAAATGAATTTTAATGTGACTTACTAGTTAAAAAACAATGGAAAACATGAAATTCTAAGTAAAAATTTCTAATAGGAATCCCTAAGGAAATTGAGGCAATTCATGGAGTAAAATTTAAATTAAATTCAAAAAAGTGTTTAGTATTTTAATTATGAATGAATTACCACTGGTAATTACCACTAGGATAAATATGAATTATCATTGGGAATTTCTATTGGTAATTTCATATATAAATTTTCAATGGGAATATCTAATGGGAATTCAACATCGAAAGAGCATTGGAAATTGTCACTGAATGAAATTCTGTGAATACAATGGAATTTCCAGTATGAATTACCAATGGTAATTTCCATTTAGAATTTATCACCAAATGAGTAATAGAAATTTTCACTAGAAAAAAGTGTTGAATACAAATTCCTTGTTACCAATTAGAAATATACATTGGGATTCCACAGTGGAGAATGACATAGGGATTTTCAAAAAGTTTTAATCGAAAAATATTAATTGAAAATTTCCAAAAAAAATTGAAAATTTGAATCAATTTTTAATTAGAAATAAATCAAGTTGAAGAAATATAAATTCCCAGAGAAAATTGGAAGGCAACGTTGAAATTCAAATTCAAACTGGAAATTTCAATTGAAAATTCACACAGGATAATTCTGGAGGAAACTACACACAAGTAATAAAAACATTAAGGAAAATAACTAATAATACAAGTTCAAACTACAAAGGTATTGTGACAATTTCAAACAAATATTAAGAGTTATTTTAATACTCCTAAAGTAGTGAAATCCCTATCAAATGTACTAATACAACAAATATATTTATTAAAACCCACCACAAATGACTGTATCCAAAGTACTCACACCAAGAACAAAGGAAAATGAAAATAGAAATGACATAAACCACCTAACATATTCTATCATTTTTGCTCAAAAATGAAGAAATTCTTGCCAATAAATTCACTGAACCCTTTTAAAAATGGATGTATGAGGGATTCGAAGAGGGGATATGTGAGGGTTTCACGACATGGTTCTCTAAGAATTTAATCATTAGGTTTCGAAAACTTGCACCAAAATGATGTTGAATTAATCATAAGACAGTTTCTCTGAGGGATTTGCTGACGGTTTCCTCACTCAAGGTCTCTCTGAGGTGTGACAACATTCACCAAGAGTTTTTCCGAACCACATGTGTAGGTTTTTAGTGTGGTGAGATAGTTTTCACATTGGTTTTTGTGAATACACGAAGGTATAGGACCGACGAATTCTTTCAACCATGATTTCAATCACGATGAAAGATCCAACTAATCGAAATTTCGATAAATTAACCATGTGGAATCTATCCAATGGTAATCATAATGGTCTAGTTGAAAATATAAACTAAGATGACAATTTTTTATTAAAACATTTGGAAATCTAGAAAAAAATCGATCCTTCATTAGAATTTTCTTAATTTATAGTCCTTGGATTAGGTCTCTGTTTTGGTCCTATATTGTAATTATCCATTTTAAGGATAGTGGTTATGGTAGGTCGAGGTGAATGGACCGAGGTGTCGACGTCAATCTTTAGTGGGTGAAATATTTTGGATTTTAAATTTGAATATTTTAATTTTAAATATATATTGATGGATCTATTAATGAAATTATTTTTTGGGTTATAGGCTTGTGGGTTATAACTTAACCCCTTAAAGTGGAATATTTTGAAAATACCAAAAAAATAATTTGGGATAAGTTATAAGTTAAATGGATTTATTTAAAACATTCCAAACATTATGTAATCCATTTAAAAATACCAATAAATAATTGAGATATAGGAATATATCTTCTATACTATAAATAAACACTACAGAAAGCTCACATTACCAGAATAATTTATTTTTGTTAAGAAGTGATCCTTAGAAGAATCAATTATTGTTAAAAAAGGGAAATCATCTAGAAAACATAGAGCAGATATTTTCAAAGAGATTATAGTGATTTAACATCAAAAATATATAAATGTGTAGGTACCTTTTACACCTAGTACCTTGTTAATTTTTTACATTCAATTTTTCAAGATCAATTTTACTTTTACATTTTCTTTTTAAATATCCATTCCTTAATTTGGGGAGGGGGGGGGGGTTGATTAGATTCATATAGAGCCTTATTTTTTCTTCCATTAAATGGAAGATAAAAATGAATTCCAATATTTAATTATAGAACAATTTCTTATAAAATAATATTAGACCATCGCGAAAGAGAATAACTTATGGAAGGTTCAGTAATTGTTTATTTCTATATTGTGAAATCCTGAATAAATTTTTCCTTTTTTTTACATTTCAGTCTTTAGTAATCTAGATTTTTATTACTAATATGTTAAAAAAGATACATTACTGGAAGATTCACATATTATTATTTTCATGTATTTTTCTTTAATATTATAATTTTTTTATTATCACCATGTTTTTTCGCATTACTTATAAATTTTGGGAAAATTACAAATGTTTTATTTCTCTATGATTTTTGGTAGTATGATATTTTATCAACTATAATTTAAAAATCCAAGATAAAGGGTACCAAACAATTTATTTTATCAAGTAACAATAATAATTGTTTAATGAAAAGAACATAATATACACATATTTTGTATTAATTAGAAGGAACATTTTTTTAGTTAGTATTGGAATTTTGGTTATATCCTTCTATATTTTCTATTATCCATATATTTTTTAAATAGTTGATGTTGAAACTGAATTATTAGACTAACACATTAATAAAAGGAAGAGGTTTGTCCATATTATATTATGTATAAATATTATTTCTTCTAGTGATTTATCAAACCATATACGATCCATGAAACAATCAATGATATAAATCGAGATATATTTTAAGGGTGAGATTTATCACTGAGAAACGTTTCAATAACTAATATTCCGTATCACAGGGATGAACAGTTTATTGAATCTATAGGAAGTTTAGTTTTCTAATTATTGTAAAATTTCAATGTATATTTTTATCTTATATTCAAATTATAATATAAAATCCATTGTGTCAAATGATCATTTTGTCATTGAAATGATTTTTTTATGAATGAATTTTCTAATGAAAAATTTTGAATCCTAGATACAGTTTTTTATTACCATTGAAGACAAATTATGTTCATTTAATTAATAATTACTTATTAATTTGCATGGTGTATAGTTTTTTTTTTGTATTTAAATAATTTTTATAGAAAGAAATCATAGATTTTATATATTTTTGGAGTTATCAAAAAAATAAATCCCTCAATTTATTTCCCTAAAAATCTCAATGGGAATTATATACCAGTAGGGAAATACAAGAAATTCAAATTAATTTTTAAATATTCATAGTTCTTGGGGTTTTATATGTGCCAAATATTTTTTTTTGATTTATGAGGATTTATTTTTAAAAATAAAACTAGGTGGGGGATATTTTTATAATTTAAATTTTCTTATCATTTTTTCTTTTATATTACGAAATTATTTGAGTTTATACATTAGTAATGAAGAAAAGAGATAAATCGAACAAAGAGGAAGAGAATATAACATGTATGTCTTCCAGATCTCAAACTCTGGGTGGTTTAATTGGACATTTAATGATGTTTTTTTGTTCAATTTTTAGTTAAAAAAACATCTTTCCATGTGACTTTAAAATTTCAGTAAGGGGGAGGGTTGTTGGGTCAATTATAACCATTTAATCCATTTTTTTGAAAACCATAAAACAATATAAATTTAGTTTGAATTAGCTAGTAATTTATTGATCGAGTGATTGTTGTGTATAATTAATGTATGATCCTATATCATCAGATGAACATATTATATACACATATGTTTTCGTACTTTGTTAAGCTAAGATAAACTACATGCATCAAAATTAAGGGCTTTATGATAGCCTACTCATTGTATGATTGATATAAATGATACATCTATTAGATAATGGAGTGTCTTTCTAAAGCAGTAGGAATTGTACCTAAATATCTTGGAATCCAACAATTGAATTTTTGTACAGCATCATATATAAACTCAATAGATATCTTAGTGGAAATGAAAAATTTGAACATAATATAATCTCTTACATCTATGTTGAAATTATATCCTATCTCATTATTTCTGAGAACATCTGATTATTTTTTATTTCTATGTGCTCATTGAGATACTAATGTGATGTTTTCCTTGTAAAACTCTAAGATTATTTATATTGGTTCATTATCCAATAAGGTGAGATTGAAGATGTTTGGGGGAAATGAATAAGTGATTTGTCTAATAATTTATGATCAATAAACTTCTATGGATGTATCCTATTTGGTATGAAACCATGTGTTCGATGAAGTCCTAGTGTGTCCATACAGATCTTCATCATATCAAAGAGGTTATCAGTTATTGAGTTATATTTTTATACAAAATATGTTTAGTAAAATTTGATCATAGATTGGAACTCCATACCTTTCAACGAGTCTACAATAAAGGAATTTCTTGTTTTGGAATGTGTTTAGTTTTTGATAAGTTCATTTTTGACTACATTTAGATAGTATACCTTGATTTTATTGAAATGTATATTTATTTAACAACATAATACTTTAGTTGTACAAAAAAATGTATGTCGACTTCTGACTATGTTCACCGAAATTATTGTAGTTCCATATCATCAGTATCTGTGACAACAACAATTTCAACACACAATATTAATTCTTATGTAAGTAAATGATATATATGATTTTGTAAAAATATAAACCTCAAAGATCCATATTTGAGACCATATGATAACAAAAAACTATCATTTAGTGATAATTTTATTGATAGTTGATTATCGTTTAATAAATCACTAAATTATTTGCCTTGGTTTTAAAAAAATTGTTATTTATAATGATTTTAGTAATAACAAAAATATTATTTTTTATTTCATTGGGTTTTTTGGTGTCGTTTTTTAGAAATAGTTTCCTATTTATTGTTGGTTTCCATTTTCTTTTTTTATTACTTTTAATAAATTATTTTAATATTTTTATAATTTTTCAATTTTTTTATTTTCATTTTTATTTTTATATTTTTTAATATATATATATATATATATATATATATTTGGACCTCCCCTCACATTCATGAGATTTCATCATCTCAATTTCCCACAAAAAATTGTGGGTTATTTTTTAGATTGTTTTTTTGATACATGCCCTAATTTAATCATAACTGTTCAACTAAATGACCATATTCGTGTTTTGTTATTTTTACCATCCTTCAAAATTAATAGTCCACTATCCCATGAATTCAGAACCAAATCTCATTCTAGATTTCATCTAACCTTCTCTAAAATTGGGTTCATTCTCTGGGGACATTTGTTCATTCATCATTTCCATAATGAGCAAGATAATTATTTGGTTTCTGTTGACTTCCAAAACGATGATGAAAAGATGTTTATGCTCATTCTATATCAATCATTATTAATAATTTACAAAAACCACAACGAACGATTTAGGTATTTAGTCATCTCATATCATTAATACCACTGACATATTTCTAAAATCAACAAAGAAATTCTATTTAGAAACAATATATGACTTCATCAGGTAATTAACCTATAAAATATTACTTAAAAACATTTGATGATATTTTAAATAATTAAATGCCCCATTTATACATTAATGTATTTATTTTTTATAGAAGTATTTAGTCATTAATTGTTTTCCCATCCATAGATAATAATGATTTATTTTCAAAATTCATACCTTTACAAATTACATAGTATAAGTATTTGAAATATGATATAAATAAAATTGGGTTTTTTTTCTGAATTTTATCTTTAGAATAAATTGTTTTTGGGTGTTCTGTAATCATTTTGATTCGTGCATGTCTTGAGAACTGTATCTTTGTAATGAAGGCATCCATAAATAAATTAATGTTATAGAAAAATAAATATAGTTAATTTACAACCTGTAAAATAAATAAATGTAGTTTTTATGTATTTATAACCATCCCTTAATCTTCATGTCAGACTTGTAGAAAAGATGATGTAATTATTTTCTAATGTCAGACCCATATAGATCACCAAATGAATTTTCAATATAACATGCGATATATATTTATCGAGATCAAGTATAAAATTTTTGGGCTTAATATGACATTATTGGGAGTAATTATACTTTTCATCACTCTACTTATTCTTATTGTTTTAGTTTCAATAAAAATCATGTAATTGTTAGCGGTCAGAATTTATAGTGAAAAAACACTTCATGGAAATAAGTTTTTCTATTTTAAGCATTTTTGTCTCCACATCATTTTTTAAATCTAATTTGGTACGAAAATGTTAACATGATTGATGTCTGAAATGTGATTAAACCTAGAAATCCCCTATAATATATTCAAATAATCAATCTCTAAATCTCAATTGGGTAATTAAACTATAAATTATTCCCATTATATTAGCCTTCCAATGCTAAATAAGTTTCAAATCCAATGAAAATGATTTGTATGATCAAAACAAATATCTCCACATGTGGATTCTAGTATAGCTGATTCTCTTTGAAGAACTAGTGATAGTGCATGGTAACTAAATATGATGTTTAAAATATTGTATAGTAAAAGGGCCCATAGGATAAATAAACATATTTTTCAGAGTAGATATCCTTAAAATCCATCAAAATTTATTGATGTTGGAAATCCCCTACAAATGATTTTCCGGATCAGAACTCAATATCTCCACCCAGGGATTCTAGTATCACCTCTTCCCTTTGTGAAACTTTTGATAATGAAAAATAATTATCATTGATTTTTGAACTCTAGTATATCAAAACACCCCACATGATTTAAAACCCTATTTGTTAATGTTTTTTTATAATACATAAAAAATAATGATGTTGAAAATCCCCAATAAGCGATTTTTTTAATTGGATCTGGAAATATCCACTAAGGATTCTAGTGTATCTGCTTCCCTGTAAAGAAATAGGGATAATATATTGTAATTATCTCTGTAGATTGAACAATGGTACCATAAAATCCTCCTCCTAATGTACAAATTTGTTTGTTTTGAGTTTTTTACTTATAATCCAATAGAATTGAATGACCATACAAATCCCCTATAAAAGAATTGCAAGATAAAATCATGAAATATCTACACAGGTATTTTAATGTAGCTTCATCCCATGGAATAACTAGTCATAGTTGATGATAATACCATATTTAGTTTGAAATCATGTGTTTTATAAAGGCCCATAAGATGCATTAATTTGTTTTTCTAAATATTAATCCCATGTAATAAAAAAATTAATGTTTCTTCAAGTCCCATTCTTGGGTTTTTTATGATTGGAAGTAGAAAACTCAATCCATGGATTCTGCTGCAAATTATTTCCTTTTGAAGAACTATTGATACTATATGGTAAATATCTATGATGATTGAATTTTGGTTCTGTAAAAGGTCCCATATGATTTTATACATTGTTTTTTAAGGATTAATTCATTATAATCTAACAACATTTAACGATTCTAAAAATCCCTTATAGAGGATTTGCATGATCATAACTAGATATGGCTACATAGGAATTCATGTGTAGTCAATTCTCTTTGAAGAACTAGTGAGTGCGCATGATAATCTATATGTGGTTCAAACACTAGTATAGTATAAGGGCCCACATGATTTACTATTTTTTATGGTTTTTTTCCATAGAATCTAAAAACTATAATGAAAAAATAATTCCCTTGTAGGGGATTTATAGAATCAAAATAACAAATCACCTCCTAAGGATTCTAGTGTAGTATCTTCTATTTGAAGAACTATTGTTAGTGAAAAATAATTATCGGTAAAAATTGAATTATCGTATAGAAAATGGACCTACATCATATAAATAAATTTGATATTGTTTTTTTCATATAATACTAAAAATTAATGATACATAAAATACACTATAGGGGATTTTTAAGAAAAAAACTATAAATCTACCAATGGTTATTTGAGTTTAGACACTTCCCTTTTATGAACAAGTCATAGTGCATGTTAATTATCTATAAAGATTTAAATATAATTTAGTATAATTGACCACATTATGTACTAATATTTTTTTAAGGTTTTCCCTTTAGAATCCAAAAAAAATTTACATTTAAAATCCCTTTTATGGGATTTTCATGATGAGAACTAGAAATATCTTAGTAAGGACTCTAGTGTAGTTGTTTTCCTTTGAAGAACTTGTTCCTGTGTGTGGCGATTTTCTATAATTTTTGACCTATGTTGCAGTAAATGGCCCCACATGATGTAATATATTTTTAAATTTTTTTCTAATAATCCAAAACAACATAATCATGCAAGAAATCACTTTAAGGGGATTTTGAGGATCAGAATTGGAAATCTACACCAAGAGATTCTAGTATAGCCACTTACCTTTGAAGAAATAGTGATAGTGGATAGTAATTATCTTTAAATATTGAACTATAGTTTAATAAATGTACCCACATGATTTATTAACCTTTTTTTTAATGATTTCCCATCAGATTAATAAATATTAATGACGCTACAAATTTGCTACAATGGATTTTCTGGATTGTAACTGAAAACCTCCACTATATGTTTATAGTATAGCTACTTCCCTTCGATGAACCAGTGATAATTCATGGTAAATATTTATTATGTTTTAACTCTAGTATATTAAAAATTCTCACATGATATACTAATTTTTTTGTTATGGTTTTTCCCTTATAATCAAAAAATAATAATGTTTCTGTAAATCTCATAAAAGGAATTTTTAGGATCAAAACTAGAAATATCCACACATGGATTCTAGTCTAGCCACATCCCATTGAAGAATGAGTGATAGTGAATAATAACTATATATGTAGAGTGAAAATTGGTGTAGTATAAGTCCCTCACGATATAATAATTTTTTTATGGATTTTCTATTTTTAATCCATTATTTTTTAATGAGGTTAAAAATCTATTTTAGAAGATTTTCATGATTGGAAATCTAAATCTCCCAAAGGGATTTTAGTGAAGCATATTCTCTTTTAAGATCCACTTTCATTTAACAACACTTATCAATGAAGTGACATGTTTTTTATATAAATAATTTTTGATATGATGTTAAAATTTTGGTATTTCATTTATGCAGATGCATGTATTTAAATAATGTCGAGTTGATTCACATGATATCGTTTCTCAAATATTAATACTCTTGAATGATTATTATAAAAAATTCACCCCCTTACAACTAAAAATAATAATCCATAATTGAATGAAATATCATTTTGGAAAATTTTTTAATCTGAGTTTGAATGTAATGGTCTTCAATTCAGACATAAAGTTGTTAGACAATGCTATGATACACATATTTTGAATGTATAATGTCTAAAAAAAATAAGTTCAACATTGAATGACAAGAGGTGGGATTTCTTAAATAATATATCCTTCAAATATATGGACTCTTTGATGGATTGATCCATATAAGTGAATACAATACTTACAAACTAAAAAAATTATAGATAATGCTGAGAAGATTTAGTAACTATTGGACGATGGTAACTCAAAATGAAATTTGGACCACTATTACACTATCGGTATATAGAAAGGATATTGTAGGAAATATTATAATGAAAAAAATTATTATTAATTTTTGAATGTGAAATATTTTCTTCTCAGATTGGAAACTATATTGGATTGGGTTTATAAATTATGTTGATAATAAGCATGGAATCATTGAGTGACTGTGGTCTTACGAAATTAATCAATATCATATGACATTTATATAGTCATCAATAAATGGATCATGGAGATGTATATGTCTCATTCTTATAATTTTTTTACAATTTAGGGATTTGTTTAATTGTCAAAAAAATTTCAAACTGTTTATTCATGTACACGTTCCAACCCAATTAAATATGTGGTATTGGTTTTTTGAGGTCATCGAAATCATAAAACCAAAGGAGAGTGGATATAAAGATTCATTGAAGATCACTTTATTGAAATCAGCAATGAACACATAGTTCAAACATTTAATTTAAATATATTCTAGGATAGTGTATGTTTTCCCAAAAAATAGATGAAATAAAATACCAAACTACTAAACAAGTAAACAGATTGGAAGAGCTGTAGATGAAAATAGTTTAACACCCTGAGTTTTTATAGACTTGTTTTCTCAAATAAATTAAATTTTCATTTATGTCTTGAAATGAACTATTTCAAAAATTCTTTTAAAATTAAAAACCAACTCGACATACATTACACGACTCCATGTCGTCATACGTTACATGGAACAACGACTTTGAGTATATTACAGACAACACATATTTTTCTATGAAACATCATTTTGTCATTATAATTATTTAAATGATATAATTATAAACTTGTCATTATAAATATTAATATGAATAGTAATAAATATTTTTCAAATATTTTTTAGATTTTATATAAATAAATAAAATACAGTGATAATTAAAAATATAATTTTTGGTAATGTCCTTATATGTTTAAAAATATGGTTTTCTCAAAAAAACTACTTTAAATGTATTTTTGTGAAAAATATTAAATTTAATTTTAGACATATTTAGAAATATAATTTGATAAATAAAACATAATTTTTTAATTTAAAAATTTGAAAATATTTTAAGGATAATTTTTGCTTTTTTTTGAGAAAAATAATTTTTGGATGAATAGTGAAAAATACTGGATTTTAATTTCAAACCGTTTTTTGATCTACTTTATTTATAGAGATAAATTGTATTTTAAAATTGTTTTCAATATTAATTATATTCTATTTTTATAAATTAATAAAATATGGATAATTGTACCTAATTTCACATTGAAATTGGATATAAAATGTTAGTGAACTTTTGATCATTTTTCCATCAATAACCTGAATTGTCGACCCAACTACAGGATTAAATTTAAAATAATTTTTGAAAATTTTATGTTTTTGACTAGAAAAAAATGGATTAAATATTTGGAATCTAAAAAAATATAATTTTTAATATGGTCAATATAGTTTGGGACTAAAAATATTTTTGAATGTAACCAAAATTAATTATATTGATTAATGTAAAATTAAGCTTAATTAAGGAATACAACTTAAATTTTTTTCCTAAAACGACTTATACAATAGTCCAAAGCCTATTTTATATTCATATTTATACCATATAATAACTTCTATCCTATTTGGACCATTAGTATTTCAACTTGAAACATGAAAATTATGCGTAGAAATCTCAGTTCAAAAATTTACAATAGTGCCACTCCTCCTCCTCTATAATAATGGATGCTTTCCTCACAATTACTAACACCTCTCAATCCCCTTGGATAACCAAAACTCTATTAAAATAAGCTCCCAAATTTCCTAAATTCATCTTTAATGTCTCTCCTTGGGCATAAATCTATCCAATGAAGTGTTTTGGTACAAACCAAAAGGAGTTACCTGATTAAGAGGCAATATCTTCTCTCATGTCCATTATTTTATTGTCTTTAACAACCCCTCCACTTTTTTCCATTATTGTATAAAAATACTAGTATCCTAAAAATAATTGGTTTTTTATTCAATTTTTTATCCTACACTTATATACACCTCCATCTAACGGATAATGAATATACTATTTATGTATACGACATACTACGACCTTATTGAATGATGATTATTTAATTTTCTATATAACATATCATGGTTGAAATTATAATGAACGCTATTATTATATATTTTATATTTTATATATATTATTTATTTAGACCAATTTATTTTATTTAAATCACATATCCTTTTTACCTTTCATTTAGTGTTAATACGATAATTCGTTTGAGGAATTGTGGACTACTGCCCCCACAAAGTGATATGATTCATTCATACACTACATGAATTGTATTAAGGATGGTTTAGTGAATATATAAATCACATATGATTTCATAAATATTCTTTAATAATGATATATATATATATATATATATATTTCGAACATTGATTCTTTAATCATGATAATTAAATGAAAATAGCATTCATGCGTATGTACGACCTACTATCTCCATTAATAGTGTATTTCGTTTCATAGTTATATATTATATATATTATTATAATATAAATATAATGTATATAAATTATATTTATACAATTTTTTAAATTTTTGAAATCATGATAAAAAGTATAAATACCAATGATATAACAAATTAAAACATTTATAAAGAATAAAGATAATATTTCCTGAAGTGAAACCTTAACATTGGATTGTTAACAAGTGTGTAAAATATGGTAATAATCATACCAAATTTGGTATTAGATATTATAATATGGTTTTCTAAAATATGTATAATATCTTTATTTTTATTATATAGGTGGGTTGAATGAGTACAATGAGCGTTAAGACACAATGTAAGGGGATTTTATCTTACTTTTTATTTTCGTGAGATACATGCTATTTTTCCACTCATTCTACTTGTGTGGTGGATGTAATACCCACTACTATTTTCTATGTAACTTATATGTAAATTTTTTGGAATACACATATCTATTATAGGATTTTTAGGGGGGTTGAGTTTCGAAAGATACCAAATCAGTAAAATAGTTTTGTCTTAATTTTCTTTCTTTGGGACTCATGGTTTGATCTATACCTAAATAATATTTGAGGATTATATACTCATTTTACATGTTGTATGATTAATATAATAATTTTCATTATATTTTATTCTTATTTAAATTTCCATTTTATTACATGGAGAGTATGTTCCTATATTATCAAGTTATAAGAGTTTTTTGATACAATCTCATTGATTTTCGATCATGTTTTTGTTTATACTACCATTATTAATATCTAGTGATCTGTCTCTCATGAATCCTGATGAGTTTCTTTATCCTCCATTTATTCAATATATATCCATGTATCAATAAAAAATTTCCATACTTTCATACTTAAGATAATTTTTTTTTAAAATATGACCATCCCTCTCTCTGATCAGAAATCATTTTCATACAAAAAACATGATTTCAAAAGATATTTGAAGCCCATTTTCAGGGAAAACATATTTTAAAAATATTTAATAGTTTTATTTCATCATTTATATGTTATCAAAGATGATTTCAAAGATAAAATTTTTCAAAAAGGTTTTCTTTTTTAAAATTCATTTTCAGTGTAGAAAAAAATAATTTCCTCCATAATTGTTTATAAAAAAGTTGTTTCAAAATTATATCCCATCAGTGATAACATACATTAGTGTTACTCATTACTTTTTTGGAAAATCATTCATTGTATCCAGTCATATTCATTCTCAAAATGGATTGTGTTGTTATGGAATGATATTGATGGAACCCATTTCTCATTCATGGGTTATATGCTTTTGAAAAACACTTCATTTAACAGTTTTTTAGGATGAAATGATAATGAAACCAATATTTTTTAAACGGGTTATAATTTTATTACAAGATAATAATAACCATTTAGAGTCATGGGTTATGATATGATTATTTTTTGTTCTTGGCGAACATGTAGGTTTGATTTCTCTATGAGATGGGTGAGACCTATATATCCCTCTAATGAATTAATTAAGGATTTATATCTCATGATATAGACTAATATGGTCATGGATATGAACATTGACTTTCAAGATGTCTGTGGGAGTAAACCATGACTAGAAACATGTTATGAGGACTAAACGAATACTATAAAGATGACAATGGAAGTGAACCATGACTAAAAGTGGTATGGGGAGTGAACCCATTTTACCAAGATGGTCTTTGAAGTGATGCCTTGGCTACTGTGGAAATTAGATTATATACTTATATGTCTTACAAAATTCCATATTTTATTCCTATGTTATTATTTCATGGTTTATGTTCACTATTTCTTTATGATTCATGTCTTATTCAATTGTAATCTTTATTCCCTAATTCATGTATATGATATTTGATATACAGGGTCTGATATTTTATTTTCTTAGTCATGTTATCATGAACTTATGCTTATGTTTATTCTTACATGTCTTCTTTGTTTACCCATATTGAGAATATGAGCTCACCCCTGTTTTTGATTCCTTTTTAGCAGGTTAGGAAGATTGGTATTATGTTTGATATTTCTTAGAAGGTTGATAATCACAAATAAACTAGTGGGGGTGGTTGCGCCCAAATTTACCCTACGGGTAAAAGCGATCGATGTAGTACATGTAGGGGTCGAGTCCACAGGGACCGAAGAAGTAACCTTGAGACGATATGATTTGGTGAAGGATGGGCTATGAAGTAGCCAACTATGGTTTTGATTTTGGATGGTTTAAATAACACTAATAAACCTACGTGAATTCAATTTAATGAAAATGGGTTGATCTAGGATTATGCTCGGGGTGGATTGAATGAATTTTACTTCTTTAAACAATTTTGGTTTTATTAATTCTTGATGAATCCATTCTTCAAAAATAACACTACCTTCATCATTTTCTGGTTTGGTGCTTACTAAACACAATTACTAATCCCTTATACACTTAGAGAACCAACTTCATGATCTCTCCGAGGTATATGGTCATTTAGTAATTGAATTTATTTTGCTCAAACACAGTAAAGATGAAGAGTAGAAATAACTGAAAAATGGATATCTTAAATTAATTATCCATTTAACAACAATTCGTTCATAAAATAACATTCAACCCAGCCTTTTCATTCTCCTAAGATCAACCCATTAAGGGTTTAGCCCTCCATTGATGGTATACTCTCAATGGTGGGCGGAAGATGACTAACAAGAATTGGATTGAAGAAATTAAAACCGCGGAAATAACGAGCACTCCTCCGTGTGTGTGAATGAAATTCACACCTATGTGTGAACTAATTCACAACAACACAGAGATATCACTGTGCTTTATGATTATAAAGTTTTAATAAATGAAATGGAAAATATATAAGAGAAGAAGTTGATTAAGAACAAAAAGAAAAACTTACATGGAAATGGAAAACATTACAAATGAAATTTGGAAGCAAAACATTACAATGAAACAAAGCATCCAAGATGATAAAAAAAATTCCACCCCCATTCCCTTCACCAATAGCTCCTTATATAGGAATATTAGGAGCCTTAGGTACATCCCCCAACAATTAATTCACCCCTCAACAATTAACAGAGTCAAAAAGAAATTGACATTTCGAAGTTGACCCGGAAAACTGTCCAGATTCGTCCTCCATTTTGACGTATGAATTCGAAATTGAAGAAGGCCGATTCCGGAGGTGTCGTAAATATAAAATATCTTCTTACATGTGTCCTCTATGAGCTGTAAAAATTTCAGGAAATTTCGCTCAGCCGTTTGGATGTTATGGTCGAAATGGTGGAACGGATTTCTGCGCATTAATGACGAGTCCACCATTTAAATCTAAACTTCAGATCCCTTTATCATCATGATAACATCAGAATTAGCTCCGGCCACAGTTGAATAAAATGATCCTCATATTTTTATCTTTCTACTGTATAAATTTGAGCTTCATTGGGCTTGGTTTCTGGGCCCCACATTTGTTTGATGGGCCTTAGGCCCATTATGCTTTTTCCAGCATGTTTCTGCCTTCAGACGCAAAATTCTCCATCTTCCTTTGAGATTCATCCAGCGGACCTAAAAGATAAAATGTTCCAAAAAAAGTGATCAATCATATCCCAAAATTTCAAATTCAGAAAATGAATATAATATTGTCAACAAACAAATGAATGATTGGGCCCAAATTTGCATTTTAAACAAGAATTGCATTTTTGATGAGAAATGAAGTTCTATTTATGTAATGCACTAAAAACAATGTTTATGGACTTTGGAACAATGAATATAAAGATATTAACAATTAATATTATCCACTTTCAGTGACTAATCACACCCCCCAACTTGAGTTTTGCTAGTCCCGAGCAATATAAATTACAAATATGAAATTCAAATCCCCTTTTCCAAAAACATTTAAATACACATTACTCACCCAAATATCTAATACCAAAAAAAATTATGAAAACCCATCAAAATAATTTAAAACAAGCTAGGTCCATAAGCATATCCCAAGCCCAAGCCCATTCATTTGTTCAAATTCATCGCCACATTTCATCCAATTCCAATTAAGCATGATAAAGTGTTGTGCATCATAAAAGATATGGGGCCCATTTTATTGTTCAAGGGGGAAAAATGGAAGCGCTAGGTGGGAATCACATTAAACCTTAAGATGAGTATCCTTTTTTTTTATTTTTATTTGATTTTTTTTAACCATAATAGATATGAAAAGACTAACTCTGGGCAAGACAACTATGGAGTCACGATCCCCAAGTGCCGGACGCCACGCATTTTGTCAATTTCATGCTCTACAATAGAGATATAAAGCCTAACTCTGGGCAAGACAACTAGGGAGTCACGATCCCCAAGTGCCGGACGCCACGCATTTGGACAAAACATTGCTCTATGTGGTCATTATTATTTTTTTTTCAATTTTTTTTATTTTTTTTTTGTTTTTATTTTGTTTTTTTTTGGATACTCAAATTAAACTAAAAGTGACCCCAGAACCCTATGCTATAATGAAAGGGACCCAAGAACTCAAATTTACACCCACAATCAAAAAGACGTGCATTGTGGCATTTTTATTAAGAGGATGAAAATGTAAACTTTGAAAAATCACATTGGACAACCGCACTTTCCAAAAACTATGCTCATGAACTTAAACTTGCATTAAAATCAGAATAAAGGCATGCATAATTTATTTTATATCCGATTTTTGAGTTTGCAATGTGTGTTATCATGTTTATGGTTAATGGAATTTTTCTTTTCATGCATGTTCTTATTCAAAATAAAAATCATTTTTTATCCCCCCCGAACTTAGAATAACACTGTCCCCAGTGTTTAAAGAAAAGAAAAAAAAACTTAGAAGGGGGTAGGACAGGAGTTCAAAGATAAAATTGAGAATGAAAAACATGGAACAAATTCACCTGGTTTTTAATGTTGAGGTTCATGATGCTCCAAATTACTCCTTTGATCTCTTTGGGGATGTAGGCACCTCCTTGATTGAACATGTATCACCCAAAATAGTTCCTGAACCATAAAAAGAAGGACAAAGCAGACAAACAACAAAATGATTTATTTAATTCCAAGTACCATCATTTTCATGTTTTTTTTAAATCAAACTAATGATACATTGTCTTCTTTAAATTTCTGGGTAAGGTATTACTCAGGGATCACACCGCGTGACACGGATGAATACGGTGCTCCCCTTTCATACCCATCCATACTCATAAAAGAAGAACAGGTCAAGAGTCTAATAATTTTTTTTTTAAACCTACAAAAACATAAATAAAATAAACTGATGATACATTGTCTTCTTTAAATTTCTGGGTAAGGTATTACTCAGGGATCACACCATGTGACACGGATGAATATGGCGCTCCCCTTTCATACCCATCCTTACTCATAAAAGAAGAACAGGTCAACAATTTATGGTAATTTATTATATGAAAAATAAAATGATTCAAAATGATTGGAAACATGAAAACCATGGGTTGCCTCCCATGCAGCGCTTTTGTTTAACGTCGTTAGCTCGACTTGAACCCCCCAACTTATCCAATTCCAACTTTCAAAATTATAATTAACCCATCTTTCTCCACTTCAACAAGATTGAGATTGATTGTTTTTTTGAAATTTGTTTCGTATGAAATCATATTTTCTACAATGATTGGTAAAATCCAAGGAATATCTAAAATGGTTGATCGATTTGTTTCTATAGTCTTTCCTAAGACACCAAGGATCATTCCTACATTATTGATTTCATGATATGGATGAATGACAACTGGAATTTCTTTTTTATCACCTATGATGGGATGCCTCGGTGGGGAAGTAAGGACATTGATTTTGAGTTCAGGTTGGATAGGACATTTAAACACAGATAAGGAATTAGAATCAAAATCAATTTCATTTTCATCATTTCCCAACACAATTGGTTCCATTTGAATTGAAGATTCAACCCCAAAGTTTTCTAGATGAGTTTCATGAATGGGTATGGATTTGATGTTTGTGATTTCTCCTAATGGTTCAATGATTGGTGTTTCTGAAAAATTATCATTGGATAAATATTCCGGGCATTCAATCCATGAAGAAAAATTTCCCTCTTGTGAATTCATGAAATCAATTTCATCCTGATTAAAACACTCATTAATGATCCTCATAAATCAATATTCCGGGCATTCAGATCCCTTTATCATCATGATAACATCAGAATTAGCTCCGGCCACAGTTGAATAAAATGATCCTCATATTTTTATCTTTCTACTGTATAAATTTGAGCTTCATTGGTCTTGGTTTCTGGGCCCCACATTTGTTTGATGGGCCTTAGGCCCATTATGCCTTTTCCAGCATGTTTCTGCCTTCAGACGCAAAATTCTCCATCTTCCTTTGAGATTCATCCAGCGGACCTAAAAGATAAAATGTTCCAAAAAAAGTGATCAATCATATCCCAAAATTTCAAATTCAGAAAATGAATATAATATTGTCAACAAACAAATGAATGATTGGGCCCAAATTTGCATTTTAAACAAGAATTGCATTTTTGATGAGAAATGAAGTTCTATTTATGTAATGCACTAAAAACAATGTTTATGGACTTTGGAACAATGAATATAAAGATATTAACAATTAATATTAGCCACTTTCTGTGAATAATCAGGGGGATAATTTTTCTCACTTATTTACTTGTGATTGTGTTTCCATGTTTCCAAAGGCACTAGACTAGAATAGTCTTCATTTGCCTATTTGTGTAATTTTTTATGTATTCTGCAACAGTTATGTAATGTTAATGTATGTCAAGATTGTGTCCCTATAGTTGGTATCAAATGAAAATTAGTTAACCATTAGAAGTTATGATGAGAAAACCTTAGTGATAACCCTACAGATATATATAACGATAAGTATAAGGATAAAAAAAGTATTGGAGAATGTCCAAATTTTTTGGTGAAGGATAGATTGTATGGTTTCCAAGAATTACATCACAATCTGGATATTAAAATTGGATGTGGATCTTGAATAGATGTACCTAGGGGTAATAACTATAGAAATATTTTCTGATCCTGACTTAGGGTAATCTAGTACATGATAATGGTTTTTTTCCAGACACCTATTTTGACACTCATGGGAGATGTTATTTGTAAATTAAAAAACTATTCACAAACCATCATGAATGATTTAAATATATGTTGCCTATTAATAAACAAAGATAATCTTATGTTTTCAATGATTAAGGAGGGATTCATAATTTAGATATCTTATAAATGAATTTTTCATGATTATATAATTCCCCATGATGATCAAAATTTCTTACTCTATGATTTTTAGTTTTAATCTACAGCCAAAACCTAAAAGAACTGCGTTAATGGTGAATATGATGGACAATGCAACTATTTACCTCCTCGAAAAATTATTTATATTTTAGATGGGCTGAAAACCCACATTAATATGATCACATTGATTTCTCAAGCTATGAATCATGGTTGAATTACAAATTATAATTTGAGAGAACAATATTATATTCAGTAATTCATGATGATACACACACATTTTTTCAGAGGGTATTATCATCCAATTGTTGCTAAAAATATATTTGTACTAGTGAAAAGATATTCTATGTTATACAATGTTTAGAACATGATAATGTAATTATTTATGTTTGTTAGTTAGAAGGATAAGCAGATTAGTGGTGGAATGTAATAAAAAAATATGAGGCCAAAAGTTGATATTGAATCCATGGATTGGGAGGAGTTAAAGAACATATTTTTCAATAAATACGTTCCTCAAATTCTTTATACAAATATAGAAAAATAATTCCTTGAGTGGAACCAAAGGGATGATGAATCTGTTAGTACGTATGAGACTAAATTCGAAAGACTTTAAATGTAAGATTCATGAATTATCTTCCGACATGAAAGTAAATTTGGTAGATCTCTAGTATCATTAAGCCATATACTTAGAAAGTAACAATTCATAAGATACTTTAATATATATGAATAGATTGTTAGTTGTTAAATCATGTTTGAAATGCTATATGGAGTCATGTATCGATCTCATGGTTTTAAAAAGAAGAGGAATATGGAGTTTAACGGAAAATATACTATTCACAAAGAAAATATGATGAGATTTTCTTCATGCTCTATGTGTGGGTATAAGCTAGGAAAAAATTTCCCAAAGGGGTTTAATAAATTTTTTATATGTGGAAGGGATGTCCATCAGGCATTTGATCATCAATGTGATGGGAATAAGTTAACTAATTTTGAGAATGGGGAAAAAGTGACACAAAATTCACCTCCCACGATTCAATGATACAATATTAAGGAGAACATAAATTAGGATGTCCACCACCAAAACCCAGTGGCTGGTGATAATGATTGACATCAACAACATCTTAAGCCATGAGATAGTGTGAAATATCATGAAATAGTTTGTTCTGATGAGATATGTGATAATGATATGATGAAAGCTACACTTACCATGCACTATGTAACTACTAAATACATATTTGATTCTGGATCTACCCACTCTTTAATATTAAAAGAATTTTATAATGGTGTAATGATTCTTACAAAATAATTAAATGTGTAATTTTCAATGAAAAACCCTATTGGTATGATGATTTAATTTCATGTATATGACTCCTTTATGGTTGATGTTTGTGGGAATGTGCTTCCTGTAAATATTTTCATTCTTTCGTTGGTTGAATTTGATGACATATTAGGCTTGGATTGGATTTCTCACCATAAATAACACATTAATAATAATCGAAGAGAAGATAATTTTGGTATTTCAAACCATCATATGATCCTCCATCCATGTGATGATATGTATGATCTTTCTATAGATATTACATCAAATTTATGGGTCTTAATTACCATTCAAAAGGGTTTTTTATCTTAAATGACTAGGGAGGGAATCAACACCAATGATATTCCTATTAGTTGAGATTTTTTGGATGTATTTCCAAAAAAGCTTCATTGTCTTCCACCAAAATGTGATGTTAAGTTCTCAATAAACTTATAATAGGTTCCACGCCAATTTTAAATAACCTTTATACGATGGATTCAATTGAGTTATAGGAGTTGAAGAATAAACTTCAAGAAAACCTTGATAATGGATTAATTCATCCAATTGTGTCAACATATGGTGCAACTGTTTTTTTTGTGAAAAATAAATATAGATCAATGGGGATCTACATTTATTATCAGTATTTGAACAAGATCACAATCAAGAACATGTATCTGATTCCCTATATTGATGACATGTTTAATCAACTCTGTTGAGCTCAATACAGTTCCAAGATTTTCCTTTATTCTCTAATTCATCAATTGAGTGTTAAGACAGAGGATATACCCGATACGACATTCAATAAAATGTATAGAAACAATGAATGTATAGTGATGTCTTTTTGTCTAACTAATTCCCCAACTATCATCATGGATTTAATTAAAAGAGTATTTAGAGATTAACTTGATCAGTTTTTGGTAGTCTTTATAGATGATTTTTCTATATCATGAAGGATTGGGGAAGAATATGAAGATCACTTGAGAATCATAGAAAAGTCAGTAAGGATGGAGATTCTATATGAATATGTTCAAAATTATGAATTTTTTAAGAATTGTTTTTCATTTTTAGGTCACATAATCTCAAAAGAGGGTATATCAGTAGACCCATTAATGATGGAGACTATTGAATGTTGTCCTACACCAACCTCAGTGAGTGATATCCATAGATTTCATGGTTTAGCTGGATATTATAGACTATTTCTGGAGAATTTCACATTACCATCTAATCCTATGACCATGTTAACTTAGAAGGGTATCTTTTTTCTCTGGATAGATGAATGTGAGTAATAATTTATGTAACTGAAGAAAAGGTTAGACAATTCACCCATGATCCCATTACCTCGTATTGATGAGTGGTTTTAAATATTTAATGATGCTTCCAATAAGGTATTGGAATGTGTTCTTGTGAATAATAACATGGTAATCGGTTTTTCATCACGAAAGGTAAATATTCAGTAGAAAAATTTCCCAACTCATGATTTTAAGTTAGATGTAGTATTTTTTAATTAAAAATATGGAGGATTTATCTTTATGGAGAAAAGTCTGATCTATATACTTATCATAAAAGTCACATATATATATTCATAGAGAAGAAGTTTAACATGATTCAGAGAAGAAGGTTTGAGTGGATAAACGATTATAACAACTCAATACACTACCACCCAGCAAAAGTGAACCCGGTTGTTGATTCTTTGAGTTGAAATGATCATGCTTGATTTGAAATCATTAGGATAACAAAAGATCTAATATTCTTGTATTTCTAAATAATGGATCAATAAATCATGAAGGAATGGGAATAATATTATCATTATCAAATGAATGTTCAACCATCTATCCATGTGAAGATTAAATAGGAGTACAAGAAAGATGATGTGCTGAAAAAAAAAGTCAGAAATCATAAAAAGTTTAACCATTTTCATGATGAATTTATAATGTGTAGGAACCATGTATGTGTTTCTTCCATATAGGATTTAATGAAGGATCTATCAGAGGATCTCATAGTTCTCCATTCCCTATTTATCCTAGATGTAAGAAGATGTATAGAGACTTAAAATAATACTTCTGTTGGTATTGTATGAAGAGAGTTGTGATAGAGTTTTTACTCAGTGCTTGGTATGCCAATAAGTTATGTTTGAAAGTCACAAGTCAAATGGGATGTGAAATCTATTAGACATACTTGAATGAAAATTGGATAACATCACTTTGTTTTTGGACATTGGACTACCCAAAACCTCTAATGGAATTAATTATATATCAATGGAGGTTGATCTCCATAATAAATTATCAGACATCATCATTATCTGAGAAGACTTTTGTGTAGATCAGCGTTACTAAATATACATTAAGTATGTGGTAAGGTTCCATGGAGTGCAACATTATATTGTATCAAATTAGGATCCAAGGTTTACCTCAATGTTCTAGTTATGTATTCAGCAAAAAATTTATAATAAATTGAGTTTCAACATTGAATATATTCATTATAAAGATGGTTGTTCTAAAAGAATAATTCAAACCCTAGATGATATGTTGATATCTTGTTCTATGGATTTCGAAGGTGGTTGGGATCAACACATTCATCAAGTTGAGATTTCATAAAACAATAACATTCATTAAATAATTCAAGAGAAAACATATGAATACCTTTAGGGGAATAAATTTAGAGATCCAATATTTTGGGATGGAGTTGTAGAAACAAATCTATTGGAATCTGAGACTGCTAAAGAAATGTTCAAGAAAGTTAGAACCATTTAACATCATATCAATGTAGAACAAAGTTAAAATAAACGTTATACTGATAACCATCAATAAGATCTATGATTTATTGTTTGTAAAATGGTGTTTCTATTAGTATTACCTTGGAATAAAGTTATCGGATCCAAGAAGAAAAGGAAATTAAGTGCTAGGAATATCGGTCCCTTTGATATTCTTGATCATATTGTGATGGTAGCCTATATCATGGAACTTCCTAAAAATATCCCTCATGTCAATGATGTGATCCTTCTATCTCTCTTGATGTAGTACATACCTGACCCTTCACATGTACTGATCTCAAAGGTCATACTACAGGAGTTGGAACTCTTTTACGAGGAACAACAAATTGAAATTTTGGACAGTAGAAAAAAAGCACTATGAAACAGGACCACAAAACTGGTAAATGTTTTTTTGGAAAAATCAATAGTTGTAGGATGCTATGTCAAAACATGATGATATTATTAAGTATATGTATCCTCATTTTTTACACGATTGATGAATTTTATGGGAGAAATTTATTTTATGGGGGGTAGAATGTAACACCCCGAGTTTTTGTGGACTTTTTTCTCACAAATAAATTAAATTGTAATTTATGTCTTGAAATAAACTAAGTCTAAAATTCCATTAACATGGAACAGAAACTAGTCACAAGTTACATGACACAAACTAGGTGTACATTACACGGAACACTGACTTGGTGTACATTATATGTAACATTGATGTTTCTACGGAACATAGTTTTGTTGTTATAATATTTTAAATGGGATAATTATAACATAAAAATTAAACCAGGAAATATTAATAGTAATAACTACTTTTAATGTATTGATTATAATTTTTTTATATAAATAAAACTTGTTGATAATGTAATATTTAATTTTATTAAAGTCCATATAGTTTTAAAAATACTAGTTTCTCAAATAAACTTCTTCTAATGTCCTTTTGTAAAAAATAATAAAATTAATTTTAGGAAAATTGAAAAAATTAATTTTATAATGTAAAATAAAATTATGAATTTATAATGTAGAAATTATCTTATTGTAAATTTTTGAGATTTTTTTGGGAGACATCATTTTTTGATGAATACTGAAAAATAAAAATTCTTAATTCAAAAATGTGTTTTCATCTAATTTACTTATAAGGATAAATTATATTTTAAAATTGTTTTAATGTTTAATTAGATAATATTTTGTAAATTAATCTAATTTGGGTAATTTTAACCCATTTCACATTGATATTGGATATGAAACATATCAATCTTTTGCTTATTTTTACTTTAAAAATGTGCATTGTCCACCTTACAGCAAGAATAATTTTAAATTAATTTCTACAACTTATATGATTGTAATGTGGAAAATGGATTAAATATTTTGAGTCATCATAATTTATAATATCTAATTATGTCATGTAAATTTTTTTAACAAAAAAAATTGAGTGTAGTTAAAATTAGTAACATCGATTAACATAAAATGAAGCTTAATTAAGGACTAAACCATAAATCTGAGGACTAAAAAAACTATAAACAATTAAAAACCGATTTTATATCCTTATATATACCCTCTGATAACTTTTATATTATTTTTACCATTATTCAATCCAATCCCAACATGAAAAACATGTGTGTAATTCTCTCTTAAAAAATTTACAAGAGTGCCACTCTTCCTCCTATATAAAAGGGGATTCTTTCCATCCAATTTATCACACCTCTAAAGCCCATTGGATTGACCAAAATCAATTTAAATAATCTTGAAACTTCTCTCCCATCCTGATAGAATCCTCCTCTTCAGAATAAAGCTATCCAAGGAAGCCTTTTGACCCAAACCAAAATGGGTTTCATGATCAATTGGTAACATCTTCTCTCAAGCCCTTTCCTATATTTTTATTGCCACCTAAAATATTTTTCAAATTTTTATTATAAAAAACCAGTATCCTAAATATAATATGTTGTTTATTATTAAAATTTATTAACATAAACATATACACACCTCCATATAATGGATAATGAATATATTGTTTATGTTTACAATATACAACAACATTACTAAATGATGATTGTTCAATTTTCCTTACCACCCTTCAAGGTGGACATTATGATAGAAACTATTTTTATATATGTTATATATAATACATTTATTATTTATTTAAAATTATTTATTACTTTTAAAACACATATTTTTATGTTTCCATTGGGCTTTAATATGATAATTTTATTTTAGTAGGTGAGGACAACCTCCCCCTCAAAGCAATATGATTCTTTCATACACTACATGGATTGTAATAAGGATGCTTTTAGTGAATATATAAGTTATATATGATATCATAAATCTAATTTAATAATGATATATTTATTTATATATGTGTCTGTGTGTGTCTTTTTCTTTCTTTCTTTCAACATGACAATTAAATTTAAATAGTGTTCATACGCATGTACGACCTACCGTCTCCATGAACTGTGCATTCCATTTAAAAGTAAAATATTATATTGATTATCATAATACACTTTTAATGTATATAAATTATATTTATATAATGGTTTAATGTATGTAAATTATGATATAAAGTATAAATACTGATGAAATATTGAATTAACACACATGTAAGGAATAAAGGAAATATTACCCAAAGTAAAACCATAACATTAGATAGATAACAAGCAAGTAATATAAGATCATAATAAAACCATAAGTGGTGTTAGATATTAAAATATATATTTTTCAAATAATCATAATCAATTTATATTTATTATACATATTTTTTGAACGATTACGATGAGAGTCAATAAGTAAGGTAGTGGATTTCATCTCACTTTTTATTTTTGTGAGATACATTCTCTGTTCGCCACTCATTCATATTGTGTGGTGTATTTACTGCCCATGGTTTTATTCTATTTATATTATAATTTAATTTATGTGAATTCAAATATCTATTCTATGATCTTTTTTTAAAGGGGTTTATGTTTCAAATTTTACCAAATCGGTAAAATAGTTTATCTCAATTTTCCTTCATTAAGACTCATATTTTGTTATGCACCTAAATTCGTTTTGAGGTTAATATACACAAATATTACATGTTCTTTCATGAATATAATTCTTTTCACGATACTTTAAGCTTTATGTAATTTCCATTTTCTTATATGGATAGTATGATCCTATGTAATCATGTTATAAGATTTTATTGATACAATCTCATCACTTTTCTAGATTTTTTATGTTTATGCTTCCATTGATGAAATTGTTTGATCCATTTCTCAAGAACACTCATGAGTTTTATTATCCTATTGATATTAAATATATATTAATGTATTAGTACAACTTTTTCACTCTGTGGTACATATGAAAATGTTTTACATAAAATACAATCGTCTCTCTTTCCTGTCAAAATTCTATTGTATTCAAGAACCTTGTTTTTGAAAATGTTTTCAAAAGATATTTGAAGCTCATATTCTTTGGAATATGATTTTAAAAAAGTTTTATGGGATTTAATGGTTCCTTAATAATATTTCAAATCTATTTTCAAGGTAATTGTTTTTTAAATTTTTTTATGTTTTTAAAATTATTTTTAATGCAGAAAATACATTTTCCTCAAGAAATGTTTTTGAAAGATCATTCAAAACTATTTCCTATAGAAGATAACAACTATATATGTTACTAATTCCTTTTTTGGAGAAATAATTGAATTTTCTAATTCATTTTCCTTCTCTAAATAGACTATATTTTTATAGAATGATGTTGATGGAACCCATTTCCCTATCACGGGTTATATACATTGGAAATCCACTTATTTTCATGGGTTATGTTTATGATGAAATAATTATAAAACCTATATTTTTTCATAGGTTACGATATGATTACATGTTTATAATGCCAATTTCATTTCATGGGTTGTGATTGGATTATTTATGATATTGTGGAGCATGTATGTATGATTTCACAACGAGTCTAGTGGGACCTATATCTCTATATAATGTATTGAGTAATGATTTATATCTCATGAAATAGACTAATATGGTCTTCCGAATGAACCATGACTACTAAGAAGGCCATGTGAGTTAACCATGACTACCAAGATGGTTTGAGGAGTGAACTAATGCTACTAAGACGGCCATGAGATTGAACCCTGAATACCAAAATGGTATGGGGAGTGAACTTGAATGACAAAGATGGTATTGGCCGCGATACCCTGGAAACTATGGAAATCATATTATATGATACTATGTCTAATGGAATTCTTTGTTTTATTCATATTTTATGATTTCCTGGATTATGATAATTATTTTCTTATGATTCATATCTTATGATCTTCCAATAATTTTTTTTGTGATTCACATTTATGATATTTTATATAAATGGTAGGATCTTCTATTTTCTAGAACATGTTTCCATACCTTTATTCACATGATTGTGCTTACATGTATCCCAAGTTTACCCTTAATGTTTGTCTAATCTTGCCCCTTTTTATGCCTTCTTTACCCCAGGTTATGAAGATCAGTATTACGTTTTTTGTGTCTAAGATGGTTTTCAGTCATAAAGATCTTATTGGGAGATAATAAAGATTTGTTATGTACTGGTTTTTATGTTTCTAGGATTCTAAAGGCACTAGACTAGTATTCTCTTCATGAGTAGATTTGGTTAATTTTTTATTTTTTCACAAATTTTATGTAATTTTAATATATGTCAATACTGGGTCACTATAAATAGAAAATCAGACCAACATTGTATATAATCATCATAAGAGAAAAACAACATATTGGTATTTTGAAGAGTTTGGTAAATCATACAGCAATAAACCAAAATATAGAACATGGATTATTTGACAACAAATAATTCTTGAAGAAAAAAAAATGGGTCAGTTCCACCATTGGATTAGTATCATAGTCAAATAGGCAAGCCATAAAAACTTCATTTACTTCCACAAATGGAGCAATGATATTATCCTTTGACATTTCAAATTGTCAAAAAACATGTTAGATGATTAAGATTGTGAATTCTATGTTATGAAATAAAAAAATTGGACCATACATTTGATTACAGCCTTGGCCCAAAAAAGAGACAGCATCCATCCATTCCACTTCTAATAGTTTCCTTATAAATTTTATCAACTAGTGTTACCATTCCAAAATGGTTGAGGGAAACCCCAAAAATTACAATATTGTACCATTGTAGTTTTTATAAAAAAAATGTAAAAGGAACGAGTCTCAAAGGTTAGGATTACATTAGTTTATGTAATTAACAGAATAATATATTTATGTCAACATTGTTTAACTGGATTATTATATGTACAAGTTATTTGAATGCGAGTAACGAATAGAAAATAATGATTATTGATGAATAATATTGTAGAACATATGAATAAGGGGGTGAAATTTGGATTTGTGAGTCTTACATAGATTCTTTTATATAATTATTTCAATTATCTTCTTAAACATATCTTTATAAAAGGCTATTGATGCCTAATGAGATATAATTGTGAAAAACATTTATAAATCCATTGGTGTAAATAATATTCCCTAGAAAAGAGTGGTCATTACAAGTAATTCTCTAATAAGTTTTAATGTTTTTGACTTAAATTGTAGATAATTATAAAAAATTACCATATATGCATCTTTCTTGTTGTAGAGTATAATCAAATTTCATAATAAATCAATGAGAAAGAACATTATCAACTAATAAATTCTAGAAGCTTCATAATCTAAATTATTATTACACTATTCTATAAATACTAAATACTTCATTGTACATTAAACATTCTAGATATTAATTAAAATCAATTTTCATAATTCAATTCAATGCAAACAAAGGCTGGAATGAGAGGCAATGATTGATATGTAGAATATTCCATTTCATATGTAAGACTTCATGTTTTATATAATCCTCTTAGTATATAACTATATATGATTTATTGGATTCAAATAAAAATACTTACTATTATTTTTTAGAATGTATTTACAGAGTGTTTTATTTGGAATTCATAATAGAATGTGAAGAAATGTAAACTATTAATTGATATATGAGTTGAAATAACTCCACAATATGATTTGACAACTTTATACATTGGAAATAGTTTCTGTTATTTTATAAATAAATTGATTGGATATATCAATTTTATTAACCCATACATAATACATCCCATGTTGTGTGTGAATGAATCACATCGCTTTGAGGGGTGGTAGTCCACGCTTCCTAAAATGAAATTATTGTTTTTACACCAAATTGAAAGTAAACAATATATGTGTTGCAAAATGAATAATGAAGATTAAAATAAATAAAATATATATATACATAGTATCCATCAAAATCTCCACCATTAGAGGTGGTAAGTAAAATTGAACAATCAACATTTTACGTGGCAGAAGTTCATCATACACATAAACAATATGTTTGTTACCAATTAGATGGAGGTGTGTGTAAGTGTAGTTAAAAAATTATCATAAAAAATAATAGTATATTGAGGATACAGTTGTGTTCATACAATATTAGAATAAAGATAGTGGAGTTGGTGCAGAAGGAAAATAAAATAAATGATCTTGAGAGAAGGTGTTACCTCTTAATCGGGTAACGCCATTTGGTTTGTGTCTGAAGGCTTCCTTGAAAGACATTATTTACAAAAGTAAGATTCAAGGAGGAATTTAGGGATGCTAGAAATTGTATTGGGAAGATATTTTCTGAAATTAAGTGGCTTGATATCTGCAAATAATAGAGAGAGGTGACATCAGTTTATTGGGATGGAGGAGTGGCACCCTTGTAAATATTTATAGAGAGACTTCCTCCCACATTTTCATGTTTAAAGTGGATCCAATAATCATCCAATGTATATATAATGGAGTATATTGTCTATATATAGCCTTAAAATTGATTTTGGGAAAGTTTATAAGTCGTTTTGGGTCTTAAATTTATGTTTTAGTCAGTAGTTAAACATAATTATATCTCAATCGATGTAATTAATTTTAATAAATTTCACTATTAATTTTGGTCCAAAACTATATTGGATTTATTATAAATTATAAATTGTTTTGATTTCAAATATTTATCCCATTTTTTCAAATTAAAATCATAGAAGTGTCAAAAATTAATTTAAAATTAATCCCGATGTTGGGTCGACGATGTGGGTTTTTAGAGTAAAAATGATCAAAAGTTTTCTTTCTTTTTATATCGAATTTCAATGTGAAATTGGTTAAAATTATCCAAATTAGATTAATTGAAAAAATTAAAATCTAATTAAAATTTCAAACCAAATTAAAATATAATTTACCCTATTAATTAAATTATATTAATATATAGTTTTGAATTGAAATCCAGTATTTTTAACTGCTAATTACAAAATGAATCCTTACAGAGAAATACCAAACAATTATTCTAACCTAATTTGTATCATTCTATTATAATGATAAATATTATTTTCATATATTAAATATATAAAATTTCCAAAATTTGATTTACAATGGGTTCACCATACAAAGTTGTTAAAACTACCATTAAAAATAAAGGTTTTTATGCATTGAATTATGTTTTTTTATCTTAAGTCTATAAAATCTATTGGATGAATAACAAAAATATTTGATTAAATAAATAAAATATATATTAAATTAATATCACTCACTAAATATAATTAATTTAATTTAGTAGGGTAAAATATCATTTGGTCCATAAAAATGTTAATATTTTCTTCAATATTTTACTCATTCTCATATTCATTTCTAATTAATTGATAACCTATAAATTCATCATATATTTGTGTAAAAAATATATTTTTATAAATTATATTATATTTTTTATAACCTCAAATATAACATACATGTTATTTCTTATAATTTTAAATAATAACATTTAATTATATATTATTTTTTTGTAAAACCACATCATTAGTGTTACACAAGCCATTAAATAAAGTCATTATTGGGTATAACAGAAGATATGTTCAGTGTTCCATTTAGAAAAAGAATAAATTTAGGTTATGTGTAGTATACAACTATCTTGGTTTTGTGTATATTTAAAGACAAACATAGTTCTTTAATATGAAACAAACTATTTTCAATGTTGAGTGAAATGAAAAATATCATAATATTTAATTAAATCGAAAAAAATTCACCAAAATCTTGAGATGTTACAACTACCAAAACAATGGCCTTATAGGAAGATAATCACCACTGAAAATCAGTCATCAGAGAAATATCCTTTTCATTTTAATGGATTAATCGAAGGATTTATTAGGATGTAGAAGGCATAACAACTGTCTTAGTATAAATGTGTATAGAACCATCCATCATAGCCTAATCATAGTCTCACTAATCAAGGATCACTTTTTCTGGATTACGCTGATGCTGTTTCAGTTTTTCAATATAGAAAACAAAATAAGAAATTATGTTCAGTGCTTCAAAAACTCCCCAACCAGAGAACATTTAGATTTAAGAAGGAAATTATCAACCCTATAAGTTTCATCTCTAGAACAGTTAATATTTTATTTTGTTGTGTCAGAATAATCCCCCATCACTTCTGAAAATTAACTTATGTTTTGTGAACCACCTTGATTTCTATTCATCCCAAACCAGTGAGTTGTGATAATTTTGGATGAATTTATAGGATTAAAACTATCACTAGTAGAGTAATTATTTTCTTATATTCAATTATCCATTTCCTTGAAATCATGATGAAATATTTAGAAAATTCAAAAAAATTAATCTCCTTATTTGAAAGGCCTATTTGGGTGTATTTTTTTTATTTTTTTTAAATATTATTATTAATGAATCAAATGGGATGGATATGAATAAAAAATGGATGACTTCCAATCATATGACAAAATAGGGTGAAGATGGGGTGATAATGTTTATCAAGATCACAAAAGAATATTCATATGACCCTTATCAAATCTTTTTTCCATTTTTACACTTTTATCATTCAAAAATAATTATTCTACAGGAGTTGTAAGATAAATTGACTTATAATGGATGAGATTGAATTTTTAAATATTAGACTAAACATGGGGAAACATGAATATATTAGGTGATGGAGATAAAACTATATTTTATGGATCATCTAATAATATTAAAATGTTTGGAAAAATAAGAATATTGTTTTGAGGATGTCATTACAAGAGTTAATGATGAAAAATATCATATTGAGGAAATGAATATGATAGTTGAGTATGAGATTTGTGATTGTCAAATATTGTTTGGGAAGTTTATGAATTGATCAATGATTCAATTGTATGATGATTGTACAAAATATACATATGTATCAGCTATAATTAAGTTGTATAATTTCAAATATGTAAATGGATTAAGTGAAACTATTTTTAAGGAACAACTTTATTATTTTGAATAATATTATCCTAGAAAATAATGATCTTTCTAGATAAAAATTTGACTCTAGAAAAATGATATATTTAGTGGGTATGATCAATAAAATAATTCATGCCTTTACAAATGACAGTGTACTATTTCACAAGGACTAAAAATCTCTAAATGAATACCCAATGTGTCGGTCTTCTCGATACAAAAATTATGAACTATATTTTATGAAAGATGAATGCAAATTTTAAACCATTATACGGTTTAAGATCATATATGAATAAGAGGATACATTCAGGTAATTAAAATGAAATAAAGATTAAAAAAATATACGAAGCTTCATCATTGGAAATACTCTCCTTGATGGAAGATAATTGTTCATGATTATCTTAAATTTCAAAACAAGTTGAGAAACCATCAACTTTTACAATCTATTAATGGGGTTAATCCTTTTGGATTTCAAATAATAACTCACAATCATGTCTGGTTATGTTTTAAATTAATATCATTTAACTATGGTTATGTATGAAATATGAAAAAATTCTTTTATTTATGATTATATCATAACTAAAACAATCGGGTAATGATATTTAAGATTATTTAAACCGGTTGATAAAATAATTTAAATTATTATGAAATTCTGGTGATAGGTTGTATGGATTATAAATAAATTTATATTTAATATTGAGATCCATGTTTCATAGGATGATAAACAACATCCCTTCTTATAGAAATATTATAAGATAGAGCATTAATGGAACTGAAGGACCTCTAGTTTTTGAATAATGTACATATTCAATTAGAATGAGACATTTTTAAAAACATTGTTTCTCTGACCACAAAGATTTCTATATAGATGTAAAAAGTACAAATTAAGGAGGACATCATTCAATGGGAGTTAAAAATAATATAAAACACCATCTCAAATAACAGGTGATCAACTATTTGAGAAAGTAAATGATATGGAAACTCATTTTTTAATTAAATTATAATGAAGTTTCCTCCCAATTATTTTATAGGGAAAATAAATTCACACCAACTAATAATTCTTGGACACCTGATAATCTAAGAAGAATGAGATTCATTTAACGGAATTCTTTTATAGATATCTTTTTAGGTACATTGTGGCTAGTAATAAATGGTTTGACAATTTTTGTATTAATCGTGTTTATTGAGAATTGTTAATTTATAAAAATGAAACCGAGTTCTAAACATATGTAATAGATAGATAAACCAATGTATCCCCCCCTTAAATAAAGGATGGTGAATGATTCCCTTGAAAAAAATTTGTATGAATTTTAAATCTATTATAATACTTTTATGTGACATCAAACAACAACATAATTATGTTCCTCTATTTATATATAGATCGAAGAATAAAAAAACTATTAAAATTCCATCCCATGTTACATGATATGGATTAAAAAACATGAAAATAAATATGGTATAAAAATATATAAAAACACACAAAATTATTTGGAAACATATGTAAGTATGACATAATTAAAAAATATTTTTATTGGTATTTAATAAAAATGACTACTTATTTTCCTATATTTTTTATCCAATTTACTCACTAAAATCATTAGTTGTTGTACTGGATAAAAAATTAGTATCAGTGGCCTTGAAGTGGCTGAACCAGTATGGTTGAATCATATGTGTGGGTTTTGGTGTTACCCCATGAAAATTTTTTGAGAAAAAATTGAACCAGGTGATAAATAAAAAAATGTAATAGATAAAAAATGACTATCTTTTCATGGAAAAAAATTAATTGGAATTCATAGTTTCTATAAAATGTTATGGTGAAGAATAAATGAGAAGAAATAACTAAATAATAACAATTTCATGATGATCCTCCCCCACCCATACTAGCTTCGTGAAAATCTATTCTCCTCAAAGAGCTATCTTGGATAAGGTAATCAATATTCTCATAATTGTTTCTATGAAACGTGAATCAGGAAGGCACTAATACAATTCATGTACTAATATTATACTAGTTGATAATGATTGTGATTTATATATATTAACACCCACCCATTTACATGTACCAAGGGACACCAGGTTTAATATCCAAGAAGATATTTGACACATCATACAACTTCCAACAGATCATGTGAGGGAGGAAATTAATGTAGCTCATAAGCCTAACACCAAGCTACCTATTCCATTGGATGACAAAAATTTGTATATGGTCAAGGAATATATTGTAATATTCACTAAATGACCATTTAATATAATAAAAAACATGCCAACATGGAGGTATTAATTTCCAAATTTTTTCATGTTTAAAACCATAATGATTAAAGAGAAAGGTATCATCTGATGAATGTTATTAAAGATACACAATGGGAAGGGGTGAAACAAACTCATGAATCATAATGACCTAAAGGATCAACCGAACATTCAAAAAGATATTCATAAAGAACCTTTACCCTAATTGTTCAATTTATGAATTTACTAACATATATGGTTCTTACAAATACATGGTTAAAAGTGGTAGTAATTTTATAGTTGATTTTGAAGGAAAATTTTTTTTAATCCATTATAGATTGCATTACTATTCAAAAAAAAAATTAAATCATATTTTATTACTAGCTAGGAGACTCAGTTTTAAAAGTAAACCTGTTGTTTGTTTTAATGATTTTTTCCCAATAGTTGATCTACTATATCAATTATGACTAAATACAATTCAATTTGTTTTGAAAGAATCTATGAAAATAATATATAAAGGTAGAACCTATAAATATAAATATAGACCCATTAGTCATCACACATATTCTACATAACTGGCATCATTATATTTAGATAAAAGTGATGAAATATTGGGAAAACTATCCCAAAAATTTAAAAGAAAACTTATAGAAGACAAAAAACACTTTTTATCAATGATATAAGGGTAAAACTATATAATTTATTATATAAAATATGTTTTCATTCGTTTCATTACATATTATTTTATTAGGAAACATTTGGTACTAGTTGTGGTAAATTTGGATACTCCAAATATTTATTTTCTAAATTAAATACATAGATACCCAACAAACTAGCCACACATGATAATGTTTGTCAATTTTCAATACATTACATACAATATTTTATAACTAAAAACATGTTATATATTTTATATTATGTTTTAATGAGATTTTTTTATCAAAAGAGTGTGTTTAAATATTTTCAAAATCAATGAATGAGGACAGTCTATGAGTATAAAGAACCTATCAGCTTCTAAAAGTGCATAAGTATAAGTGTATATATAATAAGATTTAACTATAATAAGGAATATAAAAACAAAATACATATTTTTCTCAATGTTTTTAAAGTGTCAAAAAGAAACCAATGAAAAATATTTTCATTATTTTAGTAAATTTATAATAGAGATCATATACCATCAACAAACTATCATCCCCGAAGAGGCATTTTTAAGGATAAATCCTATTTCATTTAAAATATTTATTATAATTTTTGTATTTTTATTTTTCTACTACTATCCTGACTATCGAAAGTCCTCATATTAAATATATGGAATATATTTCTTTAAAAACAACTATGTAGTATAAATGGATCATAATGTAAACATATATCATGAAAAAGTGACTTCCTACTACATATTTAGTTGATTTTACCATCATTTTATCAACATTTCTTAGTTAATTCCCATATATTTTTTATCTAATACTTATTTTGTTAATTTTCAAATATATTATGAAGTAATTAATTTATCAACAAGGATGATTCACCTATGTACTATAATCATGCACACAAAATAGATGATATACTAAAGGTAACATCATTTTCTTTTTATTCATTAATTAATTCAACAATCTGGGTTATCAAACTATAAAGTATTTTAATAAAAAAAAATTTAATTCACTATAGGATTAAAAGTCATGATGATATCAACCATACCTAAATCAGATACATGGTGTACTTGATATGAAACCAATTTTTTTGTTTCAATTTAAAATTGACATTTTATTAATTTATTTATTTTATATTTATGTTTAATTTATTTTTTTATAGTATAAATTGCATTAAAATTTCTTTCTTATACAGGTGGATTCTTTTTCTCTAGTTGTGGGGAATTATTCAGAGCTACTCTTGCTCATGATAGACAGGACATTGATGCTTTAACTAAGATAACAAAAACATGTATATGTATTAAGAATGTAAAGAGGAATAATGAAAATGTAAATTCAAAATAATCATTTAGTTAATTTTATCATAATTTTATAAATTGTTTGTTTGTTACTTTATTTATAGATTATATCTTGTTATTATTTTGTTTTTATTAGATCATTTGGGAAGTTATATTTTTCATTCAACTATCTTCAATAATCTAGAAAAGAGATAACATGTTTCCTTTGGAAGGTGAATATTTAGAAACATGGGGTTTCTTACTCTATACAAATGGAACATGTTCTCTCATTTCATGATTTTTTTCATATTGTTGATTATAAAACACACATCACATACTGAATCATCCACACATAAATCCGATAAAAAGTGTGAAAATTATGACTCAAACCTTATGTTTTTAGTTTATAATTTATAATTTAGTTAAAAAACACATCACATAATCATAGATGAGAAACACATTCACATTATCTTGATAATTTATGACAACTATTCATAAGTCTTTTTATTGTTGTAGGAATGTAACGACACAAAATATTATAAATGAAATATCCCTTCTTATATTTATTTCATATAGTATAAAACACATAAATTACATAAAGAATCCAATAAAAAAATTGTCCTCATAAATTATTAATTATTTATTATTCATCATAGAAAAAAATAAGTTTTACAAACAGTATATCAGGATGATAAATTGAAAATAAAATAATAAGATTATAAAAATTTGGATCTTCTTGATCCACTAGATTGACTGAACTCACAAAAAAATATATATAAATAAAAGATATGGTCAATAATAAAATAATCATTTTAAATATAAGAGTAAATTTAACCTTGCTAGAACATATAAGTTAATTATTAATAGAATAGGAGATATTTATAATACATAAAAAACCTTATGACTGTTAGAAATTTTACCGTTAGAATAATTACATGACCGTCAGAATAGTAATGTGACTGTTAGAAATAGCTATTCGGCTGTTAGAATATTAAACTCACATATGAAAGTAAAAATATGAGTTATGTGTTTTATTAACAAAATATCATATAATTATATCCTGATATTAGTAAATATTTTTTAAAAAATGATAAAATTAAAAATTCGAATTTTTGTGAAACTTAAACGTCTATATATTATTTTACTATGAATATAATTATTTAAATGAAAATATATGTTCATAAAATATATTAATAAATTAAAATTTTCTTTATTATATTTATAAGATAATTTCATGATACCGTAATTAATTTTTCAAAATAGCATGAAATCAGTTATAATATAAAATCGGCATTTTCAAATAAATGTAGATTATAATTAAAAATTTAAATTTTTTTATTTATAAAATTAATTTCATAAGATGGAGTCCATTTTTGGAATCTAATCATCGAAAAAAAATTATGGTAAAATTTTTGGATTTTTAAAAAAAAGTTGAATTTTTTGTTGCATAGTAAAACACATTAATTTACGATATTTAACATTATAAGTAAATAAATGAAATTTTGAGCAATGGTTGAGTCAATTATGATGTAGGTTCCCACTATCATGAAATCCCATTACCTATTTACTGTATTTATTATGGTTAATCCCCACAATTTATAGTCTTGAAAGAAAATAATAAACAAATGGATAAAATAATCAACATCACCCCTCCCCCTATGAATACCATAAGACACCACCCGTTCTCCTCAATACTCATAATATTTGTATAGTATATAAAATATTCCCAGTACCCTCCCCAATCCTCTTCCCCTCATCCTATATCTATTGGTATCAACAAAAGATCAAACCCAAGTTCCTTATAGGGGCTCCCAAGGAGAGGATATTCAATAGGTAAATCTTATTTCATTCTCTTTTAAAATCATTTATTATTTTACCATATCTTCACATTACCTACCCAAAAAATCATTATAACTCTAGTGTCACAAAAATAATGGAATTTTATTTTTTTTATTTAATATCAGTCATTAAATATATTCTTTTCCCAATTTATCTTAAAATTTTAAACATCATCTGTGATATATTGATTCACGGCATTCTTGGATGAGAATTTTCGGTTTTCTATTACCACATTTAAGGATTATAAAAAAAATTATGACAATGTTCAATGTATATTTTAATATTTATATTATAACTTTTTTCATGTTATATATCTAATATATATACATAATAATAAATAATAATAAAATACTAGTTTTTGATGATCGAAAAACAATCAAAATCAACTAAATGTTTACAATTTGAATTTTATCTAGTGAATAATAAATTTATCATATAAAATTATATATAGAACCATTTAATTTTTCTAAATAATATTAATATCATTTCATTCCACTTCAATATTTTTCCTTCAATTTTAAAAGAACATCCAAAATTAAATTCCGGGGAACCGAACATGAGACTATGAAAAGAATGCTCCCTAAATAGTGAAATTAAACATTATAACTCAATAAAATGGATAGAAATTAAATTAATAAAATTATAATAAATAATATATATTTTTAATTGGTTCTGAAAAAAATTATTTATGAATCTAATTTGATTATCCATGACATTATGAAGAAGTACAGATCATGTTCTGACATAAGTTAAGGGATCTCTCAGAACCTCTAAATTAAATTTGGGTAACACTTTTTCTTTATTTAAACCAATGTATTTATTCTTTTTAAAAATATACTTCTTATACATTCCATGAATATGTTTTAAAATTAATTATCCATATTAATTAATATTTCTCTGGTGGGAAATACATGTTTATAACAGTACCCTTCTTAGTTCATCTTGATAATCAAACCCAATTAAATAAAACATCCCAATTTCTAAACAATTTTCAAGAACCCTTCATAAAATATATTAATTCAATAATATTTTTCGGAAATTACCAATTTAATCGAAAAATTTATCTTTTTATTTTCTAGTCTTATACAAATAATTATTTCATTTTTGTTTTGAAGACTCTTTAATGTTTTCCCTAAAACCACACTAAAGTGGATCATTTCTAAAGTTTATTAAACATTATCTATATATGTTTTCACTTTTTTGGAGGTAATTTAGAATTTTATATAACTATTTTTCCTTATAAATGTTCAATTATTATTTAAATTCATTAATTCATTAATTACATTTTGTTATTCCATTTTTATGCCTTGTGAAAAGACTATTATACCCATTTTTTCATGGGAAACCCTTATGTGATTCCAGTATGTTTGATTCTTTATGTGTCACACATATGCCTGAACATGTTGTGATGGGTGTTTTAAAATAGTGCTCTGATGCATTGGGTACTGTTTATTCTCTAATGGTGTCATGTATAGTATTATGGAGTAAACCTAAACTATTATTGAACTTTGTCTACTATGTGATATAGTCGTTGAAGTTAGCCTCGAATCATGTTTATGTCATGTTATGTGTCTCTGAAACATTTCTATGTTACTATGATTACATGAACTAATGTTCTATATGTTATGATTCCACATGTTTATTAATTTTCCATATCATTTAATGACAGCATGTTTTTCATTGTAACCCATGTTCTATGATCTATTCCTATGTTTATTCTCTTACTATGATTTTTAGCTTATCCCTTTTTTTCTATGTATTCCACAGGTTTTCCTATATAGATGTAGGAGCTCAAATAAATATAGAATCTCTTTATGGAACATTAATATAATGTGGTTTTATTCCATTACTATGTTTCAAATTGTCTTTTCCATGTATTCCAATGACACTAGACATTACAATCCTTAAATTGTATTTAATGGTTAATTATGCATAAATCAAGTAATAATATGTTTAAAAAGATAAGGTCACTATAGTTTGTGTTAGAGGATGATATAGTTATTTTTTGAAATTATGGCTAGATATATTTAGTAAAAATCTAATGAATAATTATATCATTGTGGATAAAATTGATAGAAACATAGGTAATCACAAGATAAGATATAATTTTAATTAACAATTCTATACTTTAATGTATAAATATAGTTCTTTTAAATTGTTTTTAAATAATTATTGCATCCCTCTTAATTGTAATTCCCTTTTATTAGTATGTGGTGGAAAATTGGACAACCTATTTAAAAAACAATGGAATAGGAAATGTGAGGATTCCCCTAATGAAATTCCCAAACAAATGGTAATGGGAGCTCAAAAAATTATGATGTTATTAGAAAATTTTTCTAATGTTTTGAATAATAACATGAATCATTTGGAACAACCTCCTTCTATTAATAAATATCATGTTGTGTTCGAATCATTTTTTTGAAAAAGGACTAATATACTTAGAGTATCTTCTGATTCCCTTATCAAAGAATAATAAATTTACTTCATTAATAAGATATTCTCCAACCTTCAAAGCTAAGAATAAGAGAAATTTGTGTTGTTAGTATATAGTTTTTATGGGTAATATGATTAGTTTTGGAAACTGATAAAGAACATAATGCCTAAAGAGTAAATTGATTCCATGGATTGAGAATTATTCATGAAAACATTTTTCAAAAAATATTTTTCCTAAACTCTTTGTCTTAAGATAAATATGGATTTCTTTAGTTTGAGGGAAAATGAATACTAGTCTATCAGAGAATATGAGGGAAACATCACAAGGATTATACTATATACATCAAGCTTTGTCATTAGAAATGAATGTAAGGTGGAAAAATTAATTAGTGGAATGAAACTGAGTCTAATAAAATTATTATAAATTGGGGACATTGATAGTTCGGAATGGATTGTTCGTTTAACCCTAAAATTTGATATAGATATCAAGGATTTATAGTGGTATCATGGGACTAGAGATGAGATATGTAATATAGAACTCTCTTTAAGGGCCCCAATAGTGAAATATTAGAGTAATGAAAACCCATCATCCCACTTTTCAAAAGTATCGAAAGAGGAATTCTGGAAAATACCTAATGAGAATGTAAAAGTTCATGAAGTGTTGAAAAGAGGATAACAAATATAATCAATTATAAAGAAAAATTAAGAAACCCACTAATGAGGAATTGAAAAATAAGTATCTAATGAACACTATTCATATTGTGCAGTAATTTAATTGAAAATAACATGGTAATTATGCGAGATAATTCCCTAAGCCATGGGTTGTTGGAGGGAAGCAACCAAAACAACCTACAAGGTATCAAGGAAATCCATATTCAACCACTACTTCTAAGGTGGATCCCGAAAATGATGCGGGGATAGGAAAACTAGTTATTCATTCTAGAATAATGAACATACTATTTTATTCAAATCCTATGCATTATTTCATATACTAAAAGATTAGTATAACTATTGAAACGTCAACTAAAAATATGGAGGTTGAGTTTTTTTTAAAGAATATTAAATGGAGAAATTATTACAACTAATGTATATAACTCCTCCTTGGATAATTTTTATAGATAGAACCTACCAGAAAATCTGGGATTAATTCATTTGTTTGAGTTTGATGAAATAATTGGCATGGATTAGCTATATTTATAGAAATACAACATCATCTTTCTAGAAAGGGATATTAATTTTCACATTCAGAGGAATCCTTCAATTCATTACTAATGTTCGGTGGAGGATTAATATCTCTTAGATTCAACCTTTTAATGGTTGATATTATTTTCTTTATAAGAAAAATATATATGTCAATGATTGAGACAAAGGATATTATCATGAAAAAATACACAAGAATTATAAGGTAATAAAATGATCTTTTCCATGAAGAATTTCATATTCTTCATTCTGTTTGATTTGTTGAGATCTCAATTGATATTATACATAGATCTATGCCTACATCAAATAATACTTATTGAATGTCTGACATTGAGTTGAATGAACTAAAGAAGTAGTGGAATGAAAATATGAATAAGGGTTTCATATAACTGAGTGCTTGAATGTAGGGTACACCAGTCCTCTTTTTCATGAATATGATAAGATCAATGTGTCTATGCATTGATTGTCATTAGATTTACAAAATCATGATAAATCAAAAGTTTCCACTACCATGGATATAGGTCTTGTTTGTTTAAATACATAGGGACAATTATTTATCTAAGGAGGAACTTCAGTGGGGATATCATCAATAATATATAAGGAAGGAAGATATTCCCAAGCATTCCTTTAAAATGGGGTATGAACACTATGATTTTAGAGGGATTCCATTTGTACCTACTATCTATATATCAATATTCATGGAATAAATGAATAGATTGTTATGATATTTCCTTGAAAATAATTTGGTAGTATTTATCAATTATCTTATGATATACTCCATGAGAAAAGAGGAACATGAGAAAAATTTTAATACTCTTTTAAATACATATTGAAGAGGGAACATATATGTAGATTATTGAAAATGTGAGTTCTAGATAAGGGAAGTATCATTCTTATGGAATGTTATCACTAGTAATGGAATATTTGTGGGCCCTTCTAAAACAAAGGAAATTAAAGAGTGGCTCAGACTTGCATCTGTAACAAAGATATGTAGTTTCCATAGACTATATTGGTACTAATGATGAATTTTGAAGAGACTATCATGATTTTAAAACCAACTATACAAGCTGATTTTTAAGGGAGTAGTTTTTTTCTACAATATTGAATGTGATGATTGCATCAATAAGTTGAAAGAGTAGATTAAAAAAGCACCATTACATGCACTACAAATAAGTGGAGAACAATTTGTGGTATACAGGAATGAATCAAAGGAAGTATTAGGTTTTGTACTTAACAAAAATGATAATGTGATATCATACACCTCAAGGTTACTAAATCTTATTGATAAAAACAATCCCAAACATGATCTATAGAGGGAAAAAATTATCTTTGTATTGAAAAGATAGAATCATTATCTCTATGCTGAGATGTGTGAGATATATACCAATCATAAGTTTCATTATCCATCCTAACTAAGGATCAAAACAAAACTACCCCAAGCCCGTCCTTACAAAATAGGGTGTGGAAAAAAGCATTAGAAGATACATTCTAAATGGGTGACCATTTCCAAATGTACGTGTATGCACACACCAAACCATATCAATGTAAAAGTGAAGAGTGATAATAAATGAAATAATTAAACAAAAATAATATAAACCCTTCATATAAAACCAATAGGGTGAATAAGAGTACAATAGTGAAAACTAAAAACTAATGGGGAAAAATACATGCCTAAATAGAGAGATTTACCATTCTAACAAAATGAGAGAGTAAAAGTGCTGAGAGATACCATTTACTAGACTCCATGATCTGACAAACATACGCTGTCCAATGTACTAGGTATCCATATGCTCTTCGATAGTCAATATTGACCTTTTTATCATCTTCATAAGACATGAAACATTTGAGAAATTACCACACAAGGGTGAGTATATACATACCCAGAATGATTCCCTGAAAGCTGAAGGGGGAGAAATAAAAGACGCTATAAGGACATAAAGATATTCATATCAAGAAAAATTAATAAAATAACATCATCCAACCTCTGATATCTTGACACTTCAGGTATGTAGACTACATATCACATATCATCCACCCATAGTAATATTATATCAAAATCCCACAATATGCACACATATGTGTGTGTCTGTGCTTGTGCATGTGTTTACTCAAACAAATTAAACCCTAACTAGATAAGTGGGCACTCTCTATCTCACATCCAAGTCTAAAAAAGAGTTACAATAGTTCCAGATGTAACTGGGTGGAGTCCCACATCTTGGCACTGCATCACATAGTCAAGGGGTCACAATATCCATATATGGGTTCCTTTCCCTACTTTGTCAGAGGGTTCCACTCAATAAGTATCTATCAAGGATCCATGCCCTGATGTGTTAGGGTAGTTCCCCTTCGGTGTCACAAGGACCCATGCCCGATCCAATATGTGGGTACCACTTGGTAGATATAGGTCCCTCGCCCTGGTCTGTTAGGAGGGTTCAATATGGTGTTATGAGGATCAATTCCCTATATTATAGCAGGGAACCACTTGGTAGATAGAGGAACCATGCCATGTTCTGTTAGGAGTATTCCACTCTTGTTATGAGGATCCACACCATATCGGATAGGGGTACCACATGGTAGAAAGAGAACCTGCACCCTGGTATGTGAGGGGCCTTCCACTCAAGTGTCATGAATAACCGAACCCTATCTGACATGGGGTACCACTTAGTAGATATAGGACACACTACATGTTCCATCATAGGGGTTCCATTATTATTTCATGAGGACCCTAACCTTATCCAATTGGTGTACCTCTTGGTAGATATAAGACATATTCAACGGTCCATCGGGGGGGTTACACTATTGTTTCATTAGGACCCATTCCCTATGTAATGGGGGTACCAATGTTAGATAGGGGACTCGATCCTTGATCTACTAGAAGGTTACACTCTAGTGTCTCTGGTGATCCTCTACCCAAATCACTACTATCGTTGGTTGGTGCCTAAATAATCATCACACCCAAAACATACTACATTTTATCATGAATGAAAAAACATTTTCCACCATCACATTCTTTATCAAAAAAACCTTGGATATGATCATTTCAATCCATAATTCAATCCAAAATGAAGGTGATATGATTGGATGATGTTTCTTCACAATGAAATAAAAGGTATATAGCATGTTAGGTGACCCACACAGTTTGTGGTCCCATTCTTTTGCCTAGTCGTGTTGATGATAGTGTAAGGATCACATATCATGTTGGGACACAAGGTGAGTAGGGGGTCCACATGGAATTTTTGATCCACTCGAGGCATATTACATGAAACCTATCCATGTCTGTGTATCTATCTTTTGTTCATATACTTCAGTACAATACATGTCTCTCTATAATAGGTTTTTCCTATGTCTGAGGTTATGTTTGTGTATCTTAGAATCTGGAATATTCTGAGCTATTGGGATCCTTTTTTACTCTCATAGTACACTCTGGGCCACTATCATAATGTCACACAAAATGTGTCACTCTGATATAGTGAGCGATAATTATAATTCCATGAAACTCTAGTTGTTGTAGCCTAGTCCCAACACATTGTGGGTTATTCAAACTAGAGAATGTGTAGTCATGTTTTTCATTGAATCACAGATCCATTTTATGGATCCCAAATATATTAATACTTCTTTTAATTTCACCTATAATCCACCCCCAAAAATGTAGGATATATCTCCTTTTGTTGTTTTAGACTATCTAGTGGCTTGAAATCAGCATTTTTTCACCATAGTGGTTCATCGATCAACGCACACACCTCAGTTCATCATTGATCAGTATCAGATCTGAAATAAACAAACATAAATCACCCAATACACCAATAATCATCCCCAAATCAATACATTATCATTGATTTATTCATTTCATTTGAAACTATCGTGAATTTGGGGGTCCGATCGAGCTTAACTCTACCCAAAAATCTGGAATCAAAACCCCATGGTCCAATGATGACTAACATGAAGAAAATTTGAGATTAATTCACAAGAACAATGGTTTCACATGTTTTATTCTGGATATCATTGCCAAAATATACAATTTGGATTATCTATGTGGGAAAAAAGTGAATAAATGAATTAACGTAAGTATGTGGGGGCATGCAATTTTACACAATTAGCGCTGATCAAAGAAACATATTGATCATAATAAATAATTTAATAAAATGTAATGAAATCCATAAATTATGATAATTACCTAGATATTGGATTTTTATTCCTCCAATAATGTAGTTTCCAACTGGTGAGAGAAGTCACTGCACTCGTTGTGCCTCGATATTCTCTTATTCGGAGTCTTGTCATCATCAAATATTAATTCTCCAATGGAATGAGGAATATAAAACCACCAATTCATTCAGAATTTATTCAGATAACATTGGGGAATTACCTTAGTGTATAGTTTATATAAAATTATTTTTACCTATTTTTTAATTACAATTTTAATTTAATTAATTAAGTTAATTTAAATTGCTCCTCCCAATAGTTATTTTATCTGGACACCCCACCCCGAGCAACTTTATGTCATACCTAGGGTAAAAATTACATTATATAATCATTTGTTGCATATTATTTATATTATTCTATTTCATTTAAGAGTTATATTTTTTTAGGAAACTATGTCCACGTAATATAAAATATATTTATAACTTTTTATAATTAATTTTGGGCACACTAGTCCTTTGAATCACATACCGCCTTCATGAATGGATCGAAAAATATATGTAGAAATATTTAAAAGTATTAAAATAAAAAGCAGTATTCTCAAAATCAATCCCTAATTCAAAATTTTCATCCTCAAAAGGTAGAAACTATACAAGAAGCTCAGGATACTGAGCCTTCATCTGGCTATCATGCTCCAATGAACTCTCATTCACATTCTCATACTGCAACAAAACATAAACCAAGTGGGTGGTCCATCCATGAATGTTTCCATATGGATGATCCTTGATCTCCACTAGGTCCTCTATAAATGTGGTTCTATCGTTAATTCCCATATCTCCCTAGTCAATAATGTTCATAAGGACTTGAATGTCTGACCTCAGATGTAACACATTTAATATGCCGTGTTCTCGCTCCAAATATGAGTGTATGGTGAGGTTGTAAAAACCCATTCTAACCGTATTTAAGATCTTTAATGGCACGACAAACCAATAAAATTTTCATTATTTGGAGACTTTTAGAAAAATGTTGTCTCAATTCTGGAAATAAAAGGTATTATGATGTCGATCTATGTAATATTTTTTTCATGATCTCGTTTATGCTCATCCACTCATGGATGATCGGGAAATTCTCCATCATCAAAGCACCAAATCTTCACCCAAAAGGGATGAATTTTTAGTTTCCAACAATAATAAGGGAGAAATATAGGGTATCCCATATAGGTTTTCAAAATCATCCATGCTGATAGTAGAGTGGTACCTATTATTGTATGAAAACTCTACCAATGGAAGGTGATCCTCCCATCTCTATCTGAAGTCTAACATGATAGCATTCAACATATCACCCATCACCTAGATAGTGTTCTCATCCTTCCCATCTATTTTTGGGTGAACAGCTACACTCATCTTCATCTAGGTCATGAATTTGTCATGTTGTCCTCTCCAAAAATGTGATGTGAAACACACATCATGTTTGGAGAAAATAGTTGAGGGAACCCATTTAAGGTGAACAATATCCCATACATACATCTACCATAAACTCTACACTAATCATTACTCCCTAATAGTAATGATGTGAGTCAACATTGGGATCTATTAAATTATCACCCAAATGTTGTTATGTATCATTAATGTCCATAGAATTCATATAATAGAGCCAATGTATATGCTATCCTCCCTTCACTCCAGGATCTCAAGGGGCTGTTAAAACCTATTAGAAAATGGTACTCATCCTTTACCTATTGAATGGTGAGGAACCATAAGATTAGCCCATCCATTCTCCATCTCATGTCGGCCCACCAAAACTATCATTGAAGGCCTATGTACATATTCTCCAGGCCAAGGTGTACATGGAAAGGAGATCGGTGTAACTCTCACATCTCCACCTCCGACATTATGACAAGGACCGCCATCCATCATTGGAAAAGTTTGACTTGATTACCTCCATCAGAATATCCATATGGAGAATCTCATATGGATATCTAGTCTCACAAGACATCGAAACAAATTTATCCTAATTCGTACTCCCTCACATGCTATAGGAGAGGAGATGTAGACACAATTTATTAAAGAAATGCTTCACCCTCCGATTCTACAATGTTCTGAAGTAAAGAAGCCAATTGACCAGATGAGTCCTAAACCAAACGATCCTATGAATATCTACTAATGGAATATTCCACCATGTTTCCCAACCACTAGAATATAGTCTATCATAATTTCATAGTCTTCTTGGTACTCTAATCATTTACTCTATCTTAGGATCATGTCTCTAAACAGGAAGACTTAAATGAGACTCTGTTTATCCATGTAAATAAAAAACCACTCTCCTAGAATATAATACTTTCACATCCTCAAATTAAAGACTAAAACTAATTACTATAGTTCAACATTCACATATTTTGTTTTGAAAGGGTCTATGTTACCTCAACCTATTTGAGATAACTTCATACCACCGCATCAACATGAAGTTAAGCCCCATTCTCATGGCATTATAATTTACTAGGTACTCAATGAATTCCAATAGTATAGTCAATACAATAACAATTTTCAGCCTCATCCACAACTTATCAAAGGAACTCTAACACTACTCAGTCCGGGTAAATGAAGACCCTTTCAATGTCACGATGGTCAATGTCGGTGAAATCCAAGATAAGTCTTCCAAAAAACTATTGTAGTACCCCCACCATTCGAAGAAAACATTTCACCTCTGACACACTCTTTGGTGGATCCTAAGAATTTACATTATCAATCTTATTTAGGTATTCAACTAAAACATGATCATAAATGACATTCCCAAAAATAGAAACTTATGAATCAAAAATTGTAACATTGATGGATTTCCATAAAACTGGTGATCCCAAAGAAATTCCATGACCATCCTCAAGTTATATACATGCTCTTCCTCTAATAAAAAGTATATCGGTATGTTTTCAACAAAGAAAACTGCAAACTGGTCCATGTATATCAGGAAGATATAGTTTATTAAAGCCTTAAAATGGTGGGGTAATTAACCACACCAATGGGAATCACTATTAACTCATAATACCATTGTAATCATTGGAATGGACACTTTGGAACATCATCTATATAAACTCTCAACTAGGAGTATATATGCCTATTTTTTATTTTCAAAATCCAACTCGCACCTCTAAGCTAGTTTATGAGGTCTTAAATCATTAGTATGTTGCAATTTTTTTATCGGGACCTGTTTTAGGGGAAAATAATTCACAGAGAGACACAATCTCTCACCCACCTCTTTGGAAAACAATATAGGGATTCGTAGGTGAACACAATGGGTCTTATAAATCCCTACCTCGTTATACTCTTCAATTGTACCTCTAGATCTTGCTACTTCATGAGGTCTTGTGACCAGATACACAACCATCGACCCATCCCTATTGCAATTCTAAATAGAGGTCCACAACACAATGGTTAGGTAAAACCACCACACCACCATACCCCACCATCATTAGAGGGATTGGTGAACTAATAAAATTCATTATTCAAATGTTAATACTAACAAGTAGATAAATTGAATATAACATCCTGTGAATGTGTTCATCCTACCCTATCATGGGATAAATACTCCTCATGGAGGAAAATTCCATCCCATAACCAAGAATCCCTACAGTACTCACTGGTAGAAATCATCTGAGCATTCATTGTTGAAGACTATTCTATACTACAGAAATCGTCATAGTGTCTCACTACCATAATTTAATGATTTGTTGTTGGGATTTATCTCTGTGTTGAGTAGGGTTACCCCATTAGTAGAAATGTGTGACCACAAATCTTATTACTAGGTTCCTTAAAAAAGTTCAATCAAAAAGGCCATCCTTGGTATCTCTATGTATTGAAAAGGTGCTATGCATATGGAAATGGGGATTTTGATTATTTGCTAACAACTTCTCCTGGGGTAGTAGTGATAGATGTTGTACCCTAAACCATAATGGAGCCTCCAAACACAAAGTCCCATATATCAAGAGACCTACATTTCCCTTTCCAATGTTCAATCTTTAACGGATGCCTTCTTTAAACCGACATCACATCCCCAAACATAATCACAGAAGTCAACGGGACTCACCACCACACCATGAAACTATATTTTCTAATAAGCATTGGCGTATCTTTATAGTTTTTAAATTCATCACAAGGATGTGTCTTAGTGGGGGAGGCATCCCTCTTCCTCACATGTCAGATCCCGTGATAAAAAATCTCTATCATAGGACACAATAGATGCACATAATAAACCCAAAGAGGTCTTAACATCAGTATCACCATAGAAAGGGTTATTATTATTGTGAGATAAAAAAACCATAGAATCATGCCAGACCTAAACAACCTGAGAAGGTAGTCTAGTTTAGAATAATACTAGGGTGATATTTTTCTCCAAAACTAAAAATGAGAAATAAACATAGGTGAATCAACTTTTTGTACCAAAAAACAAACTAATTCTCTTAACCGAGTACTTGTTATTAGTAAAACCCCCAGATCGGTAAGGATCCATATAAATTTGAAAATTCCGATCACTAACTCAAATTAATCTTGTACATCTTAGGGATCTATTTCATCATGGAACCACTTTGGCCTCTAGCACTGGAACTCTAGGGGTGTTTTAAGACCCTGATCATTGTCATAGTTATCTACTGGTATGATCTATTTCTCAATAGTTAGGGGTTCTATTACCTGTCCACATGGAGTGATAATATCACCTGATGAACCCTAAACTAAGGCTTCATCACTCATCCAATTGTCATCATGATCCGTAATATGGATAACCTGGATGGTTGACTTCCTAAATTCATATAACAGTTGATCAAGACATACGGTAGTAAAAGTAGAATGAATATAAAATGGGGAGGTTATTAATGAAGGGTAGTAAAAGACTGAATCCTATATAATATATTTTCCATTAATTCCTACAACCAATGTCTCGGTATGCCATGTCGACAAGCATACATTCAATCCCTTTGTAAATTGATATGTCTGTCGTCCTACCAATGATGGATTCCCTGACCTGAAATCCATTCTTGAATTTTTTTGACATTATTTCCTTAAGTCCAAAACAAATACATTAGTTGGGACTACTCTGAACACCATCCCTAGGAATGAACTGTTCTGATACCAATCAATCATTACCTAACAAAATCAGGGCTCAAGCCGTAACTACCCAAGACCAACCTCTATAGGCCTGAGGGTGGAGAAAAGCGCTAAATGGAACAGCCTAAATTGGAGGCCTTTTCGTAATGTGACTATATACACAAAATCTACCATATCAATTCATAATTTTATGAAAATAACAAAATAAAATATGGAACATCTAAAATATAATCCATACATGTAAAACCTATAGGGAATATAGGAGTAAAATAGTTAAAACCAAAAAGTAAAGGGGAAAAATACACACCCAACTAGAGAGATGTCCAAAACTAAAAAATAAGAATGTAAAAGTACTGAGAAATCATAGCTACTGATATTTATGTTCCTACCACCATACATGGTAGAATTCACTCGGTATCCCTATACCCCTATGTAGTCCATGTTGACCTATCAGTTGTCTTCATAAGACACGACACATACAGTCAAATACTATAAAGGGGTGAGTATATACAAACCCATTAGGATGATCCAAATTCATTAGTGAATAATTAAGAGGCTTGATAGGGATATATAGACATACAGTTCTACCTAATGCAAGAATGTAACCTCATTTGACCATAGGGAGATCAACACATCATATAGGTGGACTAGACATCAAGTCTCTTCCACCCATAGCAGGAGAGTAATAAAACCCAAAAAACATGGATTTAAAATATTTAAATATTATATAATTAATGACACGCAAAATAGTTATACGGGGATATCCATCTCACAACCCACCCATAGAAATGAGTGATAACATTTCTTTAAATATTCTAGTGGAGGCCCACACCACTCTAGTATGTTTCATAGTCGAGGGGGAAAATCTTTATGTAGATGACATGTTCCCTAGTGAATCTAGGGGTCCCACTGAATAAGTATCAATAGAATACATGTGCCATGATGTGTCGGGAGGGTCCCACAAACGTGTCATGGGGTCTTTCAACCTATCCGATAGGTGGTACCACTCAGTAGTTAGATAACCTGCATCTTGGTCCATTAGAGGGTTTCCACTATAATGTCATGAGAAATCACACCATATCTGATAGGGGTACCACATAGAAGAAAGAGGACCCACTCCATAGTCCATAAGGGGGGTTCCACTCATGACATGAATACCCACACACTATCTTATTGGGGGTATCACTCGGTATAAAGAGGACCCTTACACTGCCCATTATGGGGGTTCCACTCTAGATTAATAAGGACTTGGGCCCTGATTCCTTAAGGGTGTTACACTCTAGTGTCATGGGGACTTGTGCCATATATGATAAAGGGCTACACTTTATAGATTTTGGACCCTTACTTTGTTATTTTTTAAGGGATCAACTATAGTTTTTAAGGACCCCCTCCTTATTCGATAGTGGGGACCACACAGTAGATAAAGTAGCTATCACGACCCATCCTCGAGGCCCGTGCCGTGACTACCCCAAACACGCCTTCCATTGGCCAGGGGCTGGAAACTATCACCAAGGCGTAAATCCTGGTAAAAAGGGAAGGCATTGCCTTTGAAATGTAAACAAACGCCATAGAGAAAGCAAGCAGTAGAAGTAAACACTAAGTAAAATCTGATTACAACAGTATGTGCGGAAACGTAAGTGGTCCAGAATACAAACCCAAACTGAAAGTAAAGTACAATTGGAAAGGGAACACAACAACTGAAAAGTAAAGCCGCAATATTGAGTTGTCCACTAGAAGTCCCACCTGAAGGGTGAGTACAGATAGCCTTTACAGCTCCTCGGGTCCAACCGTCCACTCTAAGTACGTCCCTCCTAGTGGTCCACCTCCAGGTATCGTCCTGCTCTGCAAACCTCAACCACGATCTGCGCTATCCGTCATCTGCAACCAACTCAACGTAGTGCGGGCATAGCCCGTGCAGGGGTGAGTATAAGCTACTCAGTAGGGACCCCGAGACCCCCTAAGTTCTCCTATAATCCAGAAAGGTTAATCCACAAAAGAAAAGATACAATCACGATGTAACATCTGACACAGCTTAGGTATATGCCCATACATATACCTAAGTCATCAATTCTCACTCGGCTCCAACATCCGAGCTCAATTACAACCCAATCCACAGAGGAAAGAAAAACGTAAATCCACACAGGATAGGACGACACAATCCACAAAGGAAAGTAAACAGGATTTAGATCACATAGGTATACTTCTTCATATGATGATAAAGATGACCAGATATTGCCACTGATTCATCTAAGCAGTCAGACCCACAAAGGATCGATAGGTACTAACCCCCGAAATGACCCACAAAAGATCCGACCTACAAAGGATCGATAGGTAACTAACCCCTCAATGACCCATGAAGGATCTGACCCACACAGTATCGATTGGTAACTAACCCCCGCAAAGACCCACACAGGATTAGACCCACACAGGATCTGTAGGCGCTGGCCCCCACAGGACCGTTGAGCGCTGACCCACACAGGATCAGAACCATAGAGGATCGGTAGCACTGATCCACAAAGGATCATTGAGTGTTGTAGTCATCGTCTAATCCACTTAGGATATCTGCAGAGTCGTCGTTGAATCCACTGAGGATCTCTGTACAGTCGTCTTCGTCGTCGTCGCAGTCGCAACCAACACTAGAGTTCCCGCACATAGCAAGCTCGTTCGGGAGGCTCTGATCCACGATTCGAGAGGCTAATACACCAACTGACACATATTCCAGAGTTGATGTATCCAATAGTTCCTTATCGTCAACAGGAACTCAAGGTCGCAGACGGCGCGTCAATCGGATGCCCGGTCTGAGAGTTAATGGCTTTTTTGTCCCAGGGACATGGTTGGTTTTTAAGTCAAAACCAACCCGACCATACTCCACCTGCATCCAAACCTTGGGCATAGTTAGACATAAGACCCGCCTCACTTAGAGGAATCCATCAAAGTCGACGGTACATCAATCGGACGTCTGGAGCTCAAGTTATAAGTGTTTCCGCTCCGAGGGCCCGGTTGGTTTCTTGTACGAACCAACCCGGCCGAACCCAAAGTATTCCAAAACCTTGAGTGTAATATACGGAAACGTCCGTCTCGATCCAAGGATCACATCTCCGCTGACGGCATGTCGATCGAAGGCACATAGATCATGATATGGGAAAAAGACCAAAATGGTCCAAAAACGGGGGGTCTGGGCCCGGACCGACCCGGCTGGGCGCGGCCCGGACCGGCGGGGTGTGGCCCGGCGTGGCGGTCCGGCCGAGCGGCTCAGCCGGCGTGCTGGCACGGCCAGGGGCCGTGCAAGGCAGCCGCGACCCCCTGCGCGGGGGGCCGCTCCGTGACACCCGGACGTAGCTTAAGTCGCATTCCTCATCCACAGTCCCGCGCGGCCACGGGACCGGCCAGCGCCTTCGTGGCTTAATTCGCGGCGGGTCTTCCCGGCGGCGCGCCGGGCTCCGCCACATCCTGTCGGTCGGCTGCTGCTAGTGTGGGCGCCAGCGGGGGCTTCCGCCAACCACCAGACGTGCTCCGGTGGTCCGATTTGCGCGCGAGCTTCGCCAGGGCTCGTCCCGGGACTCGTTCTTCACCGCCAAGCCTTCAAAATTAACTTGCGGACCCGTTTCTCATCACCCGCCAATCCGCGCATAAAAAAAAAAGTGTGGTGGGTTCATACTTGTTCGTTGGTCCGCACCCACCGCATTAGCAGTTTTTAAAGTCTCACAACTATCATATTTAACAACTGGGAATATAAATCACACAAAATGAAACAACCCCTACCTTGTCGTTGTCGTCGAACATGAGTTCTTCACGAGATTTACCATCACGGAAGAAGAGGATCATCGCGTCACGGAAGGGAGTAGTGTCATTGCGTTATACGGCGTCACATCGATGATCTTAGAGGGTTAAAGAAAACACACAGATTTAATTTCAAGAATTAAATCCATGTTGAGGATAAAACCCACAAAGGAAAATTAAAAGATCCGTAATCTCTTACCTTAAGCAGTTGATGATCGGAGATTGTTACGGGGAAGAAACGTTGCAGAAGAAGCATCGCGGATGGAGAATCGTCGACATCGCAAAACACGGCGTCGCGTTGTCGATCTTCGAAGGTGCAGCGTTCTTCATCACCTTTCGTTGAAGGGCAGCGTTCTTCACGTTCTTTGTGAAGGAGGATGAAGATTGAGTTTCTCCAAATCCCCTCAACAATAAACACCCAAGAAAAATGTGTGTTGGTCTTATATTATTACATGCCAGCAATTTGAAAAATAGGTTAAGAAACAAACCATTAATTGGGTGAATTAATGGTAACGACTTAACTGTCCATTTAATAGGGGAGTTAAGAGTTTTAGAAAATGCACCGGTTGACTTTCATTAAAGAGGATTTTTCACGGGTGTGTCACTTAGAGGAAAAGAAACGGTGGGGCTCATGTGGTCCCCACATCACAAATATCCTACCAATAGGGTAGGATATTTTGGGTTCCACCCTATCCACTTCAACTTAGATTAAGTGGCTTTTATGTTCCATTATGTGGCTTTAAGTGAAATAAAATAATGTTGTCACACCAGTTTATTTTTTTTATTCACTTAACCCCAAAAATTAAAAACCACACCCGAGCAAACACGACTCCGGAAGAGGCGTTTATAAGCAAATACCGGCACCGAAATTCCAATGGTGCCCTCGGAAATTGATTCTGAGCACCGGATCAAAAGTTAGAAAAACCCACTCGTTCGTTCACTGAACGTACCCAAGCCAAACTTTAGAAAATGATTCCGAGCACACCGGGCCTCAGAATCAGGTGCCGTTAGAAACTGTGTTCTCGTAAAGTTCCAAATAAAATTAAGAAAAAAAATTTCCTTGAATTTTAGGGGTCTTTACATCACTCCCACCTCAGGGCTTTACGTCCCCATAATGATACATCGTAATCTAGGGAAACAAATGTGGGTACTGAGCATGCATCTGAGCCTCCCGCTCCCAAGTACTCTCCTGGAGGTTCTCGTGCTTCCATCTGATGCGCACTAGAGGAATTGATCTTCCACATAGGACCCAATCCTATCGATCCTCAATCTCCACCGGGACCTCCGCAAAAGTCGCCCCATCATTAACGTCTAGCTCCCTGTGATCAATGATGTGCGTCGGGTCGTGCACGTATCTCCTCAGCTGAGATACGTGGAAGACGTCGTGCACCCGGTGCAATTGAGGTGGTAGACCCAGGCGATAAACCACCACACCAATCCTTCTGAGGACCTAGAATGGTCCGATGAAGCATGGAGAAAACTTTCCACCTCTACCAAATATCTGTAATCGACGTCGAGGTGAGACACGCAAGAAGACGTGGTCGCCGTCCTCGAACTCTAGTGGACTCCGCCTCCTGTGAGCATAAGACTTCTGCAAGTTCTGAGCTGTCCTCATCCACTCCTGGATGACCTGGACCTTCTCTGTCATGGCCACGACCATCTCTGGTCCCACGAGTGCTAACTCCCCAGGGTCTGTCCAGCACAAAGGAGATCTGCAAGGTCGTTCGTACAACGCCTCGTATGGTGCCATCCCGATGGTGGAGTGGTAGCTGTTGTTGTACACAAACTCTTCCAAGGGTAGGTGGTCCTCCCAGCTACGGCCGAAGTAGAGTACACATGCGCGGAGCATGTCTTCGAGAGTCTGAATGGTCCTCTCCATCTGACCATCCGTCTGAGGGTGAAAGGCGGTGTTCAGACGTAGCTGCGTCCCGAATGCCTCCTGCAACCCCTTCCAAAGCCAGGAAGTAAAGCAAGCATCTCTATGGGAGACGATAGACGATGCCACACCGTGAAGCCGTACAATCTCCTGGACATAGAGACGTCCCAGGCTCTCCACTGAGCCCTGCTCTCTGATGGGTAAGAAGTGAGCCGACTTGGTGAGTCGGTCAACAATCACCCAGATGGAGTCGTGACCTCAGGAAGTGCGTGGAAGTCCCTTCACGAAGTCCATTGATATCCAGTCTCACTTCCACTCCGGGACCTCCAAGAGCTGTACCAAGCCTACTGGTACCTGATGCTATCCCTTAACCTACCGGCAGGTGAGGCATCGAGAAACGAACTCTGCCACAGCCTTCGTAAATGCCTGGCCACCAGTGTTGTCATCTGAGATCCTGGTACATCTTCTCCACTCCAGGATGTACCGTCAAAGGGGAAGTGTTAAACTCTCTCATCACCTCCTCTCCTAAAGCAACTGGTACCAAGGTACGTCCTCTGAAAAGGACGTTGTGATCTTCTCCAAAAGTGAAACCATCAGGTTCCTGACTTGACGATATCTGTGCACGCCACATCTCACAGTCAGTGTCCCCACACTGTGCCTCTCTGACCCGCTGTAGTAGTGGAGGAGTGACTGTGAGTGAATGAAGGAAGGTTGCTCCATCTCTATCCATGAAGGACATCTGCAATGCGGCTAGCTGCTCTGTCGCCTCCACAAGTAGCTGAATGCCTCTCCCCCTGCTGAGAGCATCGGCTTCTACGTTCCCCATCCCAGGAGTATATACTATCTCAAATTCATAGTCCTGGAGGAACTCGATCCACCACCGCTGTCTCAGGTTCAGGTCCTTCAAAGAGAAGATGTACCTAAGACTCTGATGGTCAGATAAGACTTTAAAGTGCTCCCCCATCTGGTAGTGTCGCCATGCCTTCAGAGCGAAGACCACTGCTGCTAACTCCAGGTCATGGGTAGCGTAGATCTGCTCATGCGTCCCCAACTGATGTGATCCATAGGCGATCACTACCCGCTCCTTCATCGGGACACAACCGAGTCTGGTCTCTGATGCATCGCAGTAGACTACGTACCCAATCCCCTCCTCCAGCAACCTCAAGATAGGTGTGCTGGTCAATCTCTGTCTCAGATCCTAGAAGCTCTGCTGACACCTGTCTGACCACACAAAGGGTTTCCCCTTCTTCTTAATGCTGAGAGTGGTGCTGAAACTCTGGAGAAGTCTAGAACAAATCTCTGCCAGTATCCGGCTAGTCCCAAGAAACTCCGCTCCTGGGTGGCTCCCAAGATAGCACTGCCTCGATCTTCGCAGGATCCACTGTAACTCCCACCTCAGAGATGATGTTCCCCAATAAGTGGACCCCATGTAACCAGAAATTACACATCGAGAGCTTTTCATAAAGCTGGTGCTCTCAGAGTGTGTCTAGTACAATCCGTAAGTGGTAGGCGTGCTCCTCCTCAGTCGTCGAGTATATCAAAATGTCATCGATGAAGACCACGACAAATCGATCGAGGTATGGCTGAAAGATCCTATTCATGAGGCCCATGTACACTTCTAGATAATTGGTTACGCCGAATGTCATATCCATGAACTCATAGTGGTCATACCGACATCTGAAGGTCGTCTTATTCACGTCCTCATCCCGAACTCTGAGCTGATGATAGTCTGACCTGAGATCTATCTTCGAAAACCACCACGCTCCCTTGAGCTGATCGAAGAGGTCATCAATCCTCGGTTGCGGATACTTTTTCCTCACCATCACCTAGTTCTGGTGACGATAGTCGACACAAAGTCTCAAGCTCCCGTCCGCCTTCTTGGCGAACAATATCGGGGAAGCCCAAGGTGAAACACTAGGTCGGATGAATCCCTTTCCCTGCAAGTCCTCCAACTGTACCCATAGCTCTCGAAGCTCAGTGAGGGTCATATGATATGCTGGTGTCAATATTGGGGCTGTCCTAGGGTACAAGTCAATATAAATGTCTACCTCACTGCAAGGAGGTAGTCCTGGAACGTCGTCGGGAAAAACGTCCGCATACTGATCCACCACTACAGAAAAACTAGGACTCTCCACATCAACTGCTCCTAGGATGAGGCTAGCCAAATGATGAGTGATGGGCTTTCCTCTCCTCTGTGAGAGTCCATCTTGTGCTGCAAAGGATCCCTTCTCACCGGTGATGGTGAACCTACTCCTGTCGGAGCGTACACATCACACCTTGCGCCTAATACAGTCGATCTGAGCATGGACTGTAGATAACCAATCCATGCCCAAGATGATGTCGTAAGGACTCGACGCCGCTACAAGTAGATCCCAGCCAAAGCTCTCACCTCCTAGAGTAAGCTCACACTGCCGACACCAGTGCGTAATCATCGACTCTACTCCCGTAGGAGTCTCTAGCCGTAAAGATCGAGCCAACGGCTCTGTCAGAATCTCCGAGCTCCGAACAAGGGCAGCGGCTATAAAAGAGTGACTCAACCCCGTGTCTATAAGAAACTGCAGCAAAGGTGGAATTGACACATATAGTACCTTGAATCATCTCAGGCGCACCGTGGTCGTATGCCTCCACTGCCTGGAGCTGTTCCTGTCTCTGCCCACCAGCTCCCTGTGGCCCGAGTGGACCTCCCGGTGGTGGTGGTGGTAGAGCCTCAAAGCGTCGCCCACCACCTCCTGCTTGTCCAGCTCCTTTGCCTCGTCCACCTGATCCATACAGACCACCACGGTCAACCCTATGCCTTTTCCTGGGTGGCCCCTCAGCCTTCTACTGCTCCTCGGCACAGTGGGTCGGGCAGTCACGAGCCATGTGGCCCTGCCCGCCGCATGTGTAGCACTGCCTACCTCTCGAAAGACTGGCTCAACGCTGTGTGACCCGCACTACTAAGCCAGTATCTTGAGGTAGTCTACGATAGGTTCTGGTCTACCTGGACCCCTAATTCATCCATCAGATGCCTACTATAGAAGACTCTGCTACATGTCGTCCCGCGGTTGGCCTCGCTGGTGAATAAGGCTCAGCAAGAAAGCTCTCGATCAAAAGGGCTCACTCCCGTACTCCAGCCTAGGTCTGAATGCTGAGGGAGATCAGCGATGCCCTGATCTCATGTCTCAATCCCTGCTCAGAGGTCTGGGCCCAGAAGAATGGGTCTCATACCATCTCTATCGAGTAGCACGAGAGATCAGTAAATCTCACTGAGTACTGGGCGACCGTCAAGCTGCCCTGCCGCCGTTGAAGAAGCTCCTGGATGCGCATTGCACTGAGGGTCGTCGGGATGAACTCTGAGTGGAAGAGGCTCTCAAAGTCCGTCTAGAGAAGAGATTACTCATCGTGCACCTGGAGCATCAAGCTCCACCATCGGCCTGCTTCTGCGTGCAGTAGGCTTGCCGTGAGGATCACCATGAGGTAAGATGGTGTCCTCACTAACCGGAAAACTTGTACCACTACCTCTAGCCAGTCCTCGGCTGCCTGGGGGTCCGTCTTCCCGTGGAACCAGGGCGATCACTCGTGCTAGAACTCATGCAGTGCACTATGGCGACGTGCATCATCAGCGGCTGGGGCTGGAAGCATCGGTGGATCGGCAGGTAAAGGTATCGATGGTGCCTCAGCTGTCAAAGGGCCATGTACAGAGGCCTCGTCGCTTGGCGGATTGTCGTCACTCTCAAATCTTGGAACCCTAGCCGGCTGTCTTCGTGGGGCCATCCTGAAAAGAAACAGGTGCGCGGTAGTTAGAACAATACTCCTGGTGAGATGACATATAGTAATCTCAAAAACTTGAAACACACATGAAATCAATGTTTCATGCATTAAGTCGGAAATTAGAAGTCAGGCTCCTGGTGTACGACTACGTCAGCCGCTGCACCAACACTGGACTCCCTAGACTGATAACCACACTGAATAAGCTTAACACTATTTCTTCACATAGAATAAATATCAGAGTCTGTGGTAGAACCGAATTCCTCTGATACCAATTTGTCACGACCCGTCCTCGGGGCCCGTGTCGTGACTACCCCAAGCCTGCCTTCCATAGGCCAGGGGCTGGTGACTAGAACCAAGAGGTAAATCCTGGTAAAAAGGGAAGGAATTTCCTTTGAAAAGTAAACAAACACCATAGAGCAAGCAAGCAGTATAAGTAAACACTAAGTAAAATCTGAGTACAACAGTAAGTGCGGAAAAGTAAGTGGGCCAGAATACAAACCCAAACTGAAAGTAAAGTACAACTAGAAATGGAAAACAGAAACTGAAAAGTAAAGCTGCAACATCGAGTTTTCCACTGGAAGTCCTACCTAAAGGGTGAGTACAGATAGCCTCTACAGCTCCTCAGGTCCAACCGTCCACTCCAAGTATGTCCCGCCCAGTGGTCCACCTCCAGGTACCGTCTTGCTCCGCAAGCCTCAACCACGATTAGCACTGTACGTCGTCTGCAACCAACACAACGTAGTGCGGGCATAGCCCGTGCAAGGGTGAGTATAATCTACTCAGTAGGGACCCCGAGACCCCTGAAGGACTCCCAAAATCCACAAAGTATAATCCACAAAGGAAATATACATTCACGAAGTATCATCCGACATGGCATAGGTATATTCCCATACATAAACCTAAGTCATCAATTCTCGCTCGTCTCCAATATCCATGATCAAGTACAACCTAGTCAACACAGGAAAGCAAAACGTAAATCCACATAGTATAGCACAACACAATCCACAAAGGAAAGTAAACAGGATTCAGCTCACACAGGTATACTTCTTCATATGACGATAAAGATGACCAGATATTTCCACTGATTCATCTAACCCATCGGAACCATAGGGATCGATAGGTACTAACCCCCGCAATGACCCACAAAGGATCTGACCTAGAAAGGATCTATAGGTAACTATCCCCCGAAATGACCCACAAAGGATCTGACCCACACAGGATCGATAGGTAACTAACCCCCGCAAAGACCCAGACAGGATCAGACCCACATAGGATCTGTAGGTTCTGGCCCACACAGGACCACTGAGCGCTGACCCACATAGGATCAGACCCACACAGGATCGGTAGCACTGATCCAAAAAGGATCACTGAGTGTTGTAGTCTTCGTCGAATCCACTGAGGATCCCTGCACAGTCGTCGTCGAATCCACTAAGGATCTTTGTACAGTCGTCGTCGTCGTCGTAGTCGCAACCAGCACTAGGGTTCCCGCAAACAGCAAGCTCATTCGGGAGGGTCCGCTCCACGATCTGAGAGGATGATACATCAACTGACACATAGTCCAGATTTGATGTATCCAAAAGTTCCGTATCGTCAACAGGAACTCAATGTCGCAGACGGCGCGTCAATCAGACGCCTAGTCTGAGAGTTATTGGCGTTTTCGTCCCAGGGGCCCGGAAGGTTTTTAAGTCAAACCCAACCCGACCGTACTCCACCTGCGTCCAAACCTCGGGCGCAGTAATCTAAAAGATGCGTCTCACTTTGAGGAATCCATCAAAGTTGACGGTATGTCAATCGGACGTCCGGAGCTCAAGTTATAAGCGTTTTTGCTCCGAGGGCCCAGTTGGTTTCGTGTATGAACCAACCCGGCCAAACCAAAGTATTCCAAAACCTTGAGTGTAATATACCAAAATGACTGACTTGATCCAAGGATCGCATCCGCACTGACGGCGCGTCGATTGGAGGACCGTAGCTCATGATACGGGCAAAATACCAAAAAGTTCCGAAAATGGGGGGTCTGGGCCCGGACCGACCCGGCCCAACCCCCCTGGGGTCGGCCCGAACCGGGTCGACCCGACCCGGGAATGGGCCAACCTGGTCGGCGCGGCCCGGCCCGGACCGGCGGGGCATGGCCTGGCTCGGCGGTCCGGCCGGGTGGCTCGGCCGGCGTGCTGGCACTGGCCAGGCGCCGCGCAAGGCAACCGCGGCCCCGCGCGGGGGCCGCTCCGTGACACCCGGATGTGGCTTAAGCTGCGTCCTTCCTCCACGGTCCCGCGCTGCTGCGGGACTGTCCAGCGCCGCTGCATCCTGGCGGCCGGCCGCTGCCGGCCGCCGCCTCCGGGCGCCGTGCCGGTGTGGCGCGCCGACGAGGGCTTCCGCGGACCACTGAATGCTTTCTGGTGGTCCTATTTGCTCGCGGTCTTCGCCAGGGCTCGTCCCGGGACTCATTTTTCACTGCAAAGCCTTCAAAATTAACTTGCGGCCCTGTTTGTCATCGCCTGCCAATCCGCGCATAACAAAAAAAAGTGCGGTGGGTTCAGACTTGTTCGTTGGTCGGCACCCACCGCGTTAGCGGTTTTTAATGTCTCACAACAATCATATTTAACAACGGGGAATATAAATCACAACGATTTAAATGAAACAACCCCTACCTCGTCTTTGTCGTCGAATGTGAGTTCTTCGTGGGATTTACCGTCGTAGAAGAAGAGGATCGTCACGTCACAGAAGGGAGTCGCGTCGTCGCGGTATACGGTGTCGCGTCGACGATCTCCGAGGGTTAAAGAAAACACACAGATTTAATTTCACGAATTAAATCCATGTTGGGGATAAAATCCACACAAAAAAATTAAAAGAAATGTAATATCTTACCTCAAGCTGTTGATGATCTGAGATTGTTGTGGGGAAGAAACATCGCGGAAGAAGCGTCGTGGAAGGAGAATCGTCAGTGTGGCGGAACACGGCGTCACGTCGTCAATCTCCGAAGGTTCGGCATTCTTCGTCACCTTTCATCGAAAGCCAGCGTTCTTTGCGTTCTTCGCGTTCTTCGCATTCTTCACGTTCTTCGTGAAGGAGGATGAATATTGAGTTTCTTCAAATCCTCTCAACAATCCGCACCAAAGAAAAACGTGTGTCAGGCTTATTTTATTACATGCCAACAATTTGAAAAACGGGTTAAGAAACGAACCATTAATTGGGTGAATTAATGGTAATGACTTAACTGTCCATTTAATAGGGGCATTAAGAGTTTTAGAAAAGGTACCAATTGACTTTCATTAAAGAGGATTTTTCGCGGGTGCGTTACATAGAGGAAAAGAAATGGTGGGGCTCGTGTGGGCCCCACCTCACAAATATCCTACCAAGAGGGTAGGATATTTTGGGTTCCACCCTATCAGGTTCAACTAAGCTTAAGTGGCTTTTAAGTGCCTTTAAGTGACATTAAGTGAAATAAAATAAAGTTGTCGCACCACTTTATTTTATTTTATTCACTTAACCCCAAAATTTAAAAACCACACCCGAGCAAGCGCAACTCCGGAAGAGGCTTTTCTAAGCAAATACCAGCGCTGTGATTCCATCGGTGCCCTCAGAATTCGATTCCGAGTGCCAGTTCAAAAGTTAGAAAAACCCGCTCGTTCATTCACTGATCGTACCCGAGCCAATCTTCGGAAAATGATTCCAGGCACACCGGGCCTCGGAATCAGGTGTCGTCAGAAACTGCGTTCTTGTAAAATTCCAAAGAAAATTAAGAAAAAAAATTTCCTTTAATTTTACGGGTCTTTAATGTACCCGCACCATGGTCCATCCGGGGGGTTCCACATAAGTTCTTATGGTTTTCTTCTTCCAAAATCAATATCATCCTCATGTTCCTCCTAAATAAGAGACACACCTAGAACATATCACATCACATCACTAAAAACAATATAGAGTGCACCATCATATTCAACATGTAGAAATACATAGGACAAGGTACTCATAAGCCCAAATACAAGTCAAATCGAAGGAGATATGATAAGTTGTTATCCTTAGAAAGACAAAAATGGGTACAAGACATGTGAGGGGACCCACACAATATGTGGTTCTACTCTATCGCCTAACTATGAAGCTGATGTTACATAGATCGCAGCACATGTAGGTACACATGGAATGTAGGGGGTCTACACAGTTTGGATGAGACACTCAGGATCTTTCCCATGCCCTCTGCATGTTCCAGTGTATCCAACCCTAGTGTGTGCACTTCGGTTATAATGACCCATAATTTACATACATTGTTATTACTTCATAATCGAAGTATCCTTATTACAACATATAACAAAACCCTGATAGGACCGAATAGGTATAGTGTCTTTAGAAACTGAGAAACATAAACAACTGGTTCATAAAGAATCTACATTGTCACCCGTTTATTTCATCATATCTAGAGTCCCTTTTGGGATATCCTAAATACCCTTCTTCCTGACCTGGGGAAAATAAAACATACAAAAAGGTGAGATCAAATGCTCAGTAAGGGTAAACAAAATAAATATCGACAATATCATATTCATAAGAACATAATATTTTGAAAATCATAACCTGCAAAAGAGATCATAATATCATAACACAGGATAAAACATAGTAGTGAAATGTAATCCCAATAATCATAACATAAAACATGAATCATTTTTGAATACACACATAATCATAGAAAATCATTTCAAATTAGTCAAGACTCATTTCCAATACTATCATTGTGGAAAAAGCCCATTACTGAACCGAGTTCACTCCTCGTTTCAGTCCTATATCACTGAACTTGACTAACTTTTTGTTCCATCCATGTCTATCTCATGAGATATAAATCATTATCCAATACATTTGAGGGAGATATAGGTGCCACCCATCTCATAATTAAATCATTCTAATGTGTGCCACAAAATCATAAATCATAGCATAACCCATGTAATAAAAATAGGATTCTTAAACATCATAACATCATAACATAATCAATATAAGATAAAAGGACATCATAAAAATAATTCCATCATAAAATAATTAAATTAATGTAAAAATAAGGATAGAAACATAACCCTATATTATATTAGATGTAAAATAATATTGATCAAACACTTGAATTCCATTCTTGAGGAAAATATCATTTCTACTTCAAAAAACATTTTTCCTTTCTTAACATGTCAAACAATTTTAAACTAATAGAAGTTGATTAAAAATAAACAAGAAAATTTTAATGTATGCTTCATATAAATAATGTTCTATGAAATTATAAAAATCAATTCATTCCATATAAGTTAAAAAACATTCTTCTCGTACTTTTCCCGGAAAGGTCAAAAAATACCTCGTACTAAAAAATGACAAAATATTCCTTTCATATCTTTTACTAAAAACTCAACAATTGGTAAAATTAGATTTAAAAACTTTTAGGGGTATATAAATGATATTACATATGGAGGAAACATGGATGTGGATGATAAATATTCCCCAAGTAAATTATGAAATATAAACAATCTCAGATAAAAATAAGATTGCAAGATTTTCCCTTCCCTTTGGTCGGATTTGCTTCGTACGTATCTGAACCTCCTATAAAATGATTTAAATTGTGTCAGTGAATTATTGAATAATCGTATTTATTTTAATGATATCATATATGGTCATATTCTTTTCTTCTTATTATTAATATGTCATTGCTACTTGTTATTCGGGTGTTCATTGTTTTATGTTCTAATGCATGTTTTGTTGAATAAATTCTTATTATTCATTTTAGATTATAGATACCTCATTTATAGAATTGTATTAGGGTAATATATATCATATTTATTCATTAAATTCATTGATATAATCATTAATCAATGAAGATCATGTAGAACGAGTCGCATCACATCGTGGAGACGGTCGGTCGTACGTACGCACAGGTGATGATATCGTTCCCATGATCGTGGAATTTTATTGAAGTGTATTTATACTATTTCAGAATCAATAACACTATAAAATAATAATATATATTAATTCATTACACCATTATACCCAACAAAGTAAGGTGGTGGTGGAAAATAGATTACACAGCGGCCTGAAGACGGTATTCCGTACGTACGCACGCGCTGTGATTTCGTTTTCCATAGGATTGTGAGAAGGTGAAATATGGTTGTTTCATATTGATAGTAACATATCCGTATATGAGTGATACAGATGTTATTACTTCATAATGAAACAACTAAAGAATAGGAATTTGAAGAAGAAAAAAATTGGAATGTATCGGTAATGGATATTACCTCTTCTTCGACATGCCTCTTTGAAACCTCCTCTTAGGGCACTAAAATTGGTCTTTGTAGAAGACCAGGACCTCTATTATGTTTCTAGGGAAGTTTATAAGGGAAATGGGCAGGGGTTGGCCGATCCTGAAGGCTCAGAATGGTGTGAGGAAGAGAGGGAGGAGGTGCCCTTTTATAAGCGAGAGGAGGGGCACCTTAGGAAAAACATAAAATATTGTTTTATAATAAAGTCATATTCGGTTTATAATATCTCAAAATTGATTTATTTCGAATCTAAAGTTGGGATGGGTCGAAATCTTCTCAACCAATATGTTTTAGACAAGTTTAGGTTACTATTTTTACCTTATCATTTAGATTTAACTATAAGTTAAATATTTTAACTTTTACCGTGTCTTCTTATTTTCTTACACTATATGGTTTATAAAGTTACTATAACAAGACAAAAAAAACCCCAAGTGGTTAATTATTAATATATATAACTTTACCTAAGTCATTTGGCCAAACCGTAGATTTTTAAGAATAGAATAAAAATTAATAATATAATATTTGTTTTAAAAACAATTTTATGTCAATTTTGACAATATTTGGTAATTGATTTTTTATCAAAGTCATAACAGCATGATTCATTCAAAAAAAGTTAATTATATCAGTTATAACATGTCATGTTAATCAATAAAATTAGTTTCATTCATAAAAAGACTCAAATTACATTTATTTCGGTATTTATAATATCAATTATGTTAATATTTCATAAATAATGTAATTACTACATCATCATTGTGTCATAAATAAATTAAATTATTTAATACCTAAAAATTATAAATAAGATACCATTATGTATTAAATCTTTTTAGATTTCTAATAAATATTTATAGTCGAATTTATCTTATGTATAACCCTACATTAAAAATGTTTTTAGATATTAAACATTGATTTTAACAATTTTAACACTGCTTTAAATAAAATAATAATAAATTTTCTAATCTATTCCAAGTGGACCTAAAGGGTAATATTTTATTCCTAAGGTTTTTTTTATAATTACACTTATCCAATATAATTATTTCAAGTGTTATGGTAATAATAATATCATTTTTACCCTTAATTACCCTATTTACTTTTAATCGTGGTAAATAAAAGTAAAAAGTTTTGATTCAACAAAAATTATTGTTATATTGTTAAACCAAATTTTACTACTTCATATTAACCGTGTCTCTTGGATTTTATAAATTCCACTCACATAAGCAGTAAAATTAAATTTTTTGTACATTTTCAAATTTTGCTTGGAGGTGGGTAAAAGACGGTGAAAAGTTCAATAAAATTTTTACATATGTAAAATTATTATAAAATGACTACAAAGAATAACATTGAACATTTATAGGTATTATGTATCAATTTTGACCTAAAATAAATTTAAATAAAATAAATATTTATTTAAATAAAAATTCGGTTTTTATATAGTAACCCAGTGTTTTCACTATTCATCAAAAAATGAAAGATTTTAGAAATTTACCAAAATATCACGCTAGGATAAATTTGATACTACGAATCCAAAAATGAAGTCCATTTTGAAAGAAAATATTTATAATATTTCAAAAAGTGGGTATTACTATTCATAACGGCTAGTTTATATAATATTTTAATAACATATCATTGTTTAGTGAAACTCGATATTACGTACAACACACGCTATTGAGGAAGGTTGATTTTTCCAATAACTCAAGCCAAGCTAGTGTTGTGTATAGTTAATGATTCCTTTGATGTTTCATATAATATAAGAAATAAAAAATATACTTATCATAAAATATGAGGTTGTTACATTCTACCCCCCTTAAAATGAATTTCACCCTCAAAATTAGTCACTTCGTAGAAAATAGATTTGTATACCTCTCCCTCATCATATCCGCAAGCTCCCATGTAGCTTCTTCTAATTAGTAGTTCCTCCATAAAACTTTCACGAAGAGAGTGGTCTTGTTCCGTAGAACTATTTCACTACGATCCAGAATCTCTATCGGTTGTTCTTCATAAGAAAGATCCAGCTCCAGCGGTATAACTTCTAAGCTTAGTAAATGGAAAGGATCAGGTATGTTCTTTCATAAGAGAGATACATAGAATACATCATGAACTTGAGAGAGATTCCGTGGAAGCGCCAATCATTAAGCTACCTTCCCAACACGATCTAGTATTTCAAAAAGACCAACATACCTAGGGCTCATCTTGCCCTTCTTTCCAAATCGCTTTACTCTCTTCCAAGGATATATCCATAAGAAAACTTTATCACCCACTTCAAACTCTAGGTATTTTTTTCGTTATCGACATGACTTTTTTGTCGACTCTGAGCAGCTCTTATGTGTTGTTGAATAGATTGGACCTTTTCTGACATCTCATCAACAAGATCAGGTCCTAATAGCTTTCTTTCCCCAACTTCATCCCGACAAGTTGGAGTCCAACATTTCTTTCCATAGAGAGCTTCATAAGGAGCCATCTGAATACTGGAGTGAAAGCTATTATTATAAGAAAATTCCCCCAAAGGTAGGTGTTGATCCCAACCACCTTTGAAATCCAGAGTGGAAGCTCCCAACATGTCTTCTAGAGTTTGTATTGTCCTCTCAGACTGACCATCTATCTGAGGATGATAAGCAGTGCTAAAACTCAACTCTGTATCTAGAGTATGCGGAAGACTTATCCAAAACTTCGAGGAAAACCTTGGAACCTGATCAGATATGATGAAAAATGGTACTCCATACAATCTTACCACTTCCTTTACATATATCCTAGCAAGCTGGCCCATATATAAATCTTCTCTAATAGCAATGAAGTGTGCCGACTTCATAAGACGATCAACTATGACCCAAATAGCATTATTTCCTTTAGATGTTTTAGGAATTATACTGGAAAAGTCCATAGTGATGTTTTCCCATTTCTATTCAGGTATGGGTAATGGTTGTAACATCCCCTTATACTTTTGTCTCTCAACGTTAACTTGCTGACAAACCAAGCATCGAGAGACATATACAGCAACATCTCTTTTCATTCCATCCCACCGAAAGTACTCTTTTAGGTACCTATACATCTTCGTGCTTCCAGGATGAATAGAGAATGAATAAATATGAGCCTCATCCAGCAGATCCTTCTTGAATTCTAGGATGGGAGGAACAAAAACCTAATTCCTGAACCTTATTATCCAATTACAATCATGGTTGTATTCAGGAATATTTCTCACCTTCTTTTGTAACTCTACATCATCTTTTTGTGCCTCTTTAATCATCAAATGTATAGATGGTTGAACATTCATTTGAGAAAGATAAGATTTTTACCCTTCCATTATAACACCTAGATCAGTCCTTTGTAAATCCATAAATATTCGATCTTTTGTGATCCTCATCATGTAAATGATAGAATGGTCTTATTGACATAATGTGTCTTCCACCTTGTTTACTTTCCCAAGATGATAATTAATTGAGCAGTTGTAATCCATAATCAGCTCCAACCATCGTCTTTGGTGCATATTCAGCTCCTTTTTGTGTGAAAATATACTTCAAGATTTTATAATCAGTATAAATATCACACTTTTTACAATAAATATAATTCCTCCATATTGTTAATGGAAATATTACCACAGAAAACTCCAAATCATGAGTTGGGTAATTTTTCTCATGGATTTTCAACTATCGTGAGGCATGAGCTATCACCATATCATTTTTCATGAGTACACACCCCGGTCCCTTCTTGGATGCATCACTATAGATCACAAACCATTCTCCACTACAAGGCAGTGTGAGCAAAGGTTCACTGGATACACTTCTTTTCAATTCCTTGAAATTATCTTCACACTCCTCCATCCACATGAACATAAATCCTTTTCGATTTAACCTTGTGAGTGGATTAGATAATCTTGAAAAATCATTTACAAAATTTCGATAATATCCTACCGGACCAAGAAAACTTCGGATCTCAGTTGCTGTTGTTGGCCTCGACCATCTTTCAATAACCTCTATTTTTGCTAGATCCAAAGGTATACCCTCTTTTGAGATTATGTAACACAAAAATGAAACTTTTTGAAGCCAAAATTCACACTTGGTAAATTTGGAATAATGATTCTCCTTTCATAGGGTCCTTAATACAATTCTCAAGTGATCTTCATGTTCTTCCTTGGTCATTGAATCGACAATAATATTGTCTATAATGTCTACCACAAACTGATCAAGATAGACTCTAAATACTCTATTCATCAGATCCTTGAATATAGCAGGGTCATTAGTAAGACCAAATGGAATCACTATAAATTCATAGAGTCCATACCTTGTATAAGTCCCCAGCCTTTAACATTACTTAATCTTGTACTATTTCAAGAAATACACATTGAGGATCTTTCCAGGTTTAGAGTTTTAGATAATTAGATCATATATCATGCATTACATTCAACATGTAAACAAGGTGGTAACATCTAAGAAAAAATTCACTCTTCTAATTAAAGGAAACATATTTTAAGTAAAACATGGATTCTTTCATGACAATTCCTCAACACTATCAACACATCATGTACATTTCCCTTGACCTGTGAAAAACATTTCAAAAACTTGGGATGAGCATAAAATGCTCAGTAAGGTATATAAAAATACAGAATGAAAACATTAGTCCATGTATACATACGAATCAATGATATCACACTTTACTCATAAAATATAATCACTTTAACATACCTCATCAAATCATGAATAAATCATAGAAATCATAATACATAAAGGTAACTTGAGGCATTCATAACATTCTTATGTGGGGAGTAACCCTCATGGTTATGTTTGGAATACCCATCACAGTATATTCCCTAAATCTCTTGGGAGAAACATTCATGTTTACCTCCATCACGTTACTCAATTCATTGGAGAGCTATATCAGGCTCACCCACCATTAGTTTATCATAGAACCACCTGTCTTCATAAACAATGCCCAAGAACCATAACATAATCGTATCATATAAAACATGCATAAAGGAAACACAACATTCCACATTTCAATCACATGACATCAATACACCACATTTATCTAAATTTTTTTTATCAAAACCATTTTCAATACCAAAATAAAATAAAAGTAAAAATGTGGTATTTATTTTTTCATTTTAAAAAAATTTCTAGCTTGTAGAGGAAGCCGAAACTCAAATAATGGTCACGGTGGCAGAGAAGTCGTTGTTTCCGTATACCTAAGACAAAAAATTCATTTTGTAATTTAGTAAAATGATTTGTATAAAAATATTCCTTTTGAATAAAAGTAAAATTCAATAGGGTTTTATACACCGTATAAAATAATGTTGCGTATAAAACAAAATATGCATCAATGAATGGAGATTGAAACGATGTACCTTACCTCATGTCCGACTTGACTCGGTCGTTCTTTAATCTCCGGAATAATAAACTTGAGTTAATTTCTTCTTACTTAAGAACCTTTTTAAAGTTCATTATTCCTTTTATATCACTTTTTACCTTGTTATGAACACTATGTAAATATTTAAGTTAATAACAGTCGTTTTAACGATCATTGGTACTTGAGTCAAAAATAAACTCTTTATAATTACAAGTTGTTCATGTTGTAAAATATACATTATAAATAGAATTATGTTCATGATTTAGATTTTATATATATAATATATATCTATTATATACATTCATTTATAATATTACATAACATTTTGAGGTAAGAAATGAAATGCACCGTTCATGGAGACGGTAAGCCGTACGTAAGCATGAACGATACTTTCATTTCAATTTCATATCTAATGAAATTGAATCATATTGATATAAAGGTAAATTATAATTCCAGTGTAATTTCATATATAATATTATTAACTCCATATTTTACACATCCCACATATCGAATTAACGAATCAAATCACTTTGAGGGGGCGGTAGTCTGCACTTCCTAAAATGAAGATATCACGTTTACCCATAATGGAAACCATAAAGGTATGAAATAAATGAAAAATACCGAAGCTTAAAGAAAACATAAACATTATATATATCATATATAAACATAGTGATATATTAATTTCCAACTTTAGAGGTGTTAAAATAATATTGAACAATCATCGTTTCGTGAGTCAGAAATTCGTCATCCACAGAAACAGTATGTTCATTAGCCATTAGACGTAGGTGTGTGTAAGTGTAGCTAGAATACTTCTTATAACAACATACTAGTATATTGAAGATACTTGTGTTGCTACAAAATAATGGAATAAAAATAGTTTTAGGGGCTGGAGAAGCAAAATAAAACAAAATAACACAAGTGAAGACATTACCTTTAAATCAGGTAACTCTTTTTCGTTTGAACCAAAAGGGTCTCTTGAAGAGATTTCTACCTAAGGTTAGGCTTCTAAGATTAAGAGAGGGATATTTGGAGCTTATTTCAGTAGAGTTTGGACGAGACAAAGGGCTTGAGAAGTGTGAGAGATGGGTAGGAAGTGGAGTCTTTTTGTAAGGGAGAGGAGGGGCTCTTTTGAAAATCGTGAAACTATTATTTTATTATAAAATGCAATTCGGTTTCTAAAGCTCCAAAATTCATTAAAGTCGAAGATAAGGTGGTAAATGTTCGAAATAAAATCATCCGATAAGAATTTGACAAGTTTTTTATATTATTTTAATCATTATCTTCTTATTTATTTAAATAATTCATTAATGACGTAAACACTGCATCATGATTGTGTCATAAATAATTTTAATTATTTTGATGTCTACAAATTATAAAAAAATTACCAGGATGTAGTAAATATTTTTAGCTTTCTAATTAATAATTATAGTCAAAAAAATATCTTATATAACTCCATGTAATAATTTTTTTAGTACAACAATACATGTTTGTGATATTTTTATTTTTACTTTAAATAAAAGGTATTAATATCATTATCTCACTCAAGTGGCTCCATGGGGTCCCACAAATTGACCCATGGATTGTATTGGCCATCAATGAAATATCCAATAAGTTTAGTACATGTTTCAAGATATTTTTATATTTTTATAATATCATTTTTATCTTAAATTACACTAATTACCTCTAATCGTGGTTAACAAAACTCAAAAGTTACTATTCACCAAAAAAAATTTAATCCCATTTAACCACATTTTACTAATTAATGACAACCATGTATGTCGTATTTTTTAAATTCAATACACAAAAGCGGTATAATTAAATTTAAATGAAAAATCAGTTTGTTTAACCACCAATTAGCGGTTTCACTATTCATCAATAATTGAAGTTCTTCAGAAAAAATACCAAAAATTCACCCTAAGCTATATTTGATCTTCTGAATTCAAAATTGATTTATATTTTGAATAATTCAAAACATATAAGTTTCATTAATTACTTTTATAAATAATTCCTGTCGTCAAAACAAATAGCTTGTTTTTAAGAAACAACATCTATCAAAAGACTGACACTTGTTTATGTCCAAATTTAAAGTGAAATTAATTCTAATGATCACCATTTTATAAAATGGTAAAAATAAATTATAAATGAACTTTAAAACCAATTAAATTGATAATTTATCCTTATAAATAAATTATTTTAAAAGGGGGTTTGAATTAAAATGAAAATTTTTTCCTTATTCATTAAAAAATGCACATTATTAGAAAAATACCAACAATTCACAAAAAATAAATTTTGATGTCCCGATTATAAAGAAGAATTTTATTTGGTCTAATATATGTATATGAGTGACCAGAAAAATAATTAAAAATTGTTCTCCATCGATCATAGAAACCCCATTAAAGTAATATTAATACTTAATTCAAAAAAATATTAATAAATATGAAAATTTCTTATTCATTATAAACCTGAGATGTTACATCCTTCCCCCCATATGAGACTTTAATCCTCGCAATTTATACACTTAAATAAATGGGGGTATTCATCCCTCATGGGATTTTCAGATTCCCATGTTTCCACTTCAATCATGTGGTTTTTCCAAAAAACCTTTACTTGAAGAATCACCTTATTCCGCAATACTTGCTCCCTGTGGTCAAGAATCTGCATCCGATTTTCCTCATAAGATATATTCTCTTCCAACTGAACTATCTATGGACTCAAAACATGAGATGGATCTGGAATTTACTTCCTTAACATTGAAACATGAAAGACATTGTGTACCTGAGATAAACTCGGAGGTAAATCCACTCGGTATGAAACTGATCCAACTCTCTCTAGAATTTCATATGGTCCAATGAACCTTGGACTCAACTTTCCATTATTACCAAATCACGTCACACTTTTCCATGGTGAAACATTGATGAAGACATGATCACTTACCTCAAAAGAGAGATCCTTCCTCCTGTTGTCTGCATAACTTTTCTGCCTTCTCTGAGCTTTTCTCATTATGTTTCTGTATCAGATAAACCTTTTCTGCCAACTCTTCTACCAATTCTGGTCCCATCAACATTCTTTCACCCACTTCATCCCAAAAAGTTGGAGTTTGACACCGCTTCCCATATAATGCCTCAAATGGTGCCATCTGTATACTAGAATGAAAACTGTTATTATAAGGAAGCTCAACCAAAGAAAGATGTTGGTCCCAACTTCCCGGATAATCCATCGAACAAGCACGTAGCATATCCTCCAATGTCTGAATCGTTCGTTCTGATTGCCCATCTGATTGAGGATGAAAAGTTGTACTGAAATTTTATTTAATACCCAATGAAATCTGAAGGCTTTTCCAAAAGTTAGAAGTAAACCTGAGATCATGATCACATATAACGGAGAGGGGAACTCCATGTAACCTGAATATCTCTTTATGATACAAATGAGAAAGTTGATCTAGGGAAACATTATCTCACATAGCAAGGACATGAGCTGATTTAGTCAAGCGATCAACAACAACCCAGATTGCATTATTACCTCGAGGTGTCTTCGGCAATCCTACAACAATGTTCATGGATATATTTTCCCATTTCCACTCTGGTACTAGTAAAGGTTAAAGCATGCCTTTTGGTAACTACCGCTATGCTTTACCCTATTGAGAAGTCAAACACTTCACAGTAAAATTAGCAATATCTCTTTTCATTCTGTCCCACCAATAATACTCCCGAAGATCTCTGTACATCTTAGTACTGCCTGTATGAACTGAAAATGGAGAGCTATGAGCTTCACATGACAACTCTATTTTCAACTGTGAATCACAAGGCACACATAATCTCTTCCTAAAACTCAAAACACAATCATTATCAATGTTGAATTCATGCAACTTACCCTTCTGAACAAGCTCTACCTTTTTATTCAACTCAATATCTTCCTTCTGTGCATGCTTAATCCTGTCTGATAGAGAAGATTTTACTGATACCTGATAGAAAACAGAAGATCATACTACACCAAAAACTCCAATGCCAATGTTCATCAAATCCTTAACCAAAGGATCACGTTCCAAACACAACATTGTTAATGAAGTATTACTTTTTCGACTAAAATAATCATCCACTTTATTTGCTTTTCCCGTATGGTAAAGAATTGTACAATCATAATCCTTGATTAATTCCAGCCATTTCCTCTTTCTAATTTTCAATTATTTCTGAGTGAATATATACTTTAAACTTTTGTGATCAGTATATATTTCACACTTTACACCATACAAATGATGCCTCTAAATTTTTAAAGCTAAAACAACATCAGCTAATTCCAAATCATGTGTAGCGTAATTTACATCATGAATTTTCAACTGTCGTGAAGCATAAACAATTACCTGATCATTCTGCATTAGGACATAACCAACTCCTTTCAATGAAGCATCATTGTAGATAACAAACTCACCATTCCTAGAAAGTAGTGCCAAAATTGGATCATTGACCAATCTTCTTTTCATTTCCTGAAAACAATCATCATATTATTTTTTCCAGTTAAACATAACACCCTTCCGAGTTAGCTTAGTCATTGGGCTAGATAACTGTGAAAAATTTCTAAAAAACAATCGTTAATAGCCTGCCAAACCAAGAAAACTACGAATCTCGGTTACATTTGTGGTTCTTGGACATTCTTAAACAACCTTTGTTTTTTGCAGGATCAAAAGTTATTACATATTTATAAACAATGTGACCAAGGAAAGAAATTTATTGCACCCAAAAATCACACTTGATGAATTTCCCATACAATTTCTTTTCTTTTAAGGTTTCCAAAATAACCCTTAAATGAATTTCATGGTCCTCTTTAATTTTTGAAAACACCAAAATATCATCAATGAAAACAACCACTATCATGTCAAAGAACTCATGGAAAATTCTATTCATAAGTTCTATGAATACAATAGGTGAATTGGTTACCCCAAAAGTCATAACTACGAAATCATAATGGTCATATCTTGTACGAAATGTAGTCTTCGGAACATATGCTTCCTTTACCTTCAACTGATGGTACCTCGATCACAAGTTATTCTTTGAAAAATATTGAGCCCCCTGGAGCTGATCAAACAAATCATCGATAGGAGGAAAAGGATATTTGTTCTTAACAGTGATTTTATTCAAGGATCTATAATCAATGAAATGTCTCATTGAACCATCTTTCTTTTTAACAAATAAGGCTGGAGCACCCCATAGTGATGTGCTAGGTCAAATGAAGCCTTTCTCTAATAAATCTTGTAATTGATCCTTCAACTCTAAAAGTTCAATTTGAGCCATTCGATATGGGGGTTTTGAAATTGGCTTTGCATCAGGAACTAAGTCAACAGTAAATTCAACTTCCCGATCTGTTATTATTCCAGGAAACTCGTCAGGAAAAATATCAGGACACTCATTTACCACTGGCACATCATTAATCTGAACAGTTCCTTTGTTTTCAACAATATGTGCAAGGTAGAATTCATTTCCATATTTTACAAGTTTCTCAGCCTCTTGATATGTTATCAACAGTAAGGGTTCATTCTTGTATTCAAACTGAATGTCTTTCAGAAAAGAAACTTCTTTAGCTCTACAATCAATTTTATCATGGTAAATAGAGAGTCAATCCATACCCAGGATAATATCAAACTCTACTAGAGGTAAAACATTAAGGTTTCCAAGTAGGTTCTTTCCACAGATAAGCATAGGAAGATTCCTATAAATTCTTTTTGCCTCAAAATTTCCCCCAGGTTTTTTTACCAAATGTTCAGGAGTCATTTCATGAGATGGAATTCCCAATTTACTAGAAAATTTTTTAGAGATGAAAGAATATGTTGACCCAGAATCAAACAACACATTGTCATAATCTGAAAAAACAAACAAAGTACCTGATACCACTTCATTTGATGGCCCAACATCTACTGATGTAGTTTCAAAGGATCTCACCACTCCTTTCTGCTTGTAGTATGACTGCTTCCCATCACTCGAGCTCTTTTTCGGACACTCGTTTTCATAATGACCCATCTCATTGCACTTAAAACATTCCACTAACTGTAAATCAAATTTGGTCTTACCATCACCGTGATCTTTTCTAGTGAAATCACGAGCCTTATGTCATATCTTACCTCATCGGTAGCACTTTACAGAATTCAAAAGACATTCCCCATCATGATTTTTACAACATGTATCAGAAACTGAAAACAATGTCTTATTACCATTAGATCTTTTTGAAGGATTCTCCCCTTTCTCCTGCCACCTCGGTCTCTTTTTCTGTTGGTTGTTATAGAGCACTTGATCATCAGAAAACTCCATTTCCTCCTTCTCAGCACATTGAAAAAGCTTTTCATAACTTTTGAACTCACGAGAATCTAATTCCCTTCAATAATTCGGCTTTAATCTTGATTAAAAACGATTGATTTTACTATCAAGGTCTCGGATAAAATTTGGAACATACCTTGCCAATCGAGTGAACTTTTCTTCACAAGAAGCCACTAAGTCGTCCTCTTGCCTCGATTCCAAGAATTGTTTTTCCATCCTATGTTGAACAGCCTTAGGAAAATATTTCTCAAGAAACATACCATTGAATTCATCCTAGTCAAGAGCATCAATCTCATCAGAGTCCGTGATATTTTTAACCATCGACAACCACTGATATGCTTCTCCCTCCAAACGTTAACCAACGAGACTAACCTTTTGATTTTCTGAACACCCCATGACATCGAAAATATTCTCCAGTTCTTTAATCCACCATTCAGCTTCAATAAGGTCAGATGATCCTCTGAATTATGGGGTATGTTGCCTCATGAAATGTTCCACCACTGACATGTTCCTCTATTGTTGATCTGGCTGATCTCGTGCATGGATACCACCACCATTTATCTCATGAGTCAACTGCGCCATTACTGCAACAAATTGTTCAGCTCCAATTCCGACCATCTCAGGATGCTGATTCGGGAGGTCACTTCCTTCTCTATGCCTCCTAGCCCTACTTCCCTGTATCCTCTGTAAAAACCCATTCTGAACAAACATGTCTTAGATGAAGCAACATGGTAATCTTCAAATGCTATATCATTTCAATTTGACCATAAACAAAATATTTTTGGATAATCATTTAATAGAATTATAACACCTAAAGTTATCTAAACCGACCTTTGATACCAACTATAAGGCCCCAGCCTTAAACATTACTTAATCTTATGTTATTTCATGAAATACACATTGAGGAAATTTTCAGGTTTATAGTTTTAGATAATTAGATCATATATCATGCATTAAATTCTACTTGTAATCAAGGTGGTTACATCAAATACAAAATTCACTCTTCTCATTAAAGGAAACACATTTTAAATAAAACATGGATTATTTTGTGACACTTCCTCGACACAATCAACACATCATGTACTTTTCCGTTGACCTGTGAAAAACATTTCAAAAACATGGGGTGATCATAAAAATATCAGTAAGGTATATAAAAATACGGAATGAAAACATTAGTCCATATATACATAAGAATCAAGGAAATCATACTTTACTCATAAAACATAAGCACTTTAACATACCTCATCAAATCATGAATAAATCATAGAAATCATAAGACATAAAGGTAACTTGAGGCATTCATAACATTCTTATATAAGGAGTAACCCTCATGGTTACGTTTGGAATACCCATCACAATATATTCCCTATGTTACGACCCACAGTTTTTAATGGAAAATTCCCTTCTTATATCTATGTCATAAAAAAACAAAATAATGAACTACTAAGTGATAAGTGACTTTTAAACATAATTTTGTCACCCCTATGTTTGGAATTTTAAAAATCCGACATACACAGTTGTGTTCAAGATAGTTTTTGGAGTCTAATGAAACAAAAATAATTTTTGGTGAATAGTAACCTACCCTTATGAATAGTAACCTACCCTTATGAATAGTAATATGACCCTGATGAATAGTAAATAAGAGTAACATTACCTATGAATAATAAAATAATATTTAAACATCATAGAAAGTGATAATTTGTCCTTAGTAAACAGTTTTGGTATTTTATAAGTCATAAATGATTAATTATAATTAATTAATTAATTTAAAAGAATATTTATTTTCCTGAAATATATTCATAAATTATTGAATCAATGTCTAATAGTTTTTAGATAATTTTATAAGACCCTAAGTAATTTTTGAAAGAACTGCAAAATCAGTTTTAATTTTAAAAAATTGTTTTTTAAGTAAATTATGATTTTAATTAAATATCAAATTAATAATATTTAGAAAATTATTTTTGAAAAATGGACTTTATTTTTGGATTCTACACATCGAAAAATGGTTGGGGTAAAATTTTGGGATTTTTCTAAGACACTTGAATTTTTGTTGAATAGTAGAATACATTAATTTATCATATAAATACATTTTAATTAAAACCCACTATTCCAGACATCACAAGTGATGTAAGCAACCAAATCCCGAATTCACAAGTCTTATTTACTATTCTTAGTCATCCAAGACTCACTATTCCTTGTCTTAGGTGATATTAATAAACTAATCGATTTTATATTAAGGAAACCCCTCTCCCCTCCACCATAAAAGCCACCCTTCACTCCCTCTTTTCCTCACACCTCCCAAGATCCAAGACTTCTCTAAACTCTGCTCAAACACCTTCCCCAGCTAATCCCCCACGTCCAAAATCTTCTGGTCTCATCAAAAGACCAAGCCTAGCTTCCTTAAAGAGGATCTCAAGAAGAGAATTCTAAAGGTAATTTCTCTCTCTCTTCTCCTTTAATTTCCTTTCAAGTTCAAGTTCCTTTATTGATCTCCCCCTACCAATATTCATCCAAATTGTTCTTTAAATCCAGTATTATATATATACTGCAATATTATGATTCTAATGTTATATTATATCACCCCACACCCTTTCCCTCTTCATTTTATTTTATTAAAGAGAACGTTGTTCATGTGGTGATAATTTATCACCCTCAAAAACGACATGTTCTCTTCTTCCATTTCTACCTTCAAATATGGTCATGAAACCAATTTTATGGTTGATCCAGAATATACTATATGTATTATGTTCTATTTTATGTTCTGGAAATAACATATGGGCATATTACAATGTTAAATGTTAAAACGGGTTCGTTGTGATCCAAAAATCGGACAAATTAACCCAAATAATCTTCATTTAATTCTTATCTAATGATTCGTCCAAATGGATATAATATAACTCATTTTAAAATCATTAAAGCTTCTGTAATATCATTAATAAAATGTAATATCATTTATGGATGTTTACCCATGATCTACCCATACATCAATTTAAGAATACAAGTGGACCACTCAAGAAAACCATGAAAACGAACATCCCCGATCAATGTTTTTAAACTCTATAAGTCATCCAAAGGAACATAATGTAACATAATGAAACCAGAATGAACCCTATTAATGTAAACAAGGTTCTGTAATTTCTATTTAATGAATATAATTTCATTATACAGTACATTAAAGAGAAGGAGGCATTCAAGTACAAGGTAAGGGGAAATCTCGAACCCAATTTTCTTCCTTCGGGTTCTCCCTCTTTCACTCCATTTTTGATATGGTTACTCCCGAAAGGTCTTTTGTTCATCATTTCCTTTACTTTTCTGGGATATACATGTTTGTCACTGGTTTTTATGTCCATCAAAATGTTTTCCAAAAGAACTCTTCTTTCAAGATCTCACCTTTTACCTCTCATTCAAGGTTGATTGTTCTTATATCAAGTATGTTGTTCCCTCTTTCTTTTGGGAACCCAAATCTTATGAATGTGTCATTATGAGATGAAACCCATTCCTTTCCATGGGTTATTTATGTACATGTTTGATATGTTTCTTATGTGGAAAGAATGATAATGATAATATTATGATGTGACGGGTGTGCCCAGAATTATATAGCGCAATATGAATGTTTAAATGTGACGGGTGCGCCCAGAATTATATAGCGCTCCAATGCATTGGGTAAAGTGATTAATCTCATGAGTAAATGTGAAATGATGTGTGAACATGATGCTAGATTTTTTCACAAGTATGTGTTGTAGTTAACCACTAAGATATGATGTTTCATTTTTATGCTTTTCCACATTTCAAGTTTATTGTTTATGCTCCTATCATGTTCAAGATCTTCTTCCTATGTCATGATTATGCTCACCCCATGCTATATTTTTCTTATCTATCCTCTTACTGGGGTTTTAGATCACCCCTTTTGATGTATATCTTTATGTGGCTACAAGTACTATGGAGAGGACAAGTGCTACTAAGAAGCTATAGAAGAAGAGATTAAATGAATTTTTATGCTTGATGTTGTACTTGTTATGTGTAGTCCTAGTTTTCCCAAGACACTAAACCTATGGATCCTCCATGTGTAATACTATTATTTTGTTTATCTTTCAAATGATGTAATAGTAATGTAAGAAAAGGTCAGGTCTCTATAGTTGGTATCAGAGGGAAGGTTTAGTTAATTTGGGAATTAGGATTAGTGAACCCTAAAGAAAACCCCTATCATGAGACTAAGTACAAATATGCACACAAGGATATTTACCTAGGGATCCCATATGTTATGTTTTTTGTATAATTGTTTAAATGAATAAGTTATTCATGACTTGTTTACTTATGTTTTGTTCTAACCTTTTCTATTTTAGAAAATGGTGGCAACCAGGAGGAATTAGGCCAACAACTCTTACGAAGGCCAATGCAGCGATTTCCCGAACGAAATCCCCAATGATTTTGGTGGTGGAGTTCAAAACTTCACGGCAATGATTACCCAATTATCTAGGGTTATGAATAATAACCATAATAATGGGGAACTCCCTCCTTCACCAATGAGGGAGCAACTAGTTATCGAATGTTTTATGTGGCAACGACCACCGAAGTTTTGTGGATCTTCCGATCCACCAGTTGCGGAATAGTGGGTCAACTCCATGGAGAATATCATTTCTGTTCTTCACTGTTCCGAGACGGAGAAGGTGACTCTAGCTGTTTATCATCTAGATGGAGAAGCTGATCATTGGTGGGATTTAATTAAGAACACCAAGCCAAGGGAGGAAATTGAAGAGATGGAATGGGAATACTTTAAGATAATGTGTCTTAATATGTACTTCCCACGAACTCTTCGCACAAAGATGGAGAGATAATTCATAGAGCTCAAGAAAAAAGAAGAATAATCTGTCACAACCTATGAAGAAAATTTCACAAGGCTCGCAAGGTATGCTTCGGATTTTGTTATAAAAAATTATAGCAAAATTGATAGATTCTTTAGTGGATTAAAACCACATTTCCGAAAAGCTCTTGCAATTAGAGACTTTGGGAGTTATGAAGAAGTTGACCGGTGTGCTCTCAAAGTGGAGATGGAGTTTGGAGAATGTTCCCATGGCTATGGTGATAAGAAAGGAAGGATGGTGTTTCAAGGTGGTGGATCTAGTGATACTGATGGGAAGAAAACACAACGACCCACTTGCCAAAAATGTGGGAAGTTGCACAATGGAAACTGCCTCAAAGAGATGGGGAAATGCTTCAAGTGTGGGAAAGAAGGACACCTAGCTCACGAGTGTCTAAGAGACATGAAAACGAAGGATAATGTAGCCGATGAAAGGAGAGAACCACTCGTGGTTCAATGCTACAATTGTAAGGAGCTAGGGCAATATTCAAACCAGTGCACTAAACCTCGAGCTCTCGAGGGTAATCAGCACCAACAACCACCAAAGCCAAAGGAACAAGGGAAGGCTTATGCCATCACTACTGTTGAGGTGGAACATGATAATGAATTCATACAAGGTACACTTCCTATTCAATCAAGAATGGAAAAAGTCTTATTTGATTCTGGTTCTACGCATTCCTTTATATCTTGCATGTTTTCTAGAACTATAGAATCGAAGCCCTGAAACCTTTAAATAGAGATATCTGTAAAATCACCAAGTGGTGCAATCATTGCAACACAAGTGTTTGATTCTTCTCCTGTTGATGTATGTGAAAAGATTCTTCTGGAAAATCTCATAATACTTCCCTTTGTGGAATTCGACGCTATAATGGGAATGGATTGGCTCTCTTTATATAGAATGCATATCAACTGTCGGGAAAATGAAATATATGTTCATATTCCGAACCATCCCATGATCCTCTACAAATGCAAGGAAGATCATGAATATCCTTTGAAAAATCCTTCAATGGTGTTGGTGATGATTCCCTTTGAAGAAGCATACCTCACCCAAATGTTTGAGTCAAAGTAAAGTTCCAACCTTGAGGAAATTCCCATCATAAGGTAATACGGTGATGTATTTCCCGAAGATTTACCCGGAATTCCCCCAGATCGTGAGGTAGAGTTCTCAATTGAACTCATACCCAGAGCTACTCCTATCTCGAAGTGCCCCTTTAGGATGGATCCTATCAAAATGGTGGAGTTAATGAAGCAGCTGTAAGAGCATCTGGACAAAGGGTTCATACGCCCTAGTGCATCACCTTGGGGTGCGCCAGTTCTCTTTGTGAAGAAGAAGGATGATACCATGCAGTTGTGTATCGATTATCGGGAACTCAACAAGATCACCATAAAGAACAAGTATCCTCTCCCAAGGATTGATGACTTGTTCGACCAGTAAAGAGGAGCTCAATACTTCTCAAAGGTCGATCTTTGTTCTGTATATCATCAAGTAAAGGTGAAGAAGGAAGATATTGAGAAGATTACCTTCCGTACAAGGTATGGGCACTATGAGTTTTTGGTGATGCCCTTCGGAATTACTAATGCCCCAGAAATCTTCATGGATTTGATGAATAGAGTCTTTAGACATTACCTTGACAAATTTGTGGTAGTGTTTATCGATGATATTCTCATCTACTCCAAGAGAAAGGAGGAACATGAAGAACATATAAGACTTGTGTTGGCGACATTGAGAAAGGAGAAGTTGTACGCCAAGTTCAGAAAGTGTGACTTTTGGATGAATCAAGTCACGTTCTTGGGACATGTGATCACAAGCGAGGGAATTTTTGTGGACCCTTCAATGAAAAAGGTGATTGAATAATAGCCCAGGCCCTCTAGTGTCACAGAAATTCGCATTTTTCTTGGATTAGCTGGGTACTACTGATTTTTTGTGAGAAACTTCTCACAATTTTCAATACCGCTAACTAAGTCAACAAGGAAAGGGGTAAAGTATGTATGGACGGAAGAATGTGAGGGAAGCTTCAAAGAGCTAAAGAGAAGGCTGATCACCGCACCCGTACTCACACTACCGAAATGTGGAGAAAGTTTTGTGATATACAGTGATGCTTCAAAGAAAGGCTTGGGTTGTGTACTCATGAAAAATGATAATGTGATAGCCTATGCCTCATGACAGTTGAAGATCCAGGAGCAGAACTACACGACAAATGATCTAGAGCTGCCAGCCGTGATTTTTGCCTTGAAAATATGGCGGCACTACCTTTATGGTGAGAAGTGTGACATATACACCGACCACAAGAGCCTAAAGTATATATTCACACAAAAGTAGCTCAACAGGCGTCAAAGGAGATGGTTAGAGCTAATCAAGGATTACGATTTCTCTATTAACTATCATCCTGGAAAGGCGAACAAGCTAGTTGATGCTCTATGCAGGAAAGAACATGATACTCTATCCATGTTGAGGATTGAGAAAGAACCTATCTTCTTGGATATACAAAGGATGGATTTGGGAATTGTAAGGGCAGGGGTTACATCCTACCTTCCCCAAATGATTGCACAACCATCCATCCAACAGAAGATTATGGGAGCACAAAGGGATGATGTGTAGATAAAAAAGAGGGTGAATGTAGAAAGGAAGGGAAGCAGCAAGAGTTCCATATCGACGATGATGGTGTTATTCGGTTTGGAACGCGGCTTTGTGTGCCTTCATCACCCGGAATACAGAAGGAGCTATTGGATAATGCACATAGCTCAACATTCTCTATTCATCTTGGAAGTACCAAGATGTATCGTGATCTCCGAGAACACTTTTGGTGGGATAACATGAAAAAGGAGATTGCGGAATATTTATCAAGGTGCTTGGTATGTCAGTAAGTTAAAGCTGAGCGGAAAAAGTCCAAAGGTATGATGCAGCCATTGCCTATACCCATGTGGAAATGGGAAAATGTTACTATGGACTTTGTCATGGGTCTCCCGAAAACGTCAAGAGGAAATAATGCGATATGGGTTGTGGTTGACCGACTCACCAAGACTGCCCATTTTATCGCTATTCGGGAAGACCTCTCACTTGAAAAACTTGCTAGGATATATGTGAAGGACGTAGTGAGATTGCACGGTGTTCCGCTCTTGATTTTCTCTGACCATGATCCAAGGTTCACTTCTAAATTCTGGAGGAGCGTTCAACATGCTTTGAGTACTGAATTAAATTTCAGCATGGACTATCACCCCCAAACTGATGGCCAGTCTGAAAGGACTATTCAGACACTTGAAGATATGCTAAGATCCTTCTCTCTTGAATTCAATGTTGGTTGGGATCAGCATCTCCCATTAGATGAGTTCTCATACAACAATAGCTTCCACTCGAGTATTCAGATGGCTCTGTATGAAGATCTTTATGGGAAGCGATGTAGAACTCCAACCTGTTGGGATGAAGTTGGAGAACGAAAGCTACTTGGTCCCGATCTTGTTCAAGAGATGACAGAGAAGGTTCAAGTCATCCAGAAACACATCAAAGCTGCTCAAAGTCGGCAAAAGAGCTATGCTGACAATCGTCGAAGGGACTTGGAGTTCGTCGTTGGAGATAAAGTCTTCCTTCGAATACCTCCATGGAATAGAGTCATGCGATTCGGGAAGAAAGGGAAGCTTAGCCCAAGGTGCATTGGCCCCTTTGAGATCCTTGATCGTATAGGAGTCGTGGCCTATCGTCTGGAACTTCCACCGAATATGGCCCAAGTCCATGATGTGTTTCACGTATCACTACTAAGGAAGTACATTCCAGACCCCTCACATGTACTAAACTCAGAGGTGGTACAGTTGGAAGATGATCTCTCATATGAGGAGCAGCCGGTAAAAAATCTGGATCGAAGTGATAAGGTTCTACGCAACAATACAACTCGCCTTGTCAAAGTGTTGTGGAGGAACTAAAAGTTTAAGGAAGCAACTTGGGAACCAGAAGAGGAAATGAAGGAGAAGTACCCTCACCTATTTGTTTAAAGTGAAATTTCGGGGGTGAAATTTCTTAAGGGGGGAAGAATGTAACGACCTAATGTTTTTCAATGGAAAATTTCCTTCTTAAATCTATGTCATGAAAACACAAAATAATGAACTACTAAGTGATAAGTGACCGTTAAACATAATTTTGTCACCCCTATGTTTGGAATTTTAAAAATACAACATACACAGTTGTGTTCAAGATAGTTTTGGGAGTCTAATGAAACAAAAATAATTTTTGGTGAATAGTAACCTACCCTTATGAATAGCAACCTACCCTTATGAATATTAATATGACCCTTATGAATAGTAAATAATAGTAACATTACCTATGAATAATAAAATAAAATTTAGACATCATAGAAAGTGATAATTTGACCTTAGTAAATGGTTTTGGTATTTTATAAGTCATAAATAAATAATTATAATTAATTAATTAACTTAAAAGAATATTTATTTTCCTGAAATATATTCATAAATTATTTAATCAATTTCTAGTAGTTTTTAGATAATTTAATATGACCCTAACTAATTTTTGAACGAACTGCAAAATCAGTTTTAATTTTAAAAAACTGTTTTTTTAAGTAAATTATGATATTAATTAAATATCAAATTGATAATATTCAGAAAAATATTTTTGATAAATGGACTTCATTTTTGGATTATACATGTCAAAAAATGGATGGGGTAAATGTTTGGGATTTTTCTGAGATACATGAATTTTTGATGAACAGTAGACTACATTAATTTATCATATAAATACATTTTAATTAAAACCCACTATTCCTGACATCACAAGTGATGTAAGCACCAAAATCCCTAATTCAAAAGTCTTATTTACTATTCTTAGTCATCCAAGACTCACTATTCCTTGTCTTAGGTGAAATTAATAACCTAATCAATTTTATATTAAGGAAACCCCTCTCCCCTCCACTATAAAAGCCACCCTTCACTCCCTCTTTTCCTCACACCTCTCAAGCTCCAATACTTCTCAAAAATCTTCCCAAACACCTTCCATAGCTCATCCCCCATGTCCATAAGCTGCGGGTCTCATAAAAAGACCAATCCTAGCTTCCTTAAAGATGATCTCAAGAGGAGAACTCTAAAGGTAATTTCTCTCTCTCTTCTCCTTTAATTTCCATTCAAGTTCAAGTTCCATTCTTGATCTCTCCCTACCTATCTTCATCCAAATTTTTCTGTAAATCTAGTATTATATATATACTGTAATATTATGATTCTAATATTATATTATATCACCCCACACCCTTTCCCTCTTCCTTTTATTTTATTAAAGAGAACATTGTTCATGTGGTGATAATTTATCACCTTCAAAAACAACATGTTCTCTTCTTCCATTTCTACCATCCAATCTGGTCATTAAACCATTTTTATGGTTGAAACAGAATATTTTATATGTATTATGTTCTATTTTATGTTCTGGAAATAACCTATGGCCATATTACTAAGTTAAATGTTAAAACGAGTTCGTTGTGATCCAAAAACCGGATAAAATAACCCAAATAATCTTCATTTAATTCTTATCTAATGATCCGTCCAAATGGATATAATATAACTCATTTTAAAATCATTAAAGCTTCAGTAATATCATTAATAACATGTAATATCATTTCTAGATGTTTACCCATGATCTACCCAAACATCAATTTAAGAATACAAGTGGACCGCTCAAGAAAACCATGAAAACAAACATCCCCGATCAATGTTTTTAAACTCTATAAGTCATCCAAAGGAACATAATGTAACATAATTAAACCAGAATGAACCCTATTAATGTACACATGGTTCTGTAATTTACAATTAATGAATATAATGTCATTATACAGGACATTAAAGAGAAGGAGGCATTCGAGTACAAGTTAAGGGGAAATCTCGAACCCAATTTTCTTCCTTCGGGTTCTCCCTCTTTCACTCCATTTTTGATATGGTTACTCCTCAAAGGTCTTTTGTTCATCATTTTATTAAATTTTCTGGGATATACATGTTTTTCAATGGTTTTTATTTCCATCAAAATGTTTTCCAAAAGAACTCTTCTTTCAAGATCTCACCTTTTACCTCTCATTCAAGGTTGATGGTTCTTATATCAAGTATGTTGTTCCCTCTTTCTTTTGGGAACCCAAAGAATATGAATGTGTTATTATGAGATGAAACCCATTCCTTTCCATGGGTTATTTATTTACATGTTTTATATGTGTTCTATGTGGCAAGCATGATACTGATAATATTATGATGTGACCGGTGCGCCTAGAATTATATAGCGCAATATGATTGTTTAAATGTGACGGGTGCGCCCGGAATTATATAGCGCTCTAATGCATTGGGTAAAGTGATGAATCTCATGAGTAAATGTGAAATGATGTGTGAACATGATGCTAGATTTGTTCACAAGTATGTGTGGTAGTTAACCACTAAGACATGATGTTTCATTTTTATGCTTTGCCACATTTCAAGTTTGTTGTTTATGCTCCTCTCATGTTCAAGATCTTCTTCCTATGTCATGATTATACTCACATCATGCTATATTATTCTTATCTATCCTATTTCTGGGAGTTTAGCTCACCCCTTTTGATGTATATCCTCAGGTGGCTACATGTACTAAGGAGAGGACAAGTGCTACAAAGAAGCTACAGAATAAGAGATTAAATGAATTTTTATGCTTGATGTTGTACTTTTTATGCATAGTCCTAGTTTGCCAAAGACACTAAACCATTGGATCCTCCATGTGTAATACTATTATGTTGTTTATCTTTGAAATGATGTAATAGTAATGTAAGAAAAGGTCGGGTCACTATACCCTAAATCCTTTAGGAGAAACATTCACGTTTACCTCTGTCACGTTACCCAATTCATTGGAGAGCTATATCGGGCTCACCCACCCTTAGTTTATCACGGAACCACCCGTCTTCATAAACAATTCCCAAGAACCATAACATAATTGTATCATATAAAACATGTATAAAGGAAACACAACATTCCACATTTGAATCACAAGACATCAATACACCACATTGATCTAATCAAAACATTATCAAAACTATTTTCTATACCAAAATAAAAGAAATTTTAAAACTTTGTATTTATTTTTTTCATTTTAAAAAAAGTTATGGATTTTAGAGGAAGCTGAAACTCAAATAATAGTCACAGCGGCGGAGAAGTCATTGTTGCCGCATACGTAAGAAAAAACATTCATTTTGTCGTGTAGTAAAACACTTCATATAAAAGAATTCCTTTTGAATAAAATTAAATGTCAAAAGGGGTTTATACACTGTATAAAATAAAGTTCTGTATAAAACAAAATATGCCTCAATGAAGGGAGATTGAGACGAAGTCCCTTACCTCGTGTCCGACTTGACTCAGTCGTTCATTAATCTTATGAATAATAAACTTGAGATAATTTCTACTTTCCTAAGAAGAATTTTCAAGTTCATTATTCCTTTTATATCACTTTTTACCATGTTATGAACACTATGTAATTATAAAAGTTAATAACGGCTATTTTAACTATCATTGGTACTTGAGTCAAAAATAAACTCTTTATAATTACAAGTTGTTCATGTGGTAAAATATTAATTATAACCAGAATTATGGTCATTATATAGATATTATGTATATCATATATATCCAGTATATACATGCATTTATAATATTACATAACATTTAGAGGTAAGAAATGAAATGCACCATTCATGGAGACGGTAAGTCGTACGTACGCATGAACGCTACTTTCATTTCTATTTCATATCTAATGGAATGGAATAATAATAATATAAAGGTAAATTATAATTCTTGTATAATTTCATATATAATATTATTAACTCCATCATTTACACTTCCCACATATGGCATTAACGAATCAAATCACTTTGATGGGGCGGTAGTCCGCACTTCCTAAAATGAAGATATCACGTTTACCCATAAAGGAAACCATAAATGTATGCCATAAATGAAAATTACAGAAGCTTAAGGAAAACATAAAAATATTATATATCATATATAAATACAGATACATCTTAATGGCCACCTTTAAAGGTGTTAAAATAATATTGAACAATCATCGTTTCTTGAGGCAGAAATTCACCATCCACGGAAACAATATGTTCTTTAGCCATTAGACGTAGGAGTGTGTAAGTTTTGCTCGAATAATTATTATAAAAACATCCTTTTATATTGAAGGTACTGGTGTTGCTACAAAATAATGGACTAAAAATAGTTTAAGGGGTTGGGGAAGAAAAATAAAACAAAAGAAAACAAGTGAAGACATTACCTTTAAATCGGGTAACTCTTCTTTGTTTGAACCAAAAGGGTTTCTTGATGAAATTTCTGCCTAAGGTGAGGCTTCTATGATGAATATAGGGATATTGAGAGCTTATTTGAGTAGATGTTGGACGATCCAAAGGGCTTGAGAAGTGTGAGAGATGGGTAGGAAGTGGGGTCTTTTTATAAGGGAGAGGAGGGGCTCTTTTGGAAATCATGAAACTATTTTTTTATTATAAAATGAAATTCGGTGTCTAAAGCTCCAAAAATCATTAAATTAGAAGATAAGGTGGTACATTTTCGAAATAAAATCATCAAATATAAATTTTACAAGTGTTGGATAATATTTTAAACATTATCTTCTAATTTATTTAAATAATTCCTTAATGACGTAAACACTACATCGTCATTATGTCATAAATAATTTTATTTTTTTGATGTCTAAACATTATAAAAAATTTACCATGATGTAATAAATCTTTTTAGATTTTTAATGAATATTTATAGTCAAAAAAATTGCTTATATTACACCGTGTAATAATTGTTTTATTAAAAAAATACAGGTTTGTGATTTTTTTATTTTTACTTTAGATAAAAGGTATTAATGTCATTATCTCACTCAAGTGGCTCCATGGGGTCCCACAAATCGACCCATGGATTTTATTGGTCTGCCATGAACTATCCAATATGTTTAGGACATGTGTAAAATTTTTTTAATATTTTTATAATATCATTTTTATCTTAAATTACACTAATTACCTCTAATCACGGTTAACAAAACTCAAAAGTTACTATTCACAAAAAAAAATATTTTAATCCCATTGAACAACATTTTACTAACTAATGATAACCATGTATGTCGGATTTTTGAAATTCAATACACAAAAGCATTAAACATTCATTTAAACGAAAAATCAGTTTGTTTAACCACCACTTAGTGGTTTCACTATTCATCAAAAATTGAAGTTCTTCAGAAAAATACCAAAAATTCACCCTAAGCTATATTTGATATTTCGAATTCAAAAATGATGTCTATTTTTCAAAATTAAAAACATATAAGTTTAATTAATTGATTTTATAATTAATTCCCATTGTCAAAACGAATAGTGTGTTTTTAAGAAACAATATCTATCAAAAGACTGACACTTGCAAATGTCCAAATTTAAAGTGAAAATAATTCTAATGACCACCATTGGATTAAATAGTAAAAATATCTTCTAATTGAACATTAAAAACAATTAAAAAGATAATATATCCTTATAAATATATTATATTAAAAGGGATTTTGAATTAAAATACAACATTTTTCACTATTCATTAAAAAATGAACATTATCAGAAAAATACCGAAAATTCATAAAAAGTAAATTTTGATATCCCGATTCAAAAGAAGAATTTTATTTGGTCTAATATAATGTATATGAGTTACCAAAACTATATTTAAAAAGGGTTCTCCATCGAACATAGCAACCCCATTAAAGTAAAATGAATACTTAATTCAAAAAAATATTAAAAATATGAAATTTTCTTATTCATTATTTACCTTGGATGTTACATCCTTCCCATCTTTTGGGAATTGCATCCTCACAATTTATTCATGTTAATAAATGGGGGTATTTAACCCTCATAGCATTTTCATATTCCCATGTTTCCTCTTCAATCATGTGGTTTTTCCACAAAACCTTTACATGAAGAATCGCCTTATTTCGCAATTCTTGCTCCCTATGGTCAAGAATCTGGATCAGTTTTTCCTCATAAGATATATTCTCTTCCAGCTAAACTACCTATGGACTCAAAACATGAGATGGATCTGGCATGTACTTCCATAACATTGAAACATGAAAGACATTGTGTATCTGAGATAAACTCGGAGGTAAAGCCACTCGGTATGAAACAGATTCAACTCTCTCCAGAATTTCATATGGTCCAATAAACCTTGGACTCAGCTTTCCTTTCTTACCAAATAGCATCACACTTTTCCATGGTGAATCTTTGAGGATGACATGATCACCTACCTCAAAAGATATATCCATCCTCCTATTGTCCGCATAACTATTATGCCTTCTCTGAGCTGTTCTCATGTGTTTCTGTATCAGCTGGACTTTTTCTGCCAACTGTTCTAGCAATTTTGGTCCCATTAACTTTCTTTCACCCACTTTATCCCAAAAAGTTGGAGTTCGACGCCGCTTCCCATATAATGCCTCAAATGGTGACATCTGTATACTAGAATGAAAACTGTTATTATAAGAAAACTCTACCAAAGAATGATGTTGGTCCCAAATTCCCTGATAATCCATCGAACAAGCACATAGCATATCCTCTAAAGTCTAAATCGTTCGTTCTGACTTCCCATCTGATTGATGATGAAAAGCTGTACTGAAATTTAATTCAGTACCCAATGACGTCTGAAGGCCTTTCCAAAAGTTAGTAGTAAACCTGGGATCCTGATCAGATATAATGGAGAGGGGAACTCCATGTAACCAGACTTTCTCTTTAATATATAAATGGGAAAGTTGATCTAGGGAAAAAGTATCTCGTATAGCAAGGAAATGAGCTGATTTATTCAAGCGATCAACAACAAACCGGGTTTCATTATCACCTCGAGGTGTCTTCGGCAATCCCACAACAAATTCCATGGATATATTCTCCCATTTCCACTCTGGTACTAGTAAAGGTTAAAGCATACCTTTCGGTAAATGTCGATCTGCTTTAACCTATTGACAAGTCAAACACTTCACAGTAAAATCAGCAATATCTCTTTTCATTTTGTCCCACCAATAATACTCCCGAAGATCTTTGTACATCTTAGTACTGCCTGTATGAACTGAAAATGGAGAGCTATGAGTTTCACATAAAAACTCTCTTTTCAACTGTGAATCACAAGGCACACACAATCTCTTCCCAAATCTCAAAACACAATCATTATCAATGTTTAATTTAGTAAACTTACCCTTCTAAAACAGCTCCACCTTTTTCTTCAACTCACTGTTTGGCTTCTTTTCTTGCTTAGTTCTGTCTGATAGAGAAGATTTCACTGATACCTAAAGAAAAACTGAAGAACATATTGCACCAACAATTTCTATTCCAAAGTTCATAAAATCCTTAACCAAAGGACCACGTTCCAAATGCAACATTTTTAATGAATCATTACTTTTTTGACTCAAAGCATCAACCACTTTATTTACTTTTATTGGATTGTAAATAATTATACAATCATAATCCTTGATTAATTCCAGCCATCTCCTCTGTCTCAAGTTCAATTCTTTCTGAGTGAATATATACTTTAAACATTTGTGATCAGTATATATATCAAACTTTACACAATAAAAATGATGCCACAAAATTTTTAAAGCGGAAACAACAACAGCTAATTCCAAATAATGTGTAGGGTAATTTACCTCATGAATTTTCAAATTTTGTGAAGCATAAGAAATTACCTGATCATTCTGCATTAGGATGCAACCAAGTCCTTTCAATGAAGCATAACTATAGATAACAAACTCACCATTCATAGAAGGTAGTGGCAAAACTGGTGCATTCACCAATCTTCTTTTCAATTACTGAAAACAATCATCACATTATTTTGTCCAGATAAACATAACACCCTTCGGAGTTAGATTAGTCATTAGACTACATAATCGTGAAAAATTTCTAACAACCTTTAGGTAATATCCTGACAAACCAAGAAAACTACAAATATGAGTTACATTTGTGGGTATTTTCCAATCATCAACAACCTTTGTTTTTCTAGGATCAACAGTTATTCCATCTTTAGAAACAATGTGACCAAGGAAATAAATTTTTCGAAACCTAAACTCACACTTGCTGAATTTCCCACGCAATTTCTTTTCATTTATGGTTTGAAAAATAACCCTTAAATGACTTTCATGCTCCTCTTTACTTTTTGAAAACACCAAAATATCATCAGTGAAAACAACCACAAACTTATCCAAGAAGTCATGGAAAATTCTATTCATAAGGTCCATGAATACAACATGTGCATTGGATAGCCCAAAAGGAATAACTACAAATTCACAATGGCCATATCTTGTACGAAATGCAGTCTTTAGAACATCTTCTTCCTTTACCTTCAAATGATGGTACCCCTATCTCAAGTCAATCTTTGAAAAATACTGAGCCCCCAGGAGCTGATAAAAAAAATCATCGATATAAGGAAAAGGATATTTGTTCTTAACAGTGAGGTTATTCAAAGCTATATAATAATTGAAACATCTCATTAAACCATATTTCTTTTTAACACATAATACAGGATCACCCCATGGTGATGTTCTAGGTCGAATGAAACCTGTCTCTAATAAATCTTTCAATTTCTCCTTCAACTCTAAAAGTTCAATTTGATCCATTCGATAAGGGGGTTTTGAAATTGGATTAGCATCAGGAACTAAGTCAACAATAAATTCAACTTCCTGATCTGGTATTATTCCAAGAAACTCATCAAGATAATCATCAAGATAATCATTTACCACTGGCACATAATTAATCTAAACGGTTTATTTGTTTTCAACAATATGTGCAAGGTAGCATTCATTACCATCTCTTACATGATTCTCAGCCTCTTGATATGTTATCAACAGTAAGGTTCATTCTTGTATACAAACTAAAATTATTTCTGAAAGGAAACTTCTTTAGCTAAAAAATCAATCTTAGCATGGTAAAGAGAGAGCCAATCCATACCCAGGATAACATCAAACTCTACTAGAGGTAAAACAATAAGGTTTTCAAGTAGGTTCCTTCCACGGATAAGGATAGGAAGATTCTAATAAATTCTTTTTTCTTCAACATTTCTCTCGGGTGTTTTTACCAAATGTTCAGGATTCATTTCTTGAGATGGAATTCCCAATTTACTAGAAAATGTTTCAGATATGAAAGATTGTGTAGACCCTGAATCAAACAACACATTGGCATAATCTGAAAAAAAAAAACAAAGTACCTGATACCACTTCATTTGATGGCCAAACATCTGCTAATGTAGTTGCAAAGGATCTCACAACACCTTTCTGCTTGTAGTATGAATGCTTCCCATCACTCGAGCTCTTTGTCGGACACTCGTTTTAATAATGACCCATCTCATTGCACTTGATACATTTAACTAACTATAAATCAAATTTGGTCTTACCATCACCCTGATCTTTTCCAGTGCAATCACAAGCCTTATGTCCTATCTTACCACATCAGTGGCACTTTAAAGAATTCAAAATACATTCCCCATCATGATTTTTACCACATGTATCACAAAATAAAAACACAGCTTTTTTACCATCAAACCTTTTTGAATATTCTTCCCTTTCTCCTTCCACCTCGGTCTCTTCTTCTATTGGTTTTTATAGAACACTTGATCATTGAAAAACTCCATTTCCACCTTCTCAGCACATCGAACAAGATTTTCATAACTTTTGAACTCATCATAAGCTAATTCACTTCGATATTTAGGCTTTAATCCTGAGTGAAAACAATTGATTTTACTATCAAGGTATCAGATAATATTTGGAGCATACCTTGATAATCGAGTAAATTTTTCTTCATAAGCAGCCACTAAGTCGTCCTCTTGCCTCAATTACAAGAATTGTTTTTCCATCCTAAGTCGAACAACCTTAGGAAAATATTTCTCAAGAAACAACCCTTTGAATTCATCCCAGTCAAGAGCATCAATCTCATCAGCGTCCCTGATATTTTTAACCATCGACCACCACTGATCTGCTTCACCCTCCAAATGGTAAACAGCAAGACAAACCTTTTGATTGTTTGGACACCCCATGACATCGAAAATCTTCTCCAGGGCTTTAATCAACCCTTCATCTAGCACAGGGTCAGACGATCCTCTCAATGATGGGGGATGTTCCCTCATGAAATGTTCCACCACTGACATGTTCCTCGGCGGTTGATCTGGCTGATCTCATGCATAGATACCACCACCATTTATCACTTGAGTCAAATGCGCCATTATTGCAACAAACTGTTCAGTTCCAATTCCGACCATCTCAGGATGCTCATTCGGAAGGTCTTTTCCTTCTGTATTCCTTCCTATCACTGCTTCCTTGTTTCCTCTACAAAAAACCATTCTGAACAAACATGTCTTAGATGAAGCAACATGGTAATATTCAAATTCTATATCAGTTCAATTTGACCATAAAAAAATATTTTTGGATAATCATTTAATAGAATTCTAACTCCTAAAGTTATCTAAACCGACCTTTGATACCAACTATAAGGACCCAACCTTAAACAATACTTAATCTTGTGTTATTTCATGAAATACACATTGAGGATCTTTTCAGGTTTATAGTTTTAGAGAATTAGATCATATATCATGCATTATATTCCACATGTAAATATGGTGGTTATGTCAAAGACAAAATTCACTCTTCTCGTTAATGGAAACATGTTTTAAATAAAAAATGGATTCTTTCATGACACTTCCTTGACACTATCAACACATCATGTACTTTTCCCCTGACCTGTGAAAAACATTTCAAAAACATGGTATGAGCATAAAAATCTCAGTAAGGTATATAAAAATACGGAATGAAAATGTTAGTCCATGTATGCATAAGAATCAATGAAATCATACTTTACTAATTAAACATAAGAACTTTAACATACCTCATCAAATCATTAAAAAATCATATAAATTATAAGACATAAAGGTAACTTGAGGCATTCATTACATTCTTTTGTAGGGAGTAACCCTCATGGTTACATTTGGAATACCCATCACAGTATATTCCCTAAATATATTAGGAGAAACATTCACGTTTACCTCTGTCACGTTACCCAATGCATTGGAGAGCTATATCGGGCTCACCCGCCCTTAGTTTATCACGGAACCACCCATATTCATCAACACTTCCCAAGAACCATAACATAATCCTATCATATAAAACATGCATAAAGGAAACACAACATTCCACATTTCAATCACAAGATATAAATACACCACATTGATCTAATAAAAACTTTATCAAAACCATTTTCAATACAAAAATAAAATAAAAGTTAAAACGTGGAATTTATTATTTTTTCATTTAAAAAAAATGTTCTGGCTTGTAGAGGAAGCCGAAACTCAAATAATGGTTACGGCAGTGGAGAAGTCATTGTTTCCTCATACGTAAGACAAAAACATTCATTTTGTCATTTAGTAAAATTCTTCGTATAAAAATAATCCATTTGAATAAAAGTAAAAGTCAAAAGGGGTTTATACACTGTATAAAAGAAAGTTGCGTATAAAAAAATATGCCTCAATGAATGGAGATTGAGACAAAGTCCCTTACCTCGTGTCCGAATTGACTCGGCCATTCTTTAATCTCCTGAATAATAAACCTGAGTTAATTTATACTTGCTTGAGAACCTTTTTAATGTTCATTATTCCTTTATATCACTTGTTACCATGTTACAAACACTATGTAATTATTTAAGTTAATAACGGTCATTTTAACAATCATTGGTACTTGAGTAAAAAATAAACTCTTTCTAATTTCAAGTTGTTCATGTGGTAAAATATCCATTATAACCAGAATTATGTTCATGATGTAGATATTATATATATCATATATATCCAGTATATACATGCACTTATAATATTACATAACATTCAGAGGTAATAAATGAAATGCACCATTCATGGAGACGGTAAGTCGTGCGTACGCATGAACGCTACATTCATTTCTATTTCGTATCTAATGGAATGAAATCATAATTATATAAAGTTAAATTTCAATTCCATTATAATATCATATATAATATTATTAACTCCATCCTTTACACGTCCCACATATGGCATTAACGAATCAAATCACATTGAGGGGGCGGTAGTCCGCACTTCCTAAAATGAAGATATCGTGTTTACCCATAATGGAAACCATAAAGTTATTCCATAAATGAAAAATAAAGAAGATTAAGGAAAACATAATCATATTATATATCATATATAAAAATATTGACATCTTAGTGGCTTCCATTAAATATGTTAAAAGAATATTGAACAGTCATCGTTTCGTGAGGCAAAAAGTTTCCATATACGGAAACAATATGTTCTTTAGCCATTAAATGTTGGTGTGTGTAAGTGTAGCTTGAATACATCTTATAAAATAATTCCTAGTATCTTAAATATAATGTTGTTGCTAAAAAATAATGGAATAAAAATAGTTTAAGGGGTTGGAGAAGAAAAATAAATCAAAAGAACACAAGTGAAGACATTGCCATTAAATCGGCTAACTCTTCTTCGTTTGAAAAAAAAGGGTTTCTTGAAGAGATTTATGCCTAAGGTGAGGCTTCTATGATGAGGAGAGGGATATTTGTATCTTATTTCAGTAGAGTTTGGACGCGAAAAAGGGCTTTAGAATTGTGAGAGATGGGTAGGAATTGGGGTCTTTTTATAAGGGAGAGGAGGGTCTCTTTTGGAAGTCTTGAAACTATTATTTTATTATAAAATGAAATTCGGTTTCTAAAGCTCCAAAAATCATTAAAGTTGAAGATAAGGGGGTACATGTTCGAAATAAAATCATCCAATAAGAGTTGGACAAGTTTTCGATATTATTTTAAACATTATCTTCTTATTTATTTTAATCATTCATTAATGACGTAAACACTGCATCATCATTGTGTCATAAATAATTTTATTTTTTTTGATGTATAAAAATTATAAAAAATTTACCATGATGTAAGATATCTTTTTAGATCTATAATGAATAATTATAGTCAAAAAATAACTTATATAACTTCATGTAATAATTGTTTTTTTAAAACAATACATGTTTGTTATATTTTTATTTTAAAATTAAATAAAAGGTATTAATGTCATTATCTCACTCAAGTGGCTCCATGGGGTCCCCCAAATTGACCCATGGATTTTATTTATCGAACATGAACTATAAAATAAGTCTATTACATGTTTCAAGATAATTTTATATTTTTATAATATCATTTTTATATTAAATTACACTAATTACCTCTAATCACGGTTAAAAAAACTCAAAAGTTACTATTCACCAAAGAAATATTTTAATCCCATTGAACCACATTTTACTATCTAATGACAACAATGTATTTTGGATTTTTTAAATTCAATATAGAGAAGCGGTAAACATTCATTTAAACGAAAAATTAGTTTGTTTAACCACCACTTAGCAGTTTCACAATTCATCAAAAATTGAATTTTTTCAGAAAAATACCAAAAAATCACCCTAAGCTATATTTGATATTCCGAATTCAAAAATGATTTCTATTTTGAAAAATTGAAAACATATAATTTTAATTAATTAATTTTATAATTAATTCATGTTTTCAAAATAAATAGCGTGTTTTTAAGAAACAATATCTATAAAAAGACTGACACTTGTTTATGTCCAAATTTAAAGTGAAATTATTTATAATGACCAGCATTGGATTAAATGGTAAAAATATATTATAATTGAACATTAAAACCAATTAAAAATATAATCTATCTTTATAAATAAATTATATTAAAAGAGGGTTTGAATTAAAATACAACATTTTTCACTATTCATTAAAAAATGAACATTATCAGAAAAATACCAAAAATTCACACAAAGTAAATTTTGATGTCCTGATTCTAATGAAGAATATTATTTGGTCTAATATAATGTATATGAGTGACCAAAAATATATTTAAAAAGTGTTCTCCATCGAACATATCAACCCCATTAAAGTAAAATTAATACTTAATTCCAAAAAATTATTAATAAATATGAAAATGTCTTATTCTTTATTTACCTAGGATGTTACACCTTGTACAAAAAGTCATCTTTGGTATATCCGATTTTTTTAACCTTAATTGATGACACCCTGAACTAAGATCAATCTTGGAAATGTATTGAGCTCCGCATAGTTGGTCAAATAAGTCATTAATGCATGGGAGAGGATATTTTTTCATGATAGTGATCTTGTTAAGTTCTCGATAATCAATGCAGAGTCTCATTGATCCAACTTTCTTCTTCACAAATAGAACTAGTTCTCCCCAAGGTGATGAACTTGGGTGTATGAATCTTTTATCAAGATTCTCTTGGAGTATCGTCTTCAATTCCTCCAACTCAATTGGGGCCATTCTAAAAGGTGTCTTTGAAATGGGCATAGCACCCGGTATGAGTTCTATTGAAAACTCAACTTCATGATCTGGTAGAAGACCTACAAATTTCTCCAGAAAGACATCATCAAACTCCCGTACAGTGGGAATATTCTTAATAATGAGTTTCTCTCCTACCATTTGAGATAAATAACCTTAATTTATTGGAATCAAGACCCATAAGATGGATGAAATTCCCACTTGAAGTTAATATTCATCCTTGCATCGATAGATGACAGTAGATTGATCGGGAATATTAAATTTGATATCCATTATTTGAAAATTGATATGAGCTCCGTATAATTAAAGCCTATGCATGCCTAGAATCACATCAAATTCCAATATAGGAGGGATCAAAATATTTGCAGGAAGTACTTTCCCACAAACTTCAATCGGAGAATAATTGTAAACTTTTGTTGCGACTATTCTGCCATTAGGGGTTATCACAGCTTACTCAATATCTAACTATTGAGGTAATATGGCGATACCCTTAGAAAATTCATCAGAAAAAAAAGAGTGGGTGGATCCAGAATCAAATAAAACATTTTATACATTAGAGTGGATGCTAAGTGTACCTTTCAACACTTCGTTATCATTCTCCACATTGCCGATAGAAATTGCATGGGACATTCCTTTTTCATTAGCCTTAAGAGTTTTTTGACATCGATCATCATCAACAACCCTTGAATTAGGGCATTGATTGGCATAATTCCCCATTTCCTTGGAATTGAAACATTGAAGTGTCAGAGGTTCATTCTTTGTATCCCATTCATTGTTCGCATAATTAGACATCTTCTTCCCATTATTTCGACATTCAACTACCCGATGACCTTCTTTTCCACACTTAAAACATTTACTCGTCCCTTTAAGACAATTCCCTCCATGTATCCTTCCACACTTTGAGAATAAGAGAAAACTCGTCTTCTTTTCAATGTGGTCTTTAGATTTTCCCTTGAATTCTAGTTTCCTCTTCTTATCAAACCCATATGACTGACGGATTACTCCAATCTCCCTCTCAACATTGAGAGCACTTCGAACAATTTCCTCAAAGTTATTTATGTCCCTTATGGCTAACTCCCTTCGAAGACTTGGTTTTAAGACACTAAAGAATTGATTGATTTTACTCTCAGGTTGGATAATAATTCCAGAAGCATACCTTGCAAGTCTTGTAGAATCTGCTTCATAGGTACCAACTGATTCATCATCATTTTTCTTCAGTTCAAAAACTCTGTCTCCATCTTTTTTCAAAGAATACGAGGGAAGTACTTATTGAAAAATAAGTTATTGACCTCGTCCCATTCCATGGAATCAATTTCATCCCTTTGCCTCGTATTCTTAATAAGATTCCACCATTGATCAGCTTCACCTTCCAAATGATATACTGTTAAGATGAATTTATCACGTTCAGAACATTGTTGAACAGAAAATATCTTTTCAGTGCTACATATCCATTGTTCAGCCACTAACGGATCAGAAGACCTACTGAATGAAGGAGGGATCTACCTCATGAAGTATTCAACAGAATGTTGCTCCATCATTTGCTCGTTTGGATGTCCTGAATGATTAATAGCTTAAGAAAGTTGTGTGAGCATGGCTGTAAGAATTTTCATTTCATCTCCCATAATGTTTGGTTGCTCAGGGGGACAATCATGTGTTGCCCATCACATTCAACATTAACACGGTTCCTTCGGGTTCCAACCATTGACTAAAACCAAGAAGCATAGTGTGAGAAACACCAATCATAATAAGAAAATCACATAATCAAGAATAATATTTCACACTTTAGGTCTTATCATAGATTGTTCATCGAAATTTCTAATACAATAATATTGTGTTCTATATTTAGACAATTCCTTAGAGTTCTTAATAAGGCTTTCACATCCAAGTTTCCAATGGTTGACTATAACATTCCTTTGATACCAACTATAATGACCCATACTTTACATACACTGTTATTACGTAAGAATTGAAGAATACATATTACAACATTTAACAAAACCCTGATAGGACCGTTTAGGTATAATGTCTTTAGAAACTAGAAAACATAACAAAATGGTTCATAAAGTATCTACATTGACTCCATTTATTTCATCATATCTAGAGTCCCTTTTGGCATATCCTACTTAATACCTGTCTTCATGACCTAGGGAAAAGAAAACATACAAAAGGGTGAGCTCAAATGCTCAGTAAGGGTAAAAAAAGAAATATCAACCATATCAATTTCTTAAGAACATAACATTTTGATAATATTAACCTGCAAAAGATATCATCATATCATAACATGGGATAAAACATTGTAGTGCAATGTAATCCCAATAATCATAACATAAAACAAGAAACTTTGTGGAATATGCTCATAATCATATAAAATCATTTCATATTTTTTAAGACTCATTGCCAAGACTATCATAACAGAAAAAGTCCATTACTGAACTGAGTTCACTCCTCATTCGAGTCCTATTTCACTAAACCAGATTAACTTGACGTTCCAGCCATGTCAATCACATTAGATATAAATCATTACCCAATTAATTGGAGTAAGATATAGGTCTCACAAATCTCATAATGAAATAATTCTTATGTGTTCCAGAAAATCATAAATCATAGCATAACGCATGTAATAAAAATGTAATTTTTAAACATCATGCCATCATAACATAATCAATATAAGATAAAAGGACATCATATAAATAATTCCATAATAAAATAATCAAATCAATGTAAAAAATAGGGATAGAAACAGAACCATATATTATATTATATGTAAACTAATTTTTGATAAAACACTTGAACTCCATTCTTGAGGAAAATATCCTTTCTAATTCAAAATTTGTTTTCCTTTCTTAACATGTCAAACAATTTTAAACTAAAAAAATTTGATTAAAAATAAACATGAAAACCTGTAAAGGAATCTTGTTGGAAATAATGTTCTATGAAATTATAAAAATCCATTAATGCCATATAAGTTAAAAAACATTCTTCTCATACTTTGGCCGAAAAAAGTCAAAAAGTACCTCGTACTAAAAAACGACAAAAGATTACTTTCATATATTTTACTAAAAACTCACCAATGGGTAAAATTATATTTAAAAAATAGTAGGAGTATAGAAATGATATTATATATTTATGAAACATGGATGTGGATGATAAATATCCCCCCAGTAAATTCTGATGTATAAACAATCTCAGATAAAAATGAGATTGAAAGATTTTCCCTTACCTTAGGTCTGATTTGTTTTGAACGTATCCAAACCTCCTATATAATGATTTAAATAATCTCATTTATGTATTACAGAATCATATTCATTGTTATGATATCATATATTGTCATATTCTTATCTTCTTATTAGTAATATTTCATTGCTACCTGTTATTCGGGTGTTCATTGCTTTATGTTCTTATACATGTTCTATAGAATAAATTCTTATTCTTATTTTTAGGTTATAGATACCTCATTTCCATAATGGTATTACTGTGATATATATAATATTTATTCATTCAATTAATTTATATAATCATTATTCAATGAAGATCATGTAGAACGAGTCGCATCACATCGTGGAGACGGTAGGCCGTACTTACGCACGAGTGTGGTTATCGTTCCCATGATCGTGGAATTGTATTGAAGTGTATGCATACTATTTTAGAATAAATATCACTTTCAAATAATCATATATAGTTAATATTTACACCATTATACCCATCCATGTACTGTGGTGGTGGAAAACAGATTACCCCATGGTGTAGAGATGGTATACCATACGTACACACGTGCGGTGATTTCGTTTTCTGTAGGATAGTAAGAAGGTGAAATATGGTTGTTTCATATTTATAATAAAATATCAGTATATTAGTGATATTTATGTTATTACTTCATAATTAAACAACTAACTAAGAGAAAGTAGAAGAAGAAATAAATTTGAAAGAATAGATAACAGATATTACCTCGTCTTCGACACACCTCTTTGAAACGTCCTCTTAGGGAACTAAAATTGGTCTTTGAAGAACATCAAGACATCTAGTATTTTTCTAGGAAAGTTTAGAAGGTAAATAGGTAGGGTTTGGCCGATATTTGATTCTCAATATGGTGTGAGTAGGAGAGGGATGAGGTTCCATTTTATAAGGGAGGAGAGGGCACCTTAGGAAAAACTTAAAATATTATTTTATAATAATGTCATATTCGGTTTATAATAACTCCAATTTGACTTATTTCTAAGCTAAAGTGTGGATGTGTCTAAATCCTCTCAACAAAAAGGTTTTATAGACGTGTAGGTTACTATTTTAACCTTATCATTTAGATTTAACTCTATGTTAAATATTTTAACTTTTACCATGTCTTCTTATTTTCCTACACTATATGGTTAATAAACATACTATAACAAGAAAAAAAAAACCCAAGAGGATAATTATAAATATATATAATCTTATCTAAGTCATTTTGTGGAACCTTAGATTTTTAGTAATAGAATAACAATTAATAATATAATATTTGTTTTAACAAATATTTTATGTCAATTTTGGCACTATTTGGTAATTGAATTTTTTTGAAAATCATAACAGCATGATTAGTTAGAAAAAAGATAATTATATCAATAAAAACATGTCATATTAACCTATAAAATTCGATTAATTCATAAAAAGTCTAAAATTACATTTATTTGGGTAATTATAATATAAATTATGTTAATATTTCATAAATAAGGTAATTACTACATCATCATTGTTTTATAAATAAATTAAATTATATAATGTCTAAAAATTATAAATAAAATACCATTATGTAGGAAATCGTTTTATCTTTCTAATTTATATTTATAGTCGAATTTATCATATGTATAACCCTACATTCGAAAAAATTTTAGTTATTAAACTTTGATTTTAACTATTTTAACACTTCTTTAAATAAAATAATAATAAATGTCCTAATCTAATCCAAGTGGACCAAAAGGGTAATATTTTATTCCTAAGGTTGTTTTTGGTAGAATTACAGTTATCCAATAGAATTTAGACATGTGTTAGGGTAATAATAATATCATTTTTACCCTTAATTACCCTATTTACTTTTAATCGTGGTAAATAAAAGTAAAAAGTTACTATTCAACCAAAAAATTATCTTATTAAACCACATTTTACTCCTTGATATTAACCGTGTCTCTCGGATTTTTGAAATTCCACTCACATAAGCAGTAAAATTACATTTTATGTACATTTTCAAATTCTCCTAGAAGGTGGTTAAAAGACGGTGAAATGTTCAATAAATTTTTTATATATCTAAAATTATTATAAAATGACTCCAATGAATTAAATTGAACATATATAGGTATTATGTATCAATTTCCATCTAAAATAAATTTAAATGAAATAAATAATTATTTAAAGAAAAAGTGGGTTTTTAAATAGTAACCCAGTGTTTTCACTATTCATCAATAATTGAATGTTTTCAGAAAAATACCAAAATTTCACCCTAGGATAATTTCGATATTCCAAATCAAAAAATGAAGCCCATTTTGAATGATAAAAATTATAAAATTTCAAAAAGTGGGTATTACTATTCATAACAACTAGTTTATATAATATTTTAATAACATATCATTGTTTAGTGAAACTCGATATTGCGTACAACACACGCTATCGGGGAAGGTTGATTTTTCTTATAACACAATCCAAGATAGTGTTGTGTGTAGTGAAAGATTTATTTGATGTTGAGTATAACAGAAGACATAAAAAAATATAATTCTCATAAAATATCAGGGAGTTACATCGGTACTTGGTTTGCCTCTCCCCATGGGGTTCCACCCATGTCTCTGGCTATGTTTGTGTACTTTTTCACATTTCATGTGTTAGGTCATTCATATGACTACTTACTCTAATATTACACACCCAACGACCATCACAAGGTCTCATGTCATGTGGGAATCTCAAATGATTTGTGATACTTATAATTCCATGAAACCTTATCTTCTTATGATGAGGCACTGAACATAGTGTTATCTTTAGACAGTACGGTGTGTTGCCGTGTTTTTCAATGAATTTTAAATTTGTTCCAAAGATCCTAGATCTTTGAAAATTTCTTTGGTTATCTCCTACAAGCCTTCTGAAAACTGTGGATCTATCTTTGTTCAACATTTTCAGCCAGTTGGTGGCTAGAAATCAGCATCTGTTCTGCATGATGGTTTGTCACTTGACAAACACCCCTCTATTCATCATCATTAAGTATCAGATCCCATGTCCATGAAATAAAATCACATGTTATACAATGATTAATCCGTAAATCCATCTTCCATTTTCTATCCATTAATCACATGTGAAAGCATCTAGAATTTGTTGCCTGATAAGGCTTAGTCCTACTCCGAAATTTTGAATTGTGTTTTCTTGGTCAACGATGACTAAAAAGACGGAATTGTGATAGAAATAAATAAGAATAAGGTTTTAACATTTATTTACAAAAAGTGTTATTTTCCATCACATAGACTTGGGATAATCTAGGTGAAAAAATATATAAATAAACAATTAATTTTAGTATGTAGGCACAAGTAATTGACCATAGTTGGCATAGATCAAAAAAATGGATTTATCACGATCAAAAAATTAATCGAATGTGAAATAATTCATAAATTATGACTGTTAACATGAGATGGGATCATTTTTTTGAGGGCTTCTCTTTACGATGACTAAGATAAGTCTTTTCATTTTTTTGTGCTATGATCTTCCCTAATCTAGAATATTTTTGTAATAAGATCATTGTAGGCTAATAGAAGGTGGATTAAAGAATCCTCAATTCACCAAGGGTTAAGGCTGATAACCCTTTGGGATTACAAATATAGATAATTTATGAATAATTATTATTATTTAATTTTTAAAAAATAATTATTTTAATTATTTTAATTTAAATTAATACACACCATCCAAAATTTGTGCTATCTGAATTCCATGTGCTGACAAAATTTATGTCATGTCTGGGTTAAATGCTGAGTTCCAAACTCAACCCTAGTCTTGGTTTTGTAATCATAACTTCTATTTCAGATTTATCATATTTTTATTAAGAAAATGTGAACATGTAAGATGAATTATATTTAATATTTACATTAAATAAATTCTGGTAATATTGGAAAACAGAATCACATTTTATCTCAATGAATGGCTCTGAAAATATATGTGGAAATATTTCAAAGTTATACAATGAAAAAATGGGTCACTGCCATAAGATCCTAATATATATATTCATAAATAAAGAGAATGATATTTTCTGGTGAATATGGATAGTTCTCATCAAGGATTATTAATGATTAATCCCCTAGTATCTGGGTAATGAAAATGATGTTACTGATTCTCTATGTATAAATGACAGGACCCTAAAATATATCATTGATGATAATCAATAATGATATAATATTCTTAGAATTACAAAATATGGACATGGGAATCATAAAGGTGGGTACATCAACATTCCTTTCACAAGTTATTTCTCAGCCATACCTTTTATAAAATATAAAATATTACTAATGATATGTAGTGGAAATTTAGAATAAGGAAGAACCCATTGGAAATAGAAAATCCTTAGAGTTCAAAATTGATGTGGAAAGAGTTGTAAAATTTGAGTCATGACAATGTGTACTATTCAATTCAGAGATAATTAAATAGCTTCGGAATGATGCATATATATCAAAATTTTCTATTCAACCAGGGTGGACAATGATGTACGATGATCTTCAATATCACTCTTCGTGCTACATTACGAAGAAGGTTATTACTGAATATACACCAAACTTCCTTTTATGTCAATAAGTGAAGGCATAAAGACAGAATATTGAGGGGTTATGCAATCAAAACCCATTCCAATATGTAAATTTGAAAACACCGCCATGGAATTTGTCACCAGACATCTGAAGACATCGAGAGAAAATAATTATATATGGAATATTGTAGAACATTTTACAATGATATACATTTTCACAATTTACGAATAATTCTCATTCAACCAACTTGCCTAAATATACATTAGAGATGTTTTGAGGATCCATGGAGTACAATAATTAATAGTAGCTGATCAAGAGATGATATTTACATTCAATTTATGGAAAAGTATCTAATATGCTCTAAACACTGATCTAAACATCATTTTATCCTACCATTCTCAAAATGATGGGAAATTTCAGTGAATTGTCCTAAAATAGGAAGGCAGGTAGAGAGAATGTTCTATGGACTTCAATGGAGGATGGGACTAACATATTACTCTATTTGAATTCTATTACATAAATAGCTTCCACCCAAATATCCAAATGGATCCATATGATGAACATTATAGAAAAATGTAGAACACCTACAGGCTCGAATGAATTTGGTGAATGTGTGCCTCTAAGACCTAAAATGGTCAATGAAATTGTTGAAAAAGAGATAATCATTCAATAGAACATAAAGGAATCCCAAAGTCAATAGAAGATATATGTAGATCATCTTCATTGGGACATAGAACATGTGGTTGGTGATAAGGTAATCATCCACGTGTCACCATGGAACTGAGTCATGATATTTGGGCTCAATTGAATCATAAGTCCCTGGTATATTTCCACCTTTGAATTTCTTTATCATTCTAGATTTGTGGCCTATCGACTACCAATTATACCAACCATGACTCAAGAACATGATGTATTCCATGTATCCAACCAAAGGATGTACAAACTAGATCCCTCACATATACTGAACACAGTGGTGTTTAACTATAAAATGATTTGTCTTATGTGGAGTAGGTAGTATTGATATTGGGTTGTAGAGACAATGTTATACACAAAAAGACTACACACATGGTCAATGTATAATAAAGGAACCATAAATTTGAATAGGCAACATGGGTACTAGAAGAAGTGATAAAGTATAATAACCCTCACTTGTTTTCACCATAGTATGTAAATCGAAATTTTAGGGGTAAAATTTCACAATGGTTGAAGAATGTAATGAACTCAAATTTTATCAATGAAATATCTGTTATTATAATTATTCCGTGTATAATAAATCACAAAAATTACATTGAGAACCAAATAAAAACAATATCCCCATAAATAAATAACAATACATTGGTCCTCAAACAAATGAATAAGAATTCCAAATATTACAGTGGGACAATAAATTGAAAATAAGATAATAAGAATATCAAAATTTTGATCATCTCGATCCACTTGAATGACCCTACTCCTGAACAATGTTGTATAAAAAAACATATTTTAATAATAAAATATTTATTCAAAATTTGAATGTATATTAAACCTTGGTATAAAATAGTAGTGATTGATGAATGTAATAAGTCGTATTTTTAGGTATTAGTAAACCCTTATGACTATTACACATAAGACCATTGGAATAGTAATGTGCCTGTTAGGAATAGTAATCTTCCCTATGTAAGTATCGATAAAATTTATGTATCTTATAAATTAAAATATCATATATTTATATCACGGAATAAGTGAATAATTTTTTTAAAAATGATAAATTATGTGTCGATATTTTTGTGATAAAGAAATGATTATAATTTTATAATTAATATAATGTTTTAAAAGAAAATTTATTTTCATAAAATAGATTCACAAATTAATATATTTTTCATTATAATTATATGATAATTTCAAAATACAACAATTAATATTTCAATCTGTCATAAAATTGGTTTTAATATTAAAATTATAATTTTTCAAATAAATGAAGATTCTAATTAAAAATTAAATTAAAAAAATAGAAAATTATATTCATAAAATGGATTCCTTATTTTAAATATTCCTGTAATGAAATGATTATAGTTACTTTTTGGGACATTTCTAAAATATATGATTTTTTTTGGATTGTGAATTACAATAATTTACGGTATTTAACATTATAAGTGACTAAATGAAATTCTGAGACATGGTTGAGTAATGGATGATGTAAGTTATCATTTTATCAATCTCACATGCTCTATTTACTAAATTTGGTCATGTTAATTGACACTATTAATATTATTGAGCCAAAATAAAAAACAAATGTATAAAATAATGAAAAAAGACCCCTCTCCTCCTCCTATAAATACCATCGCATACCAACAATTATCCTCAGTCCTCCATAGATTTGTAGCGTATCTAAATTATTCCCAACTCAATTACCAACTATATTCCTCATGTCTATTAGTTTTTGGTATCAACAAAAAACCAAACCCACGTTCCATAAGGATTTTCTCATAGATACAATATTCTTGAGGAAAAATCCTCCTTTATCATTTATAATCTTTATTATTCTATTTTATCCTCAAATCCCCAATCAAAAACTTCATCATAACTCCAATATAATATATATACTATAATTTTATTGGTTTAATGTAATATCCATCATCAAATATATTCTCATTTATTACTACCTTAAATATTAAAACATCATATGTGTTATGTCGTTTTTCCTCATTCATGGATGATGATTTTTAATTTTCAATTACCGCCTTCATAGAGTGTCATAAAACAATTATAATGGTAAAAACATATTTTAAAATTTATATTATAAATTTTTTTATCTTCTAGAAGTAATATATGTGTATATTTATATTATATACAAAAACGAAACTAGTTCATGATGATTGAAAAATCCCCAAAAAAACTAATCATTTAACATTATCATTTTAACAAGTGAATCAACCACATATCAGAAAAAAATTATATATGGGACCATTAAAAATTATATAGTTATATTAAAACTATTTCATTCAATTTCTACCTTTTTTTGTGCTTTAGGAAATAAATCCCAAAATTAATCTTAAGGGAACCGACCATAAAATCGTGAAACAACCACTCCCAAAACAATGAGATTAAACATTTTAACTCGTCAAAATAGAGGTATATAAACATAAAAAAATATAATAAATAAAATAACTTATTAATAGGTTTCTAATTAATTTATTAATATATATAATTTTATTATTCATGAAAATAAATGAAAGTGTAGAAAACATTCCGACAAAAGGTAAGGGATATCTCTGAACCTTCACATTGCCTTTAGGTAACATAATTTATCTACATACACAAATTTATTTATTTATTATAATTATATACATTATATAAATTCTAATAATATGTTTCAAACTATTTTATCTTGATCAATTATTCATTATTTGATTAGAAATACATGTTTAAAAAGTTCAATTCTCAATTCATCGTGATAAGTAGTCAGATTAAAGGGAACTTCCCAATTTATTACCCATTTTAAAGAAAACTCAATAAACTATTTTAAACCAATATGATTTTTCTAAAATAACTCATATTATCATGAAAACCTATCATAGCTCACTTCTGGATTTATACAAAAAATTATCCCTATTTCTACTTTAAAGACTATATAATATGTTCCCTTTAATCCGTATTAACGTTTCACATTTCTAATGTTTCTTAAAAATATATTTTTAAATTATTTCACTTTAGTAGGACATAATATATCATTATCAATGAATAATTTACTTTTTAGAGTCTAATTGTTATTTAAATCCAGTCTTTCATGAACACCATCATGATATTCCCTTTGGTTATTCCTTAGGACATGATCATATTACCAATTTATTTCCATGGTTAAACCTTATGTGTATTCCATATGTTTGATTTTTTATGTGGAATAAATCTGCATGAACATGTAATGATGATACCTCCTAGATAGTGATCCTATTAATTAGGAAATGTTTAGTCTTATAAGATGTCATATATGGGATTAGGGTGTAAACCTAATCCCTTATGGGACTTTTCCACTATGTGAAATAGTTTTTGAAGTTATCCCCACATCATGTTTATGTGAAGTTATTTGTTTCATCCACATACCTATGTTTCATGATTACATGATATCATGTTCATTAGGTTCTTCTTTTATAAGTTTATTCATGATCCATGCCTTTTTATGTCATCATGTTATGCTTTCTAACCTATGTGGTAATATTTATTTCTCTGTTTGTTCCCTTACTAGTCTTCTTAGTTTATTTCATTTGTCTATGAAATCCCCAAGTTATCCTATGAATATTTCGGAGAAAAAAGTATGTTAGGAGATCATTATGAAATACTAACATAAATTTTTTAATCTATTTCTATGTTTTCAATTTTATGTACCGAGTCTGCAAAAGAAACTATAATTTATGATCTATAGTTTGTATTTCTTGGTTAATTAGGCCTAAAATCATGTGATAATATGTGTAAATGGATAGGGATAATATAAGGAATCAATACCATGTTAAATAAACACATGATGTTATCTATATAACGACAAATGTTTCTTTCCAGTTTCAAATGAAATTTTTGAAAAAAACACAACTTACATACTCAAAACAAAGAAGACACGTTCACATTGTTTTTATCATTTCTTACAACAATCCATAAGTCATTTGTGATGTGTAAAAATTGATTTTACCATAATATAAAACACAATGTGACTGGTAAGACACTATTTTTTTATGTTTATTTAAACTTGCCATTAATTTTATTTAAAAGGTCTAGTGACATACTCTAAACTGAGAAAACCAATTCATATTTTTTCGTTGCCTTTGTAAAACGATCCATTAATCATTTTTTTGTGTAGAAATAAACCAAACCTCTATTTGATACCCTATGTGCCTGGTATGAATCAATGTGTCTGTTATCATTTTAAAATTTGTATTTTAGTTCAAAACACATGTCACTAAATAAAATCCAATCAAAAATGAGTTTTTTTCATGATAATTTCAAAAAAAAAATATTTGTATGTCATTTCTGACAACTATATACCTGTCTCTCTTGAATCCAAGACATGATGTGACCGTATGAACTCAATGTTCATGTATCCGGTTTAATAAAAAAATTATTAAAAAAAATAAAAATTCTTTAATAAAAACTACGAAAAAACATTCATATTGTCTTGAAACATTAGAAAAGTAATCCTTACTTTTTTTTGGTATTTAAGAATCATTCAAACCTCATTACGGTGAACAATGTGATTGGTATGACTCCAACTGTGCCTTTTTATTTAAAATTTAGATTTTAGAAAAACAAACGCATGTGAAATAATCAAAATTGATCAAAATTGATTTTTATTGACTTTATAATTTAATAAAATGATCCAAAAGTCAATTTTTTAAGTAAATTAATCAACTACCCCTCATTATGATACCTGTTATGCTTAGTATGACTGAAAGTGTTCGTTTTTAGTTTAAAATTGACATTTTAGTTCAAAACCTGTGTCAGTCACTAAAAACAAATAACAATTGACAATATTGTCTTAATACATTAAATATAATGATTACTAATTGATTTTTAAAGTTTATTAATCATTTTCACATCAAAAAGACACACAATGTGGCCAGAATGACAGAAAGTGCATGTTTTCTATTAAAAATGATATTGTGGTAAAAAATGTCATATACTAAAAAAAGAGAAAATTGATTATTATTATTTTGATAATTTTTTAAATTTATACATAAGTGATTATTAACATGTTTGAATCATCCTTACCTCAATCCAATGGACAGTGTGGCTAGTATGACTCCAATAGTGCCTTTTTATTTAAAATTGACATAAATTTTAGTGAAAAGGAAAAGTGACATACTCGATTCGAAGAATAACATTCAGGTTGTTTTGATATTTTTTTAAAATAGTCCATAAGTAATTTTTGTTTTTTATGAATCCTCCTCACCTCTATCTAAAACACTGTGTTCCTAGTATAACTCAATGTGTTTGTTATCAATTTAAAATTGACATTTTAGTTAAAAATGAGTGTCACTCACAAAAAAAACAAAAACAACTCAATTGTTTTTTATAATTATATAAAATTATTAACAAGTAATTTGTGACATTTACGAATCAATATCATTTCAAAATCGACACACTATATGACCGGTATGACTCAAAGTGTGTTTTTTTGTTTAAAATAACATTTTATTAAAAAAACACAAGTGAAATACTTAAAATTGAGAAAATGAATTCATATTATTTTTATACTTTAGTTAGATAATTTATAAGTCATTTATGATGTGTAGGAATCAACCACAACTCAATCTGATGCACACTATGACTATTATAACTCTATATTTTTCTTTATTGATTAAAATTGACATTTTAGTAAAAAAAACAAGTGACATACTCAAAATTGGGAAAAATAATTTTTATTGTTTTGTTACCAGAGGAAAAGGATTCAGAAGTCATTTTTGATGAGTATGAATTAGCCACACCTCTTTCCAAAACATGGTATTCTTGGTGTGACTCATTCTATATATTATGTGTCTAAAATTTGCATTTTAGTTCAAAACATGAGTCACACACTATAAAAAAAGTAAAATCTGATCAAATTGGATTGATAAATTAATAAAATTATTCATAAGTCCCTTTTGACATGTAAAAATCATTCTCACTATAAACATAGACATGATATTACTGGTTTGACTCAAAGTGTGTGTTCCTGTCAAAAATGACATTTCAGTAAAAAGAGAAAAGTTTCATACTCAAAACTAAGAAAATAGATTTGGATTTTTAACGATGCATTAGGAAATTGATCCATATTAGTTTTCCTATGTAGAAATCATCCCGTTAACAATATGATACATGGTGTGACCGGTATCCCTCCAAGTGAATCCTTATATTTAAAATTAATATTTAAATAATGAATCATATCATATTTGTGTTTAATTTATACACGTATAGTATTACTAACATGAGAATAATTTTATTATATAAGTGGACTCTTTTTATTGGGTTGGGGTGTTTTCTGGAAATTTATAGAAAGAATGGTATTTTTTAAGAGGGGTTTATGGATGGAAAAAATAATTTAAGATTGATGTTTTTGAATGTTTGTGGATAGTAATTAAAAATGTAATTATAAATGACAATTATTGAAATGTATATAATATCGTGTTTTTTTGTTGGTGTTGTGAAATTTTTATTTCAATTAAATTATGAATTTTCATACATGTTTGTTTCATAAAATTATATTTTCTTCAGTGAATTGTAATTTCAATAGCACACTATAATAGTGCAGACTTTATCCGTGATATTTCTAGTAATGATAAAGGTTACCGTTAATCAGTTCATTTTTAGAACTGATTAAGGGGTATCCCCTTTTAGTAGAACTTTTGAAAAGAGTTAATTAACTACACTATTAAATCCCATTTTAATATCTATTAAAGGGACTATACAAGGTAGGTAAATAAGTAATCACCAAAGGAATGGATGGCAAGCATATATCATGATTCAAACCTTGTTGGATCTTTATGAACGGTGAGAACACCGACTTCATCTAATTCTACTCCACATGTTCTGATGCTGGATCATTCTATAGCTTTAATTAATTATTCTCCAGATTCACTTTGATAAAATGATATTTGATATCAATATTTTTTTAATGATAATGTTTAATTGGATTCTTGTTGAGATTTATTTTACTTTGATTATCATAACCCAATAGAATGGGAAACCTCACTTCCACGTGTTTATCTTAAAATTAAGTTCTCATCCACATAACTTGAGTAGAGGATTGATTGGTAGCAACATACTTAGACTCGGTAATACTAAGTGTTTCTGAATTTTATTTATTTGAATTCCAACTAACCCAATTATTTCCTTGAAATAATACTCCACCTAATTTGGATCTTGTATCATCAAAATTTCTAAACCAATCAACATCTATGTACAAAAACTAATCAATACTTTCTGAGATTTCATGCCTGATCCTAAAATCCATTGTGCCTTTGATGTATCTAAAATTCATTTTTTCTAAAATTAAATAATATTATATAGGATCACTTTGAAATCCCACAAATAAATTAACAAAAATAAACAATGTTGGGTCTTGATGTAGTCAACTAAAACAAACATCCAATCATTTTTTGAAATTATTTTGAATCAACTTTTATTCCTTCTCCATTATTTATCAAAAAAAATTCTAAATGAAATCTATTTGGAATTTTTTTTGATTCTAGCATGCCAAAACTCCTAAGAATCTCCTTAGAATTCTGAACCTGAGAAAGAAAATATGTTTCTCCCAATGTAAAATTTCAATCCAAAGAAACAATTTCATTTCCCCCAACATGGTTATTTCAAATACCATTTTAATATCATCATAAAATAATTCAGAATATCTTTCATCATTCCCAACAAAGACAATTTCATATACCTAAAAAATTATGATGAGGGAATACCCTTGAAATTATATGATATAAATATTAATACCAACAATAACTTTCCTGGAGCTCAACCTCCTTAAGCAGGTATCCAATTTGAAATATCATTCTCTTATATCTTATTTCAGCCTCTAAATAGTATTATTCAATATTCACACATAACATTCATCTTTCCCAATAATAAAGCCACATTTTTTGTTAGTGAAAACATCGACATCAAGATAACCATTAAAAAATGTAGATTTAACTTCCATTTGAATGATCTTGTAACTTATTTATGTCGTAATAGAAAGAAAATTATGATTGTTTCTAATATTACCACCAGATAAAAAGTTTCATCAAAATAATTACCTTAAATTTATGAATACCATTTACATACTAATCTTGATTTGTTTCCAATCACATTGCCTTCTTCATTCATATTTTTCTGGAAAACCAATTTTGTACCAGTAATGTTTTCTTTGTCGGTTGGGTACGACTTCCCATGTATCATTATTTTCAATTTGATCTTGCCCTTAATTCATTTAATGAAACCATTATGGATACTCAAAATATCATTTCACATCTTTCGTATCCACTTTTGAATAAAATAAGTATGTAAAATAGAATTTGTTGTTCTTATAGTTTAAACCTTATGATGTTGAACCCTAATTCTATTATGATAATGCACATGATTCATTTACCTAGAATGATATTTTCATGTATCATCCTCACCGCTGGTAATAGATGAGTCTAATTATTCACTTTGAAAAGGAATACAATAGTCTATATCATTATCGTAATTTTTATTAAACCTTTCTTACTCAAATCCCATATAATCCTTAATGTGTTTGTCTTCCTCAAACCATTCAATGACATTAACCTAAATTAAATCAATAATTCTTCATATTTTTTTAACATCTATATCCTCTTACTTCCAAATCATTTCCATGAAAAATTCATCTTCATCTTTTTTATCTATGTTTCCCTTGTTTCCACATTTAATTTTTATAATGCAAGGACTCCCAAAAACAATTATGTTTTTCAAAAATAGAGTTTTTCTAAAAAAATCATATGGAGTCATATAGGATCTTGTTCTATAGAAAAATTGGTTTTTAATATATATTGTAGTACTCATGGATTTCTTCTACGATTAATGAGAAAGACCATATTCATGAAACATAGTTCTTCCCATTTACACAAATCTTATATTCTTTCTTTCAGCAACCACTTTATTTTGAGGATTGTATGGGGAACTATATTCATGTAGAATTCCATGATTCTCCAAATAATATTAAAATTAATCACTTCTACATTAACCTCAATTTTGGCTCTCAATTTCTTTATTGAGTACTCGCATTCTTTTTCACCCATTCTTCTGAAACATTTAAACCTTTCTGAATCATCTGATTTATGTTTTATAAAGATAAAACAAGTAATATGAGTATAATAATTGTAACACATTCATATTTTATAATAAATATTTTTTTATGTATTATGTTTTATGGAATATCAATGTAATCTTTCACTACACACAACACTAGCTTGGGTTGCGTTATACGCAAGAGCAACCTTCCTCGATAGTGTGTGTTGTACGCAATATAGAGTTTCAATAAACAACGATATATTGTTATAATATTATTATAGACTAGACATTATGAAATAGTATTAAATACATTTTTAATTTTATAAAATTATTATTCATCTTACACATTTTGTAAAACATTTTTTGTGAACAAAATAAATTTTTTGGGTAAAATAAGTTTTATTCAAAAAAATGTATTTTTGTCGCCTTTTGATGTCACACCGACATTTAATCTAGTTTTTGACATGTTTATAAGTTAAATTTGATAAAATAAAATTCATCTTTGGAATCAGGATATAAAAATTTACTTTTTATAAATCTTTCATATTATTCTGATAACTCCCATATTTTAATGAATAGTAAAAAACACACTATTTTAATTGAAAACAACTTTTTAAATCCCAATAATTTATATGGTTAAATTATAATATCTAATGGTTTTTATGTATAAATAGAATATATTTTTACCATTTAATATAATTTATGTCATTACCATTAATTTTACATTGAATTCATAAGTAAAAACATTTCAATCTTTGGCCATGTTTTAACTTTTCAAACCTGTTTTATTAACAACAGGATTAATTTTTAAATTAATTACTGAAACTTCTATGTTTTGAATTTTAAAAAATGGATTCCATATTTGTATTTAGTGGGTCCAAATTATGTTAATAGGTTACTTTTATTCTTTTGAAATTATGAATAGTAACAATGGTAATCTTTATTTACTGTAGTTAAAGGTAAATCAAGTAATTAAGGGTAAAAATAAGATTAAAAAATTACCCTAGCACCTGACAAAATTCTATTGGATGAATAAAAGTCGACCCTTATCACCTAAGGGTCAGAATAATTTAATTTCATGGACTTTTGACCGTTAAAATAATTTATTTATTATTAAAACCAAATAAAGTGACAATATGTCACTCTCTTAAATCTTATAAGTATAATTATTTTAATTTAGTGATAAACTTCATGAATAATAGAACATGAATAGTCTCCAGAAATCTAATAAAATTAAATACATCATTTGTGTTTATTTATAATTTTTAGGGATTAAATAATTATCAATAATTACGACACAGTAGTGATGTTGAAATTATTTTATTGATTGAATTATGAAATAAATGAATGTAAAAGTATTAAAATAAATATTATATGAACTATTTAATGTGATCAAATAATTTTATTGATAAATATGACATGTTATGAATCTATTAAATCTGTTATCTCGAACATATCTTTTGTGAATATTTTCTTTAAATTCAAATAAATTAACAGTGTCAAATTTGACACTATTGTTATTTTATAAAAATTACATATTATAAAATTGATTATAAATAAAAATATATATTTAAAATTTTTAAATTAGATTTTATATAGACTAAAATGAAATAATTTATACAATTATTGACAATTCAAAACATATAAGTAATTATTTATAATGATTTAAAATTTAGAATATTATTACCACAAATAAAATTAAATAGATTATATAAGGATAAATCAAGTTGATAATGTTTAAAATAAATTCCCAACTTGTATAAATTTTATTGGTTAAGGATATTAACACCCTCTCTCATCTAATCTTCATATTTGAGTCAACATTGGTGGTTCTTATGTGGGGTTGGAATTTATTATAAATTATTATTTCTTATAATTCCAAAGGTGTGCCTCTCCTCCCTTATAAAAGGGAACCTCCTCCCTATCCTCCTCACACCACTTTGAGCCTTCATGCTCAGACAAACCCATAAAATTTAACTTCTCCACTTCCTTAGAAACATTCTATATGTCCTGGTCTTCTTCAAATACCATCTTTAGTTCCCTAAGAGAAGGTTAAGAAGAGGCGCGTCAAAGAAGAGGTAATATCCTATATCGATTCTTTCCAATTTATTTCTTCTTCTACTTATTCTTATTTATTTTCTTCATCATAAATTAATAACATCAATATCACTAATATACTTATATGTTATTATAATTATGAAACAACCCTATTTCACCATCTATCCATCCTACGGAAAATGAAATCACCGCGCGGGCGTACGTACGGAATACCATCTCCACGTCGTGGTGTAATCTTTTTTCCTCCACCACCTTACATGGATGGGTATAATTTTGTAAAAAATAACTATATATTATTATTATAACATGATACTAATTCTGAGACATTCCATCTTCCACTCCAATACCATTCAATAGTTATGGGAACGATATCATCGCTCGTGCGTACGTACGGCATACCGTCTCCACGATGTGATGCGACACATTCTACATGATATTTATTGAATAATGATTTTATAAATGAATTGAATGAATATATATGATATATATTACACTAATAACATTCTATAAATAAGGTATATATATCCTAAAAATATGAATAAGAATTTATTCGACAAGACTTGCATAAGAATATAAAGCAATAAACACCCGAATAACATGTAGCACCGAAATATTACTAATAAGAAGATAAGAATATGACCATGTATGATATAATAACAATGAATATTATTCTATAATAAGTTAATGAAATTATTTAAATCAATATACCGGAGGTTCGGATACGTACGAAGCATATTGGGCCTAAGGTAAGGCAAAATCTCACAATCTCATTTTTATTCGAGATTGTTTATAGTTCAGAATTTACAGGGGCATATTTATCATCCACATCCATGTTTCCTTAATATGTAATATTATCTCTATCCTCCTAAAATTTCATAAATCCAATTTTAACTATTGGTGAATTTTTAGTATAAGATATGAAAGGAACATTTTGTCATTTTCATTACGAGATACTTTTTTTGACTTTATCGGCCAAAGTACGAGAAGAATGTTTTTTTAACTTATAATTAATGAATGTATTTTTATGATTTCATAGAAAATTATTTCCAAGAAGCTACCTTTTCATGTTTTCTTGTTTATTTTTAATCAAATTCTTTTAGTTTAAAATTGTATGACATGTTAAGAAAGGAAAAATGTTTTTGAAGTAGAAAGGATATTTTCCTCAAGAATGGAGTTCATGTATTCTATCAAAATTAATTTCCATCTAAGATAATATAGGGTTATGTTTCTATGCTTATATTTGTATTTATTTGATTATTTTATGATGTAATTAATTTTATGATGGCCTTTTATCTTAGATGGATTATGTTATGATGGCATGAAGTTTAAGAATCCCATTTTTATTACATGGGTTATGCTATGATTTATGATTTTATGGCACAAATAATAATGGTTTCATTATGATATGGGTGGTACCTATATCTCCCTCTAATTTATTGTGTAAAGATTTATATCTCATGAGATAGTCATGGCTGGAACGACAAGAAAATATGGTTTAGTGATATAGGATTGGAACGAGGAGTGAACTCGGTTCAGTAATGGACTTTTTATACTATGATGGTCTTGGCAATGAGCCTTGACTAATATGAAATGATTTTCTATGATTATGTGTGTATTCCACAAAGTTTCATATTATATGTTATGATCATTGGGATTACATTTCACTACTATGATTTACCCCATGTTATGATATTATGATCTCTTTTGCAGGTTAAGATTTTCAAAATGTTATGTTCTTATGAATATGATATGATTGATATTTTTTTTATCCTTACTGAGCATTTGAGCTCACCCCTTTTTGTATGTTTTCTTTTCCCCAGGTTAGGAAGAAGGGTATTAAGTAGCATATGCCAAAAGGGACTCGAGATATAAACGGGAGACAATGTAGATGCTTTATGAACCAGTTGTTTATATTTCCCTGTTTCTAAAGACATTATAACTATACGTTCCTATCAGGGTTTTGTTATATATTATAATAAGTATGATTCATTTCTGATGTAATATCAATGTATGTAAATTATGGGTTGTTATAGTTGGTATAAGAGGAAAGGTATAGTCATCCTTTGGAAACTAGGATGTGAAAGCCTTAGTAAGAACCCTAAGGATATGTCTAAGCACAGAACATAATCTTAGTATTTTAGAAATGGCCATAAATAACCTATGATAAGACCTTAAGTGTTAAATTTTTTTCTTGATTATGTGGTTTACCTGTTATGATTAGTGTTATAAAACTACGCTTATTGGTTTTAGTCAATGGCTATAACCTGAAGGACCCGTGATAATGCTGAATGCGAAGGGAAATGCAATGATTGTCCCCCTGAGAAACCAAACGTTATGGGAGGTGGAATGAAAAATCTTGTAGATATGGTCACACAAAATTCTCAAACTATGAATCGGGAAGGACTTCCAAACGAGCAAAGGAAGGAGCAATATTCTGGTGAATCCTTCATGAGGCGGCGTCCACCTTCATTCAGCAGGTCTTGTGATCCATTAGTTGCTGAACAATGTATTAGTACCACTGAAAAGATATTTTTAGTTATTTAATGTTCGTAACATGATAAATTCATCTTAGCAGTATATCGTTTGGAAGGTGATGCCGATCAATGGTTGAATCATACCAAGAATATGAGTCAAAGAGATGAAATTGTGTCCATGGAATGGGACTAGTTCAAGAACTTATTTTTCAACAAGTACATCCCTCGTATTCTTTGAACAAAGTTGGAGAAGGAGTTTCTTGAACTGAAGCTTAAGGATGATGAATCAGTTGGTACCTAAGAAGAAAATTTTACAAGACTTGCAAGGTACGCATCCGGAATTATTATCCAACATGAGAGTAAAATCGATTGATTCTTTAGTGGCTTAAAACCAAGTCTTCGAAGGGTGTTAGCCATAAGGGACATCAATAGCTGAAAGGAAATTGTTCGATGTGCTCTCAAGGTTGGTATGGAGAATGGAGTAACCATCAATCATATGGGTTTGATAAGAAGTGGAAAATGGAATTCAAAGGAAAATCTAAAGACCGTACGGAAAAGATGATGAGTTTTCCCATATGCTCCAAGTGTGGAAAGAAACAAGAAGGGAATTGTCTTAATGGGACAAGTAAATGTTTTAAGTGTGGTAAAGAAGGTAATCGGGAATTGGACTATCGAAATAATGGGAAGAATATGTCTAATGATGCGAACAAAGTAAGAGATACACATAATGCACCTCCTAAACTTCAATGTTTCAAGTGCAAGGAAATGGGTCATTATTCCAATCAATTCCCTAATCCAAGGGTTGTTGATGATGATCAACGTCATAAAACTCTTAATGCCAAAGACAATGGAAATTCACATGCAATTTCTATCGGCTATGTGGTGTATGATAACGAAGTGGTGAAAGGTACACTTAACATTTACTCTAAAGTAGGAAATGTTTTATTTGATTCTGGATCCACCCACTATTTTATTTCTGAAGAATTTTCTAAGGGTATCACCATATTACCTCAACAATTAGATGTTGAGTTAACTGTGACATCCCCCAATGGCACAACAGTCACATCAAAAGATTATGATTCTTCTCCGATTGAAGTGTGTGGGAAAGTGATTCCTGCAAATATTGTGATCCTTCCTATAGTGGAATTTGATGTGATTCTTGGCATGGATTGACTTTATTTATAAGGATCTCATATTAATTTCCAAATAAGAGAAATTACATTTAATATTCCCGATCAATATTTTATCATCTATCGATGCAAGGATGAACATAACCTACCATTGGAAATTTCTTCCATCTTATGGGTCTTTATTCCAATAAATGAAGGTTATTTATCTCAAATGGTTGGATGGAAAATCATGACTAATAATATGACCATTGTATGAGAGTTTGATGATGTATTTATGGAGGAATTTACTGGTATTCCACTAAATTATGAAGTTGAGTTTTCAATAGAACTCATACCAGGTGTTATGCCTACTTTAAAGACACCTTATAGAATGGCCCCAACTGAGTTACATGAATTAAAGAAGCAACTCTAAGAGAATCTTGATAAGGGATTAATATTCCCTAGTGTATCTCCTTGGGGAGCACATGTTCTGTTTGTTAAGAAGAAATATGGATCAATGAGACTCTGCATTGATTATCGAGAACTTAGCAAGATCACTATCAAGAACAAATATCCTCTCTCGTGCATTGATGACTTATTTGACCAACTACACGGAGATCAATACTTTTCCATGATTTATCTTCATTTAGGGTATCATCAATTAAGGGTCAAAAGGTAGGATATACCAAATACGTCTTTCTGTACAAGTTATGGACACTATGAATTGATAGTGATGCCATTTGGTCTTACTAATTCCCATGTTATCTTCATGGATCTAATGAATATAGTCTTTAGAGACTATCTTGATCAGTTTGTGGTAGTCTTTATAGAAGATATTCTTGTCTATTCAAATAGCAAGTAAGAACATTAAGATCACTTGAGAATTGTATTAAAGACCCTGAGAAAGGAGAAAATTTATGCCAAATTTACCAAGTGTATATTTTGGATTCAAAAAGTTTAATTTTTGGGCCACATAATCTCAAAATATGGGATATCTTTGGATCCATCAAAAATAGAGGTTATTGAAAGATGGTCGAGCCCAAGAACAGAAACTGAGATCATAATTTTTCTTGTTCTGGCTGGATATTATCGACGTTTTGTGTATGATTTTTCAAGGTTATCTAGTCTACTCACTAGGTTGACTCAAAATGGAGTTATGTTCATTTGGACGGAGGAGTGTGAAGATAATTTCAATGGTTAAAATGAAGGTTATTCAGTGCACCTGTGCTCACACTACCGTGTAGTGGAGAAAGGTTTGTGATCTACAGTGTTGAATCCAAAAAGGGACTGGGGTGTGTTCTCATGCAAAATGACATGGTGATAGATTATGCCTCACTACAGTTGAAAATCCATGAGAAAAATTACCCAACTCATTATTTATAGTTAGCCGTGGTAATCTTTGCATTAAAAATATGGAGGTATTATCTTTATGGTGAAAGGTGTGATATTTATACTGATAATAAAGGTTTAAAGTATATTTTCACACAAAAGGAGATGAATATTTTCCAAATAAGATGGTTGGATTTGATTAAGGATTACGACTGATCAATTCACTATTACCCTGGGAAAGAAAAAAAGGTGGCGGATGCATTAAGTTGACAAGACAATGCTAGCTTATCCATGATGAGGATCAAAAAAGATTAAATATTTATGGATTTAAAAAGGATGTATCTTAGAATTATAATGGAAGGGGAAAAGTCTTATCTTTCTCAAATGAATGTTCAACCATCTATACATGTGATGATTAAAGAGGAACAAAAATAAGTTGTAGAGTTACAAAAGAAAGTGAGAAATGTTCCTGAATTCAACCATGATTGTGATGGGATAATAAGGTTCAAGAATCGGGTTTGTGTTCTCCCAATCCTAGAATTAAAGAAGGAGCTACTGGATAAGGCTCATAGTTCTTCATTCTCTATTCATCCTAGAAGCACAAACATGTATAGGGACCTGAAAGAGTACTTATGGTGGGATGGCATGAAAAGCGATGTTGCTGAATATGTCTCTTGATGCTTAGTTTGTCAACAAGTTAATGCTGAGAGACAAAAGTCTAAAGATATGTTACAACCATTACCCATACCCGAATGGAAATGGGAAAACATAACTATGGACTTTGTCACAAGACTTCCTAAAACATTCAAAGGCAATAATGCTATCTGGGTCATAGTTGACCGTCTTACGAAGTCAGCACACATCATTGCTATTCGAGAAGATTTACCTCTAGATCGGCTTGCCAGGATATATGTGAAAGAAGTGGAAAGATTGCATGGAGTACCACTTTCCATTATATCTGATTGGGATCCAAGGTTTATCTCGAAGTTCTGGAGATGTCTTCAGCATAATTTAGATACATAGTTGAGTTTTAGCACTATATATCATCCTCAGACATACGGTCAATCTGAGAAGAAAATTAAAACTCTAGAAGACATGTTGAGAGCTTGCCCTCTGGATTTCAAATTTGGTTGGGATCAACACCTACCTTTGGTGGAATTTTCTTATAATAATATATTTCAAACAGTATTCTGATAGCTCCTTATAATGCTCTCTATGGAAAGAAATGCAGAACTCCAACTTGTTGGGATGAAGTTGGAGAAATAAAGGTATTTGGACCTGATCTTGTTGATGAGATGGAAGAAAATGTAAGATCTATTCAACAACACATAAGAGCATCTTAGAGCCGACAAAAAAGTTATGCCGACAACTGAAGAAAAGACGTAGATTTTGAAGTGGGTTATAAAATGTTCTTATGAATATCTCCTTGGAAGAGAGTAATTAGATTTGGGAAGAAGGGAATGTTGAGCCCTAGGTATATCGGTCCTTTTGAAATACTGGATCATGTTGGTAAGGTAGCTTACCGATTGTTGCTTCCACCGAATCTCTCTCAAGATCACGATGTGCTCTATGTATCTCTCCTGAGAAAGTACATACCTGATCCTTCACATGTACTAATCTCAGAAGTTGTACCGCTAGAGAAAGATCATTCTTATGATGAACAGCCGATAGAGATTCTGGATCATAGTGAAAATGTTCTACAGAACAAAGCCACTCACTTGGTGAATGTTTTATGGAGAAACCACCAATTATAAGAAGCTACACGGGATCTTGAGGATATAATGTGGGAGAGGTATCCTCATCTATTTGTTATGAAGTGATGAATTTTGAGGGAAAAATTAATTTTAAGTGGGGTAGATTGTAACACCCTAATATTTTATAAGAAATATTTTTTATGTCTTTTGTTATATGAAACATCAAAGGAATCTTTCAATACACACAACACTATCTTGGATTGCGTTATACGCAAAAGCAACCTTCCTGGATAGCGTGTGTTGTACGCAATATCGAGTTTCACTAAACAGCAATATATTGTTGTAATATTATTATGGACTATCCGTTATGAAATATTATTAAATACATTTTAAATTTTATAACATTATTATTCATCTTACATGTTTTCTAAAACATGGTATGTGAAAAAAATAAATTTTTCAGGTAAAATAAGTATTTTTCAAAAAATGCAGTTTTGCCGCCTTTTGATGGCACACCCACATTTAATATAGTTCTTGAAATGTTTATAAGTTTAATTTCAGAAAATAAAATTCTTCTTTGGAATCAGGATATAGAAATTTACTTTGGATAAATTTTTCATATTATTCTGATAACTTCGATATTTTAATGCATTGTAAAAACACGCTATATTTTAATTAAAAGCAACTTTTCGAATCGCAATAATTTATATGGATGAGTTAAAATATTGAATGGTTTTAAAGTATAAATAGAATATATTTTTACCATTTAATTTAATGTATTTCATTACCAATAATTTGAAATTGAATTAATAGGTAAAAACATTTCAATCTTTGGCAATGTTTTAACTTTTAAAACCCATTTACTTTACAACGGGATTAAGTTTTAAATTAATTACTGAAACATCTGTGTTTTGAATTTTAAAAAATTGATTCCATATTTCGATTCAGTGGGTCCAAATTATGTTAATAGGTTACTTTTATTTCTTTGATATTATGAATAGTAACTATGGTAATTTTTATTTACTGTAGTTAAAGGTAAATCGGGTAATTAAGGTTAAAAATAAGAATATAAAATTACCCTAACACCTGCCAAAATTTTATTGGATAACTAAAAGTCGACCCTTATCAGCTAAGGGTAGTAATAAATTCATTTTATGAACTTTTGACTGTTAAAATAATTTAAATATTATTTAAACTAAAGAAAGTGGCAACATGTCACTCTCATAAATCTTATAAGTATAATAATTTTAATTTAGTGATAAACATCATGAATCTTCAAACATGAATAGTTTCCAGAAATATAATAATATTATATAAGTCATGTGAGTTTATTTATAGTTTTTAGGGATTAAATAATTATCATTAATTATGACACAATAGTGATGTTGAATTTATTTTATTGATTGAATTATCAAATAAATGTTTTTAAATGTATTAAAATAAATATTATATGAACTATTTAATGTGCTCCACTAATTTTCTAGATATATATGAAATGTTATAAATCTATTAAATATTTTATTTCGAACATATCTTCTTGTTTGTATTTTATTTAAATTCAAATTAATGAATAGTGTCCAAATTGACACTATTGTTAATTTATAAAAATCACATATTATAAAATTGATTACAAATCACAAATATATTTAAAAAATTTAAATTAAAATTTATAAGGTTGAAAATGTTATTATGTATACAATTATGGACATTTCACAACATATAAGTAATTATTTATGATGATTTAAAATTTATAATATTATTACCACAAATAAAATTAAATAGATTATTTAAGGATAAATCAAGTTGATAATGTTTAAAATAAATTCAGAAATTTTTCTAAATTTTAATTTTTGAGGGTATTAAAACCCTATATCATCTAATCATCGGATTTGAGTCATTTTTCGAAGTTTTTAGTGGGATTGGAATTTATTATAAATTAATATTTCTTATAATTCCAAAGGTGCCCCTCTCCTCCCTTATAAAAGGGAACCTCCTCCCTATCCCTCTCACACCATTTTGAACTTTCAATCTTGAAAAAACCCTACCAATTTACCTTATCCTCTTCCCTTGTAACATAATATAGGTCCTGGACTTCTTCAAAGACCAACTTTAGGGCCCTAAGAGGAGGTTAAGAAGAGGCGCGTCAAAGTTGAGGTAATATCCTTTACCGATTCATTCCAATTTATTTCTTCTTCTACTTCTTCTTATTTATTTGTTTAATAATAAAGTAATTACATCAGTATCACTCATATACTGATATCTTATTATAAATATAAAACAACCTTATTTCACCTTCTATCCATCCTATGGAAAATGAAATCACTGCGCGTGTGTACATACGGAATAACGTCTCTACGCCGTGGTGTAATCTATTTTCCACCACTACCTAACATGGATGGGTATAATGATGTAAATAATAACTATATATGATTATTATAACATTATAATAATTCTGAGACATTCCATCATCCACTCCAATACCATTCAATAGTTATGGGAATGATATCATCGCTCATGTGTACGTACGACCTACCGTCTCCACAATGTGATGTGATTCGTTCTACATGATCATCATTGAATAATGATTATATAATTGAATTGAATGAATAAATATGATATATATTACACAAATAACATTATTTAAATAAGTAATATATAACCTAAAAAGTGGAATAATAATTTATTCGACACGACATGCATTAGAACATAAAACAATAAACACCCGAATAACAAGTAGCAATGAAATATTTATAATAAGAATATAAGAATATGACCAATTATGATATCATAAAAATGCATATGATTATATTATAAGTCAATAACATTATTTAAATCATTATACAGGAGCTTCGGATACGTACGAAGCATATCAGACCTAAGGTAAGGGAAAATCTCACAATCTCATTTTTATCCGATATTGTTTATACTTCAGAATTTACTGGGGTATATTTATCATCCACATCCACGTTTCCTCAATATGTAATATTATTTCTATCCTCCTAAAATTTTTTAAATCCAATTTTACCTATTGGTGAATTTTTGGTAAAATATATGAAAGGAATCTTTTTTTCATTTTCAGTACGAGATACTTTTTGACTTTTTTGGCAAAATTACGAGAAAAATGTTTTTAACTTATATGGTATGAATGGATTTTTATGATTTAATAGAACATTATTTCCATGAAGCCTAATTTATAATATTTCATGTTAATTTTTAATCTACTTCTTTTAGTTTAAAATTGTAGGACATTTTAAGAAAGGAAAAATGTTTTTGATGTAGAAAGGCTATTTTTCTAAAAAATGAAGTTCAAGTATTTTATCAAAATTATTTTCCATATAAGATAATATAGGGTTCTGTTTCTATCCCTATTTTTTCATTGATTTGATTATTTTATGATGGAATTAATCTTATGATGTTCTTTTATATTATATGGATTATGTTATGAGAGCATGATGTTTAAGAATCCCATTTTTATTACATGGGTTATGCTATGATTAATGATTTTGTGGCACACATAAGAATGGTTTCATTATGAGATGGGTCGGACCTATATCTCCCTCCAATGCATTGGGTAATGATTTATATCTCATGAGATTGACATGGCTAGAATGTCACGTTAATTCGGTTCAGTGATACAGGACTCGAATGATGAGTGAACTCGGTTCTGTAGGGGACTCTGTCCGCTATGATGGTTGTGGAAATAAGCCTTTACTAATATGAAATGATTTTCTATGATTTTTTGTCTATTCCAAAAAGTCTCATTTTATATGTTATGATCATTAGGAATAAATTTAACTACTATTATTTATCCCATGTTATTATATTATGTTCTCTTTTACAGGTTATGATTTTCAAAATGTTATGTTCTTATGAATATGATATGATTGATATTTATTTTTTATTACCCTTACTGAGCATTTGAGCTCATCCCTTTTTTTATGTTTTCTTTTCCCCAGGTTAGGAAGATCAATATTAAGTAGGATATGCCAAAAGGGACTCTAGATATAAATGGGAGACAATTTAGATGCTTTATGAACCAATTGTTTATGTTTCCCAGTTTCTAAAGACATTATACTTATACGGTCCTATCAGGGTTTTGTTATATGTTGTAATAAGTAAGCTTCAATTCTGAATTCATAACAACATATGTAAATTATGGGTCGTTATAATAATCAATAAAAGTGATTAATTAATTATCAATATTTGTTGATTGTTTTCTCATTGGCCAATAAATATCACAATGATTTAGCTCCATGGGTTGTTTTGAACAAATCTCAACATTATTATGAATTGAGTTTGTAATCATTATTTTCTAGAAAATAGTGAAACACCAATATTTTCTTCTTGGAAAATAGGGAATTCGTTGGAAAAAATCCCAATTTGACAATTTTCTCAAGTTTATTTGATATTTGTTTCCTAGACTGTTATGTTATAATTGATTTTCTTCCACCATAGTCAACTAACAAGTGTTTTTTATTTCACCAACATGGAAAAAATATGTATTACATTGAACACTTCTAACTATTATTCTATATTCATCACTTCTCAAAAAAATAATATTTTCTGAATATTACTTTATTACACTCATCACTCAATTGTAAAACACTTAGAAAATTGTTTTTCATACAATCAACAAACAAATCATTCTTGGATTCCATTTATTCTTTTCTAATTATGGTTGACCCAAGACCTATTATTCTTAGATATTAATATTTTCCAAATGACATTATTCCTTATTTAAAACATCTCCCATTCTTCATGAACATCAAATAAACTATCATATGATAAGAACACACACTATCAATAATCCACGGTTGTTATCCTTTGGTATCTTTCCTAGTGATTTCAATAACAAGTGCTTTTTCTTCTTCCTTTCCATTCTTCACTCTCATCTACTGAGGATTTTTAAGATAATTGTTTTTGTGATCGTTATAATATAATACATCATTTTTCATGTTTTATAAGTTTTTCACATAATTAACAAATAGTTTGTAAAGAATGATAGTAGTTTCAATTCTTACTCCATCCTCTTAGTTTTGTTAAAAAAATATTTATAGACTTATTATTTTTAGGGAATTGATCCCCCTCAAAAAAATTATTCCATAACCTATGGAATAATAATAAGGATTATGATGATGTTTAAACCAATACATTGTTGTTTTATGTTTTAATACCACACTATAATATCGGTATCCATAAAAATATTATTTTCCTCTGAAACTTCTATTCTTACTAGAATGGTAAATACACTTCTAAACATCCTTCATTTCTTTCTTTTATATTCCACCAAACATTCTATTACCATAAAAAAATTTCTTTTTCTTTTTACCCTTATTAGAATCGGATGTATTATAAATATTTTTAGATCTGTAGTATTTGAAAATATTTTCAGACTTAGGGTATTTTGTTTCTTTTAAATTCACAATATTGTTAGTTTTGGACAAAAACATAACTTTATATGAATTGTTATTTTTATAAACAATTTCATATGTATTATCGATGATTAAAGGTAAATTTTATCCGTCATTATTAGCTTTCTCCTTTCAAAAACTCTCACAAAACATTGAAAGAGTGTTTTGAAACTTTTATTTTACAATTATACATTAAAAATATATTGTTGGAAAAGTTTCAACTCTTCTAATTTTTCATTCAGTATCACCACCAGATACTCATTATGATTCAGTTAATCCCCATGAAATTTAATATAATCATCAATTTCATTCACCAGATTCACCTCTCTCATCACCAATAGATTTTGGATTACGTGTTGAGGAATATCCATTATCTAATTTTTTGTTTATCTTTTTAAGACATATGAACATTCTCAAAAATTCTTTCAACCCTTCATTCAAATGAAATTCATGTTGAATTTATTATTTGGAAATATTTCCCCAAATTACTCATCATTCACCATTTCAATAAATGTATTCTCAATACCATACTCAATATATTTTTTCAGATTATGTACCACTACATTCTTATACATCATCCATAGATAAGAAACTACTTATTTTGATGAATTTTTAGTCAATCCCTCTGGAATATGATTTTCCTTTATCTCCCTATTTCTTCATCAATCTTCTTGGAATTAATTACTCTTTACTACTATCCTTTTATTTCTTTATTTGGGTACAATTAGCTACAAAAATCTCTACAACTATATCTTTACAATTTTTCAATGTAAGATTCTATTCATATATCAATTTACAAATATTGTCTTTTTTAGGAAAAAATGATAAAATATCATCAAAATATTTACATACCTCATGTTTTTAATCAAATTCACTAGCTTTATCTTCAATAAGAATTCTAATTTAATTTTCTTTCTTTGTATACTAGAAATAAATTTCCTTATCAACTTTCTTTCATCACCTATCATTCTGTCTTTTCATTTCGTCATAAATGAGAGTGATATGAAAATAATCTAGATATAATGTTTGAGGATATTTTTCTTCTAGTAAAGAAACATCTGCATATAAATTTTATGAAGGATACCCAAAATCATCTGACAAATTTAAAATCATTTACCTTTTCACCAAGAAATCTGATAGATCTAACAATTTCATTTTCCATAGTAAAGAACTCCCCAACTGATTCATATTCACCCATTTTAAAATATTTATACATCAATCTCTAGATTTCTAATTTTTCCTTATTCACCTTTTTATCTCCTTGGTACATGTTTTTTAATTTTTCCTATATACCATGGTATGTGGAGACACCTTTAATTCTTAGAAATTCACTTTATGGAAGTGATGATAATAAGTCATTCTTGTCCATTAAATCATTCTCATGATTATTAATATCAATAGATGTTAGAGGGACTTTATAATCAATAAGAAGAAGCCCTTCTATTGTAACTTCATCAATATCATATCCAAAAAGCATAATATAAGGAAAAATTATATATTTCATGATATGAAAATTATTTCCGTCAAAACCCTTAATACGTTTCTTGTTCACACAATTCAAATTTTCAATCAAAAATGAAATAATGATGGGAACCAACACTTTGATACTAGTTGAAAGTCCCCTATGAGAATAATTGTATCACTGAGAGGGGGAGGGGTGAAACAATGATAATTATTCTTTTATGTTTCCTTGAAAATGAAATAGCCATCACCTCAAATTAAATATTCAGTTCCATGATGAAAACAATTCAAACAAACATCCATAGTAACACAAGTATTTGCAAGGTTCAATATTAAATAAGAATAGCTATGTCCTTGTTATGGAATAGGAATGATCCAATACCACACAATCCACCATAAAACAATACATTAATATGGAATATTATGAGTATGATATTCCCTTACAATTTTATAGAGCTTTGTAAGCAAACCAATATTTCATGTGAACCCTCTAGAACAAATGAGGTAAAATAATGTTTGTGTAACAACACATGTTACCTATAAATCATTATAAACTTACCCAAATTTATTCTTTGAGAAAAATTATTTAGTTTCATACCAATAAGCTAGTAAGAACATCATGAACATTTTATATAGAACTCTAATCCAATTTCAAGTCTAATGTTTCCAATATAATTATCCCAATTTGATTACCCAATACAATAATATATCTCTATCTGAATACAATTGATCAAATCTAGAACTTATTCATCCTCATTACAAAAATCCCAATACAAAAATCTTGGTATAATTTTCTCGTAGGTTATAATGACGATCTAAAAACGATGACATGATGAATGTGATAAACATCTGAATACAATGACCATTGGTTACAACGATTAGTTGAATACATTTCTATCTTTTCACTAATCCTCTCACATATATCCATAAAAAATTCATCAACTCACCAAAAAATGGAAACACCTTTCTCAAAAAAAATTTAGTTCCCCACCTTTTATACTCTTCATTGTGAAAATTACATTAGTCAGAAAAATTACACAATACAATCTCATTTTGTATGTGTCCCAGAAGTGGTTTTGGCAGGAATCTAAAATGGTATCCTACTTAACCAAATTACCATAATTTTCATGTACCCTTGAATTTTGAATGCATTTATGAATTATTCAACACTTATAGATTTTTCATGAATCATATTCATGATTTTTTCTCCTTCAAAATTTCTTTTCAACGACCATTATTATTTAGATTTCTCATTCCAATTATCTTAATCCAATTTCTTCATTATGATGTTCTATACCAAATGAATGTAAATGTATGATGAAATAGATATCATTCATATTTTTCTAAGAGTCCAATTTTATTTTTCATTATGAGTATTTGTACCAATTAAATAATTAAAACATCTTCTTCAAAATTCATCCCCCATCCAAAAAATCATCCTTCTATTTCCTTCAGCTATTATCTTGACCCACATAAATTATAAACAATTTAATTCAACCAATTTTAGATGGTTGACTGCATTGTTCATTAATATATGAATTTTTTCATTGTATAATCCACCACATAATCTTATTTTTTACTTATATTCATCTGTTCCATTAAATTCGTTCCCTGATGATTATAATTGCATACCAAGTCCGATAGACAGATATCAATAGATTTGACTTCAGAAAACTACTTCATTCCCAAACATGTGCTTCTATCATAACATCCATTTTCACATGGAATACATTGACGATTGACATCAGAATCATCTGACTTACAATGGAAAGTATTGGAACATACCGAAACACCAACAACAAGCTTCTTTCCAACTCACACTAAATATGGTTGTCCATAATTAAAATGACCTAAATACAATAAACATTATTACAATAAGGTTGAATGCGATCTTTATCACCCTTTTCAATTTCAATTCAGATATGATCAATTTGAATATGATATGAAGCATATCTTTCATCCACCCTTTCTTTTAACAATATTTCACAATAGTTTTCTACATAATTGAGATTTATAATAAATAAATTTACATCAAAGTATCATCACATTTATATCATTTTCATATAGTCCCCCATTATCCTCATTAGAATCAAACAATTCATACTATATTCATAGTGAATCTGATGAAATTTTAATTTATGTAAGATTATTCTTCAATATGATTGACCAATTCAAGAATTGGGAGTCGGATTTCTTAAATGTGATGGCCAGTCTGATTCAAATAAAAAGTGATGTGATTTTCCATTCTTCTCGAACTTGAATTTTTATTTCTAAATTTTTCATGAAAACAAATGAAAACATTTGAATATAATATCCATCACCATCACCTTGGTCCTAACTGTTAATGGGGTTGACAAATGCAGTTTTTAGGGACTTCTTAGACAAGTTAATGTTGTTTTTAATCAACCACATCCTTGTGTACTTCATGTCTGAGGAGGAGCATGTTGAGTAAATAAATACCATTTTATATATATCCATCATGGGTAGCTATTTGGAATGTTTTCTAAGTGTTATTTCTAGTATCTTGAAGTTTATTTATATGGGGATTTGGTATCCCATCAAGGAGTAATTGTGGTTCCTACAAAGATAGAGGCAAATGTTTCATGGATATCCCCCAAGATAGTAGAAGAGGTATTGAGTTTATTTGGTCCAACAAGATATTATTGGTGGTTTTTAGTAATTTTCTATCATTTTAAGGCTCCTTTAACTATCTTAACCTTGATTTATTGAGAAATATTTTGGACATAAACCTTTTAAGAAACTAGTGTGTACCTGAAGGAGAAGTTGGTTTGTACTATAGTATTCTATCTTCCAACAAAAGGTGTTCAATTAGAGTATTTCTTGAGACATAAAATCTTTTATTCCGATATATTTTGATGTAAAAAAGATTAATTTTTTCATATCGGTCTTGGTAGTAACATCCCCATGAGTTTAACTATGCAACCCCTGATCTTGATTTGGTGACAATTATATTTTCTTTGAATTTATGGAATATTTTTATCATCAATGAGAATTTTTTGGTTTTTATTAACCATAATAACCTGATTGATGTCTAATACTTTCATGAATTAAACGAATTTTAGTTTTTGAATATTGATTTATATCATTATTATGAAATGGGAATTAATATATTCCTAGACATTGAAATTATGTAGTTAACATGTTGATCTGGAAGTCACATAGTGATATTGTGCATGCATATAAAGATTCTTTGATAGTGATAGATGAACTATTAGTGATGAATCTTGATATGGAAGTCGTTTCAGGTAGAGGTTGTATTTTCCTAATTATAGTGTAGTTAAATTTAGTACAATGGTTGGAGGATCCCCAGCTGGGGTATCCTAAGGTGCAGGTTTGGAGAGAAAGATTTTTAGAAATTCCCCAGATTGTTTTTGGGAGGATTGAAAAAACCTGATATTGTTATAGGTAAGGCTAAGCATTCATTTAGTGATGTCTGATATGGTTATTTAGTAGTTTCATTGTTCACCTTTGATGGTACATCTCTATATAACAAAGATTCACCAGTATTTGAGATGTCACTTTTGGTTTTGTAGGTTGAATTATTCTACTGAGTTGTTTTTTCGATATTTAGTCTTCCAGAAGGAGAAGGTTGACCCTCATGTTCCCATTGGTTTTCAATAACCATTAGATGCTCCCCAGTGTATGTTGGAAGACATATTGATGGACTTCATTACTGGTTTTCCATGACATTAGGGAATATATGAGGAAATATGTTTGATAATGGATTTTTTTATGAAATGATCCGCCTTTGTAGAAATCAGGGAGTCAAGCTCAGAGGAGAGTTTATCGAGGTAGTATCTGGAAGAGGAGGTGTAACTCCATGGAGTCTCAATGGTGATAATTTAGGATCGTGGTCCTCATTTTTTCTATAGTGTGTGGGGTGGTCTCTTTTATGATTTTGGTTCTTAGTTATGCCTAAGAATTTATTTTCATCTATAGAAGGAAAATTGGAGAGGGAAGACCATCCAGACTCTAGATGACATGTCTTTCTCTTATGTCATGGATTTTAGTGGTTTTTGTATAAGTCACATTTCCAAGGTTGTTTTTTCATACAATAATAGTTTCTACTCCAAAATTGGTATATATCTGTTGGAAAATTTGTATTGATTACCTTGAATTTCTATATTATACTAGACTGGGGTCAAAGTGGCCAAAGTTATTAGGTTGGAACTAGTACATAGTTTTACTGAGATTTTTTAGTTAATTCATGATAGCATGAAACCATCATAAGATTATAAAAAATCCTCAACTGATCATTGGATGATACCTCTAGAGTTTGACGTTGGAGATCATGTGTTCTTATAGGTGACTACTCATAATGGGTATCATTTATTTATTCAATGGAGTAAGATTTATCCCATGTTTGTTTGCCCTTTTTTGGTGTTGAATCATTTTAATGCTGTGTCATATTATATTTCACTTCCCCTGAAGATTATTTGTATACCCTATGTTTTTCACATTTCACATCTTCATCATTATCATTAGGACCAGTCTCATGTCACCGATTGGGTCGAGAATGATATTGATGATAATGTGACCTTTGATGAGTGACCTGTAGAGATCAAGGACTACCTTGAGAGGTTGTTTCATAGGAATTATATTCCCTTGGTTCATGTATTATGGTGGCATAGTGGCATAGAAGAGATTAACTTCGAATGTGATTCATATATGTTCACTATGTACCCCGACTTGATTTTTGTTTAGATTTTCACTTAAAACGTTGTTTCCTTTTTGATATTGATCCTTTTGGTTTATTATTTGGTTTCCTATAGTTTTTATTTTTTTATTTACTCTCATTTGAGAGGTATATCTATCGAGAGTGTTTTTAGGAGATTATTGTTGTTTTAGTGCGGTTTTACATTTTTTCCTCTATGTTAGGTGGTTGGGATCTTGTGATACTGAGATATTTATGTGGTATCTCTCATGGTGGATATTTTTAATAACGCTTCCCATTTTCTCTCTTGATTGATTTTGGAATATAGAGGATGAGAATTATTGGGGTGGTGTCTAATGTAATGGCCCGGATCCATTTGGAATAACCTTTTTTTTGTTTTTATGGATCATGGTATTCATTTGAGGGTTGATAGTGGTTTGGAGAGGCTTAGATAAAAAAGTCTACGAGTTGGAATAATTCACATCGTGTAAAGTTACAGGAAGTTAAAATGTCATTCATGGTTCTTTCGGGGACAATATATAATGTGTAAATATTTGGTGTTAAATAATAAAATTCAATGAATTTTTCCCTATAAACATTACACCGAAGGTTCCATGGTGGGAAAGGGTATTACACAACATGTAAATCCTCGGTGCTATTCGTCTTTAATGGGTAAATCCACATATGTGTTTCAAAAATCCTAAATCCTATAGTTCCTCTCTATAATATTCTAGGAAACATGTGGCTCCCCCAAGGTGTTTTGAGATCTCTTCAATTGAAATCAATACTTGGACATCTATCTTTGATCTATGGTGGTCCATGGTGAGTTCTACATTTATTTCGTGTAGTTCCTCATTTGTCTGGTATTTTATTCTTCCAATTATTCATTCCATGTGATGGAGTATAATAAAATAAGTTTCTAATGGGGATTTATATGTTGTTTATTGTTTTAGTTTTATAGTGGAATCATTGGATTGATGAAGTGATTGCATGAGAGGAGACTGGAGATCAGAGACTTGGTCTGTTCTCATGTGAAGAACGTTGTTGGATTTTGGTGGAGGGTATTCATTACTTCTAAGTTTATATACGTGAAATTGTAAATAGATCATTCTTTAACCCTTTTTACAGAAATTAAATTGTCAAAATAGTTATTGAAATATATAATGAAATTGGATAGAGATCCCATGTTCATGATATTGTTGCTTTTTACCATTATAGTGTGTTGCCTCTTGTTTTTCTAGATAGTATGATATCTATACAGTATGTTCTATTAGAGGGTTTTTATTCATGGAGTATCATGTTGAAATTGATAAAGAATGTAAATCTAAAATTAATTGATTATTAGATGGCTTGAGAGTTTAAATAATATTCATGTTTGTAATATAGTGGTTATTGTATTTTGATGACTATCAAATTGATACAATATGCATGTTTAATTGAAATTGAGCCTCAATATTATTAAATGAATTAAAAGATAACATAAATCATATGTATTCTTGGTGATAATAATTGAAAAGGTACGTTAGTGTAAAATGGTTCATCTATAGGTTTTTTAAACCAAATATAAATGAAAATAGTGTGTTTTGGATTTGATATCTTGTTATAGATTGATGCATTATTTTTCCCATAGATGGATCCTATAAGTAATGAATTAGATAATTCAAGATGGAGTAAGAACCAATTGTGCGATAATGATAATTTTTTAGTTCCGGAGTTTCCCATTTTCTTGAAAAGCTCATGTTCCTTGTTGTGGATCCATGAGAGATCATTTGGATGAGAAGGAATAATACCATGTTTTAATGGGTCATTTTCCATATTGATTGCTTGTTTTTTCCTACATATTTTGTTGTGTGCTCTAGATATGATCCTTGTAATATGATCCTAATATGGCTCTGCTTGTGATGGATGATATGGGGTGGGAGGACCAGATGTGATGTGAACCTGGTATGGCTGAGCATGGGATGGATGATGTGAAATATGTGGGAATAGGGGCCCATATGATTTGGATGTAGTTAACACTTGTGCTGGATATATGCATCTATATATGCATTTTGGTGTCAAGGATGGAATCAAAGGTTATTGAAAATCTTAAAGTAGGGATTACCTATTGATGAGATGTTGAGATTCATTAAGATGACTTATTATTTTGATTAATGGTTGATCTTCGCGTTTCCTGTTTATCTATGATTTCTTCCCCACTTCATGAGGTAGTTGTAGGTTCTTGGTTGCATGTTTCCTCTTGGTTCAAGATTATGATGCTTTTTCTAGATTACTTGGTTTATGGACTAATGACCATAGTTTGGGAATAATTGTTAAAAAACGGGTTTTTTTTATGACAGAATGAAAATTATTAAAGGATGTTAATCATGATAATTCATGGACATGTATTGGATTATGTATAGAGGTCATGGTCTTTACTCTAATTATTAATGTAATTAAATTTAACAAAATGAAATGTAAACTAGAAAAAATATTAGTAATTAACTTTGTAATAATGATTTAATTAGAGAAAAGAAAAAACAAATAATTAATGATATAATTAATGTATCTCTTTTATGTACTTTTGTTCATATAGAATAACTAGACTTAGAAATGGATGTCGGGAGTCCAAGATATGTTATCTATAGTTCTGTATAATACTAGGTTATTTTCATAGTGTGTTCTTGACATATATTATATGATGTATATTTTTGGATTTCATATGCTTCTGTAACCATGTCAGTTAGGGTGACTAACTCCCATTGGACTTTGGGTTGGTGTTTTCCACAACATCTGGGTGGGAGGATGGATGGCTTACTACACCCACTAGCCACAATCCCTATTCTTGGTAGTTATTTATTCCAGTATGCATGGTGGCTTGTTTCCCCATATATGTCTGTAGAGGGATGTGATGGATTTCAGTTATTTCACACACATAGATCCCTAAAAATAGTTTCCAAATGATTATTATACGTATAGAAGGTATAGGTTGTGATGTCTTTAGGTACATCCTCTATTCATGGCATGTAATGGATTGAGGTATAATACATGATATTCGATATACGTCATATAGGTTGTGGTGGCTTCATGAAATTACCTGGTTTCAATATATGTATATTTAGAGGGGATGATGTGATTATTTGATGAATGAGGTGCATGTTATTGTTCCTTTCCTCGGTATTTCCATGATAGATTAATTTTTAGAAGAAATGAATTTGTACATGAGACATTTGGGAAAAGTGTAAAACCAGTGGGGAAGAGGGGGATGCATACCCTTGATGTTCTATTATTATATTATATGATCTCTTTTAATTGATACATGGTGAATGTTATCCACAGTGAGGTTGGGAAAATACTATACATGTTTAGGTAATGAG